>JAHLJT010003656.1:109311250-109911250 GCA_031308135.1 Acheta domesticus | reverse complement strand
CTCCGCTCCACTCACCCCCCCCCCGACAATCACCCCTTCACCCTACTCGCACCCTCCAGCGCTCCCATACGCACCTTGTCTTCCAACTCGTCACGCTACTCGCTTCAGTCACGCTCTCCGACATCCACGTCATTACGATATCGGCACTCTCCTCCCACGCTCACCTTCTGCGCTCCCGGCTCGTCCCCTTCTCCCGCTTCATACGCACCCCATCATCCACTTCGCCACGCTATCCGCACGTTTCCCGTCTGTGCCCCTTCACTGCACCTCTCAAGCTTCTTTCATGATCCCTGTTATCCACTTCGCCGCTCCCGCTACCTCATGCTCCCTGTCATTCAACTCATGGTACGCGCACGCTCCCACCAAGCTCCGCGCCTGCCCGAGAGCTCTTCTCTCGCGCTTTTCACGGACCCTGTCAGCTTTTCTCACGCTTCAGCCACGCTCTCCTCACGCGCCTTGCCTGCGCATACGCTCCACTCCTTCCGCAGCACTTCTCGTTCTCCTTTTGCACTCATTCACCTCAGCACGTTAACGTCAGGTCATGCTATCCGACATTCTCCCCGCCAAGCCCACCGTCACTATCCGCACCCACAATGCATGTCTCTCACGCGCTCCCTGCCTGAGCATTGCCCCACCTCACCCTCTCCTCACATCTCTCATACTCTATTACAATTCTCGCCGTGCACATCGCCACACACGCCGTCATGCTTTGACCCTACTCCCCTACTTTTTTCCGGGCTCCCAGAAACACACCCCGCCAATTTCTAAGTGCTGTTCGTGCTTCTCTAGCCCAAGATGGCCGACAAGTTTGCGTTTACTTTTTCACCATCAGCCTCGCCACGCTTTCCTAACCTTCCTCGCACGCTGCCGTCATGACCCCGCACGCTTCCACCATACTTCACGCCTCAAACCTCGCCATGGTCCCTGTCACGCTCTTACCATGCTCCTCTCACTTTTTTCTGCGCTCTCAGACACGCGCGCAACACATTCTGCCAGAACTTCGTGTTTCCTTAGCGCTCGATGCCCGATAGGTTTTTGCTTACTATTCACCATGCACCTTGCCACGTGCACCGCACTCTCATACACGCTTACCGAAAACTCCGGTCGCGCTTCCAGCGTTCTCCCGCCACGGTTTAGGCGAGCTCCCTCAACGCTTCCAGTTTGCTCCCACCACACTTTACATACGCTCCTCCTCGCTCCCCGCCTTGTAACTCGCCGTGCACAGCATCACACCCTCCTCATGCTCCCCGCACTCTTCTCCTATGGCCGAAGTCGCAAACCCCGTCTCATTTGGGGTGCGCTTCGTGTTCCCCTAGTGCTAGATGGGGAGCAGATTTGCTTTTGCTTTTTAATTTCTTCCTACGCAGTATAGAGATAGCTATGCAATGCTAACCGAAAAGACGGCGACATTTTGGCAGAAAAACACTTATTATAGGTCCCTGGTAACGAAAAAGTAGATAAATCCAGTTGCTAAATTTAGAAAAAAGTCCTCTATCACGTGGTATAGCCAGAATCTTATCCATGTTTTGTGCGTCCTTGATAGCAAACAATTGAATGATGGCAAAACGTCTGTCTGTCCGTTCGTCTGTGAACAACTCTAGCGGCTAAACTGTTCAGCCGACTTTTTCCTAAATTGATATTCCCCAATTGATCTGGCTGGTTGATGTCCCTTGAATTCGAAACCGATATTTTAATTTGGGGGGATACTTTATATGAAGATCTTGGGATCATTTTCAAAATTTAAAAAAAATTGCTTCATCGTTTGGATTAATTTTTTTTATGCATAGTGTGAAGAACGCTTAATAAAATGGTGCAGTCCCCCACGTTCTTTCAAGACCCTGATTTTTCGAAAATTGCAAAAGTTCAACATTTTTTTCGGTATCTTCCTACAACTAAAATATTAAAGAGAACATTTTCCCTTAGCAAAATCTGTTCCTTAAAGATACATTTTGCAATAAGATCATGTACAATTTATCGAAAATTTGAGTACTTTTCGTGCAATTTTGCGTGAAAATACGGGGTTGAAAGCAGGTGCTGTTTTAGCACCATTAGTTCATCACGCACATCGCCAACCACATGCCTCCCGTCCTTTTCCACCACGCTCCCATCACGCTCACCTACGCTCTCCGCTGTTTCCCAATACACACTCCCCGCCACGCTCCTCGACACGTAACTTCCTTACATTCTTCGAAATCTTGGCGAGAGATGGCTGATTGCAAGAATTTCGGTCCTTAAAGTGCGTAAGGAATTTCCAATTGAGATATTGAGGTACGATCATAATTCATGAATACTAGGGTGTCCCTTATATTGCCCTAAAAAATTCTTTTGCGAATTTTTTTGGGCTCACCCCCTAAATATTTTCCATTGGGTCAAATTTACTCAAATATAAATTTCAACTCAATAGGTCGATATTAACCCGTGCCGACTTGAGCGCGAAATTTGAATGTTGATGATTTTTGGTTTGGTTGGGTTAATCCAGTGGAAAACTATTGACACATTTTTAATATATAATTTTATATAACACTTTACTTCATTTTCACTCTTTAGACTGTGTTATGGTTTTAACTTTTCTAGTGGGTATTTTTTTCAGTATTTCTTTCTTACAATATGCGTACAATGAACAATGTTCTTGAACAAGACAACAAAAATTGATTACTCTCCTCATCTACATATAGTAGTCCATGAAAATCTTGCTTTAATTCAACAGGTCTTTCAGCGCAGTCATTCACAGATTTCAACTTTATAAATAACCTTTTAGCTTCTGAATATGAAGAGTTGCTTTTCCTGATCAAAGGACAGTTTTGAATAAAACAAGTACCCAATTTCAGGCAAGAGAATAGGTATCAGCTTTTGATTGACACAAAGTCGGCAATTTGTGTCATTCAAATAAAGATTAAATTGAATTAGGAGATGTATTGTAAATTTACGAATTAACAATTAAAGAACGGTCATCGGTATGTAATTGCGCTTATCATATTCTTCTTCATCCAATTCTTTACAAAAAGGAAAACAACACACTTGCACGTGCAGATTTTCTCAGACTAAACTTGCTACCATTTTTGTTTCGATTTGTGGGTCTGCTTCATCAGGGAGTACAACAGACAACTCTTCTAATAAATACTACATACGGTATCTATATTGTTTTAAAGTTGCTTTTGAAATTGTGGAATCTATCCTTTCATGCAATTTTAGAAATTTTATTAAGCATCTTGATAAGGAGCTTTTACAGCTGCACTGCCCTAAAGCCACTGGTTGACATAATCAGTTACAATCAACAGAGAAACATTATTTAAGGAATTTTTAATTACACAAGATAGTTTAGATTTTGATCTGAGAAGAAACATTTTAAATATTAAATATCTCTTGCTATCTATCGAGATCGATGCATTGCCCCGGGAAGACGTATCTATATTTTGTTACTTTCATAAAATTCCAACATTTCTTTAATTTTGGACTCATTAAAGAACACTTTCCAAGTTCTCTTTGCCTCTTTGAAAATTAATGGCATTAACACTCTCCCAGTTTTCCTTACAATGCTAAAAAAAGGATTGCTTGCTTCATTACGTATTTTACATTCAAACAAACATTGTAAAATAAAATTTTATTTATGTGATGACGGCGCGGAAAAAACAATCTTTGCCCAAATTTTCTTCAAGAAAGACGTATACTCCTTCAAAACGTCAAGTGTTTGATGCAGTTGTATCATATAAAAGAATTTGTAATCTTTTTCTTCTTGTAATGATCTTTGTCTCGCCCTTTCATCTTTATCCGCGAGATGTTCGTCTAGTCCTGTAAGATAGCTTTTACATTCTGGCTCTCTCTGCCGAAATAAAAACATTCTTCTTCCAACGTAATTGTTTGTGAAGCATTCGGATGTGCAATATCAAATAGATTCTTCAAATTGTTTCTAAACTCCTCTTCACGATGTTTAAAAATATCTTCTCACTTGTATGCGGTTTTTGTAATTTTCCTCACTCCGAATAATACAAGTTAATAAGTTCGTGCGTACAATGGTGATTAGCTCTTGTCGGGATTCTTGCTTTCTCCCAAAATATCATTCTCTCAGGAACCACAAGTTTAGCACTAACTGTTTATTTTACTTCCCTTGTGTTATAAAATAAAACTTCAAGCACTTGTTTGATAGTAAATTGTGTCCAGTTATTTGGTGTTTTATATTAATAATTAATATTATGTCCTATTAAAACATACGTTCTTCGGCACTGCATATATGACACTAACATATAATATTATGTTAGATTAGCAACCTGTAGACACGAGTGACACGATCGATTAAAATTCATGTATTGTGCTCGGGCCTCACTCAGCGGTGGGTGATAGTTCTGGAGATGTTTGACATGCGACGTTTGCGCTCAAGTCGGCACGGGTTAGAATGCTCCGATTTCAACAAAATTTTGTATAGGCATGTTTTTAGGTCATTCGAACAAAATTGGAGGGTGAGCGGTCAAAAATTTGAAAGTCGGAAAATAAGGGACACCCTAATGAATACTAATAACACTGGCCTACAAAAAAGGGTTTCAAAAAGACTTTTAAATCATGACAACTGATTCTGGGTGCTGAATCCGCATGTGAACTCTATTTCTTTCCATTACCCACAGTTTAGTCAGAATTTGATCCATTAACGTATGGGAAAGTATAATATATATGCTACAAAAATGAAAAATATACGTTTTCTAAAATAACAACAGAACTTTATTTAAATATAGATGTCTTTATATTCTTTACATTCTACAAAGGCTTTTTCATTGCCATATATGTTTTGTCCGTTTTCTTTAAAGACCCTGATATAGCTCGTTCTCCTCTTCGCCATTTGCTGACTCTCGGTAAATTGACCAACAGTAATCTCCCATGATATTGGTGTTCCAGCGTCCCTGAAAACATGTTTTCATAACTTTCAGATCTTAATGAAAACTCTCACCTTGTTCTTCACTTACATCACCTACATTGTCCGGCAAGAATTTTAAATGACTGTTTAAAAAGTAAGGCTCGTTAAATATCTCAATTTCTTGAAAGCATCCAGCATGATAGCAACAATTCCTTGATAGTCTGTTTTTTGTTTGGAGTCTAGGACTTGATTAACGTGTTTAAAAGCACTCTACACTTGATTTTCATTTACTGTCATATGTAGATCAAATTGAGGACCAAACATCACTTTTCTAATATCAGCATCAACGAAGATACCCTCTTTTTATAAATTTGCTCCAGAGAATTGCGTAAACTTTTCACAAAGGTATTTAAAACACTGCCCATCTTTAGGTAAGGCCTTCACAAGTTGTTTCATAAAATTGTATTTTATGCGCAATGGAGGAAGCAGAATCTTGTGTTGATCTTCGAGATGTTCCCGTAGAATGTTCTTTTCCCCAAGATTTTCTTACAGGCCAATTATTTCTAAACTAATTCCGGTCTCGTGCCCTACTATCCCATTAACATATTAAACATGGGAATTTAGTAAAACGACTTTCCTGTCCAAGAAACCTGCGTGTTATTTTTAAGTCATCACATATCTATCCATGAGCGGAGTAGTTTATATTTTCTAAAACTACAGAGGTTTTCGTAACTTTCCTTCATGTGTACAGAATACGCAATTGGTAATGATGTCTTGGTGTTATCATTGTTTAATAGAACTGCTTTTAAACTAGTTTTAGAGGAATCGATAAACACACTTTTTTGTACTGAATTCCGAACTCATTCACCAGATCGTCAGTATTCGAGCAATATACTAAATCTTGTTCTTGTTTAATAAAAAGGAGCAAATTGCTTATCTCTTCTTCTGTGCACATGAATTGAGATTCCATCTGCTAACAAGTTATTTTCGTTGAGTCTAGAGACAAGCAGTTCAGCTTTCTACATTGTTAAGCCCAATTATCTGACCAAATCATTTACCTCAGTTTGAGTAAACAATTGAGGTTCCACACTGTGGACGGGACACTGAAACTCATTGTCAGCTTGTTCATATTTATCACAGGGAGATTCATCACTTGACATAATTATCCAGATTAACTATTACAATAGCGACTGGTGGTTCAGGTAAGACAGATTCGAACTAGGGCCTATTGGCCGAATTGCAGGTGGTAGGTTAGGGTCCTGAATTACTTTCTTGTTTTTTGATTTGTAACCAGTAACATCAATGCAACAAATGTAGCAAATATCCGAATGATTCCTTGGCGCCCTCCATACCAATGGAGTAGCAAATCTAAAGAATGATTTCTCCTTTTTTGTCCTTTTACGAAGGTCTTCTACACAAATATAACATACTTTATGAGGCGCCCACGATTTGTCTTAATCCCCAAGTTTAATTCCAAAATATGAAAAATACATATTTCTAATAAAGTCTGCAATGTTCCGTTAGTTTTATGAATCACAAATTCGCCACAAATATAACCAAAACCGTCAGGACTGTTCCTACAACCACGATTAGCCGGGACTGAACACTAACTGCTAAACTAGTATCTTATCTTGACAGCAACAATGCAAACACGTGCGCCTACAATAAAACAAACACGGTAGTGCTTGTCAAAAATCTTACCAAACAGTAAACTGCCTTCTTTGTCGTTCTAATACTTTCTCATTATATCTTCCTATATTTCATACATTTCTAGATGCCCAGAGCTGCATTTGCCTAGCTATACAGAGAAAACGTTAAAATGTCAACAAACGGTGGGCGATACGGCATTTTTGATTTTATTTTTGGAATCAGCACACTTAAAATTATAAGAATTAGGTGAACACACACAAAAAGGTTTTTGGTCGTTGGCCTATGTAATCCACGATATTATTTTCGTCGACTAAAATTGTCAACTGATATAAAATCACATATGCAATGTGATTCTAGAATATCAGAACTAGCATTATTATTCTTTTCCGCATGTTTGTAACCTTCAATGCTATGAAACGAAAATAATGTATGAATTTAAATTCTTCAAGAGAATATTGCAATACCAAACCCTTAAATCAGGCGAGAACATATTTTTTATTTCTCTAGAATTCGATGAGCCAACATATGAATAAAAATCACTCCTGTTTATTAATTTTTTCAAATATATTTGTAATATTGAATCCCTAATTATTTAATAACGCAAGAACGCTATTCATTGCAATTAATCGAAACAAAACTCACAAAAGCTCATCAATATCATGACGTCATCCATTCAAATTACAACTGTTTGTCCTAAAGTATAATTTTTTAAACACTACTTACTCTTTATTTTATATAAAAGTATTTGTGAATAACAAAGCCTTAGACATTATCTTTGCATTACTTTACATTATCTTATTATATGGTATTTTCCTGACTCATACTTGATGGAAATCTGACTACTTCCTCGGGCTTTTCCTCTTTTAACTGTGAGGTCATTTATGGTGGGCAATAAAGCGTTGCTCATTCACGCCTTGCATGTTATGTTTGGGTTGATACGGTCTAAGGACATTTCCCGGTCTCAACGCTTGAGTAGAAGAATTAGAAGCCATAACTCGTGCTCGTTTATATATTTTTTACATAAACTTAGAGATAAAGACTTGCTTACTAATGTCCACATCATGCCTCAAATATTCATCTGCTTGTCTGTTACAAAACATGATACAACTTTTAATGATCAATATTTTTTTCAGAACACTTGCGCAAAATACGTAAAATTTTACATTTGTTTCCAACTAGATTAAGTTACAGAGCTTCTGACTCTCGCTATGCTGAGTTGTAATAGAACCCTAGCGTAAGTGTCCCCGTTTGCGACGATCTAAAATCGAATATCAATATTGCGTGCAATATTACATTTTACCAACTCTCGATCTGCTTACCCTTCTATGTTCAATAACAGCTATTTGTTGCTTCTTTGTATTTTTCTAATGTCAGACAATACGCCAAAGCATTTTAGATGATTTTTTGCTCATGAAGTTTTGTCTCGGGAGTATGAACTGCAAGATAAGAGCTTCAAGTACACATAAATACACTCCGTGAGTTAAACTACTCGCAATTACTTCCAAAAATACTAGAAAATGTAGTCAGTAGAAGCAGTTCATTGTGAAGTTCACATTTTTATTGTAAAGTATAATGTACGTAACTATATACTGGAGTCTGTGCCTTAGAATTGTCAGATCGATCTGACGAATGGTTACGTGTTGAGAAGTGGAGATAAGTTTATCGGTCCCGATTCTTTTATAGTTCAGCTCACCCTTCGCGCGTTTCCGGAGTCGTTCACCGAAATGTCGGTGATATGCACGCAAAGGTTTCCTCTTTATCACTCACCGTTTGTATTAAATTGATCTCTGCAATTGGTTTGAGATCGAAAGGATGTTTCGATCGCCATTACCATCATTTTCTGTTAGAGAAGCGGGATTATACCAGCTATCACAGAATGTTTTCGGATAAAAAGAGAATGAACGGATGCAGGTTTCTTTAGGTTCTCGTTATTGCAGCTTTAAAAAAGAGTCTGGCCGGAAGCACAAGATTCACTGCCGCTTATTTTCTTCTGATGAAGATTTATACCTCATATCTCAATGATAAAAATACTATTGCTTGCTCTTTTTTATTTCATGTTTTGAGAGTAATCAACATGAAAAGCCAAAAACGATCATTAAAGTGTGATTTGATCTATGCATTATAATTGCTAGCCAACATGGTTAATCACACAAACGATGTACTCAAAAACCGAGGTAAAGTTTTGCAGTAATAAAGATTAGTATCTCGCAAACAAATGCAAGCAGTGCCAGATTAATATTATGGAAAGACCTCAAAGCTACAAATTGAGATGAGATATTTTCCTACATTTATTTGGCACTTTTAATAAATTAGTATGCATTTTAAATTACGATTTTTTAAAAATTTTTATTTTTATTTCGAGGTATTCTTATGGTGTTTATTACATTATTAAATACTTATGTTACATGACAAAATATAAATTCAAATCAAATACTGATCTTTCACATTGCTCCTAAAGACAGGAACAGGCCAATTTGTTATTTACGATTGTCATTGAAACGTTACAACATATGTAACTCGATGCTTTTGATTCATTGTGATTTTAAACATTTTAGACTATACCTTACACTAATGATGTATCGACTTTTTTACAAAATTACGTTTTCATTTACATATTTTTCCTCCTTATTGTGACTTGTTGGTTCAATTGATCGCTAGCGTATGATTTGTGGACATTATCCAATATTTCATCGTTTACCAACTCTGCGCATTCAGCGTTCTCCGCACGCTAGAGCCCTACGGCCCTAACGATTCTGCTCTTTTCTTGCATCCACGATTTTCCTCCGAGCGTAGGCATGTGATGGTATTTCGTGCGAGGTAGAATAGCTACAGAAATGCCTTGCTAGCACGGCGCATTGTTGTGCCAGAGTGTCACAAAAATTGTACGCCTCTGGTCGGGACTATTGTACGTAGTGTTTTCGATCTCCAGCCGTTTTCTTCTTCTCGAACAGCCTTGCCATTAGCATTGGCCTCCGAGAAGCCTCATTCTTCTGCGCCTCTTGCACTCTCGCGTGGAGGGCCTGCGAACAATACGAGCACTTGACGTGGGTGTCACGTTTCCTCGTCTCGCTGTCGCGCGCTGCGTTGCTCTTATCGGTATCCCTCTCGAGGTCGCGGGGCTCTTCCGCAGGGCGCGGCCCGCTGTTTGCTCGACGGCGTCTCCTCAGACCCCGCCCCCACGCCCGCACCATCCTCAGCCCCGCCCGCCCTTATCCTCTCCCACCCTCGCCCCGAACCCCGCATCTCATCGCGCCCTCGCCTCGTCCACCCCTCCAGCACGGCCGCACTCCGCCACTACTCGCCTCATCTCTCAAGGCCGCTCTCTACCCTTCCTCGCCCCTCTCTCGGCGCTCCCCTACCCTTACCGCCTCATTCCGACACTACTGGCCCCGTATCTCCACGCCCCTCTCTGCCCTGCCCCGCCCCCCTTCTTGCCTCAACCTCGCATCTCCCCTCCGCGCTCCCTCCCACCTCCTCTTCATCCTTCGCCGCATCTTCCGCATCTCCTCACTCCCCGCCCGACTCCACCCGCCGTATCCCGCCATTGCTCGCATCATCTCTTCACGTACCCCCTGTCTTGCTCCGCTTTCGCCTACGCCCATGCCCCATCCCGCCTCGCACCCCCGCCTTTTCCCGCCTCTGCTCACCTCACTTCCTAAAGAACCATTCTGCCAGCCACTGCTCGCCTCATCTCTCTAGGGCCCCACTCAGCCCTGCCCCACCGCCGCCTCTCTCCTCCCTGCCCGGTTCTACCCGAACCACGCTCCGTCCCGTCCCGCCCCTGGAGTCGGCGTCTGACCCGGCAGTCCGCCTCTCCTTGGCCCAGGCCGCCGCCCCTTGACCCCCCGCCACGGACCGCACCACGTCCCTAACGACCGCTGCCGCCGGCGGCTAAAAACGCCTCCATTTGCATAAGCGGCGAAGGCTGATGGACGTCGTGGAGCGGGGGCGCGGCGGGATGGGGGCGTGTCGGGGGTGTGGCGGGGAGGCTCGCGTGCGGCCACGCCCTGCCTTCGCCTTTGCCTCCGCCACCGCCCCGGCCCCCGCCCCGCCCCGCCCCGCCGCGCGATAAACAAATCAACCAGTGCGCGAACAGCCGCGATGGGCGAGGGCCGGCGACGACGGCGCCTGAGGCGGCCCGGCACACAGTGGGCGGCGTGGACGAGGGTTTTATGTTCGTTTACGTCGTAATTCTCTCACTCGAGACTCCGGATTCTTTGTGCGTACTTTAGGATTATTGTTTTCAAAGGAACAGTGAATACGTACTTTCTATTCAACTGCACGAAATAATTAGTTCGTCTAAATTGTTACTATCGCAACGTCTTTCAGAGACTTTAATGATGTGTAAAATGTCTGCTGTTTCTCCAATCTCGAATAAAGCTCATGAGCACAATGTCCAGTTCTTTGTACTTTGATTTTAAGCGAATCATCTTTTCCTGATAATTTCGAATTTTTTAACCCAGTCATATCCTCCCGTGTAGACTACTCTGATACTAAAAATTTGTATAACAAGTGACACAGACATCTGTGAAGATTTTAGAAACAACAAAGTGGTTATTGGTTTTCGCAAACAATACATTTTATTTAAATGCGTGTTCTGCATCGCATTATTTTAATTTTACTGAAAAAATAACAATTTGAGATTCCAAATAATTTAATGTTTTTGTATAAGAGTGTTAAGTAATTGAATCTCACCTTATTTTCATTTTGAATAATTTTGTACATAACTATTAATGCCGAAAATGAGGTAGAGAAGATTTAAGGTTTCGGTCAATGGAGGTCATTTGAGGCCGCTTACGTTGCCATTTTCGGCCACTGTGCAGAGGGAGGGGCCGAGGGGCCTTCGCCGCCGGAAGTGCTTTTCGCCCCGCCCCCGCCCCCGCCCCCTCCCCCGCCCCCGCCCCAGCCACCTTGGCCTCGCGCGAACTTTGCCATTTGCAGAAGACGCGCAGCGGGGCACAGCAATCCCTCGCCTCGTCTAGCCCCCAAGACGCGATCTCTGCTTCGAAGGCTCCTCCCGAAACATCTGTGGGGAGAATGTAGCTCTTGGTGCCTTTCTGCTCCAGGTTCGTTGTACAACATTAATATCACTTCGTGGGACACTGCGGAGGTAATGTTGGAATCACTAGATTTCGTTCATTTTTCCATTACATGAAACTTTAGAATAGATGCGATGAAGAATAATCTTTTGAGTTTTCGCCACCAAATGCGAAAATTCTTAACCAATTTTTTTCATAAGTGGTTCAGTTTTGTTCTTAAATGATGGTTGAATTTCGCTATCTGTGACTTAGTTCACTATCTCTGATTAGTCAAATAAAAAAAACATTGGTAATAACCAATATTATTTATTCACCTACTCCTTGCAACGTTTCGATCCCTTCTCGCTCCAATCGGAACTCTCCTCAGACATTCATGATTACAATAATATTGTGTTTTAGAATTTGGCTTTGTACGAGGCTGCTTTCATATCAATGATTTGACTTTTATCTTCGAAAGTTCTAATGTTTTTCGCAGGCAAATAGCTGGAAAGACACCGATATGTTTTCCAAAAGACTACTTTGTCAGTATTTAGTATCTACAAAGCTTATAAGTTCGTCAACATTTCGGTACAGAACTTTCTCCGGAATACATATATGAGGAAATAAAAACTATATATGAATGGATGAAAACCAAAACAGTTTAAGTGACCTTTTTGTAAATTCCGAGAAAAACCTGTACATATTAGGCTATATTTCAGTGCCAATGTAATTTCATGGTTTTAATGAACAATTGATATGCCGAAGGTTTAATGATGACCTAAAGCACCATGACTTAACAGTGATATTGAATTAACTAAATGTTTTATCAGAATTTGTAAAATGTCACTTATACCGTTCTGGTTTTCACCCATTCATATTTTGAATTAAATTCCAATCAAGTTAAAATACTTTGATTCCGGTATTCTGCGCACATTCATTTGATTCTTCACCTGTAGTAAACGATTATATACTCAGTTTCCTCCACATGCCATTCACGTGGGGGTTTCCCCGGGTACCTGTGTTTACCTGATGTCACCCCTCCCGACCGAAGCGATCCCCACAATTTTCGTGTGTTATTCTAGCATGAAATTGTGTTACTCGAGCACGAATTTCCCCTGAGAAATAACGTAGAAAGGGTTTATGTTTCATACAGGGGTGGAAAGTGCGGATAAAACCCGTCTATCCTGTTTACCGAATTAATAACACAGGAGAGGAGAATTTCAATTTCAGAATAGAGATGTTTTAAAAGATAGGAATCAATTTGCTCCAAGCTATCGCTATGATTACATGTTTGAAAAACAAAGGTAAAGTTTTTAGTCATCCCATTATTATAATATGCTAAAGAGTTGGGACGATTTTGTACTACAATTTATAATTCACAAAAACTTGTAAATGTGCTACTGATGCATAATAAATTACTTCCCCGGGGTGAGGGTCAATATTTTTGGGGATAGGCTATGCTAAGAAGAATTGAGCAAGTATGTCTGCTAAGATGAATCAAGGTATGGACAGAGGTCACTGCTGTGCCTCTGGCCGGGAGATCCTAGGGCTCGAGTCCAGACGATGTTACTGTTTTTAGATACTAGCTTCATAGCTACTTTGAATTCAACCTCTGGAGGAGAATTCTAGCGGCCGGTGGCTCTGATTGGTAGTTTTCCGTGGTTTCTCCAATCCAAATTAGGCGAATGCCGGTGCAGTTCACTAACAAATGGGCTCTTCCTTATCCCATCTTCACCCCTTACACACACTTACCCATTTATGCACCACACTATCACGGGAGCATAGAGTTTATCCCGGCGGCTGAGGCGATGTCTCACTGGTGGAGATAGAGAACACACGCAATCCGTTGTAGGTCGGCGCTGATCACTATCCAGCGAGAGAGATTATCGCTACCTCTCACGATAAAAATATATGCATTATACTTACGGGATTAATGACGTGAAAGGAAATAACAATCAAACAATCAATCAATTGAACAAGCACACGCGCATGCAACCCGCAACGCACAACCCGTTCCATCGTGCAGAATTCGATAACACAGCGGAAACTCTTAGGAGGGGGTACTAAAGAGACCCTAGTTACGTCTCTGGGATAGAAATTAATTAAATTTGACCTTTTTGACTCATTACATTTTTGGGTGTATATAAGTTCAGGGTACCTGTACCTCATGGCAAGGGTTGTCTCAAAATCTCTCTCTCTCTCTCTCTCTCTCTCTCTATATATATATATATATATATATATATATATATATATATATATATATATACTAGCGATGTTTACAGCTCTATGTTGGCCGTTTATCGCATCCAAGGCGCCATTTTGTTTTGCCATGCCAAGAGTGTTGTAACATATCTCTTCTTTTTCCATTGCCACTGTTACACCATATTTCCATTTCACTCTTGGCCGTCCTCTTTTCCTCCGTCTTGCTGGTGTCCAGTTATAAACCTTTTTGAGCAGTTTTTCTGAATCCATCCTTTGTAAGTGGCCGTACCATAACAATCTTTTCTTTTCAACAACATCAGTTAAACATCCTTCTATATTTAATCGCCTTTTTATAGTCTCTGTTTTTACATGATCAAGCAGCGTGACTCCACAGCATCTTCTCCAAAAACTGTTTTCAACACTATTAATCCTCTTTTTCAGAGCTTGGTTTAGTACCCAAATTTCAGAGCTCTCCATCAAAGATATAAAAAGCTGGATTTTTGTTTTAGTCCTAATGTCCTTACTCCAAAGTAGTGGGTTTAATTTGCTGATTATCTATCGACCTTTTCCGATTTTTGATAAAATGTCGGCTTGATCCGTACCTTCTTCGTTCAGAATTACTCCTAAATACTTAAAATCTTTCACATTTTTGATCTTTGAACCCTCTAGAATTAAATCTTCCTGTACATCACCAACTACCAAATAATGTATCTTCTCCATGTTAATTTCCAATCCCCATTTTTCATATTCCTCTATAAGTTTGCTCATCATGTAGGAAGCATCATTTACATCTTCTGCAAGAACCACTTGATCGTCAGCAAACAATAAAGTATGTATAGTTTCTTCCCCTATCTGAATTCTCATTTTAGTGCACTTTTTTGTCCATTTTCTCAAGGCTGATGAAATGTATATTTTGCAGAGTGTTGGAGATAAACAGCACCTTTGTCTTAATCCCTTGTTGGTCATAAAAGACTCTGATAAACCTGCGTAAGTTTTAACCTGGCTGCTATTTCCTTCATAGAATCTCTTTACAGCATTTATGTACTGACCGTGGATGTTGTTATCTTTCATTGATTCCCACAACTTTTCCACTGATACACTATCGTACGCTTTTCTTAGATCTACAAAAACTAGATGCAATGGGCATCCATACGCTATGGAATTTTCCATCAGCTGTTTCAGGCAAAAGAGATTATCTGTGCAGGATCGACCGAGATCTAAATCCACTCTGTTCTTCAAGTTCCATCGTATCCCTTTCAATGCGACCTCTCAGAACCCGTCCATACAGCCTTCCCGTTGATGGGATGACACTCAAGCCCCTGTAATTGGCGCAAACACCTCTGTTTCCTTTCTTATAAAGTGATGTTATATAAGCGCTTTTCCAATCTTTTGGTGCGGCTTCTCCTTTCAGGCATTTATTAAATATTTCTGCTAAATATTCTAAGGTAACATCAGGGGCGTGTTTCAACAATTCAACAGAAACACCTCCAGGACCAGGAGCTTTGTTGTTCTTCATATCCATTAGCTCTTTTCTTATTTCGTGCACACTTATATCTTCGCATGAATTGTTTACACACTCTAAGGAATAATCTGTACATTTAAAATCAGTCCGTGTCTCTATTAAAAGAGTTTCATAATATTTTTTCCATTGCTCTTCAGTTATCGGGGAATATGTCAGTTTCTCTACATTATCTTTTTTAAAAAAACATTAATTGTTTTCCAAGCTGCCCTTGATTTTGTACCACCAACTAATCGATCTATTTCACAGCATTTCTTTTCCCAAAATGCATCTTTTAATTTGGCCACTTCCTTTTTAACAGTGTAACAGTATTTCCTGTAGATATTTCTATCTAATGGATCCTTAGAATTTAGCCATCTTTCATACATCTGTTTCTTTTCCTTAAGGAGATCTTTAATTTCATCCTTCCACCAGTATTCTTTCATTCTAAATATACGTTTCTTTTTCTCCCCAATTGACTCCTTAGCGGCTTGATGTAAGGATTCCTTCAGAAAATCGTACATTTCTTCTGTGGACCCTTCAACTTTGCTTTCCATCTTTTGTGCCAATCTTAACTTGTAAAGGAATATGGTGGACTCATTATCAAAACTGTCAAGTTGATAACTCGCTTCCAATTTGGTTTCTTGTTTACATTCATCTTCCACAGTTGGTGTTTCTTTCTTCCTGGGTTTAAACAAAGCTGTTGTTTTTAAAAGGTAATGGTCGGACCCAAAATCAGCTCCCCTTTTAACACGGACGTCCATGATTTTCACATGGCATGTATGTCCAATAATGGAATAATCAATAATTGATTTGAGACCTTCAGTATTTTGTGTCCATGTATATTTATGAATATCTTTGTGGGGGTAAAAGCCGTTCAGTATCTTTAGAGAGAACTGCTCACATATCTCAATTAGACGAGTACCGTTTTCATTTAACAAATCTTCTCCATATTGACCCACTACTTGATCATTTACTTTTCTGTCCACCCTTGCATTAAAATCACCTAGTAAAATTAATTCCTTCTTATTACCTAAAGTTAAAATTACTTCACTTAATTTAGTATAGAATTCTTCCTTCACCAATAAGGTGGCATCGTTTGGAGCATATACACCAACAATCATGAAACTAATATTAAAAATTTCCAGATCAAGGGTTATTATTCTTTCATTTATGGCATTCCAACTTTTAATATGTTTCTTCCATTTCTTATGTATCAAAACAGACTCTCCTGCCTTTGCTCGACAATGTTTTTTCCACACCACTGAAAAAATGTAAAAAATCTTCCCACATTTCATTTCCATTTCCCTTCTTTTTGGTTTGTGTTAGTACGGCTATTTCAATTTTGTGCGATTTTAATTCATTACTTACTTCAAGGTCTTTATTTCTCAGCCCCTGGACATTCCAGAATCCAAAATTCGTTATCCGTTTCCGTTGCCTTTTTCGTCTTAACGTTCCTGATTCCGAGGCGCGTTTGGCGTATTTTGCAAATTTTATATTTTTGTGAAGGATGGGGAGCAGGCCTATCGCTTCAACCCCCAACCTGGAGGGCCAGGGAATTTTGTATCAGGCTTTCCATGCCTTAGGAGTATTGCCTTCACTACGGCTTCGGTGTCCCCCCCTCCGTTCAATCAATTATTTCAAAATCTATGAAACATTAAATTAGCTATTTGGTATTCTGTTTAATTTTAATGCACGGAACTAACAATAAGCCTTTCTCTTGATTAATTAACTTTAAAGAATAATATAATGTCTACCCAGTACAGTACCGAGCGTATGTAATGTAATACACAGTTCAGAGTCAAAGCCGTTCGAAGTTTGGTTCCAGAAACATGCAGTTTTCACTTTTAAAACTGTTTTACAAAGCGCAATACTCACATGGACCTTAACAATACACGTGTATTGAGGTATATAGCAAGAGTGAATTATTTATTTTCAAGATAACTGTCAGAATCGAAGCAATAAATACCATGTTACATTATCTGACATGTCAGCGTAGTACTGCTGAAAATCACGAAGATGTCATTAAAACTGTTGTAGATTATGAAGAATCACTATTTAATTTCCATCACATATGAAACTCCAGTTGTATGAGTAATCAGAGTATTGGCGGTTGTTCATTTTCAAGCTCATCATCATATTTTAATTTTCTTGGTTGGGGCTCTTAGCCATAATTTTCAGTCAGGTAATTAATGTGAGTTTCCTTGGTAAGGCCGGAAGTTAATGAACTTGCTCCTGCAAATTGTGTGTCGCTCAATAAACGATCGAAGGGTGCTTTGAGGCAATATATTAAACACGCTGCATGAAACGAGGCAAATTGATATTTGGAAACGCCCCAAATTTCATCATCCTTATTCAAAACATTAGAATCCTCTTTTTCATTTTCAAAAGGACACATACTTTTGTTTAAAAATAGTACATTATGAAACGACGATGTAATGATGGGTATTAATACACGAGTGTGAAATTACGATACGAGCGAGGAACGAGCGAGTATCGTAAACTTCACACTGGTGTATAAATACCCATTGCATCGAGTTTCATACGGTACTTTTTCTACGACTTATGGTAACTTTTATAAGTTAAACTTCTCCACTGAATCGTTTCCTGGCAGTCGACACTCAAGATTCGGCCAAGGCCCCCTAGTGGGCACCTCTCTACCCTACACGCACAGATGGCTTTGTTTTTCCAGAGCGCTTGCGAGGGACTAAAAAAGTTCCGGGATGAATATTCCGACGTCACTATTTTCACATTTTCTTTATTTCTTGAAATGTCAACACCACCAGAAAGAACCACCATTCACTAAATATTTTAAACTAAAGAATTGGCCCGTTTTTAAGGACAACCACACGGCAGCAGCAAATAACACAAAATGACTCGCGTGATCTCGCGTGAAGATCTTAACGTCACACAAATGCTCTCTGCAATAACTACAATTGCGCTAGTCAAATACGATCAAAGTGAAATTACAATCCAATTTATTTTAACTAATATTTCACGTAAAAATCACTAATAAAAGAAATTAAGAATGAGAAGCATAAAATAATATTAAATGCAATTTTAATATACACGCTCGAACGAAACATTTACTGCAAAGAGTCTCAATGACTAATGAAGTGACAATATTGTTTTGTAAGCGACTCTGTGATTGGCCAAGAACCTGTATCATAATGAAAACTGTATCGAAATGACCATCATTATGCAACTGGTTGCAGCCATCCAATGACAGCATTATACAATGGGAGTAGAAAAACATACTAGTGTTTTCCCGCTTATGGGATGTGTCTCTCTTGTGAGATTTCTCAAATAGATATTTATGTCTCCTAACTGGTTTTGATCAATGAGTATTTTCTGTTCTTTAAGTGCTATCTGAAATTGAAGAACGATTACTAGCTTTTCAATCCTTTCTATAATTTAATTAAATTTTGTGTGTGTTGTATATGACCTCATCACATAAATACGTTATTACATGACCATTATAATCTTTATTTCAACTTTCAATGCTGTTATATATATATATATATATATATATATATATATATGTGTGTGTGTGTGTGTGTGTGTGTGTGTGTGTGTGTGTGGGTGGGTGGGTGGGTGGGTGGGTGAGAGAGAGAGAGAGAGAGATTTTTTAATGGGCCACCATCCAGGCACGGCAGCAAGCAAATTTGGACGGTGCAGTCCACCTGGAAGCTGTGATCGGAACAGCGAGCCATACGAGCGAGTCTGGCCACCACGTCACCAACTGTATGTTAGAGTCCGCGGGCACCACAACAAGAATTGAAGCCTAAGAGGTGTTGGGTGAAGTGCCGTATAATGATTTTGTCGGAGTTATAGTGAACTGAATTGTGCCCTAATATGTTCTTGTAGTAGAACTGTGGGCTGTGCTACGTTTTGAGGACATCTCGTGGTATTGTCGATGTAGCATTTTTAAATTGGCATTTTCTCCTGGATGTTCAGCGAACTGGCAAAGTTGATGGTACTGTTTGGTTCACGGAAAATTGTAATGTTTGATACAATAAACTCCGTTTTGTTGTTTGACGTTGCTCCTTATTTTGAAAACTTCACATGCATTCCAAATTTCTGTGAATGAACACCATTACATTTACCAAGTATTTAATCTAGAGGTCAATGCAACGAAACTGTTGCGTGTAGTAGCGACGTTATCAGAATCCTTTTCCCCTGGCAGCCGAGACGGATTATTTGTTGCTGGTGTCAGAGAACGGGTCACTCCGGTGAGTAAGGCGCGCTGTTGTGGGATAAACGGCGCGCGCGCGTGCGCGAGCGCGAGCGCGAGCACGTGCACGTGGCATGGCTGACGGCCGTCTCCTCCGGCGCGCGTGCGGGCGCCAACGGAAGATAGGAACGGGTGGGGGTGGAGCACGGTGGGCCGAAGTGGGAATGAAGAAGAGCTTATGAAGTATCTGAGTAAAATACTCTTTCTACAGATATGTATTTTTAAGAAACGACGTACGACGTTTCGTTCAGTGAATTGCGGCTCGCATTAAAAAGTTGTTGTAACTTGTTTTTACTATTTAAAAAATGTATTTTATTTATTTTAATGATAGTCTCTTACATTACTTGAACTTAAACTTGTGTTTATTACGTAACCATATTAACTTAATTAAATTATAATTTGTCTGCTAATATTTATTTTGTAACTATGAAGTGGTTCTTTGTAATGTACGAAAGCACTGAAATGCAACACTCCTGTACTTTGCGTTACAACGCCTGGTTTATACAAACAAAGATATAAAAATATAATATTATGTTTATAATGTTTATAATTGTAAATAAAGTATTTTAATGGCCATTTGCGATCATACACATAACATTAGGATTAATAGAATTATTACAAGAATAAATTCATTACAAAAAACTTACAATCGTATTATAGCGACAAATCACCAATTCACAACAATAATAAATCTATAAAAGAAAAAATTAAAATTTTTAATGAATTTATATCACTGGAGTTGGGATAAGCACTACACTACCACACATGCCGGGAGACCTTAGAGCTTGCCACAGTTCGAGCGATGACCCGCTGGTGGAAAATATCTGAAAGGACAAACTCCCGCAAGAGGACGCAGAGATCGGTGCCGGATCTCCCCACCCAGCGGGAGGAAAATTTCGCCACCTTCCGTGAAAAAAAAGCAACAAGAACCTGCAGTGAACTTACGTTACGCGTAACCACAGCAGTTGACGCGACCGAAAACACGAAATGATCAATCGTCAGTCCCGGCGTTTTGCGGTGGCGATGGTGTAGCGGTTAGCGTATCGGACTGCTGTACGCAAGTCCGCGGGTTCAAACCCGATCAAAGCCGTGGATATTTAAGGGCGAAAAAATCCTTCGGAGAGGAAGCAAAGTGTTCGTAAATTTACCTCATATAAAAGATCCTCAAGCCTACATGAGGCCTCTGAGCTAAATTCAAAAGCCTGTTTCGTCACCCAAGTAATACCTTCTTCCTCCGCTAGTTGGTGAAAGGAGTGTAGCGAAATTAGCGTGGTCAGACAGAAGAGCAGGCCTCGTGGCCTGTGCCTCGACACGTAAAGTAAGGCATCAATTCAATTCAATCGCGTTGCGCGCGCTGCGAGTGCGCTTTCGGCCCTGTGTGCGGGAGGGTGCGGCGCGGCGTGCTGAGGTCGCGTGCCGGGGGCCGGCGGCGCGCTAACGACGCCCTCGCCTGCGCCCGCGCCCGCGCCGCCTTCCGACTCGCGCCTTCCGGTTCACGCCCCCGCCGCGCCGCTCGCTGCATCTCCCTCGCGCCCGCCCCCACGCTTTGCTCTTCACTCGGCGACCCGTCGTAACGTCCACGCCCAACCCTCGCTTTCGTTTACTCCTCCACCATCAGCTCCTCGTGCGGTCATGAACATGTACAGTTTGATTGCGTTTACCTTTAATACACATTTCAAAATTGTTTACCATGCTGTAAATTGTCTCGAATAAATGTTACGTACTTGTAGATCATGTGTGGTTGGAGATGATCGAAGACAGAAATCTCTTTGACTGCGTCGGGACGTGTCTGCCATACACCAGTGCACGAATAGTTGCCTACCAATTAGGAGCAAACGTCAAATGTGTATGTAACGATACAGGACATTCCCCGATACATATCCGTTGGCAAAAATTGATCATACTACATGTTCTGGACGTATGGAATATTCATTCTCAGACACCTGCACATTGTATACAATTACGCTTGGTAAGCGACATGTGGCGTAGACGTCATACCCCTCGCCTTCCGCCTCCGGGTACCAAGGATTAGAAAATCGTCGGTTCACTTGGATTGAAACAGCAAACTCGACAAATATACACATTGACACTACATACGAGGAGACCGCGAGTTGCTCAAATTGACAAGGTAGAAACCAGATCGTATGAAAAGTTTGCTGTTTATCAACCTTACTTCAATTTTTCAGTAACTATCTTATGGAATTACTTACCAAAATTACCTTTTTTTGTATTTTTGCTAATTGTATGCGATCCTTGATAACCTCACAAAATTATTTATAATTATACATACAAATTATATTATGTTCAAATACAGCTTATTCCCTCCCAAAGTGGGGAAAGAACATATACTTTTCATATCCAATAGCAAATGAACGTGAGACTTTTACTTCCTTTGTTCTATTTTCCACAGTGAGTTGGTTTTGATAGCAAACAAATCATATAACTGCAATCAATCTACATCTGTTCTTTTAACTGAACATAAATAGCCACTATACCATTATCATATTCTCATGTTCTGTTCACCCCTTCCTCTATAACACCCTATCCATTTTCTTCACGACCTCTGGTCACCGGGTTTTACGATACTGTGCTTTCCGAATTAACAAAACCTCTCCGCGTCCTTGGACACCGTGTTCTCGCGTTGCCCCTTTTTCCTCACCAGAGCAAAGCTCTCTCGCTAACAACATCTCGTTCTCCCTGATGACTTCCTCGTCTTCGTCGCCCTCTCCCTCCCTCGCTTGCCTTCCCCTTCCTCTCGGCCTTGACCTGTCCCCGGCGCGCCGCGCCGCGCCGGCTTCCTAGGAGGCCGGGGAAGAACCGCAAGTGCACGCGCTGCAATTTCCTTTCATGAAGGTCTGTGTTTTGTACTGAGCAGTGAAGCCATATTGAGCGCCCGCTTGCTTTGCACTTGAAAGTTCTTGGGGTTGGTTTGCTCCACTCAATACGAGCGGAATGTTACTAACTTTAATACTTTTATGGCTTCCAGATCTTCTTAGAATCTTAGCATGAAACATAAAATTTTAATTTAATTTTTTAACATGTCTGATTATTTTGTAAGCTTCCCAAGTATAACAAACTTCACTTTTAAATGAAGCGTTGTTAATATAAAATAATGAATAATATGAAATAATCTAAACACAATTAAATATAACGCTTTTGATAGCTGTTTTTTTAGTCTGTAGATGTAATTACAGTCGGACATGGGTGAGTTAGAGCTGAATGAGCGAGAAATCTCCTCAAGTGAGAGTAATTGCCATGTCAAGTAATTTGAACTCTCTCAAACCTCTGTGAGAAACAGAAACCTCTACAAAGAATGTAATTTTTCTCTCGTGGGCCTCTCTCAGACTACTATTTGCCTGTACATCTAGAAGCGACAATCGAGAGTACGAACATTTAACATTTGCTATCTATGACTCATTATTAAATTTCGTGGAACAAACGGCTATTTTTGTGATCTTAAATTTTGTGGAACTAACTTGTTTTTGTATCGTATTATATTCCAATGCCCGTATGCCTGTGTGTACCGACCTATTGTCAGACTTACTATTGATAAATTAATAAGTATCAATTGTGTTGAAAGGTTAAGCACATACTTAAAATATTAATATGAAAAATCAATAGGTTGTCAAGTCATATACTTAAAATAGTGGATGCGTTAGAGAGCGAGAAATCGCGATATGAAATACAGAGTGAGTTTGGTTTATTTGAATCTATGTTTTATAACATTAAAAAATCCAAACTTTCCAAAGAAGCAAGAAGCTTTAAATGCACTGGAGACACTCCACCAGTTTTTAATACTCAGCAGTTGCTGATAAAACAATATTGATTGAACGGTAAAAATCATATTCGAAAGATCAGAAAGACAGAAGAAATTAACGAATTTCTTGATTAAATATTCGTGTAAGGTTTGTGATTTTCTTTTTGTTTTAAGCATATATGTCAAATTCTAATGAATAATGCTCTTTCGTGCGAACATATTTATTGCATAATAACCTTATTTACGTACATATTTATTACTACACATTTGCTGTATTTTTTAAACCTCTATAAGTGAGAAAAGTTATTCATGTTCCTGTAAAAGCGAAAAACTTGGTTTAGTGAAAAACTTTCACAAACGAAAAAGAGATTGAGGTCCCTCAAATACTGGATTATTTAGGTTCGCCTGAATTCACTAATTTAATAAGAATATTGTTAATTGTTTAATAACCTCATATCATTAATTTAATAATCTCATATCGTGCGATACATTTGAATTTGTTGGTCGTACAAGATTGTTTGAGTCCAACAGATATCATCGGTTTTCATGAGAGTTAGTACCACTTGGGAAATGTATTTGGAACTTCGAAGGCGGTACAGGTCTGCCAGTGGAGGTAACTACACACTCTGTCATATCTTTTCAAGTATTCGGTGTTTGCTAGAATTGGACAAGCTGAGACGAAATGATCAATGGTTTCTTCGTGTTCCTGACAAATGCGGCATTTATCATCTTGGGAACTTTTGAGAACTGCTTTATGTGTTCTCAACGCTTGATCTTCAGAAACTATTAGAACTGATTCCGATTCTGGCTTCATTTCCCCCCTTTTAAGTCACATCTGACATCTTTTGGACTCTACACAATATTGTAAGGCCAACAAATTCAAACGGATCGCACGATATCAGCAAACAAACCGGATATTGTTAACAGGGATTTGGTGAAAAATGTGTCTACTTGTAGATGTTGCTTTGCTCTGTGATCAAAATGTCGTAACCAAGGAGGCAGAAAAACGTCTTAAATACAAGAGTTTGGCAATCGAGATCAGCCGAATGTGGAGCATAAAAGCACATGTCGTCCCGATAATTATCGGTGCTCTGGAATTTGTTCCGGAAAATTTGTGTAAGAACTTGGCTAAATTTCCAGGTCATTGAAGTCTGGGAAGTGCAAGACATTGCCTTATTTGGAACAGCTCACATTTGCGCAAAGTATTGAGGAGGCATCGACAGTATCAAGATCTGCTCCTTAGGTAGATGGTTGCAACCTTGGGTAGATTTTATCTTCAGCCGACTCATAACATGTGTAGTCGTGATATAGAGGAATAATAATAATAATAATAATAATGGCACACCAGGCCACTGATTAGAGTGGAGGCCCGAACCTTGCATTAGCCAGCGAAGGAGGCTGCCTTCAGCAGTCAGTGAAAATCCCGTAGGGTTTAGTAATGCCGACTGGCGATCGGAGGGACCCCTTGCTGGGCCCTGCGGGGGGA
Organism: Acheta domesticus; assembly: GCA_031308135.1. Classification (NCBI taxonomy): domain Eukaryota; kingdom Metazoa; phylum Arthropoda; class Insecta; order Orthoptera; family Gryllidae; genus Acheta; species Acheta domesticus. The sequence continues at coordinate 109,886,562 of JAHLJT010003656.1, read as the reverse complement.
TGCTGATCTGTGAACTCGAACTTGCGTCCTGCGAATCTTCAATTCAAACCAATGAGCAAAATGGATAGAACAAGAAATGTAATGAATCTTACTGTACCTTGTTCTACCAATGTCCCATACCTGCTCAGAAACCGAGCTAATGTCACCTTGTCGACGTCCGGCCATCCCACGGATGTTAGTCCCAGGGACCCAGAGCCGGCAGTAGCTCGAAGCCATCGTCAGAGATGGACCCGGGATGAATTAAAGGAGGTGATGTGGTGCTTTTACTATGCAAAAGCGAAAAATGGGGGCGAAGAAATAGAAGTTTTCAAGGTATGGCGAGAGCGGAACCCAGATATGAGACCTACCCTAGACTCAAAGAAGCTTGCCAGTCAACGACGATACATACTCAGCAGTGGAAAATTCACAGCAGAACAACTTGCTGACATTGAGAGAAATGCGGAGTATGTACTTCGCTCGAATAATCCACATGACGCACATGTAGAACTTGAAAATGATGATCCCGTGGAAGATTCATCTCTTTCCAGTGAAACACACGTCAGTGGTGAAAACTCATCTGGCAATGAATTACACGATAAGGACATGATGCGAAATCTCCTTCGGCGCGAGATAGAAAGAGTTAGTCAACTTCCGTTTGAATCTCGCGAACCGTTGAGGAAAATATACGAAAATGCCAAAGCTAAAAGAGTGATAGAAACAGTGAATTCTGTCTTAAATGAGGTGGTCGAGACCCCAGGCAGAGATCTAGATATTACTGAACTCAATCACATCATATATGCAACTGGATATCTAGTATCTCAGATAATCGCCGCCAGCAAAACAGAGTAAACAGCTCTGTACCCCCATGGATGAACAGAATTGAGAAACGGATAGCCGACACCCGGCGCGAAATATCACTCTTAGCTGAGGCATCTTCTAAATTAACGCACACCTCTAAAGTTCAACGAAAAATATTCAATGTTGAACAAAAATACCAAATTGAAAATGACACCAGCAGGCTAATGGTAGTTGAAAAGCTGAAAGAGAAAATTCAAGCATAGGCTCAAAGAATTAGACGTTACAAACGTAGAATAGATTTCCGTGTACAGAACCGGTTGTTTGAGACAGATGCGAAGAGATTCTATCGCAATCTGACTCAAAAACCGAATGGCAAAGCTGTTACTCCTTCAAAAGATGATGTCGAAGCATTTTGGGCAGGAATCTGGGAGGAGAGCAGATCCTACAACAAAGACGCATCTTGGCTTCAATCTGAAGTTTATGCTGCCGATGAACTTGTAGAAACAGTGGAAGATGTTCACCAATTCTCGGAAGAGGACCTCTTCCAAGCAATTAAGAACATGGGGAACTGGATGTCCCACGGGATTGATAAGATCCAGATTTATTGGATTAAGAAATTAACAGCAATACATTCTCATCTAGCAACGGCTGTTAATACAATTTTAGAAAACCCAAAGGAACTCCCGGAATGGCTCACACGCGGCATAACATATTTGCTACCCAAAGCGGGAGACAGCTCTTTGGCGAAGAACTACAGGCAAATTACTTGTCTGCAAGTACTGTACAAAGTTATCACTGCAGCCATAGCTGACAAAATGTACAGACATCTAGATAAGAACCATCTAATGCCGGCTGAACAAAAAGGATGTCGTAAAGGCTCTTATGGTTGTAAGGAAATCTTGCTACTGAATAAAGTCATTTTGAATGATGTAAAGAAACGCAAACGTAATTTGAGCATGGCTTGGATTGACTACCAGAAGGCCTTTGACAGTGTACCACACGATTGGATTTTGAAGACCCTGGAGATTTATCGATTTCATCCTAGACTTATTGAATTTTGCAAGGCTAGTATGAAGTCGTGGAGTACCAGGTTACTAATACACAGCGGAAAGGAAGCAGTAGCAACCAGAAGTATTCAGATTAACAGGGGTATTTTTCAAGGAGATTCACTATCCCCTCTGCTGTTTTGCATCAGTTTGATCCCACTATCGAGACAGTTCTCGCAAGCTGACTTTGGGTTTAAGCTCCATGGTGATGAAAGGCCAGTATCACATTTGTTTTACATGGATGATCTGAAAGTGTTTGCTAAGAATGAAGCGATTCTCTCCCAAATGCTGTCTGTCGTGTATGACTTTAGCAATGACATCTGCATGAAGTTTAGTCTTGACAAGTGTGCAAAAATCAATTTAAAAAGAGCGAAACTCACCACGTCTGAGAACATTGAAATTGATACGCACATTGTGATTCAAGATCTTGAGCCAGGTAAAACTTACAAATATCTGGGCATTGAAGAATGTGAGACCATCTCGAACGACAGAATGAAAGAGACAATTCGTAGGGAGTATTATAGGAGAGTGAGACTGGTCCTGCAGTCCGCTCTGAATTCCAGGAATAAAATTTCTGCAATAGGTAGTTTTGCGATACCTGTAGCCGAATACAGTTTTGGACTAGTGGACTGGAATGAGCACGAAATTCGCACCATGGATCGAAAAACCAGAAAACTGCTAACAATGCATCATGTTTCCCACCCTCGAGCTGATATACATAGACTTTATGTGTCACGTAAGGAAGGAGGAAGAGGCCTCAGACAAATTGAGGCCTCCTGGCACAATGCAATAGTCGGGTTGGGGAAGTATGTAGTCAGCCATCAAGATGACCCTCTAATGAGACAGGTCATGAAATGTGACCGAAGAATGGGAAACAGAGGCATTGTTAGTGTAGCAAGAAGCATTGCGAAGAAAACTAGGCAAGACACGTCGAATAACACAGACACTGAACTTCTGATCCTGCTAAACATGAAGTGTGAGACACAAAAAATGTTCAAGAAAACGTGGAGAGACAAACCACTCCACGGACAATACCTAAAAAGAATGGACAAGGTGCAGATCAATAAAGATCAATCATTTATGTGGCTTAAAAGGGGAAGAATGAAGTCAGAATCGGAAGCACTTGTAATAGCTGCCCAAGATCAGGCCTTGAGAACACGACATTATGATAAAGCGGTTCTCAAAATTTCCCAAGATGATAAATGCCGCATTTGCCAGGAGCAAGTAGAAACCATTGATCATATTGTCTCAGCTTGTCCAATCCTATCAAAGACCGAATACCTGAAAAGACATGACAGGGTGTGTAGCTACCTCCACTGACAGATCTGTACCGCCCTCGAAGTTCCGAACACATGCCCCAAGTGGTACGAACACTCACCGAAACCGGTGACGTCTGTTGGATTGTGTACGATATTGTACGACCAACAAATTCAAACTGATCGCACGATAGCGGCAAACAAACCGGATATAGTTATCCGGGATTTGGCGAAAAAATCGTGTTTACTTATTGATGTTGCTGTACCTTGCGATCAGAACGTCGTTACCAAGGAGGCAGAGAAACGTCTTAAATAGAAGGGTTTGGAAATCGAGATCAGCCGAATGTGGGGCGTAAAGGCACAGGTCGTCCCGATAGTTATCGGAGCTCTGGGATTTGTTTCGCAAAATTTGAGTAAGAACTTGTCTAAGCTCCCTGGTAATTCAAAAGACTGGGAAGTGCAAGAAATTGCTTTATTTGGAACAGCCCACATTTTGCGTAAAGTATTGTAGAGGCACTGATAGTCACCGGATCTGCTCCTTAGGTAGCTGGTTGCAACCTGGAGTAGATCTTATATTCAGCCGACTCAAAACATCTTTAGTCGTGATGTAATGGGAAAACAATAATAATAATACTGAGAAACCCTCAGTTTCATAATGTAATAATATAATTCGTGATCAATGCACACACTCGGTATCACAAATAACGAACATTTTTGGTTATAAATGAGTTAGTTATATGTCGATTTACAAACTTCTCCCCTGTCCGGCTCATTCCTCTATTTATTCCTTGACTTTATCATTGCAAAGGAAGCTATTCGTAAAGAAAGAGCAGACTATTCATTCCTCTGCCAGGTTACATTAACTCGATGTAACTGTACACCAGTGTTGTGAAAGTCGATGTCACGGGCGGGAGTCCGTGGCACGCGTCCCACGATGAAATCGGCTCTCCACGCAGTTCATTACCCCGCCACCAGAGCCATCCTTATTGTAAAACGGCGGGGTTACTCATAGTTTCCTTTCCCGAGGCTAGTTGCGCAGAGAAGCTCGTGGCATGCTACGGTGCCACGACGCATGCCACTGTCACCAGTAGAAGACCTTGACACCACTGCTTTATTCCGGGAACATTCGCCTGAAGGTGCGTGCGTTGGGCGCGCGCATTGTGTCGGTCGCGCGGCGACGGGCGCTGGCGCGGGCGGCGGGGCGGGCGTGGGAGGCGCAGCGATGGGGCGGCGCGGGGGCGCGGTGGCGAGCGCGGGCGGCGTGGGCGGGGCGCGCGTGGCGCTGGTGGGCGCGAGCGGGCGCGCGGGCCGCGTGGCCGCGCTGCTGCTCCGCTGCTCGCCCTGGGTGGCGCACCTCGCCCTGCACGACCGCGCGGCCAGCGGCGCCGCCGTGCGCTCGCTGGCCCGCGCGCTGCTGCAGGACGTGCCCGGCCGCGGCGCCGTCTCCGCCTACGCCGGACTCAGGCAGCTCACCGACGCCGTCGAGGTGACTCCACCCCCTCTCCCTCACCGCATCGCCGAACCGTTAGAATCGAGCTGCTGAGAGGTAGATTGGTATAAGTCACTAGAATCCCGATTTTGAGTTCGGAATTTGGAAGATATTGGGCGACTCACATCATCACGCAAAGACGCATACGTGTAACTTTTATAGTGACCGATTCACAGCGGCTTTGTGTGGAGTGCCGAGACAGAATCAACGATGCAACAAACGGAAAAAATGCTGCCCTGTAAAATTAAGAGGAAATGACTTAACTACTCTTTCAGCAGCTCATTTCGTAAATGCATCTCTTGATTGATTTATTATTTCGAGTTTCCGGGCGCATCAACTGTTGTGGTCATTAATCCCGTAAGAACTGTGGTGTTTATCTCGGAAGGTGGCGGTATTCACCCACTGAATGGTGAGATCCGGCCTCAATCTACATTTTGGCTTGCGGGGTTTTCGCCATATTTGCATCTTTCACCAGCAGGGCACCGCCCCAGCCGGAACAAGCTTTAAGCTTCTGTTTGGTCTCCTGGCATGTGTGGTAGCGTAGTGCATGTAAGTGAAAGTGTGTGTATGTAAGGGGTGAAAATAGGACCAGAAAAAGGAAGGAATGTACGCGCGCAGTCTGTGGCCCGTTTGTTAGAGGACTTCTCTGGCGTTCGTCTGGTGTTCTTCGGAGAAACCATGGAAAACTACTGATTAGAGCAACGAGTCGCTGGAATTCTTCTCCGGACAATGGCTGAATTCGACCTAGCTACTACATCGAAAATACTTCCATGTCGGGACTCCAACATAGGACTTCTGGTCAGAGGCACTGGAGTAATATCAGTTGATACCCTGATCCAACGCAGCCTCTTGTTTCGAGGAGGCTCTCGCTTCCCCGGTTCTGGGTAGATACATCCGTGTTCCATCGCATACAGCAACCAACCCAACTCCGTAGAGGGGGATCACCGAAGGGGATGAGGATAAGAGCCACGCATAGGAGTGCACTCCCGAGACATGAAAACTCTCCCGATGAAGTACAAGTCTATGGGATGGTAGACCACGCACAGAGTTGTACGACTTCCATTCATATTCAGAGTGGTGCATAATAAAAGCATTTCATACCAGTGAATATCTAGTATGAAATCTCATATAATGAAGTTACACATGTGATGTTTCTGATATTGCGTCTCTGATCGGTGAGCAACTCATCATGCACTGTGTTTTGGCAAGTACGCGATCTTTCAAGGGGCAACTACCTAGTGGAACTGTCCAAATCCCTTTTTTTTACTTTTTCGCATACGTGCATACTATATACGAGGTGATATACATAATATACAGAAAGTTATGTAATACTGAGGCAAAAATGGCGAGTTTTGTCTTTGATCTTCAGATGTGACTGCATTAGAATGTGTATCGCAGTTATCTAAAAACGCATGACTTCCCCTTGAAGAAACTTTTGTAATCAAAGAGTGTGTGTTTACCTGCCAGATGTTAGTGGAGTGAGTGGATCCATTGGCACTGCTTTAAGTTACAGAAGAAAGAAAGATGAAAATATAAAATAATTATTTGTACTCCAAGGAGTATTTTGTATTGCATTAGATCAATATATTGCCAATGAACGCCCAACATCTGCTTGACATTTTGGTGGGCGGAGGTGTTGGTATTCTTGTGGTGGTCATTTCTTTAGAGTTATAACACTTATTTATGAGAAATAATTTATCTGTTTCGCTTTACGGATATGAATCTTCTGATTGAACTCACCACTGCGACTCAAATCGAAGTGAACCTCCTAAATATTGGGAAAGAAATATTCACAAAATAATTAGTATGAAACAATCATCATCATGTAAAGGAAATCATTTAAAATTATTTGAAGTTCCGGTAACATTTATAGCAAATGTGACGACCATCATTTGAGATTACTGAATATTGCTATCCGCTGCTTTCTTAGAGACGTTTCTTTTAAGACTTTCTCACCATATTCTTCATCTAGTTCATGTTTTACTCAAGAAGTATGCCTCCATCTTGACAAATATGAAGGATGCAATCCAACCTAATACTTTGAATGCACGTTACACAGGGATCCCATGTGGTCATGATGATGATGGGCAAAGAACGGCAGCCTGATGAAGATGCAGCAGAAATTTTCTCCGATAACGCGCCAGCTGTGCAGGTGAATTGAAATCAGAATTAAATATAACAATTAAATAAGAAATATGATAATGATAATAATAATAATAATAATAATAATAATAATAATAATAATAATAATAATAATAATTCATAATTTTAAAAAATCCTAAGAAAATAGATCCATGTTTTTTACTAGAAAAATATTTTTTATGTAACTACTCGTAGTATCTTTATAAGAGATAAACACTTCAATCATATGTTATGAAAAGATCAACTGGTGTATTGAAGAAACATTCGTCACATGATAACATGATAAACAAAAACATTGAATGAACTGAAATAATTAATTTTTGACTGATTCACAAGCTCCTTCATTAATACAATTATTAAAAACCACTGGATCAATCGAAACCAATCATGCTGACCTGGATGGGCGTGGTGGCTACAGTGTGCCGATTCAGCGCCTCGGTCGGAAAAGTTGCTGGTTCGAGTCCTGCCGCGGGCCTGATTGTTTGTCCCTTGTCTTTCATGTATGCGTGTTGTCGCGGAAGGCCTTCTGAGTCTGTTGACCACAGACCGAGGAGCCCGCAAGTGAGTCAGTTTCTAGACTGAAAAAGATTAATGCTTTCACCATGAGAGACACAATGGCGCGGATAGTCGTAATCGGCGTCTCCTGAAGCTGGAAAAGCCCCCGAAAAAAACAAAAGGGCAAAACATACTTAATCAGTGTGTTTAAAGCACGAAGAATTTTCGTAGAGAAAGTTGTTCAAACTTTTTTCTCTGCCAAATTTCGTAATTTTTCTTTAAATACACGTTAATGGACAAGTTAATAAGACCAGTTGCTCCCATTAACCGATTTTCTAAAATGAAACCTGAATATTAATACAATCTTAAAATTAATAAAACTAACTCTTATCTGACATTCGTTCATAACTTGGTTTGTTGTGCAAGTTATCGAAACCGGTCGTCATTTCATCGTTTGGCGCGAGAAAGCAAGTGAATGACACGCTATAATCAGCAAAACGAAGATGGTAAGTCTTTTAAGTGCCAAGGTTAATGAGCATTTTTAAATGCAATTTTTTATAAAATTTTTACGAGTTTCCACTAGTCGTCACAAACGTTTTAGTCGTCACAAAAATGATACAAACGTTTTAGCTCGCTACACCAAGCTCGTTCTGTAGCCTCAGACATGAATCTGGCATTCGTCACATCGTTAGATACCTGGCAGTTTGTGAGACGTGGTGCCCAAGGCACAGTTGCCAATTTTTCGGCCATCATAATGCGACTTAGAGCGAAAAGGGCTTTCCTTAGTAAATTGAAATATGGCATTGCAAATTGCAATACGATGACCGAAACGTTGGCAACTGCGGCTAAGACATCCAAGTATCTATTTACTCATTCTACGGAAGTTTACGCTTTCATCAAAACGCCCTTCACAATAGCGAGGGCGAAACGATAGGATAATTGATTTATTGGAGTTTCCGTGCGTGTCAACTGTTAAGGGCATTAATCCCATTAGTGCAGGGCATTCTTTTTATCGCTGGAGTTGGCGGTGATATTTTCCCACTGGATGGCGAAATTCGTCACCTACACGTCCACTTGCTGAGTTTTGCCCAATCAGATACGTCTCTAACGCAGGGAGGAGTAAGATCTAAGCTTCTCGACTGGTCTCCCGACATGCGTGTTAATGTAGTGCATGTACGTGTAAGTGTATGTAATTAAAGGATGAGGATAGAACACGGAAGAGGAAGGAAAGTTTGCACGTGGTCCGTGACCCGTTTGTCAGGTGACTGCTTTGGTATTAGCTTTATATTAATGGGAGAAATCACGTAAAAAGGGCATTAGGACAGCCGTCCGCTAGAATTCTCCTCCAGGCAGCGGCTGAATTCGACCTCGTTATCTAGCTATCCGTCGGGACTCGAACCACAATGACAACTGATGGCCCGAGCCGCGTCATCCGGCAGGGCGCAGACGCTTCCAACGTGCGAGCGTAGGCGTGCGTTGGCGGCGCGCGTGCGCAGAACGTGGCGCTGGCGACGGCGGCGTGCGCGCCGCGTGCGCTGCTGGCCGTGCTGACGACGCCGCTCAACTGCACGCTGCCGCTGGCGGCGGAGACGCTGGCGCGCGCGGGCCACCCGGCGCCGTACGCGCACGCGCTGGGCGTGGCCCCGGCCTCCGCCGCCGCCGCGCGCGCCCTCGCCGCGCGCCTCACCTCGCTGCACCCGGCGGCCGTGCGCGTGCCGCTGGTGGGCGGCGCGTGCTACCGCTCCGCCGTGCCCCTGCTCTCCGCCGCGCACCCGCCCGGCGCCTTGGACCTGCCCCTGGTATTACTCGCGCAACTTGTCTTGGCCGATGGATTGAAGGAATGCGGATGGAGTGGGGGTAGTAGTTACGAAATAGGCCACTAAGTTTTATGAGACAATGCCGTTCTCTGGAGAATCAGCCATGCCTTCGCAACTTTCTCAATAATTTGCGTTCTAACTTTCTCAGAAGTTCGAGGTATCTATCACCTGTGATGGACCTTGATATACTTCGCTGATTTATTTAGATTTTTTGGACAAAAACACAGACAGAAGTTCTATCTTCCACAGAAAGTAGTTTCTATTATGCGCCAGTAAAGATGTGTTTGGAATGTCATCAGTGCCCGCTGCGAGCGTTTACCTTCAATTGTTGTTTGTGCCAGAGGGGAAAGGTAGGGCATCGGTCAAGAAGTTGTGCGGTTATTACACTGCCCAGCCATTCTCTCTTTGACCCGACCGTGAAACAAGTCGTGGAACTAATGTGGAGTTCAATGAAGAGAAATGATTTGCTGCCTCGAAATGTTATATTTTCCATGCCATCCGTTTCATCGCTAATCCATTTCCGTTTAATATATCTTCATTATACCATGGATACCATTTACTAGGATGGTTATGATCTGGTAAGAGGCGCGCACCATCGCCGCGCCATGCCCCTGCTCTCCGCCCGGCGCCTAGGACCAACCCCGGGTAGCCCGCCCACTCGCCTTCTACCCGGACTGACGCACACTTAGAGACGAGAGGCTCGTTGTCAAGCAGGCCCGGCTACCGTGAAAAATTCATGGAACATATGCGGAGTGCAATGTTTGAAGTCTATGATATTGCGGATGGCCGTCGCAAAATGTTTACCATTTCCCATTTTCATCATTACTCCTTTACTGTTATTAAAATCATCATTGAATATATCTTCATTAAACCGTATTTATCATTTATTTGGATAGTTATGGAGTGGTGGGCGGCGTGTGCCACTGTTCCGTGACCCTGCTCTCCGCCGCGCATCTGCCCGGCGCTTTGGACCTGCCCCAGGTAGCTCGCCCACTCGCCTTCTACCAGGCCAGACGATACGCGACGGAGGTCCGGACGCTAGCTAGCAAGCAAGCTCAGACACCGCGAAGAAAGGTTTGGAATCTAAGCGGAGTTAACTTTGAGCGAAGTGGTTGGCGGCAGGCTGCCTTGAAATGTTTAGGTTTCCCTTGGCTCACGTTTCATCGCTACTCCATTTCCTTTATCATCAACATAGTTTATTTATATACGTATATCTTCTTTATATCGTAGTTACAATTAATTTGTGTTATTATGATCTGGTGGGCGGCCCGTGCTATCGTTCCGCCGTGGCTCTGTCACCGCCGAGCACCTGCCCGGCCCTTGAACCTGCCCCAGGTTCGCCGCCCACTCGCCTTCTACCAGACCAGACGACACGCGGCGGAGGCTAGCTGTCTGGTAGGCCTGGCCACCGAGAAGCAAGATCCCGCTCTAGTGTGTGGTTATGTGTGGTTAAATGTGAACGAAGTTGTTTTGCGGCAGGCCGCCTCGCAATGTTTACCTTTTCATTGCCTCACGTTTTGCCTCCCTTTGCCTCCCTTTCCGTTATCACTATTACTGAATACATTGTATCTTCGTTCAATCACCGTTGTCATTTATTCGGCTCGTTGCTTTCTGACGAGCGGCGCGTGTGACCGTTCCATTACCGTGCTCTCTGCCGCATGATCGCCCCAGGTATCCCGCTCACACATCTCTCCCTAGGCTGACGCTTCGCAACAGCGTGGCGCACCGACGGCAGCCCTCAACAAGCTACCGCGAAGCAAGTCTAACCTAGGTGCGGCGTTCAATGTCGATGAAGAAGATTGCGAATAGAAATGTTTATATGTTCTCATAAGAAGAAACAGTCGACGGGATATCCGAGGCTTGAGTGGTTGCAGCGGGGCGTCGGGAGGGGGGACGTGGGGGAACAGCCATGTGTAGTATTTTATTAAAAATTGGACCAATTACATAAAAAAGCAATAATCTCAAACGCCGTGATTTATATAAAAGAGATATTTTCCTTTTTCACTAGGATTGGAATAGAAGAATTCCCGGGCAACGCCGCGTGTGTCGCTAGTTCCTCACAAGAAGACGCGGTCGACTTTGTGGGAGTTCGATCTGTGACTGACGGCTGATGGTGGCGCAGGGCGCGGCGGAGCAGCTGCGCCGGGCCATCCGCGCCGAGTGCGAGGGCGGGCGCGAGGCGGGGCAGGCGGAGCTGTCGGCGGGGCGCGCGGCGGCGCGGCTGGCGGAGAAGCTGGCCAAGGCGGCGCTGGGCGTGCGCACGCTGCGCCTCACGGCCTTCGTGCGCTCCTCCGTGCTGCCCAGCGCGCCCTACCTCGCCTCCTCGCTCCTCGTCGTAAGCCCCGCTCGGGACACGCCGTCGGCCTCGCTCAGAGAGCAGGCGGTGGAAAGGATCTGCTTATTCGTATTCCACGTTGTAATCGTTTACGTGATGACTAAGCTGCGGATTTTTGCCTTTTGACGATTTTTATCCTTCAATTAAAAATGCAGTATTTTATTCATTTTCAGGCATTAGTAGTATTATATTTTAATACACCTAATGTCTCAAAATGAATAAGTAACATAAAATACTGCGTTTTTAATTGAAGGATAAAAGTAGGAAAATAGGCAAAAATCCGCAGCTTAGTGATGACTTTAAGACAGCTTTGAAATATTGTCATTGAAAAGCTACTCACATGCCGTAATTGCAGTTATTAGGCTTTGTACACGGTGACCAGGCTTGAATAGTTTGTTCAAGGCAGTAAGCTGTGTGCACGTACTGGCGAACCGAACCTGGACTTGACGAGAAGTTGGCGGGAGCAGCTGTGCAATGGACGGTCATGAGATGAATACATTATGAGTTGAGCGTGTTATGCGCTGAACGGGTCACATACCAGGCGTCCCATGTGCTCGGCAGTTATGAGCTGTGCGGGATTTGAACGTGCGGGTCACGAGCTGGAAGGATGATGAGCAGGGCGGGTCCTTATCTGTATCATTAGCTGGCATGGAAATGAGCTGGGCGGGCCTTGAGCCGGGAGGTTTATGACCTAAGTGTTGGGGAGCATGTCGTGAGCTGGGCATGTAGTCATCTGAGAAGATCATGATTAGGGGGGATCATGAGTCTGAAAGAAATGTGCGAAGATGAGGATGAACTGGCCGGGGCTACTGATGCGACATCGACAACAAAATATCGATGTTGCCAAACATCGATGTTCAAAACGAAAACATCGATGTTAATAATACATCGACCAAACACCATCGATGTTTTTATGTTGGTTTAGTAACTTCTAACATGAAATTTGTGCCCAACAAAATTTAATTTGACCGTGACCGTGTATATTAATTGTAATTAAAATTTAACGAAAAACAACGTTAAAAACGCCTCTCCATGTGCGAAATACGAAGTAAATACCAGGGCATCAGGATCACCTCGGGCAAGGGATAGTCTGCTCGATAAAGGTAGTGCAAACAGCGTTTGTTTGTTTCGAACACGTGACAGTGGTGCTATCAGTAATTATTTAGTATTTTAACTCATACTCTTTTGTGAATATGAGAATTTTTCAACACAAACAAAACATTGAAAACGAAAACCACATCGATCACAAAACATAGATGTTTAAAAAACATCGGCTTCAATAAATCAATGTTTAAAACATCGATATTTTTAAATGAATATCGATGTTTTAAAAACGTCGACATGGATGTCGTATCCCTAACCGGGGCAGAGCTCCTGTGGGCTGAGCGGGGAATGACGTAAGCGTGACGTGGGTTTCCTGGGCTGGGCGTGCCTCACCTTGGCGGATCATGAGCTGAGCGTTAGGAGCATCGCAGTTTGTGAGCTGGACAGATCATGAGCCTGGAGATGTGTGTGTGTGTGTGTGTGTGTGTTAGAAGCGGAACAAAATGGGCGGAGCATGAGCTCCGCTTAGCTGTGCTAAGCCAAAAAAATAGAAAACAAAAACGGGGCGGAGAATAACGTTATTGTGAGCAGAATATGAGCTGGAGTGGCGGATCAAGTGTTAACCATATGATATCCTACAGTGTGGGTTGACCCGCGGCATTGTGATCCATATAGAGAAGTCCTGGCATAATGAAGGTTACTATATAGAGTCAAACGGCGACTTCACAGTTGTCGTATGAGTAATAAAAGTAACCGATATTATAATATTATACGAAATTAATGCAATATCCGAAAATTTGTATTACTTATACTTAATTATTAGTGTGATTATTTTTTCGGCCCATAATTTAACCCTAAAAGATAGTTTTTATATTTGTGAATAAAAGAGTCAACTTTTTCGTTTTAAATTAAAAAAAAACTGTAAAAATAATGCACATATTGAAAAATGCGTTAAATTTTGCCGCCTTTTCACCAATGTCGCCTATGTACGGTGTACCGCTCGCACTAGTCGGGCGGTCCTGCTCTGCATGATCCAAGCCTAAAGAATTATATTGCGATTTTTCTAACTTTGCCCCTCAAGACCACTCAAATCCCATCTTGGCGATGGAATATTTCACGACATTTCGCATCTTTCTCAGTCGTTCCGCTAGATTTCGCATGATCGCGACCGTATCAAGCAGTGCTTGCGATCGTGTGACTTCTACCGGCAAGAGCGAGAAAGACGCGAAATGCCGTGTGATATTCCATCGCGAAGATGGTCCTCGAGGGTCAAAGTTAGAGAAATCGCGGTATACAACACCGCGCCTGTGCTGAGCGCAGGGGCCGATGGGCATCGTGACCAACCTGGGGCTGCCGCCGGCGTCGCGCGCTGAGCTGCTGCTGCTGGACGAGGCGCTGGCCGTGGTGTGCAGCGACCTGGCGCTGGCGCTCGCCTACCTCGAGAGGCAGAACCCGCACGTTTCGCAGTTCTCCCCGCGCCACATGGAACCGCCCGCCGCCGCCCAGGCGCTGCCCGGCTCGCGCTGAGCGACTCGAGCCTTTCCCCCTCCCACACGCACTCCTACACTCGAGAACGAAATAGAATTCAACGACTTGTGGATTTTGGCCGTTGTACGGTCACTATTTTTAGAAAAGGATTCATTGAAAGGAATTACATTAAAATGTATCGTTGTTTACGATTTCCTCAAATACAACACATTCTCCTAAAACGGGCAGTAATGAACATTTCAACTCAGGCACTTGTGTCTTCAGCACTGGAAAAACTAACAGTATCAGCTTCTTTTATTAAAATTACCATGTAATTCGTCTCGTAGTTATGTACTCAAATTCTAAATATACACTCTTCAGGAATATAAATTATGCTTGTCCATAAAGTGTACTTAGTTTATTGCCCAAAACATAGTGTTTATGTTAAACTGTTTGCCTTTACACGATATTTTAGAGAGGGAAAGTATTGGAATCACCTCAAGGATTTGATCTCGAATATCGGTTGTAAAATCCAAGTTAAGGATTATTTTCAATTGTAACTTTGCACACATGTCGGGATTAAGATAACAAACTTCTAATCTAACTCTGTTGGATTAGAAGCTTTTGAGATGTAACGTAGTAAGCACGTTAGATGTGGTTGCGCGGGCCAAGAGTTTATTAAGATATTTTACTTTTTGTTTTTACACGGCACTTTACATGAAGCCCCTGTGACCTTTCCAATATTTTCTGGAAGACACATGAACAGTTTTTTAAAAATGTTTGATATAGAGGAGATTGATTTTATAAATATGATATAGTTTCGATTTTCATTAAAATATCCGACGTTCAAAAAATTGTAGAAGTCTTTATATTTAAAACACCAAGTTTAGAAAGTCGTTTGAACTTTGCATTAAACCAAGTGTCGTGATTTTTGTTTTAAATGAAAGGAAGTGAGCTTCAGATGTTTCTTTATTTTATTAATAATCTGTTTTATTGCATAAATACTATGTCTGGATCAGTGCATGGATGAATTAAAAGTGGGCTGTATAATAAGATGGAATTGCACAGCTGGTCAGGATCGCAAAATAGTAGCTCAGGGTTTTTTTCAATGCGACGTGGGTCACGCTATCTTCCAATCAATTTCACACTCACAAATGTTATCAGAACATATTACATTTATTTACTTAAAATGCACCAGCCTCTGTAAAAGAGGGACACTTACTCTCTGCATGTATATATTATATATATATATATATATATATATATATATATATATATATTGCGATGTGTCGGGGACCATCGCAGTCCTCCACCCTTGCGTCACGCCAAATTACCGGACGGCAGGAAAGAACTACGCGCCCTCGAATTAGATACGCCCAGCCGCTCAAGCCCCCCATAAACTTTCAACTATCAATTATACCCTTTTTCTGACAATACCGCGATGCGTCGGGTGACCATCGCACCCTCTCACCCCCGCGTCACGCCAAATTACCGGAAGTTGGAAAGGGCCACGCGTCCACCGCGACCCGATTTAGTTCCGCCCAACGGCCCAAGTTCTCCAGAAGCCCCTAACAATAAATCTTACCCTTTGTCCAACAATACTGGGTGATCGACAACCGGAACAACCATTTTAGCGACTTGGCGATCGCACCCGGCTCAATAATCCTCTAAAAGCCTATAAAATCATCACATGCCAAAGCAGAAGGGACACGTGCGCGCTCCTCCGGCCTAACAATACCGGCCAATGAACAACCAGAAGGCACCGTTGATGAAATAGAAGGTTCGAGAAGTTCAAATCCGACCAATAAAATCACTAGGCAGGAAGCACGTGAGCACTTTGAGATATTTTCGAAAAAACGAAAGGGACAGACGGGCGAGCGAGGCCAGAGAGAGAGGACGGGCGACAGACGCGAGAGAGGACGGTCGTGCAGGAGAAGTCGTGTGGAGATAGAAACCAACAAGTAAAGTTTTGAGTAGATTAACAGTGGTAGTTAAGAAAACCACCGAATATTAGTCAGTTAATGAAACCTGCGGTAGAAAGGGAACAGCAGCAGTGGGTAAGGCACACACTGAGCCGACCACTGCGAAACTTGCCCGGTCTTCACGGAATTAATTCCGAATAGCCAAAGTTTGGCTTCGAGCGTCATACGCGGTCCAGGTGTCGTGTGACGGCCTGAGACGCGCGCGAGCATCACGTCACCACTGCCCGGTCATCCACCGCCGACGTCCCGTGCGCCGGAGTCATCACCCCGGAGGCAATCGGAGGCCAACCTTGCAACGTTCCGGCGTCGCCTCCTGAGGGTCCGACTACACTTCTCCGTCGCTCGGCGAGCAATCCAGTCGCGGTGACATTACCATCTAACATCACAGATTGTAAGTTGTCATCACCATCATTCATTAATCGGCTACTAAAGTGACAATAACCCAGCATCAACCTGAACAGTTTCTCTTCGTTTAATTTTTTGAATAAATTAGTCCCCGCCATTTGGTCGGGTGAACCAATTAATACCATAGCAAAGTGTTATTATTCTAAATCTTAAGAAACCACCAAATGCAACCCTTCGACCCAGGGCGCTCACCCCTGAGACGCTCAACGCCGGCGACATTAAGCAGGTAAGTGGGCATGCGCTTGGCGCCCTTATTAAATAAATTCAGCGCGTGTCCCCTCCTGCGACTTGGGACGACTGTCACACCATAAGTGTGTCGGCGCCTCCATTTTGTGAGCAGTTCCATCACATAAATTGGACGCCCAACGTGGTTGTTTTTATACGAATAATTGAGCTTGTGTAGACTCAGATCATAAATTGGACGCCCAACGTGGTTGTTTTTATACGAATAATTGAGCTTGTGTAGACTCAGATCATAAATTGACACCCAACGTGGTTTTCTATTCACGAATAATTGAACTTGTGTGGCGGGCATCTCATAAATTGGTCGCCCAACTTCGTTTGTTTTTTCACGTATAATTCAGCTTGTGCAGCGCGCAGAGCATAAATTGACACACAACGTGGTTTTTAACAAGTATTTTACTTTGTGTTACTCGCACCTGTGTATTTCTTATTGAACTCACTAATTCTTTCTTATCCATTTTCCGTTTACGCTTGCTCAATTATTGCCCAACTGAAGATTGCATTTGGTTTTAATGTGTGTTTCTTTTGATATTTTGTATTTTATGAGGTTTTCAATCACTTTGCTTGCGTGTGAGACTTAAATTTTATATTGAACTTCCGGTAATTTTTACATATTTTGTATCAGTGAATGCTCAGAGTATTACAGTGATTCTCATAACTTAGAAGTCCAAAGTGTATTTATAAGAACATTTCACTCTCTTTTCAGACGCATAATTTCATTTTATTGTTATTTTCTTTTTACAATTTCTTAATGCGTCATATAGTGTTTAAGTGTGGTTAATTGAACTCTATTTTATTTTTTTTCCTTTTTCATTATACGTGCTATTTCCGTCACGTAACAATTATATGTTTACTTAATAGTGTTTACTTTCTATTTGAAATTTTATGTTTATTTCTCAGTGTTATCCTCTAACATTTCATTGTGTGTGTTTTGTACTTTTCTTTTTATTGTGTTTGATTGTGTACTCATGTGTAACGCGCTGTAGGCGTCATTATCGTACTTACGTCACTTCGAGGATTGCTCGCTCCACGATGGCTGAAAATAATCCCATTCAAAACCCCGAGGTTTCTGACCCCGCTCCCGCAAACGCCGACGCGCCTGCCGAGCTCACGCCCCCAGCTGTTCTCGCCCCTACTGTCGGGGTTTCTTTAGAGCAGGTACTCGAGACGAGTACCGCCGAGGCCGGACCTACCCTCGCCGCGGCCGCTCCGACGCCACCCTCAGACCAAATGTCTCAATTTTTCAGCACTCTTATCGCAAAATTTGACGAACAGCATCAAGAATTTTGTCAATTTCGATCACAATTTGACGAACAGCGTCAAGAATTAAATTCTAAATTTCAGGACTTGAATTCCAGATTTGATTCGAAATTTTGTGCCCTTGATAGTAGATTAGACGAACACCTCACTAATTTCACCCTTTTTCAAAGTGAGGTGTCTCAACAACTTAATTCGGTTAATTCAAAGGTCGATAAACAGAGCACTAAAATCGCCTCTCTCGCCTCTGCTGTTGAAAATAATTCTACGCAAATTTCTGACATCAACGAACATTTAACAGGCCAACTAAAGAAATGCGAATCGCTCCAGTCTCAAACAGTTCAACAAATGACAGAATTTAAAGACAGCATAAACAAGGATATTGCAACCGTTTCAGAAAAGCAATTAAATTTGGGACATTGGGCTCGTGATAAATTTAAAGACAATGAATCCGAAATTTCCAACTTGAAAGGCGAGGTGACTAAGAAACTAAAAGGGGTTGACAATAAGATTGAAGGACTTCACGACTCCCTGAACAATAAAATTGAAACAGCAAAATTAGTTATCCAGGCACAGGCGGAAATGGAACGGAAAGAAATCGAAGTCAAAATAGACGAACTAGAAATTAAAGTAGCGGAAAAGACTATTTCAGCTTTCCCGGTTAATGCTATGCCACTGTCAATTCCTCCAAATTTAAAATTCTCTGGTAATCGCGGTGAACAGCCCATTACGTTCTTACGTAATGTTGAAAATTATTTTGCTTTAGCGAGACACATTCCTGAATCTTCTAAACCGAAGGTTATAGCCCAAATGTTGGTTGACCATGCCCAAGAATGGTTCCAAACATTGTTACCAGTTCCGGCTGATTTTCAGGATTTTCGTTCCAAATTTATTAATCGTTTTTGGGATAGAAACACCCAATACAATTTTAAAATGGATTTGGCTAAAGGTAGATGGGACCAGAATGGTAACATGTCTATGCGGGATTATGCAGTGTCTCGCATTGCCCTACTTAAACAATGCGAACCTACCCCCCCTGACGACGAAATTATGTGGCTATTAACTCGTCATTATCCATATGTCATTCAAAACCTCCTTAAAACTAGTTTTGTAAAAGATCTTGAGCAATTTCAGATCTTATTGGGCGATTTCGACCAAACGAATGTGCAATTCGCTTCTTATCAAAATCAGAGTCAAAACTCTTCACGCCCACGTAATGGCAATAATAATAATCAGAATCGAGGATTTCCCCCACGCCATTCGCAAGGTCAAGAGCGTCCTTTTAATCACGGCCCTTCGCCGCACTTTCCCCCGCCCCCTCCCCCCCGGCGCCGACCAGTTTTCCGCCTCCCTTCAATGCCGGTCAAGGCCAAACCGCGCCCCTTCTAGCGCCGCCTTCGACAGCCCCAGGTCAACCACCACAGAGGCCGTTAAACCGCTCAGGTCCGGAATAAATGGGAACACAGTTCTGGACCATATTTGTAATTAATAGATGTGTTTACTAAATATGTTAAGTGTTTTCCTATTGTTAAACCTACTGCAAAGTCCTGTTTAAAACACCTAGTGCAAGGTTTCTTCAAAGAATGTGGGACGTATCAGCGTGTCCTCAGTGACAATGGCACGCAGTTCACGAGTGACCTTTGGCAGCAATCGCTAAATGATTTAGGTGTCCAAACAATCTTCTGTTCTATTAGGTCACCGAGATCAAACCCAAGCGAAAGAGTCATGAAAGAATTATCACGTTTGTTTCGGGTTTATGTGTCTCACAAGCATACCGCTTGGCCCGATTTACTACCGAAGATTAATATGTGGCTTAACCACATCCCCCATGAATCTTCCAGATTTACACCTTTCGAGGCTCAATTCAATAAGAAGCCGAAACCATTGTTTCCTATTTTAGCAAAAATGGCCACTCAAATTCCAATTTCCCCTGAGGATCGGTGTCAAATTATTCTCTCAAATTTAAAGAAAGCTGGTGATACGAGAAAACAACACCAGAAGAGTAAAACCCATTTATTTAAAGTCGGCGATAAAGTTTTAATCAAAGCTCTCAGAGTATCTAATCAGCCTGAAGGCCTTATTAGTAAATTCTTTCCTTTATTTGTAGGTCCTTACCAAATTATGAGGCTTGTAGCCCCCAACGCTTGCACTTTACGTAGCACAGATGGTTCCGAGGTTGGTCCTCACAATTTTTATAACCTTGTTCCTTTCAGAGATTAAACTAGATTAATTGGCTGAAAGAATAAAAGCCCTCATTTATGTCGCTCTGATTAGGTAACCTTATTTTAATTACATTCTTGTGGATCCAGCCCGGTTGCCCTGGCACGTCTTATTATTAATTAATTTCGTGGGTTCGCTACTACTTCAATGCTTTGGTTAAGTGATTGTTATAAGTGAACGTCGTTGTTGATTAAAAAGAGAGAGAAATAATTCAGATATCCCTTAGATATACTCTGTTGAGAGTTGACGAGAGTTATAGCCATTGACTTTAATTAATGAAACGAGCTCCATTCTGATATTATGAATTTAATGTTTTTTGCAACCCAAGTCCTTTGTTTAGTTCATTGGTTGTTTTCTCACGTCTACCGTTCTATTTTCAATTCTCCATCGTGTTGATATTTTGTTTCCTCCTCTTGTGTTTTAAATAATTTGGCCACTGTTGACTATTATGCTTATCTATTATTTTGCAAATGTCGCATTTATTCCACTTGTTTTTATACCTCTAAAATCGTATTAAAAGAGCGTCAAATATAATAATGATTAACAGGGTTCCCACTTTTGGCTCTTCACTTTGCACAATTATTCAATTTGCAGTAGCGTTTAACTAGTTTTAGGTACCCCATTGTTTCATTTTGCCAGTCTTTCTAAGTTTTGTTTCCAATTATCCCTCTATGTTATCTTCTTAATTACTTATTTAGTGCTTAGTTTGCTCTTAGTTTGAGTAGGTGTTGCTAATGGCCCACCACCATTTCTTATTTTTGAAAAATGATAAAGATTATTTTCATTCATTTTCTTATCATTAATGTGTTTGTATTACTTCTTAAAGATTTTGTGTCCTAAATTTATTGGTCATCTAGTTTTTTAGAGATAGCTTTAGTGTTGTTCCTCTTCATTAATTTTACCCTTTTGCTTAATTAACTAGTATTGTCTTATCATGTTAGAGTTGTCATTGAAACCCCTAATTTTCGTTCTGGACATGCCAGGTTTTTGTGTTTTCACCGCTTCATCTGTCGGCACATGCTCCCCAAATTTATTTATCATCTATTTTTGTAAATCTCTTTTTTTTGTTCTTAGATTAAAAAAAAACATGTCCCATGCGTTTTTTTAATCTCATTGTACGGGGGGTAATGCGATGTGTCGGGGACCATCGCAGTCCTCCACCCTTGCGTCACGCCAAATTACCGGACGGCAGGAAAGAACTACGCGCCCTCGAATTAGATACGCCCAGCCGCTCAAGCCCCCCATAAACTTTCAACTATCAATTATACCCTTTTTCTGACAATACCGCGATGCGTCGGGTGACCATCGCACCCTCTCACCCCCGCGTCACGCCAAATTACCGGAAGTTGGAAAGGGCCACGCGTCCACCGCGACCCGATTTAGTTCCGCCCAACGGCCCAAGTTCTCCAGAAGCCCCTAACAATAAATCTTACCCTTTGTCCAACAATACTGGATGATCGACAACCGGAACAACCATTTTAGCGACTTGGCGATCGCACCCGGCTCAATAATCCTCTAAAAGCCTATAAAATCATCACATGCCAAAGCAGAAGGGACACGTGCGCGCTCCTCCGGCCTAACAATACCGGCCAATGAACAACCAGAAGGCACCGTTGATGAAATAGAAGGTTCGAGAAGTTCAAATCCGACCAATAAAATCACTAGGCAGGAAGCACGTGAGCACTTTGAGATATTTTCGAAAAAACGAAAGGGACAGACGGGCGAGCGAGGCCAGAGAGAGAGGACGGGCGACAGACGCGAGAGAGGACGGTCGTGCAGGAGAAGTCGTGTGGAGATAGAAACCAACAAGTAAAGTTTTGAGTAGATTAACAGTGGTAGTTAAGAAAACCACCGAATATTAGTCAGTTAATGAAACCTGCGGTAGAAAGGGAACAGCAGCAGTGGGTAAGGCACACACTGAGCCGACCACTGCGAAACTTGCCCGGTCTTCACGGAATTAATTCCGAATAGCCAAAGTTTGGCTTCGAGCGTCATACGCGGTCCAGGTGTCGTGTGACGGCCTGAGACGCGCGCGAGCATCACGTCACCACTGCCCGGTCATCCACCGCCGACGTCCCGTGCGCCGGAGTCATCACCCCGGAGGCAATCGGAGGCCAACCTTGCAACGTTCCGGCGTCGCCTCCTGAGGGTCCGACTACACTTCTCCGTCGCTCGGCGAGCAATCCAGTCGCGGTGACATTACCATCTAACATCACAGATTGTAAGTTGTCATCACCATCATTCATTAATCGGCTACTAAAGTGACAATAACCCAGCATCAACCTGAACAGTTTCTCTTCGTTTAATTTTTTGAATAAATTAGTCCCCGCCATTTGGTCGGGTGAACCAATTAATACCATAGCAAAGTGTTATTATTCTAAATCTTAAGAAACCACCAAATGCAACCCTTCGACCCAGGGCGCTCACCCCTGAGACGCTCAACGCCGGCGACATTAAGCAGGTAAGTGGGCATGCGCTTGGCGCCCTTATTAAATAAATTCAGCGCGTGTCCCCTCCTGCGACTTGGGACGACTGTCACACCATAAGTGTGTCGGCGCCTCCATTTTGTGAGCAGTTCCATCACAATATATATATATAATAATGATACCTTGAAGACTAGCTGAGTGGTAGATGTTTCTCGCAGTGAGGGGCAACGATCATACTGATATTAGGTCCTTATTACATGAAATTAGCACAAACGAGAGTTTCTGCTCACGTACGTGACACAATTTCTTTCACAAACACTGCAGTTAGTGCGCGACAAAGATTTTAAGTTCATGCCTCGGAGATAGGCACAGTAATATGGAAATTACAATATTAATTACAGTTCATGTACTCAGTGATTACTGGTCTATTGAGTTTGGTGTTGACATTAATATGACATGCACAGCAGTGATAATGCGAAAATTGTCTGGAATAGGATTTCCATTTGCACAAATACAATCAAAACTTTACGGGACACGCAGACGCCTCTACGCACAACGGAGAATCCGTCCATTTTGATTCAACCGATTCTTTTTCTTTGTGCAGTATTTTAGGACATGAGAGAAAGTGAGAACTGCTTGCAGCATATTAGGACATGAGAGAAAGTGAGAACTGCTTGCAGTATGTTAGGACATGAGAGAAAGTGAGAACTGATTAATTCCATTATTAATAGATACAAAAGCTTCTATAGCTATTTGATATGGTGGCAATGATTGAGTGGGTGGAATGTAGTGCGGTCAGTGGACAGCACGGCCGGGACTTCCCAGAATCGGGCGCGCAGGGCACACATGTTGGAGGTCAACGCTATCCCCTTCCTGCCTCAGAAATCGCAGCGCAGAAAAGTGCACGATTCCAGCTCTGTTGGATAAGACACAGCCAATGGCTTAGAAAAACATGTTTGTTTAAAGCATGAAATAAGCGCTGAAGTGTTCTCGCGGGAAACAGATATAATCATAATTTATGCGTGTACATATCTACTTTGTTCTTGCCTGAGACTGACTACATTAAATTTTAATAAAATAATAAAATTAATAGAAAAAATCACTTATATACAATCATTTGTTCATTATTGGATAAGTAATCGATCTATTGAAAGCAGACATTTTCTCTTCGATAAAACTTTTGAGTGTTAGGTTATTAATCTTCGCAACTTACGTCAGGAAAGGTCAGAGGCTATTGCGAGCCAAAGTTCACACATGTATTAATATAAAATGTTTAGAAATGGTTCCCTGTCTAGAGGGTATAGTCTTATTTATCGACTCCTGATGAAGGTGAGCCACGTTTATAAATAAAATATGTATCATTCACTTATTTCTTGAATGCATTTACTTAACAAACTCAAGTCGTACCTTCAACACAACTTTTTTCTATCAAAGGTCGTAAAATTTTGGGGTATATTTCAAGAGTAATATCTTATAAACCAACGAACATACAAGTAAGATTTTTTTATTTTAAAGAAACAATATTGTACTGTTATATGATGTTCCAACTTTTATGTTGACATTAATAGTTTAAAATATTTTTAATATAAATACCGCAAGAAATTGAGTTGCAAAACAATTTTAACATGTTTATTTTTATTAAATGCTCGTAAATTATTTTAATATTAGAACATTTCACCATAACATTATATTAATGTCTATTGCAGTAGTGAATAAAACCTTACTTTTTATTCACAATAATTGGCTTCAGTGTGGTAGTTATGAAGAGCGCTCCATAGGCGTCACTGCAGAGAGCATGCACATCCGTGAATTTCAAAGCTACTTTATACCACTTAAATTACAGCAAACCAAATCTACTGGTGTTTTTAAGTACTTTATTGATGTAGGAACGTTCATGAATAGTCAGAGAACTATAAATGGCCCTATATAAGTAGATATACAGTATGAATCGCACGCCCGTTGATCCTGGGGCAGTGATCTGAATGTATTAAATAAATGTAATATAATCCTACGATAGTAATATAGGTCCATGCAATATTATATTATACACGATGCTTAAGAGTTAGTGGTATTATAGTAACATAAAAGTTTTTGACATTGCCAACCAGTAAATTGAGGAGGCCGGTGGCTGTGGTAAGAACCAAAAATATATTACGAATTTCAACTGAAATGTACGCAATTCTTTCGGAAGAAAGCGTACTTGGCAACAAGTCTGAATAGACAATATAGATAACCATACTATGTAATGAACACCGTTAAGATATAAATTTAAATTAATTTCTCCTCACTTTGAAGTTTGTTTTAAATAGATTGTCAAGTACAACGTTTAATTTATGTCGCCCCTTCTGCCACATATTTTGCGAGATGTACTACACATTGTATGTCTCCAAGATCATTCCTCGAACAGTGGTGTATGCGTGCAGCGTTGAAATATTCGAGCTCTAAATAGCCATTTCGTGAGTGATGTTTCCGGTGTTGAGAGTCGAAATTAATCATTCCCACATGCGGTGAAGGAGCGTAGGTTGCTTCGACGTCACCCTCTTGTCTGCCTGCGAACAGAGCAGCCAGCTGCGTGTTGGGACGTCGAACGAGAGCGCCTGTTGCTTCGGCCACCCGCTGAGCACGAATGTGCTTTACAGCAGAGATTGCCGCATCGCCCCTGCTGCATTCCGCTAAAATTGTCCGTCAAGTACTAATCTCGACTTACACATTGAGTTATTCTAGCTGTTTGAAAATAATATAAATGAATTACAATTACTTTTGATAATAAATGTGTTATTTTAATCGAACTTACGTTTTCCTTTCCTTCTTTCACTGGTGATAATTTTTAAATTGGTGAATTACTGACAAGGGAAGTAACAGATCCTTCATGTCGAAACACACCTCGAAATTTTAATGGCATATGCTAATTATTTGATACCAGAAACTCGTATGCGAAAAAATAGCGGCCAGTTTCCATTGCAAGTCCTCCAAATAAAGCTTTGAAAAACACATATAAGTACTAGGAAAAAGATAGACGCCTCTACCGGTCCGTTTGGGCAGCCCTTACTCCGGGCGAGCTGGCGCGAGGGACCCCAAGGTCACGGATGAGTCGGCCGGCCCGTCAGCGGCCCTGCAATAAACAAGGGCTGCATAGTTTCGCACCCAGTTCATCTTTCGCTCTTACAAAAGAAATAACATCTGCAATGGCTACAGAGCAAGTTGTCTTAAATCCCGTTAACATAGTTGAGTTCGCCTTGTGGTAACAAAGGTGTATCTTCGAAGGGAAGAGTAAATGAAAAAGAACGAGAAATGGGTCAATGTATTATCGAATTGATCGAAAATAATAGCATTGGAGGGAGCATTACGAGGAATAGACCCTAGTTGTATGCGAAGGAAGTAATTGCGAATCAAGTGATAGTGACAGTGATACAGACTGCCAAAAGCATACTTCTACCACAGGTGATGATATGGGAAAGTGTTTACTAGAATCAGACAGTGAATCCCCGGAAACT
Organism: Acheta domesticus; assembly: GCA_031308135.1. NCBI lineage: Eukaryota > Metazoa > Arthropoda > Insecta > Orthoptera > Gryllidae > Acheta > Acheta domesticus. Next base: position 109,860,667 of record JAHLJT010003656.1, on the reverse strand, counting down.
AGTGATTCTAAAAGTCAGTCACCTTGCAAATCCTCCGGTTCGGTTTATTATCCAAGCCCTGTGAAAAATACAAATGAGCATGTTAGCATTAGCTACGAGTACAAGAAGAAAGTTGTGGAATTCTGTTTGATTGAGGGCGGTAAGAAACGTTTTTCAATATCACATGTCCGTAGAAATTTTCGCCGCGTGATGTCAGAGAGACAACTATGTTTGTGGAAAAAGCAAGTGGAAAGCATGACAGCAAATCCTAGTGAACACAAAAAAATTCTGTATGAGAAACTTTGGTCTTAATTTGAACTTGTAAGAAGAACGAATCAAAATGTGAACGATGAAGATCTGCGACAGTGGACCCTGGAAATTTGACAAGATACTAGCAGCAAAAATAAGGATTTTCCGCCTGTCACTCCTCGATCAATCTTTCAAAAAAAGCGCACAAAATTAAGAGCAGGAAAATAACAAAATTTGTATCAGAAACTTACGTTCACGACGAAACAAAAAAGGGTGTGGTTGTAGAATAATTTCTCAAAAACGACAAAGAGAGATTTTCACATTACTCGCAGTCGTCTAATACAGACCAAAGTGGATTTGAACGCGAAATGCGATCAAAACGGGCTTTGTCGTTTGTTGGTGGAAGTCATACACAGACAGTTGCTCCATCGGTTGGTGCATTACCACACTCGTACACTATAATGCCAACAATAAGTATGGATGGATCTTTGTTGCCTATTATTTATAGTACTGCAGGAACCAAAAGGATTTTTCGGCCCTGTTGTCTCCAAAAGAATGTTTCAAGCCGAAAACATAATTGTTACGACTACAAAATCAAGAAAAATGGGACAGATAGAGTTGAAACAAGTTAAAGGTTTAAAGAAGCGTTCTTCCCATTTGTAAGTGAAAATTTTGCTCTGCTTTTAGATTCGTGGACCACGTACAATTTCAGAACTTGTATTGAAGATATTCCTCCAGGCAAGACAATTGAATTGCTCCAGATATCTCCCGGAACTACAGGAAAAATCCAACCACTTGATAAGTTCTTCTTCCGACAGTGGAAAGCTATGTATCGACGTTTATCAGAAAATATTGTGTCTCACAAGAGTATTAGTGCTCAAGTTTCCGATAGAGACACAATTCTTCAATTGCAATACTTCATTCATTTTCAATGTTCATCTCCTCGTTTCCAAAATATGATAAAGTATTCGTGGTTTGCTATAAGGTACATAACAGAACGGCCTCCTGAATTTGTAGTGCCCGTCAAATATTGCCTTGAAACTGTGAAAAACCAATGTGAAGAAGAATGTGACAATTAAGTTTTTATTCGTTGTGCGTGGAGCCGAAAACATTTGTTTTAATCATTCAGTGGAAACCAGTCATTTCTGATTTTTATTCGTGCCGCACTAACTTGCGACGAGACACTGCTCCTGGCTTTCGCCTGCACGCCGGCTCGCCGCTGTGGCCCGCCTGTTCGGCCGGTCGGTCGGCCGGCCGGCCGCCCGCTCGACGCTGGTAGGGATGTCCAGAGGCGCCGCAACACTCCATTGCTAGCTAAGATTTTAGCTTCAATTTTGGAGCCTTGCACTGGAAACTGGCAGCTAATATTTTGGATATGGGATTCAGATAGTGCATTGCGTGGGTCATAAAAATTTCGAGGGGTGTTTCGACATGAAGGATCTGTTACTTCCCTTGTGAGTAACATATTACCGGCCTTTCAAACTATTCTCTTACATATCGTATGGGTTTTGTAAGTTGCGAGAAGCGCATCACCTGCCGCTGTCAAAGTAATGTATCATTCATTTAAATTGTGATGATTGTGTATTTATTCGTTCGAATTGGTGCTCGAAATTCTGTCTGAAAGTTTACATTGTTGAATTCTCCTGTTAGATATGCATATAAAGTGTAAGTGACAATCATTTATAACTTCAACGTGAAAATAAAATAAAATAAATTCTGTTAATTTGGTCTTACTCCATTCAATTGTCCACAAATATCATAAGTGTTAGTCTCACATTAGTCGTAAACTTAGTGAATTTTGAGAGAAGGCCATCCTGGATGGACAATTGGGTTTGATTGTTTAGTTTAAACCACCCCGGTTAAACGTTGGTTTCAAGCATAGTTTAAATCGCATAATGTTTGAAACTCGCTTTTTTTATTAATATTTGTTTATTAAAAAACGCATCAAAATATTTTACATGAGCGTGTGTGAGGAATATGTTGAAGTGTAAGAGTGAAATATGTTCTTTCAATTCTTCCTATTCGAACTTGCTTCATTTTTGAGGATGTCAATACATGGACCTTATTGTGTTAATTTCATCATTACTAACATTTTCTAATATTTTGACATTCATTTATTCTCCCAGGAGAGAGTCATAATGTTCTTGTTCTGTATTGTATACTACTGACAAAACTAATGTAACTCTAAACTCTAGTAATGTCTAGTAATTTTGACCATTACTCATTTAGCGCTATCGAAATAAATAAAAATACATTTGTTAAAATGTGTATGTAGTACTTTCATAAGTGTTTAAATACACTTTGAATGTTCTTACTGATTTTTAGACAGTTGCGAAAAAGTAAAAGAATGCTTTAAGTGGTGGGATACGGAGATCCAAATAGTGTTGCAAAATCTCATCCAGATAGTAACTTTCATTTCGTGTACAAAATGAAAATTAAAATCATCATTATTCAATAATAATCATCATCATCGTTATTTCAACTCAAAAAGCTTATTTTGAGGGGAAAATATCAATTTTGTGACAAAAAATTAACCAAATAATTTGGTTGAAACAAAAAACGGGTTCAAACAAAAATGACGTTACTTTTTTGTTGTTTTTAAATAAAATTGTAATTTTTCAACCAAAGCGCTTATCAACTCGAATCCCGTTCTAGAAATGTAGGAATATCCCTCGTGTTCCTGTGTTTTGGGTGTCGCGTTCAACTGACACCCTATTCAATGGTGTTAGTGTCAAATATATGAGTAGAGATCAATCCCATCAAGTTGCAGAGCGTAACTGGAGACTTCGCCCGGAGGCATGAGGCCCCGCGCCACTAACGTTGGTCGTTAATCCCCGGCTTGTTACCCTAGCCACCCCCGCGGGGGATGAAAGCACCGGCTATCTCTTGACGTCATCGAACGAGCGGAGGCTATCTCGGGCGAAGTGATCGACGCCTCGGGCCGAGTCGAGGACTGCCTCGAGGAGCGACCAGACGCGGCGGGCGGCGGGGGAGGGAGATTGGGGACCCTGTGCCGCAGGCGGCGCGACACTGACGCCAGTTCCATCTGCGCCACTGATTGGCTGGTTCCCCGCCCCTCCCCCCCGGGTCCCGGCCGGTGGTCGCCGGCGGCCCATCCTCTCTCCGGGCGCCTCCGCCGCCGCTCCGCGCAGCGCCGCTTTGCTGCGGAAAGAGCAATTCATTTATTTTTATTGCGTTTCATTAATTTTTTCAGGCGAGGCAAGTGAGTTTTCGCAAAGAAAATTGACTCCCAAGATAAATAAAATTATAGTGACCTACTAACTGCCAGGCCTCGCTCGCCTGCGGCTTCATAAGCAAAGAATATGAACGTCGAGAATATATGATTCAATAAGGGAATACAGAACACAGTATTGGGCTAAGTCAAATGTCCTATCGTTTTCTCCTTTTCTTTCTCATTTTTATTCTCTATTTCTTTTCTTTTATCCTCCTACTCGTTCTCTTCTTTCTCCGTCTCTTCCTTCTCCATTGATTTATCCTCCTCCTCATCTTCTTTCTCCTCCCCTCCACCGTCTTCTCCTCTTTAGCCTCTTCTTTCTTCCGGTCCTCCTAGGCCTGCCGGACATTACACTTATTTGAATGCGGCATTTCAATTGTAGGCATCGCAGCAACACAAGAGCATATAATACATATATTTCGGTTGAATTGCCTAATTGACAAACAAAAGCGATTTGCGGTATTCGACTTAATATTATGTATGATTCCACTTCATAAGACATAAATCAATTAAAAGAGTAATTTACTCGCTCTAACAAATTCAGCGCGGCTTCTTTATAAATAAATTGATTAAAATCATAGCGCCTGGACATAAAATCTCTTCAAATTTGTTGCTCTATCATTCAAGTACGACATCAGTTAATTCTTCGTATGAATGAGATAATTTTCAAGAAATGTATCCATTGTTAAGAAATAATTCATTTATAAATAAAAGCGTTTCTTTACAACAACTGATTTTATTTCGTTGTGAATTGCTCACAACATTCTCAAATCTTGCTCTAAGACAACAGGAAACAGATGAATGAAAGTATATTAACTTGTGTGCCTTTTTAATTGATATGAAATTTCTCCAAATCACAAAATCATTACGATAAATATGTACGCGTAAAAATTGAGTGCTCTCTGCTAATTCTGATTAGTTTGCTTGAAAAGTACTTCAATGAAAGCATGTACTCCTTAACTAATAGAAAAGTATATGAGGTTTATATATTTTTTACTGAATATTGTACTATTCCTCAACGAGTTTCTTTGTTGCAGGATAAGCTCCTGACGAAACTAGAAGAAAATGAGCCAGAGTTGGCGACATCGCAAGAAGATGAGGTGAGCTACTAATGATATTCTTATCCGTCCCTTTCTCATTCGAGCATGGTAAAGAAAATCTCAGATTACTAGATCATTTGCTCCAATTTTTAGCCCATGTTCTGAAAAATGTTATTTATGTTTGAATAAAAAATCGTTTTTTTTTAGTTGTAATCCAGGATAAGTATTCACATTGAGTGACCACTACCTCATGTCGGAAACGGAGGAGAAATACGTTCATATTGACAATTTGATCCTAATTTACGAATTAATCCTAATTCGTCTATTATCGAATCCTAATTATCAAAATTATAATATATCAAGCATGATTATATTAAAATAATATTATATTATCAATATTATTATTTTTATTATTATATATTGTCAATATTATTAATATTATCGAAAGATATAATAGAAATATTAGACTATTAATATCTGCGTTACGATTAGTAATTAGGTATTTAAAAAGTATTAATTTATAGAACAACTTTCAAATTTACTTTACCAACTTGATTAAGAGTAGTTGTTTAAATCAGATCAAAACTTAGAAATGTGCTTAACGTAAAATTAAAATCCAAAATATGAAATACCTATAAAGAAAGTCGATACAAATACAAATCGAATACAAATGTTAATAATTGTTGGCTGAGAGCATTTACATTTTGCTTTGTTTTTTTCCGTCCTGATATTTCAGGAACAGCTGTTCAAAAAGGAGAAGGCGTCATTTTCATTGTGTGGCAAGTATGCTACGTTCAAACTCTAAGGAAAATCATTTGACACTTAAGCTGTCAAAGCACGTACATATGCAGAATGAGAAGCAAATAAACCAAGACGTAGAAAGAAACTCATTGGGAATCCAATCCGAGTAGAACTTTATTTCAGCAATGTAAAAATTAACGAAATAACACTATTGAAAACAAATCGAATTATCATACATTATGCCGCAAAACATATATTTCTTCCTAGCTAAAAACATTTTCACAGAAAGATGCAACCCTCTATGAGCCCAAAATGTATCTGTCAAATTAAGTAAAGAAAATACAGGGAGTAAAAATTAGAAACAGAGGGACAACTTAATTGTTAAAATGAACTTGTGTACTTGTAATATTTACTTCAACGTCCAATGAAGAGCATATTGTAATGCGTAGAATTGCGTAACGGTTTCGCTCAGTACCACGCCTGCTCTTTAAAAGGACGTCAGGCAGTAATTTGGCGACATATACGAGCCCATCCAACGTCACATTTTTCCATTAATGTGATCTGTTATGTGGCCAGTCTTCTTGGATGGAATATTTCCGAATAGCTGTCTCAAAACAAGTGAAAAAACTCTTCCGAGCTTGAACAAAGCATACCTGGTTCTTTGACATCCAAAGAACAATAGATTGTGGTCTACTTCACCCCCTCTTCCTACTAACCTCACCAGCTATTTAGCTCAGAGCTATCATTGCCACTGACTCTGATCAGGAGGTTCTAAGGTTCGATAGGTCGAATTCAGCCGCTGTCTGAAGGACAATTCCAGCGGTCGGCTGTTCTGATCAGTAGTTTTCTTTGTTTTCTCCGATCAACACCAGGCGAATGCCGGAACAATACAAATGTGCCAAGAGCCGCCCGTGATCTTTTCTTCCTCTCGCTTGTCCTATTCTCTTCCGTTACTTACACAATCTTTTACATGTACTACATGACCATATATGTCAGGAGACTTGTCGCGAGCTTAGAGCATGTCCAAACTGGGGCGGAGCCCCGCTGGGGGGAGTTACCTAGAGGGGGAAATCCTCCACAAGCCTTCTTGTAGGTCGGTGCACGATCTCTTCATCCAGTCGCCACTGGATGAAGAGATCGTGCACCGGGTGGCTGTGTTCCTCCCCCGAGGAACACAGCCACCTCCCCCAATTAAACATTCTCTACACTAACGGGACTAATGACCGTAGCAGTTGGCCACACCAATCAATGTATCCCACTAAGCCCGTGCCCTGCCCGTCGTCCTCTGCGCAGTGCGTGATCTGCGTGAACGCCAAGGCGACGATGCAGACGTCGCCGTGCGGCCATCGCGTCGTGTGCCGCAAGTGCTTCGTGAAGACGATCCAGATGGCCGTGTCGCAGCGCCTGCTGCCGCTGCGCTGCGTCATCTGCCGCGCCAAGATCCTGCGCCTCAAGCAGCAGCACTGCGGCGGCGGCGGTGGCGGCGCGGGCGGCGGCGGCCACCACGCGCACCACGCGCATGCGCACGCGCACGCGCACCACGCCCACCACCACGGCCTGCTGCCCGCGTCCGCCTCGCAGTACTCGGTGGGCGCCGCCTCCGTGCCCGCCTCTGCCTCGCTCTACTCCATGTCGTCGGGCGCCTCCTCGCTCTCCGGTGGGTGCACCACACTCCCTACAATATTATTATTATTATTATTATTATTATTATTATTATTATTATTATTATTATTATTCCTCTACATCCCGACTAAAGATGTTGTGAGTCGGCAGAATGTAAAATCTACTCCAGGTTATATCCAGCTACCTAAGCAGATCTAGGGACTGTCGGTGCCTCTATGCAAGCAATACTTTGCGCAAAATGTGGCAGTTCCAAATAAAGAAATTTCTTGCTCTTCCCAGTCCTTTGAATGATCTGGGAGTTAGGCCAAGTTCTTCCACAAATTCCAGCAACCAGTTTCCTAGGGAGTAGATCTAGAGATTATCGGTACCTCTACTATACTTTGCAGAAAAATATAGGCTGTTCAAAATCAAGCAATTTCTTGCACTTCCCAGTGTTTTGACTGACCGGGGAATTTAGCCAGCTTCTTTCACAAATTTTGCGGAGTAAATTCCAGAGCTATCCCAGTCCCTAGTTTAGGGTTTCCAACTTTTTTTTTGCTTCGACACCTTTTAAGAAAATTGTTTGCTTCATGGTAGTGATTCAATATCATAACAAAACATCGATGCAGGCAAACCTCGATGTTCAAAATTAAAACATCGATATTAATAATAAACCGTAATACATCGATGTTTTTAAGTGCATCATGATCATTTTGGTCGAGGAAATGTCTACTCAATGAAGTTGTACAAACCTCGTCCGTTTGGTTCAAACACATAAACCGAAAGTGTTACCATTATTTCATATTTTAACATTTACAAAATTATGTCTATGGTTTTTTTTCATCCACGAGCATAAAACATCGACGTTAAAAAACATCGGCTTCAATTTATCGAAGTGTAAAACGTCGATGCTGTTTGCGTTACTCTCTAGCGACTCTAGGTGGAAGTTATGTCCCTACACATTCAGAAAGTAGCGCAATGTGTCCGCTTCTCTTTCATATCCTCTTCCCACAACCTCTCCAGGCAGCATAGAGGAGTTCAGGAGAAATGTTAACAACTGAACGAGTTTCGAGCATTGGGCTTGAGAAGATTGTGGTTCCATACAGACTTACCCAACTTACCCAACAATTCATTAGAAACTGCCGGTATGGGCGGCGCAAAGGAATGTTCTTCTTTCTGAATCTACGGACAATGTCCTCGCTCTCCTGCGTTGAGATTCAGACAAAAGTGGCCAGCTAGCTAAGCATCTTTGGTTATGGGAAAATCAATTTTTTTGCTTCACCACCAACCTCAACCATTCCCAGTTCCACGTAGCATAGTGACCAGCGCGCTAGCCTTCCGCCTCTGTGCACAGAGATTTCAATCTCGGTTGCCTATCTCATCACCTCCTTCTCTCGAGCTGTGTTAGCTTAGCTTAGCAAATGCTGTTGCCTCTGCGACGTCACTGAGCGGAAGATCTTAAAGTTCGAGTCCCGGCAATGCCGGATTTTGGACACAAGCTATGTAGCTGGCTCGAATTTAATTACTATATGAAGGAAACTTCCAGCGGCCGGCTGCTCTGTTCGGTAGTTTTCCCTTGGTTTACAGAACACTGCAAGGCAAATACCGCAACATTGCGCAAAGTTACATAAAGTTACGTATGTTCATAGTATTGAGTAAATCATTAACATTTGTAAGAAAAGGACTTTTTCTACTTCGAAAATTAAAATATTGTTGAAATTATTTTTGACAACATGAAATATAAGTGATCAATCTCTTTACTGTTATGTTAATGCAAACTATTTATGTTCACTCATTAAAAATTTCAAACTAGTAGTATGTTAGAATTAACTCACAATAATGCTGGTATCATGCGGATCAAAACCTCTGTTTATCCCTATCTTGATAGGAATATAATAATGTTTTTCTCCTTTCCTATTCCATTTTGCCCAGATGTTCTCCCTTGTATACTGTGAATTTTCTCTTATGGAGACACTTTTTGCTGATTTCTCTTCCTCTCTCCCTGTTTCTACGTGTAATGTAGTAGATGTTATTTCTGCAACTCAAAATACTTCATATTTCAAGCTCACACACGAAAATTTAAATATAAATGGACTAGAATTAAATACGTGAAATCCAATACCCCCAAAATAAAACACTTTCCGTTCAAACTATCGAGTCTCCATTGTAATCTACCTTAAGGTCCAATTTACGCAGTACCTTCCGACGAACAATTTCTGGGGTTTGAGAGAATGTATGCATGCATAAAGCGGCATGTGAGGCCGCCAAACCACTGTGTGCATGCATACGTTCCTCAAAAGGAAGCGTGTAAGTCGGAGAATCCACTCTCCGTTTATTTTTTTAAGATTTCCTCTCTCCAGTAAGGAGAAGGCGGCAGAGGGAGAAAATATTTGTGTAGCTTTACATAATTTTTTCTACAGTCTATTGCGCGTTTGTAGCGATGGGAGGGCAAGTATCTTCAACACACTACTTATAACTAACTTAAATCTGATTTATAACTATAAATTCAAGAACCACTTTGGAATTTTTTATAGTTTAATAGGAAAACCGGACAGTCGTTGTTCTGCCCTTCATCTCCCGCTTTCCCCTCCCATCTCCGTTTCTCAGTGCCTCTCTCTCCTTCCCTCACCCTCACCTTGTCTCTGTCTGTCTCTGTCTCTGTCACTCTCTGTCCCTCCCATTCACATTTACTTGCAGATTCTGCACATCTCTGAGCATGTGATGTAATCGGGAAGGAGGAAGCGCCGGACCAGCAAAAATGTAATAGAATGTTCAAGAAGAAATAATTTTGTAGATTATGGTGCGAGAAACCTTTTATATTTTACGGCCCTAGAACGTTTCGTTTAGGAGTTATTTAACGATATATATTTAAAATGCTCCCGAGTGCGTTGCGGGTTGAATTTGACGTGAATATTTAGTTTTGTTCTATAACACCGTGTAGTGGAGTTACAACAGAATTAACAGCAGAAAATCCTTCTGGGTAAAAAAAAACACATAGAAGTGCCAACTTTCATGGAGATCGGTAATGGTGTCGGAGTTTTTATTTTATTTTTATTGCCATTCACGACTCATGCGCGCGAGCGAGCGGCACCTGCCCACCGCGGCGCGCGGTGACGTGCGCATGCGCGCGTGGTGTTGCAGGCGTGTCTTCCGTGAGCTCGGCGACGAGCGCGAGCGGCGTGTCCGCGCGCTCCACCAAGTCGGCGTCGGCGGCGTCGACGGTGGGCAGCGGCCGCCTGGGCTTCCCGCGCCAGCCCACGGGCTCCCTGCGCCGCTCCCAGGCGCAGGCCATGAAGGTCAGCGCGCCCTCAACGTTTTCTTAAAAATATACCTTTATTAATGAATGGATGTGCATAGTTTAGTATTATATATGCTACATCATATGCATTTTTTCCGACTTATATTTAACTTAAATGCTAATCTTACAATTATATCTAACTAAACATGAATAGGAAACTCACAGAGCACCTATATAGTATTGCCAAAGAGTCATTAAAAATTTACAAAAAATTAATAAAACGGTATTTGCTTACGTCTATTATAAACGTATTTCATGTTTTACTTACGTATGTTTTACTTAGGTATGTATTTGCTTACGTCTATTATAAACGTTTTCAATTTATAGAAGATAATTTGAAATCAGCAACAAGTATTTCATAACATATTGATCCATACTTGGAATCTTTCCTTTAAAAGTTACCAAGTGTCACGACCATGTGTTCTACTACTGCTCAGGAATGGTCAGCGTGATTCGAACACTATTACTCCACATTTCTGTGATTTCAACATAGCCAAATGTTGACTGAAATATTAATTTTAATTTCTTTTAAACTCGGCATGGCTTATTACATTCCTAGACTTAATTTTAGTTTTTGAAAAAGCTATGGGCCGGAGCTTAATGTTTTAAATTGTTTGTGATTCCAAATTGTTTGTTAAAATAAGGTCAAACAACAAAATTAGTAATTAATACAAACTTAATAAAACTGAATGAAAAAAAACAAAACATACTAACTAGAAAAATTAACTTATAATAAAACATCTTAAAATTTTAAAAAAGCTATTTACTTCTTAAGTACATAATTATAAGTATTATTCTCTTACTTATTAATATGATACGAAATTAAATTCCATTATATAAGCTAGATATAATTTACATTAAGTACATGTAAATCCGTAGTAAAAGTCAAGGAGTCTCCAATACAGATATTATGATAAAATTGAAATGAAATCTAATAAGAAACCAGGAACACAGTTACCAACAATAAATTACTGCGAACAGTTCTTGGAGGGGGGCAGTTACAATGTCAACACACCGTTACGTGTATGGATATTCCCAAACTGTTTTTTCTTTTTCATTTTTATCGACCCGGAATGTCCCGCCTCTCGAGGTGTGTCGCAAAGCTAAGCAATGGCCTTTTGTTTATTCATTCAGAGGGACACCCGCTCACAGTTGAATATTTTATGAATGAGAATAACATTTTTCTCAGAAGCAGCAAAAGCAGAAGAAAGGAACATGTTTTCTTCCATTGTTGCTTAGGCATCGTAGGTGTGTCTACTGTGAGTGAACGGAAATGGACCATAGTTATAAAACTGGTGGTGCTACAGAATGGCACAGACTTTCCCGTATTAGTTTTCTATTTTCTTGGATCTTCGCTAGCTATTCGGAATTGCCACATACTCTTTCTTGCCAGCTACCATTTATCACCGCCAAAAGTACATTTTTTGTCATTTTCTTAATTTTTCTTATTCCTATTGGTAGAACGACAATATTAATATTAGAATATTAAAGAACACAGAAACCTAGCCATAAATGGCAATTTTCTTTTAAAAATTATGTACCGTTTAAGAGAAAATGGCGTTTTAACACTACTAAAAATGCGAAATTTGAAGCTCATTTTCACAGAAAATTTTTGAGTTTTCAAAATACTTATTTAAAGTTATTTACAGCACTTACACTCACAAATATAATAACATTTACAAATTGCGAATAATAAGCATTTTAAAGTTGTGATAGATCTTTCAAAAAATTTACATTTACATAATTTTTGAAAAAACAAAACAATAACTCAAAATTAACTTTACGTCATATTAAACAGTGTAATTATCACTATCTGTTACAAAAGTTTCAAGAAAACATTTGCAGCCATATAACGTTTGCATTTGAAGCATTTGAAAACATTTTCAGCACTGAGAAAATGGCGTTTGAGCATTTCTGAAAATGCCGAAATTGGAGCTACTTTTCACAGAAAACGGTAGTGTTTTCGAGAAACTTCACTTGACATTATTTAAAGAACATGTACTCGTAAATATAATAAAGTGAAAAAATCGCCGATAATGTAAATATTAACGACGTGAGAGAGTAGTAAAAACATTTACATTTTTGTAATTTTTGAAAAAACCAACCGATAGACCAATATGGCTTTTATGTCATCTGATAGAGTAAATTTACCACTATGCCTACCAAAAATTTAAAAAAAAAATTTGGTGCTGTTTTTGAGAAAATCTTGTTTTTGTTATTTTTTAATGTTGCACATATTGCACGCAAAATGTTGCACATGTTGCACGAAAACTACTAAAATTTTGGGAAACATTTATATGACCTTTATGAAAGAAATTAATATGCATAACAAATTTTATTTGAAGAAAAAATCTCTATCTTCAATTTTGTAGTTGAAGAAAGACGCCGAAAAAAATTCAAACTTTCACATTTTTCAAAAATTCAGAGTTATCCGTGAAAATCGAACCTATGCCATGTTAATAAGTGTATTTTACTCTATTCATACAAGAAATTTAAAGAAAAAACTTGGAGACGTTTTCGAGAAAATTATGAAAATTCCCGGGGGGCTTCATATAAAATACCCCCAAATTTTGAAGAATCTTTTTCAAAATCTCAGAGCTTCGACTAGAATCAGATCGACCGGGGAATATCTATTTTGGAAGAAAACGTACGTATGGTTTAGGCGCTAGCAGTGTTCACAGACGGACAGACAGACGGACGTTTTCCTTTCAATTGGTTTTTCAGTATCAAGGACCTAGAAAACAGGGTTTCTGGCTACACCACGTGTTGGGGGATTTTTTTCTTAATTTAGCAACTGGTTTTATCCACTTATTCGTTTTCACGGCCCGGCAATTAATTTTTTTCCTTTCCTTTTCCTTTCCTTTTTTCCTTTTTAAACTTGTTTGTTTTACAATCATGGCAAATTCAACTGCAATCCAATTGGTATCAATACATTTGCGAAAATACCAAAAAATATTGCAATTTTTTTAAAATTACCAAATGCAGAAAAGTACTCTGGTCATTCGTTTAGGAGAACATACGCGACGTTTTTGCAGATAATGGTGGTGATATCATTACACCTAAACGTCATGGAGGATGGCGGTCTACAAGTGTAGCCGAGTGATACATTGAAGAATCGGTGAATAACAAGATTTAAATAGCTAACAAGATATTGGTTAGTGCAGAAAGCAAAGAAAAAAAACAAGCATTTTTAGATATAAATGCATGTTCTGAAGTGCCACTAACCAATTTATCGAATTGTACAATTAATGTATATGTTCCCAAGAATTAATTTGATCCTTTTTGTTGTTCTTATTATGTTGTTCTTGTTATATTACCAAATAAAAACAAAATATAATTTTAAAGGAGTAATAAATTAATATATTAGTTTTAAAAGTAAGTTTTTTCATAACGTATTTGATTTTACTGCAAACACTGCAATCTATTTATACGGTACCGCTGCCTTCTTTAAACTCCTTAACTGAAAATATATAGGGGCCGTGACTATTACGTCAGTGATGGCTCATATTTCGTGCAGAAATAGCAATGACGTAATGATTCGTGCAATGTCATATTATGAACGATTTTGTTAATGTAAAAGGGTTCTTTATAATACTGGTATACAAAAAAATGTACTTTTGGCGGTGATAGAAGGCAGCTGGCAAGAAAGAGTATGTGGCAATTCCATATAGCTAGCGAAAACCCAAGGAAATAGAAAACTAATACGGGAAAGTCTGTACCATTCTGTATCACCACTAGTTTTGCGCAGCATTACATAACTTTCCCTATACTATGTATATCACTCCGTGTATACGTACGTATACGGGAAAGTATTAAAGTCTTTAATAAGCTTTCAAAATATGATTTTAATACTTCTGTAATGAAAGTAATTAGATTTAATTGAAATTTTCTCAGTTCCTCAATTACTTTTAATCGTGTAATGCCACTCAATAACGTCAAGCAATTTGTAAGAAAGGAAAATGCGTAATAACACATTTTAAAAAGTATATGAAAGTAATTAGTTCAATCCAATAATTAAACTATGAACACAAATTGAACTTTGGACAAATCAAATGATGCATATCAAGAGAAAATAACAATATTAAAATTTTTAAGTCTTCTAAAATCTTATCTAAAATCTTAAAGTCTGTAGCCAAAAATTCAATATGAAACCAATGGCAACAGGAAGATGTTGCAGGAAGACACTCGTTATACTTTTTTATCTAAAAGAAAGCCGAAAGTGATGGTCTGTTAATTTGTGTATGCTGATTATTGTGCATTATTTAGGCATTGGAATTTGGTGCATTCATACAAGTAATGCAGTATAAAAATAACCATTCAATATATGAAATGGGCCAATAAAATAGGCTTGAAAAAAAAAGTTCAAAGCATGTTTAATGTCAAACCTCTGCTATCAACGAATTGAAATATTTTGGTACTGAGGTATGGTTAGGAAAAAATAGTTTTATTTGTTTTGTCTTGCAATTCGTTTCTAGAAGCATAAGGCTACCTGGTTTTAAATATAAAGCAATGTTTAATAAATTGTATTTATTACAGAGCAGAAAATTTCTCTAGTAAGCTGTAAAAATCTTTGAAACGAAAGAATAATTTTACCAGATACGAACAAACAACAGTTTTCTACGGACGTATAAAACGCCTCTGTTACCTGTCATTCATATGTACTCTTCATGGCTTTTGCAACAAAACCTGATCTTTGTTCACATTTATACGACCGTTGTTTGCTTTTATACGACCGTAGAAACAAATCGTTGGTGAAGAGCGTTCCGGCCTCTCACAGCGCCCTTCCTCCTGCGCAGATCCGCCTGCAAGAGTACAAGCAGCCGGCGTCGCGGCCGGCGGCCGCGGGGGCGGCGGCCGGGGCGGCGCCGGGGGCGCGCGAGGCGGCGGGCGGCGCGGCGGGCGGCGCGGGCGGCGCCGGCGGCGGCGTGGGCGTAGGCGTGGGCGGCGCGGGGGTCCCACCGCCCGCCGGGGCCGCCGCCGACCGCCCTCCGCTGCGCCCGCTGCCGCCCATCCGGGAGTTCCAGCGCGAGTTCCAGAGGGAGTTCCGCGCGGGCAAGGAGCGCGCCGCCGCCTCGCACTCCACGCGCATCAGGTACGAGTCGGAACACCTTCCTGGACGTCATCTTATTTTGCTAGGAAGAGAATAAAAGGTTATTCTAGCAGAGACTGAGTAATGCTCTGTGCGATGTCCATTTGCCTGTCATCGCAGTGACCGACAATGCAGGTAATGCAGGGTACCGAACTTAACCATTAAAGTTCTTTCTTATAATAGTGAACTGGTAATTACGCGGTGGATAGACTCAAGGTTGTTTATAGTGAAAGCGAAGGTCTAAGGCCTGAGCCCCGCCGTGATTTGGATCCGGGCGAGCGAAGCGAGGAAACATGTCTTTGAAAGTCACGAGGATATGCCGATGATCTTGCCCAATATCTTTGGAGACAAGAGTGTAAAAGACTAAATGAAGATCATTTTTGAGCAATGATAGAAGATATAAGGGAGGTGTACTCCTCACATGAATAAATAATTCAATTTAAGATTTAATATCATTGTGTCGAATATTTATTAACTCCCTATCCATTCCTGTTTCATATTTCTTACGCTTAGGCTTCTAGCAGTATGATTACAGCTAGTGGTGGGGATGACGTCAGCGAACAAATGCACATCGCACTTCGCCTATAACTAAGTCTGCGCAAGAATCCCCGAACAAAATATGTCAGCTTTGCCAGATGATTAAATGTATATACCAGTACCAACCTTCAAAAATCCTCATACTTTCACTAAAATTCCTGGTACCAATGTAAATTGATTTAAATTCAGAAAATTTTTCATATTATAACTTATTTTAACACGCACAAAAAGTTAAACTTAAATGACTGGTGAATGACTGCACTGAAATATTTTAAATAGGATACGTTTTGTCTTGAGGTTTTGATGTAAATATTATTACAATTCACGATACTAAAGAACTAATCTCTTCTCTGTTAGAATCCTTAACTTTTGGCTACTGTGCCACCAACTGCCACGATGTGTTTCCGTGAAGATTGGTCTAAACGAAACTCCTGTAAAATTATTTAGTTTTATCTTGAGGTTTTGTTTTTCGTAATGAAATTATTGATGTACTTTAATATTTTGCTACTATTTTTTGCTTGACCTACAATATTTTTGTATTAATATTTATTTACAAGTAAATTAGTTTCCCCAAATATTATTTTGGTTTTCTACAGGTTTAAATCAGTACGGTAATCAAAATTGTCTTTGTTCTTCGACAGATATTCAAACTTTCAGCTTTTCACGAAAAACCGACTAACTACTAGAGTGATGTAAAACACTTCCATATTTATCTTTATAGAAGTCCTAAAAATCTTTCAATTCCAATTCTCTGTAAATAAAACAAAAGCTTTGGTTTGGTTTACTTACTTACAAGGTTTTGAATATGACATTTGTTTCACTTGTTTAACTCCGTGCAAAGTAAATTAATATTTATAACAAAATCATTAAAATTAAATGGAGGAGTGAATAGTTCTTGGATGTTAGATAGATAGATAGATTTATTTAAACTGCGAGTGGGCATAACCCGGTGGCAGCTAATTACAAAAACAAAAATACACAGTGTCTCAGTACCAATAATAATAATAATAATAATAATAATAATAATAAATATATAATAATAATAATAATAAATAATAATAATAATAATAAAAATAACGAACAAATGGGCTACAAAATCAATAGCAAAAACGATCATGTACGCTTGTCCCATCTTCTGTACATGGACGACTTAAAATTATACAGCTCCACAAAAGAAAAGCTTAATCATCTGCTCGACACCACTGCAAAATTTAGCAATGATATTGGAATGCAATTCGGTGTTGAAAAATGTAAACTAAATGCAATGCGGAAAGGAAAGTGGCAACATCAAATGGATTACATCCTTGAAGAAGGAAACGATAAACAAGAACGAATTCATGCCATGAATCCTGAGGAATATTATAAATATCTTGGATATTTACAAAGATCTAATGTTGTCCAAAAAGTTACTAAATCCAACATATCCCAGGAATTTAATATACGCCTGAGTAAAATTCTGAAAACTAAACTCAGTGCTGGCAGGAAAATTAAAGCTATAAATACATATGTAATCCCAGTGCTGACCTACAGCTTTGGTATTGTCAGATGGACACAAACCGAACTGGATGCATTCAATATGAAATGCAGAGTACTGTGTACCAAATTTAGATGTCACAACCCTAAAAGCGCAGTTGAGAGATTCCATCTACCTAGGTCTCTGGGAGGACGGGGTGTCATAGATATTGTGAATCTCCACTACCAACAACTGGAGAGACTGCGCCAGTACTTTCGAGAAAAGGCTAACAGAAGTAAGATACATCAGATTGTAACATACATAGACCGGAAAATCACACCGTTAAACTTGAATGATGAAAAAATGAATCTACAAGAACGAATATATACCAATGAAATGAAAATCAACAACTGGAAAGAGAAGCAACTTCATGGACGCTACCCGTACCAGATAGAGGGAGAACTGATGGATCATAAGGCATCATTAAAATGGTTGTGCTTGGGAGAGCTTTTTGCTGAAACAGAGGGCTTTATAACAGCTATTCAGGATCAAGTAGTAGCAACTAAAAACTACCGTAAATTTATCCTGAAAGACACAAACGTTCGTGAAGACAAATGTCGGCTATGTAGAGAACAAAGAGAAAATATAGACCATATTGTCAGTGGATGCAGTTCTCTAGCATCTTCAGAATATACAAAACGACATGACGACGTTTGTAAAGTGGTTTATCAGCAACTATGCCATAATAATAACCTTTTGATGAGTAACAGAACACCATATTACAAATACACTCCTGAACCAGTCATTAACACAAATGATCACAAAATGTACTGGAACAGGTCCATCTTAACAGATAGGTCTGTATTATCTAATAAACCGGACATTGTATGGCATGACAAGAAAAAGAAGAAGGTGTATCTGATCGATGTCGCTGTCCCGCTAGCTCACAATATCTCAAAGAAAAGGAGTGAAAAAATTCTAAAATATCAACCATTGGCAAATGAGATAAAGGAAATTTGGAGCGACGTAGAAATGGTGACTATTGTACCAATTATTCTAGGTGCCACTGGTGAAATTCCGAAGTTCCTTCATGAATCCCTGGCTGAACTACAACTGAAGAAGGGGCTATACATCCAACTGCAGAAAATTATCATACTAGACACATGCAACATCGTGAGGAAGTTTCTAAACCTTGATGGTTGATCCAGTGCTGATTACGACAGATGAATCGTGTATCTCTTGTTCATAGTAACCGAGATGCATGTGTTGAAAGAAGTGAAAAGCAAAGAAACAATAATAATAATAATAATAATAATAATAACCAGATCCCACTATCGAGACAGTTGTCGCAAGCTGACTTTGGTTTTAAGCTCCATGGTGATGAAAGGCCAGTATCACACTTGTTTTACATGGATGATCTGAAAGTGTTCGCCAAGAATGAAGCGATTCTCTCCCAAATGCTGTCTGTCGTGAATGACTTTAGCAATGACATCTGCATGAAGTTTGGTCTTGACAAGTGTGCAAAAATCAATTTAAAAAGAGGGAAACTCACAACGTCTGAGAACATTGAAATTGATACGCACACTGTGATTCAAGATCTTGAGCCAGGTAAAACTTACAAATATCTGGGCATTGAAGAAAGTGAAACCATCTCGAATGACAGAATGAAAGAGAGAATTCGTAGGGAGTATTATAGAAGAGTGAGACTGGTCCTGCAGTCCGCTCTGAATTCCAGGAATAAAATATCTGCAATAGGTAGTTTGGCGGTACCTGTAGCCGAATACAGTTTTGGACTAGTGGACTGGACTGAGCAAGAAATTCGCACCATGGATCGAAAAACCAGAAAACTGCTGACAATGCATCATGTTTCCCACCCTCGAGCTGATATACATAGACTTTATGTGGCACGTAAGGAAGGAGGAAGAGGCCTCAGACAAATTGAGGCCTCCTGGCACAACGCAATAGTCGGGTTGGGTAAGTATGTAGTCAGCCATCAAGACGACCCTCTAATGAGGCAGGTCATGAAATCTGACCGAAGAATGGGAAACAGAGGCATTGTTAGTGTAGCAAGAAACATTGCGAAGAAAACTAGGCAAGACACGTCGAATAACACAGACACTGAACTTCTGATGCTGCTAAACATGAAGTGTGAGACACAAAAAATGTTAAAGAAATCGTGGAGAGACAAACCACTCCACGGACAATACCTAAAAAGAATGGACAAGGTGCAGATCAATAAAGATCAATCATTTATGTGGCTTAAAAGGGGAAGGATGAAGCCAGAATCGGAAGCACTTGTAATAGCTGCCCAAGATCAGGCCTTGAGAACACGACATTATGATAAAGCGGTTCTCAAAATTTCCCAAGATGACAAATGCCGCATTTGCCTGGAGCAAGTAGAAACCATTGATCATATTGTCTCAGCTTGTCCAATCCTAGCAAAGACCGAATACCTTAAAAGACATGACAGGGTGTGTAGCTACCTCCACTGGCAGATCTGTACCGCCCTCGAAGTTCCAAACACATGCCCCAAGTGGTACGAACACTCACCGAAACCGGTGACGTCTGTTGGATTGTGTACGATATTGTACGACCAACAAATTCAAACTGATCGCACGATAGCGGCAAACAAACCGGATATAGTTATCCGGGATTTGGCCAAAAAATCGTGTTTACTTATCGATGTTGCTGTACCTTGCGATCAAAACGTCGTTACCAAGGAGGCAGAGAAACGTCTTAAATACAAGAGTTTGGAAATCGAGATCAGCCGAATGTGGGGCGTAAAAGCACAGGTCGTCCCGATAGTTATCGGAGCTCTGGGATTTGTTCCGCAAAATTTGAGTAAGAACTTGTCTAAACTCCCAGGTAATTCAAAAGACTGGGAAGTGCAAGAAATTGCTTTATTTGGAACAGCCCACATTTTGCGTAAAGTATTGTAGAGGCACTGATAGTCACCGAATCTGCTCCTTAGGTAGCTGGTTGCAACCTGGAGTAGATTTTATATTCAGCCGACTCATAAGATCTTTAGTCGTGATGTAATGGAATAATAATAATAATAATAATAATAATAATACCTCCTTAGGTAGCTGGTTGCAACCTGGAGTAGATTTTATATTCAGCCGACTCATAAGATCTTCAGTCGTGATGTAGTGGAATAATAATAATAATAATAATAATAATAATAATAATAATAATAATAATAATGGATGATCTGAAAGTGTTTGCTAAGAATGAAGCGATTCTCTCCCAATTGCTGTCTGTCGTGAATGACTTTAGCAATGACATCTGCATGAAGTTTGGTCTTGACAAGTGTGCAAAAATCAGTTTAAAAAGAAGGGAAACTCACAACGTCTGAGAACATTGAAATTGATACGCACATTGTGATTCAAGATCCTGAGCCAGGTAAAACTTACAAATATCTGGGCATTGAAGAATGTGAAACCATCTCGAATGACAGAATGAAAGAGAGAATTCGTAGGGAGTATTATAGGAGAGTGAGACTGGTCCTGCAGTCCGCTCTGAATTCCAGGAATAAAATTTCTGCAATAGGTAGTTTGGCGGTACCTGTAGCCGAATACAGTTTCGGACTAGTGGACTGGAATGAGCAGGAAATTCGCACCATGGATCGAAAAACCAGAAAACTGCTAACAATGCATCATGTTTCCCATCCTCGAGCTGATATACATAGACTTTATGTGTCACGTAAGGAAGGAGGAAGAGGCCTCAGACAAATTGAGGCCTCCTGGCACAACGCAATAGTCGGGTTGGGAAAGTATGTAGTCAGCCATCAAGATGACCCTCTAATGAGACAGGTCATGAAATGTGACCGAAGAATGAGAAACAGAGGCATTGTTAGTGTAGCTAGAAGCATTGCGAAGAAAACTAGGCAAGACACGTCGAATAACACAGACACTGAACTTCTGATGCTGATAAACATGAAGTGTGAGACACAAAAAATGTTAAAGAAATCGTGGAGAGACAAACCACTCCACGGACAATACCTAAAAAGAATGTACAAGGTGCAGATCAATAAAGATCAATAATTTATGTGGCTTAAAAGGGGAAGAATGAAGCCAGAATCGGAAGCACTTGTAATAGCTGCCCAAGATCAGGCCTTGAGAACACGTCATTATGATAAAGCGGTTCTCAAAATTTCCCAAGATGATAAATGCCGCATTTGCCAGGAGCAAGTAGAAACCATTGATCATATTGTCTCAGCTTGTCCAATCCTAGCAAAGACCGAATACCTGAAAAGACATGACAGGGTGTGTAGCTACCTCCACTGGCAGATCTGTACCGCCCTCGAAGTTCCGAACACATGCCCCAAGTGGTACGAACACTCACCGAAACCGGTGACGTCTGTTGGATTGTGTACGATATTGTACGACCAACAAATTCAAACTGATCGCACGATAGCAGCAAACAAACCGGATATAGTCATCCGGGATTTGGAGAACAAATCGTGTTTACTTGTCGATGTTGCTGTGCCTTACGATCAAAACGTCGTTACCAAGGAGGCAGAGAAACGTCTTAAATACAAGAGTTTGGAAATCGAGATCAGCCGAATGTGGGGCGTAAAAGCACAGGTCGTCCCGATAGTTATCGGTGCTCTGGGATTTGTTCCGCAAAATTTGAGTAAGAACTTGTCTAAACTCCCTGGTACTTCAAAAGACTGGGAAGTGCAAGAAATTGCTTTATTTGGAACAGCCGGCATTTTGCGTAAAGTATTGTAGAGGCACTGATAGTCACCGGATCTGCTCCTTAGGTAGCTGGTTGCAACCTGGAGTAGATTTTATATTCAGCCGACTCATAACATCTTTAGTCGTGATGTAATGGAATAATAATAATAATAATAATAATAATAATAATAATAATAATAATCATAAGGTAATATATAACTAGCAAATTATATACTAATTACAGTAATAATAATAATAATAATGGTAAAATAATGATAATAATATAAAAACTGACTGATTCATTAAATATTAAATTACATTAAGAGAGAAAAGAAAAGAAAAAGAAAGAAAGAAAAAAAACTTCTATACTCTAACTCCGCACTGAATATTTATACAATCAGGATCACATTGCATTTCACTGCACTTCACTTCACTAAGACCTGAAAACATTTCCTTCTTTATTTCTCTGCTATATACTGCACGACACCTCACTTAACAATAGAACACTTATGCATCGCTATATAACCCAGTATTCTCCCTCATTTACCTAATAATACCCTAAATTAATTTCCTTAACTGTTGAACGCTTTGAGGAAAGGTTTCAAAGGTTTTTGCAGGCAATCTATTCCATTCCGAAATCGTTCGATTTGTAAAAGAAAATTTCCCGACATCCGTTCTTAGCTGTCTTAAATTTATTTTGTGCCTGTGATCCACTCTACTGATGTGGGAATACATAGCCGCCGATTAATTTCTTTCCAAGCTGGATGATCATTATAAGCTTTATACAAGGCGCAGAGTCTTGCTACTGATCGCCTGTTTTTGAGTGAATCCCACCCTGCCATTTTCTTGTCCCTGAAAGTAAATTTAGCTGCCCTATGCTGAATCCTTTCCAAGTGTTTACACTGCATAATTTTGTGCGGATCCCAACAAATTATTCCATATTCCATTATCGGACGAACAAGAGATAAATAAGCAATTTCCCTCGCGTTTGCGGTACTCTTTTTTAGGATGCGCATTACAAAGTGAAGAGATCTCCAGGCCTTCCCTACAACAAAGTCTACGTGTTTTTTCCAACTTAATTTCCTATCGAAATGATTTCCTAAGTACTTGCACGAGGAAACTCTCGGAATAACATCATTATTTAAACGGTAATTTGTTTCACTGTAATTATGACCCCTGCCAAAAGTGATGGATTTACTTTTAGAGCTATTTATGGACATTCCATTATTTTCCGCAGATCCCGTTGCAGAATTTCTTCATCTCTTTTCGAATTAATACTACGATATGTTATGCAATCGTCTGCAAATAGCCGAACATTTGAGGTTAATTGCACCGGCAGATCATTGACGAAAGCTAGAAATAGAAGGGGTCCAATGACACTCCCCTGCGATATTCCTGACGTAACGCTTGCCCCGGAAGATAACTCTTGCCCAATTCGGACTTTCTGTTTTCTATCTTGCAGAAACTCGCTAATCCACGCCACCACCCTGGGATCTATGCCTGAATTAATTAATTTCTGTACAAGCCGATCGTGTGGAACGACATCAAATGCTTTAGCAAAATCTATAACTACTGCATCTACTCTCCCGCCCGCGTCAATTTCATCTGCTAGATCCTGAAATAGCGTGACTACCTGACTTTCGCATGAGTAACCACTCCTGAACCCGTGTTGCCCATCGTAGAGCCATTTTTTAATTTCCCATTCTTTATTAATGTAACTCCCAACTAGATGCTCCATAAGCTTGAAGACCACTGACGTAAGACTTACCGGCCTATTTAGTGCATAATTGCACATTTAGTGCATTATTTAGTGCATTATTGCATAATTTAGTTTTGTCACCACTTTTAAAAATTGGTACGACAAAAGCTAATTTCCAATCTTCAGGTACTTTTGAATTATTCAATGACATGTGAAAAATTCTAATTAGGTACGGTAATATTGCCTTTCCTCCTAGTTTAGTTAAATCCGTAGAAATGTCGTCTGGACCCCTTGACTTACCATTTTTCATAGACTTTACTTTATTCCATAGAACGTTTACTTCAATATTAAACTGATTCGCAACCGAAGACACTTGAATAAATGGATGATCCGTACTATTTTTGAAAACCGAACTGAAATACTTATTAAATGCATCCGCTTTTGCCCGATTGTCAGTAATTAGCGTGTTCGCGAATAACTGGGATATCCTCTTTATTTCCTTTCCTTCTACGAACATATTTATAAAAACCTGTCCAGTTATTTCCCTTCCCATCTATAATATTCTTTAAATATGCCTCCTGAGCAATTTTCTTTTCGCGCTCCAATTCTTTTGAACGATTTCGAAAAATATTCATATGCTCGCTACTGCGTTTTCTGTTCTTAAATGCCTTTCTTGTTATCCTCTTCATTCTCCTAATTTTTGCATTGTAGTATTCTGGATCCGGATTATTTTTTTAGAATTTTGCACGGAACAAACGTTTGCAAAGCTTCGTATATAATATCTTTGAACACGCCCCATATTTCTTCCATACCTCCCTCTGTTCTTAGAAAGCAGTCATATTGTTCCCTAAGAAAACCTTGAAGCCCGCCTATATTTGCTTTCTTGTATTGCCGTACTTTCGTTCCTATTGTAATACCTTTTCTTGAAATATTTCCGTCTAAGTCAAGAAGAACCGCTTTGTGATCACTAATGCCCTCAACAACTTCACAAGATATGAAAAGTTCTTTCGGCTTAATTAGGTAGACACCCAAAATCGCATCCCGTCGCGTCCCGGTCCGAACTACCTGGTCCGAACTACCACTTACGTAACATTATCTACTAGCTCAACCATTTGGTATGACCAAGTTCCAACTAACATGTCAATTGTTTCGAGTAAATTAACGTCAAAGTTTTGTTTACTCGTTATTCAATCATCCTCCTCCTACAGTAATGATTGATTTTTGTAGTAACTATTTGTACACAGAACAGTGCGAGTATGTTATGCTTGTAACAGAAGTCAGGTGAAACTTTGTCACAGTTAGCAATTTATTTTTTAGACAGCCACTAGTAATGGCGGTTATTTCAGGACATGCATAGCGTGCTAAGAGTTCAATTTTTAGCAATAATGCTAAAAATGAGACGATGCTCAAGTATTCAGATAAATCTGTGAATGCAATGCAAAAAACAAAATACTTTCGTCTGAGAGCATCAGCAACTACTGGCTTTGATGTAGAATTAAGTGATTTGTATACTACTTGAATTAAAATGAAAGTCAGTAATGCGTCTAAAAAGTTGTATACAGTCTAAAAAGTAGAGTATGAGACACGTGGTGAAAATTATTTTATTTTGATCCTAGATGGCGCCACTCGGTATCTCGGCCGGTGACGCATTATTTCCTACACTTAAAATAAAACTTTACATTTCACTTTTACCCATCATATCATAAATATTCTTTTATTTTACTATTATCTATTGGTTCATTATTTTCTATTTATTATTTTACTGTTTTATTATTTTTCATTATTCCTTTATTTTCTTGTCAGTTGGAACCTTGTAATCGCAAAGGGTCGAGCGGCAGATGCGCGCTTCTCCTTGAGAGACGAAGAGCTGTTGGCGAGCAATTGCGTGTGTGTTGCAGGTGCGCGCAGAAGATCGTGACGCAGCTGGAGGCGTCGCCCCCGCGGCCGCGCTCGCCCCCTGCACGCTCCCCGGCCGCGCCCACCCCCACCACCACCCCCACCGCCGCCACCGCCGCCGCAGCCACCACCCCCGGGGACAAGGCCCCTCCGCCACCCGCCGCCGCCGCCACCGCCGCCTCCAAAAAGGCTGACAAGAAGACCGACAAAAAGGCCGACAAGAAGGCCGAGAAGGCGGAGAAGAAGGCCGAGAAGAAGGAAGAAAAGAAGGACGCCAAGGCCGACAAGAAGGAGAGCAAAGCGGACAAAAAGGAGAGCAAGAAGGAGAACAAGGCCGAGAAGAAGGAGAGCAAGAAGGAAGCCAAGGCGGAGAAGAAGAAGGAGAAGAAGGAGGCGAAAGCGGCGGAGAAGGCCGCGAAAGAGTGAGGCCAGCGGTCGGGGCGGGGAGGGTTGGGGCGGGGCAGCGCGGCCACTCACGGGCCCTTTCGCAGGGGGACACGATTGGCAAATTGCGCTCCTCTCGGGCGACGTGGCGGGAGCAAGGTGTGCCTGGCCGATGTGCATTGAATGGGACTGGTTTTATAGCAGTAGCCTTGCATGAGTGTCTTCGGGTAATAGAACATTGTTTATGTCAGCGTTCGTAATGTAATATATCCATAATAGGTGGAGCCCTACGTTTCTCGCTGCACACTCACTTCCAATCCTGCTCCGGGTTAGGATTTTTATTTTGGTTTGGGGCCTTTTTTCTATAAAGGATTTACTCTAAGAAGGGACCACTTTGACAGGGTGGGAAAGAATTATCGTCATGGAGGGCAATTACATTGCAAGAGATGTAAACCGACGCACTGACAAAATGATTGCATGGAGTAACTTGTAGTTATAATGCCAGCAGAGGCCAAGCAGTAGCAGCCAAAGCGGTCCCTCCTTTTAGTAATCTCCCTATAGCAAGAGCCGCCGAGTAACAGAGTCGATTGAATCGCACGCGTTCACGAGTCGGGAAGTTGGAAGTGTAGTTGTCGTCCCGAGTCAAAGGGCCCACAGCAATAACGGCGCTGCCCCGCCCGCTAGTCTCCGTTGCCCGTCGCCTCCGCCCGCCGACCCCGCCCCCGCCCGCGGGGCACGCGAGCGAAAGCGTCGGCGCCAGAGTGCGTTGTCGTCGCACGCCCCCCGGGAGGCGACCCGTGCGGCGGCGCCCCGCCCCCCCTCCCTCACCCGGGGCTCTAGTGCCCCCCGTTTTCTGCTTTCTGTAACATACAGTATTTTTATTTAGGATAGTAGTGCCAAAACTTTAGAAGTAAGGTTGCATCCCGAACAGAAATCCGACGATGACTTCCATTTGGAGGGGGCCCGCGCCGCGTCGCGACGCGCCCACCCCCACCCCTTCCCACCCCGTGCGCAGGCGGGGGCGGACGGGGGCGGCCCGAGGCGGACAGCGCCGCCACAGCAGCAATAATAGACTAATCATAGTAATAATAATTGTTAAACTAGGCGTAGTCGTAGCAGTAGCTCTCGCGGAGGTGGGGCGCGGTCGGGGCGCGCTCCAGACAATAAGGCAGCGTCGCACAACCGCCCCGCCCCGCCCCGCCCCGCCCTTTGCGCCGGCCCCGCGCCCGCCCGCCCGCCCGCATCGCCCCGCGCCACCCGCGTCGCACCATTTTGGCCCGCCCTGTTCCTGTGCGCGCTTGCCCCGCTCTTCCGAGGCGTTGTCAGCCGAACCGTTCCGCCGAAGCCAATTGACTTCCTCTCTCGGTGAAAGCATATCGAATTCCATGATGGCGAATGTAAATCTTTTCGAAATAATTGCTCTGGTTAGAACATTTCACCGCAGTCTTAGAATGTGAATACGTCCACATTGTGTCAGTTTCAGGAACCACTGGAAAACTCATGTGTAACCACATACTGGCTCCCATTATTACTCGTTTTGTGAGAGCGCTAGTTATCCAGTGTACATCATCAAGACTTACAAGAAATTCCGAGAATAATTAACGTCATAAATCATCGATATTTTTTGGCCTTGGGCTTGTATGAAGGCTCGGTCTGCTTTCCGCGGGATGGTTTGGATGCAACGGTAGTTTGACCTTCATCTGTTATGCACACGCAGCTTCACGCCGGCAGTTGACGACCGGTGCTCTGCGTCCTCGGATGGGTCTCTTCCCCTCCGCCCCGCCCCGCCCCCTCTCGCCGCGGTCGCTCGTCTTTGCCACGTCTTTCTCTCCCAGGGCTGCGGTCTTCCACGACCCTCGCGAAGCAGCTCGTCACAAACAGAATTACGATGAAACGTGATTACGTCATACCCCTCACGACTTCATCCGCGTCGTAAACATGTCATGAACTGTATCTCGCGGCGAGCTGAGCGGAGTGTGGCGGAGCGGGGCGGAGCGGGGCGGCGGGGCACTTTGCAGTTGCACGCTTGAGAGGCCGTCGCCAGCACCATGAAATTTTGATCGGATGCCCTCCGATAAATTCCTGATGAGCGGATGCGAGCGCGGTCCAGGGCAGGGTGGTGCGAGCAGAGGCGACCTGGAGAGGGTGTGGACACGCGGGCAGAAGCGGGGCATCGAACCGACACCGGAATTCGAAAGATGAAACAATCGTTTTCTTTTCTATTTTCGATTCACAAAAACTACGAAAATATTCGATTTTTTCTGTCATTTATGTATCAAAGAAGTCTGCACTGAAATGCCGATTACAGTTTATTTAACATGGGGAAGAAAATTTAAAAAAGTTGTTGCAGACACAATGTTCCTAGAGCGCAACTTTAACGGAATCCTTTTTGAATTCCGCGAGCTTACTGCCAAGTGCATTTTTACACAAGTGTAGGCCTAAACGTGTAACGTTTCCTTCCCGAAATGCAAATGTAGTACAGTACTTACAAGCGCTAATATTCTTATTTCTGATCGTGCAGATCATTTTAATGAGGTCTGTCTAAACGAATGTGCGTTTAACATTTTGGGTGGGATATTTGGTCAGAAAATGGGAAGAGCAACTCGGTTCGATGCCCCGCACTGGCGGCCGAGGGGCTGGGGGAGGGGGAGGGCGAGGACGGAG
The DNA here is from genome assembly GCA_031308135.1 of Acheta domesticus. NCBI lineage: Eukaryota > Metazoa > Arthropoda > Insecta > Orthoptera > Gryllidae > Acheta > Acheta domesticus. Next base: position 109,832,122 of record JAHLJT010003656.1, on the reverse strand, counting down.
GTGCGAAAGCATTCCACTCCGTGTCCCCCGTGTCCTAATTGAAACAGCCCACGCATTGCAGCGTTGGGGACATGAACAGACATACCTCCTCTGATAACAGACGGCACCAGCTTTGTGAACATATCCTGACGAGTTTCGCAAAAAATGGTTTAATTGAAGAACATACAATAATAGTGTGACGTAGATCCTTGGTAGCTATTACCAGTGTGCATATTCTTAGAATCTCTGAAGAACTTAATGACTTTCTTTTGCCAAGGGCAGTCTGTGAGTTACCAGAATTGCTATTTTGTAAGGAAAAGTTTATTTTCTTAGCCACGGTGCTATTTTATAAAGGACGTTACATGCCCCTAGAGAGTTTTTAGAAATTGAAAAATGAACTGTGTTTGTGTGGCTTTCCTTTTGGTTTCTTCATCCTCTTGCTCTTGTTTTCGCGTCTTCGTTACCATTTCTCGAACTCGTGTCTGTCTGACTTTCTTTCGCAAATCTGGCCGATGGTTCGGCCGCATATTGCTAAGCACACTTTAACAGGCCATGTCGCGGCATTATGAGTAGCAAAGGGTCCCGCCGCGCTATGCGGAGGCCGAGAAGTCAAGATGAGTGGAACCGATGAGTCGAGCAATTTTCGCGTCGTTCATAACTGCCGCTCTATTTGCTCAGGCAGTGCACGAAAAATAATTACGTCGACAATAATATCTACGTGGATAAAATTGAACAAGCGTTACTCAAGTCAATATAAAGATCAATGTTGCATAGAACACTGGACGTTTCATAGTCATGACTTCCAAATAAAAGCACATTTCGTTCACATTTCGACCGCTCTTTGCTGAACTAAAGACCACGAAGGCAGTGTTAGTGGTCAAGGTTTGGCTTTTGGGTGGTATTTTAGAAGCTTTTGATTTAAATCAACATTGGTCGTAACAAGAATTATTAAACAAGTTGTGTTGTATAATTTTATCCTAACAATGAGCCTACACAACCTGTGGAACGTGCACTCCGTGGTTGCAACGAGCCGTCTGCAATGGCCTACCTGCTGGGCTTTAAGCCGGCCTTCGCCTACCCAGCTTTTCGTAAGCGGCGCGTTGCTCCGCTCTGGTTGCCGGCCGACCATCGGTACCATGACTTTCGGCTTCTGTCACTTTGGTGCGACCCTCTGCGGTCGGTTGCTTCGCTGCTCGTCATTTTGGTTGTCTCCTCTATGACGTGAGCCGCCTTGAACGATTTTTAGCAACCTCCTGTAGAGTTTAGGAGAGGATTTCATCGTTCTCATATTGTGTACGTGTTACGAAGAAACCACAATTCATACATGCGAAGTGATGCCATTGTTCTATGATGGATGGAGAGGAGAAGATAGGTGAAAGTGCATCATGCAAACTCAACTTGTTGAAAAGCTGAATTCGTCATCGTGTCTTTGTGTGTGATCTGCATTAAAGTGAAATTAAGATATGTGAATTGAAACCACATTCTCGAATGTAGGGTTGGAATCTCAGTTTACTTGAAAGCTGTGTGTATTTGTGTGTGTGTGTGTGTGTGTGTGTGTGTGTGTGAGGGAGAGAGAGAGAGACCTTTATATTTACGTGTTTATATATCATATAAACTGAGGAACTGTACGATATGACATTGATTGTTTTACATTGGGCTAATTTATTCTTCCATACTAATTGTAAACAAGTCAGAAAACGGTGTCAAATTATTGCAGAAAATTCAATTTGTCTTGTGTAGTGATTGCACACAAACTGGATGGGAAGACGAGTTCCACTCTGCTTATATGAGACGGGAGTAACGTCGCGTCATTTTCAAAAATAAAATCTTTTGTGAATTATAAAATGCGAAGATTCAACTGTGAGGGTACCGGCACGTCGTTCAAACTGGTTACTTTGCATTCTTCTCCTCTTCGTCCTACAATACAATAAATAGCGGAGATGGCAAGTCAATGACATGTGTGCCAATTCTGACATGAAAAGATTTTTCAGGAGAGTATAATGCCTCTAGTTTACAAAAATTACTTTTAATCTTGTACATTCTCTCTACAAAATCTTTTGCAGACGTCCTCTAATGTATTCATTGTACAATATGATAGGATCTCTTTAGAGTTTTCATCATTTAACTTTGTAACTTTACATAAGATACATGTATTTCATAATTATATCAAATAATGTTGGAAATAATTCTGAATATTTTATAAAAGCAAAGATGCGAACGAAAATAACAAACAGAATACGAACACCACAAAATCTGCATGTCCAGATGGATGTAAATTTGGCACGCCACTGATGTGATTTGTCTTCACTGCTATGCCAGCGCGCACCGCTGGAATCGGGCCGCGCTGCGCCACGCCGAAAGCCTCAACGCGCGTGCGCAACGCTGTGCGCAGGCGCAGTGCAACCCAACGCTGTGCGCATGCGCTCGCCTTCGCACTGTGGTCGTTCTCCGGCGCCACTCGCGCCCATCGGTCCAGGGCCGTGCAAAGGTCCCTCGCACGAGGCCGCGGGCCTTGGAACCTTGTATCCACCACGAGATGAAAATGACAAAGAACGAAACGTTTCAAAAAGGGAAGGTTCGGTACTTTTTATACAACTGACCTAAGCAGTATTGTTGCATACTATAAAAAATACAGCCCGGAAGTTAAGGCATTTATACTGGAAAAAAGATGTGTGCAAAAAGGTATGAATAGATAAAAAATTTGCATAAAAAGGGCATTGAGCCAAAATAATTGATATGAGAAATAACCTATTTATCACAGACTACAATGTTGACCAAAATTACATACAATAAATTTGTTAAGAAAATATTGTTTAGAAAATATACAATTTATTGTATGTAAATGTGTTAAGAAGATATTGACGCCTTTAATAAATAGGTCATACCTTTTAATAATTATTTCTTAGATAAATACAGTGAAAATGATGTTCAGTGGGATCAATGGTCGTTTTCACGCGAGAGAACGAATTCCTCGTGTTTGAAGAAAGCTTGTCGTCATCCATAACATCTAAGAAGCTTCCGCTTTCTGGTAGCACTTTTGAAATTCTCTGAACTTGTTGTTCAAGTTCAACACTTCTTGCCTGAAATCGCATTTCCACTTACATACAAAGAAAACACCGAGTGTCCACATGTTCAGGTGGAGATAAGCTTCCAGCTTGATTGAGATCGGAGCCAGCAGAAAAAAGGAAAATAATAAAAAATAAAAAGGTCAAAATAAGGCAAAATACTTGCCAAAGAGAGCTGAAGTACGCAAGTACGCATCTTTCAATGTGAATACAGAACCACAATGGAGTATTGTTTAAAATCATAAAGTCGTAACAATGATAAGAACTCTTTTTGCCTAACTTCCGGGTTCTAACAATAATGTTGACGTTGAATTATTGCAATTAAATCCTTATTTTTGTTAACGTAAGCGAAATGAATTAAATAAGTAATGTACATAATGTAAATTTTATGAGTAGAGATATGCCAATTTCGACTTGCGGGCATTATGCATTAAATCTTTTTTGAAACGAATACAAATTTGCTTTTCTCTCGTGTCAAGAAGTTACTTCCATGCTCAGTCAATGGGAACTTCCTTGGTGATTAAGGCTTGGAGGTCGCGCCCATGCAACCGCTGTTGCACGGCCCTGCTCGTTTCTTCCCTCTTTCGTCCCTCGAGAGAGCAGCGACGATACTGCGGTGCCGGCGCCGCCCCCGCCGCCCGTGCGTGCGGGGTTCCCCGGCTGGCGACAGCCGCGCGCCGCTCGGTGCCGAGCGGAACTACTACTACTTCTACTAATACTTCTTGTACTTCCTGGGCTCTCCGCACCGGCACGTTGCCCGCCGTCTTCTGGTTTCTACATACCGCCTCTAGCTTTTACGAAGGTTTCACTTCCAAGTAGCGTTTTGTACAGGGAGAACTCATCGTTCCAGCACGCTGAAAACAAGAGAAACAATAATACGAGTATAACAGTAATACAACTTCTGCCTCAAAATGAAATTTACCGATCAACAAATTTAAAACCGTGCCCTTTATGCGAAATGCATTGTTGGTTTTGCTGCATTGCGAATTGCAGTGTGAAACTGTTGGCCTAGTGCATGACTATTAAACTACTTCGAATTATTTACACTATGATGAGAAATTACATTCAATTTTGTAGCGCAAATGTACGATCTAGAATTTGCTTTGAAAATGTAAGAAAACGGTTTAAGCAATATCTGTTTTCCACTGGAAGTAATACAAAGTTTATCGGTTAGCCGCAAAAAAACCACTTTACTTGAAAGTACAAACTTTGAACATGTTTATTCAGTGTTTAGATTATAACAAATTCTATACAGCCGTAATTTCAAGTGAATGATATATATAAATAAATACATTTTGTAATATCCAGTTGGATATTTTAGAGTAATAGAGATCTGTTCGAGTTCCCACCACATGTGAAATCAAAAGAAAACATGCTCTGAAGATGAGTCACGAAGGTCAATTAACCCATAGGTCAATATAAGTGTAGTAATTTCGCATATATTCCGCCTCTTATTCTTGTCTTATAAATATCTTCTGCAATACGTATTCGTCAATAATGCAATTAACATTCTTCAACAATACAACCTCTTTAAACACAATAGTAAACCTGAGGTCCTCTATGAAACAGCAAATTGTGATAGAGAAAGTAGAATGAATCATTGAATGACTTTGCATGATTCTCAGAACATGCCTATGAGATTAATTTGAAAAGAGGCACATCAACCTACTAATTTTCTTAAACACAGCAGATACTATTAAAGTTTGTATTAAAATAATGCGAATATTATCATTCTAAGAAGTTTTAGCTTCTTTAAAGTTTTTCGTTTCAAGTAAGTTTCGTATCTGGAAAATGTGCCTTCGGGATGCGACGAAAAGACGAAAAGCACTCGCTTGTCAAAATAATTTGCGGCAAAATAGACAAGGAAGTCACAGAGGAGTAGTCAGGAAGCTGTTATGGTTTTAGAATATGGAAAATGGACTATAATTCTGTATGTAGAAAATAGGCTAGCTAAAGACTGAAAGGTTTTCTAGCGTGGTGCCAACGTCAGCTAAGAAATTACTTATGGAATGTCAAAAAGGGCGATTTTGGATACCTCTTACACGTATAAATGATTAAATGACGATCACATTAATGAAATTTATTGCATTATGTTTAGTAATCGTTTAGTAAAAAGTTACATACTGTGTCATTACAGGTGCCTCTCGTTCTACAAATTCCAAATGATCAGAACGACGTAAAGAGGAATTGAGCTGTGTCTGACACTGAGGAGTCTGTGGAGTTAGCTATAAACCGTAACAAGTGAATAAACAAAGACACAAACATTATTATTTAAAGAAACATGTGTGAATAAACGCACCCTTTATGACTTGGACATATTACTGTGGCTTTCTTCCGCATTTGGTCGAAAGCGCCTGGCCCTCACGTCAATCATGCAGAATTGTCAAACAATAGCCTGTATAATCGTTTTGCATTAATTCATGCCATGTTACCATAATTTTCACTAGTGATACCGTGGTAGCGGGACGCCGTGGCATTCTGTGTTTCGATAGCTGATAGGCAACAACATGCTCATCCTGGCGCTGTTCATTGTTCGCCTACAGTTCATCCAACTTGAAGCACAGCTCCAGAACCCGCGAAATCGGAGGACGCAAGCGACGAACGAGAGACGTCAACTTGCGGATACGAGAGCATTCCGTTTCGTGGACAAATGTTCGTGGTTGTTTCTGTGGCTTGCATTATTTTTTGGATGTGAACACACCAAAATATTGCAAAGGATTGTTTTCAAGCTAACTTGTAAGCAATTACATATAAACCTCCTCAATTGCAAGTCACTTTTTTAAATAAATTGTTTTGAAATCGTTTACGGTATTTCTTATCAAACACGCCAAAAATTAGTTCATAACGTAAAATGCGTTTAAAATCAAAGATGTTTAATGTTAATCGCGTAGACTAATCGGATCCTTGTCATCAACTTGGACACGCGTCGCAAATCGCCAATTGCATCTTAAAAGTACTAGTTTGTATACGATTCCGTTCCGCTCGCGGGTTCATGTCGTTCGCCACGTTCCACGTAAGTGAGTCGATTCCTTGAGGACTCCTACGAAGCAGACATTAGGTATTATACTCGCACGTTTTGTTGACCACCGGAATACCTATCACAACTCCTTTGCCATAATTAGTTGAATTAAGAATAAATTATAGCAACAAGCGTTGTAGAAAAAAAATTGATAACCAGAAATATTATCTCCCATGCAATAGAAACTATTTTGTATCGAAAAACGAACTGGAAATTTGAGAATTTAATTTTTGCCAAAATAACCAAATCCCCCACTCCTCTCGCAACTAGGGAAGCGAGAGCTCAAGAAAACGTGAGCAGATAATAAACTGTAGGCTACCCTGCTCATTCCTCTAGTCTTCTATTTAAATAGAGTGCGTTCTGACATCTTCAGCTGGTCGCGGTTATCCATTTGGTAGACATATTTTGGTATTCAATCTCCCGATTGGATAACCGCGTCAGTGCTGGAGATGTCAGAAGTCTCTCCATTTAAATCGGGGTGTAGAGCGGGAATTCGTGCGGTCCGTCGCGTCGCGTCGCATCGCGGTGGCCGCAGTGGTGGCGGTGGCGGCGGTGTGGTAGGAGACGCCGAGAGCCTCGAGGCGGGTCGCGGGTTCGCCTCCAGCGACTATCGACCGCGCATGCAGATGAGGCGGCGGCGCACGCGAGCCTCCCCGCGTCCTCCTTGCCCTCCTCCCCTCCTCTCCCCCTCCCCCAATCCTCTCTCCCCCTCCACCGCCCTCCCACCCGGCGGCCCGCCTCACTGCGGCGCCCGGAATGAACAATGGGAGAGCTTCACGTGACTCCAATTCAGCTCCCGGAGACGCTGGCATCTCAAATGCAGCGCTCTCCCCGTGTCGCCCACGGAATGAAAAAAATGCGCGGAGAGTGTGATGGAGAGTGTTCTGGTTGATCGTTACGAGGTACCTAGTGGAGTTTCCAACGATTTGACACAGCTAGTCCTGGTCAGTTATCACAGTGCTTTGGGCGTACTGGATTATAACAAATAGATGGTAATTTAAAGTTGTATCTTCAAATGTTTTCCGTACGAGAAATATTTTTTAAAAAATTGTTTTTAGCAAAGTTAAAAAAATTGAAATTAGATATGAACTTCAGAATTATCATCCTGGAAGTCAGCTTCAGAATGTCGATCTTCATCGCGAATATTGCAATTTTCTAATAAGTGACACGAAAAATAAAATTTTATTATCATAATCCGATTATCAACAATCAAATCGGTAAGTCAAAAAATTAACAAGAAAAGAAAACTTTTACGAGCAAAGCATATTGAAATTGTTTGTTACTATTCTTTCATGTTTGGAATACTTCATATGGCGCTTGCCAATTTCTACTCTTGAAAATTGATTATTTCTCTTTTGCACGTGAATTAAAATAAAACATGAATTAATTTATAAGATTTATTCTCGTGAACTAAACTTATTTCTATCTTTTTCAAATGTTATATAAAATATATTTAATTAGAATTTCTCGGGTGATTTCTTTGTAACAAAATTCATCATATTTACAACAATTACGAACAACTTTAATCTGAACTTTGTTTTCAATTGATAAACGATTATCTTTCCGTTTTATTTTTTGTGAATAAATTAGTTTTAATTCATCGTATATTTATTCCTCCATAAATTGCAGTTTTTCTTAATACATTCTGATTATTAAAATACATACGACTTAATGTAAAGAAGACTTGAAACAAATATTTTTGAAATATTCATTTTGAATCAAATTAAATATCTCTTTGCCCAACAATTTTATTTTTTTAACACAAAACGGCATTTGTGAACGTTTGTAATATCTTCACATTGATAAACATATTGTTTTTATTCTCCTCGATTCTCCTATTAATTTCATACATTCTTGAAAATTGAGTATGAAATTGATATTTGATTCAAATAGATCTCGATGAGGTTTCCTTTCCGAAAATTACACTTTTTAAATGTGATAAGCCATCATTTCCTTGAGTAGTATTGATGATAGTTTTCGTGACTGAGCTTCAAGAAAAGCCACAGAAAATATGAATAAAGAGGCAGAGAATACTGATTAAAATGAACTTGTGTTATACCCAAGGGCAACGGTAGAACAAAATCTCTCCGGTCTCCGTTCTGGATTGCGACCATCGCCGCAGCTCGGGCTCTCGCGACGATGCCCCTCGCGCGCACACGTGCTGTGGGGGCACGGGGGCTCTCGAGGCGCAATGGCTAAAGCATACGCCTTCAATCGCCAATTCTACCCTTGGCCAATTCATGTGGAATTTACGATGGTCAAAGCGTGCTGTTGCCAGGTTTTTTGGGTTTCTCCCGTTTCTCCTGCCTCTTTATTCCACCAGGCCTTCGTTCATCTCATCTTCATTATCGCTGTCATGTACTCATTAAAGCATTATTCGTTGACCTCAATGACCTCAGCTTTTGAAGGGCGCTTAAACCCCCGTTTTGCGCGTACACGTGTTGTATGAGACGGGGGCTCTCAAAGCGCAATGGCTAGAGCACATGTCTTCAGTCCCTGGGGCCCGGGTTCTGCCCTCGACCCTTGGCCAATTCATGTTGAATTTTCGGTGGACAAAGCGTGCTCTCGTCAGGTTTTCTCCGGGTTCTCCCGTTTCTGCTGCCTCTTCATTCCACCATCCCACCGTTCACCTCATCGTCATTATCGCTAGCATGCACTCATTAAAGCATCATGGGCCTCAATGACCTCAGCTGCTGAAGAACCCTTAAACCCCTGTAAATATAAATGAATGAACGTGGAGGTGGCGCGGCGACGGCGGGGGTGTGGAGAGCCCTTCTTCTCGTTCGTAGCGTAGTCGTCAGGCAGGTAGCTAGCCGTCATTTCGTCCAACTCAGCGTAGCGTCTCAGCAATAGACTTTACACTACACGTTGTTGGCAATAATCCCACGTGGATCGTAGCGCGCGTCGGCGCCCGCGGCGGCCCCGCCGCGCCCCTTCTTCCTTCCTTTCCACCCCTTCTTCTTCTTCTTCTCCCTTTCCTTCTCTCCCTATTCTTCTTCTTCCCCATCTTCTCTTCCTATTATTTTTCTCTCCTTTTTCTCTCCCTCCTGCTTCTTCTTCTTCTTCTCTCCCTATTCTTGTTCAATCCTTCTTTCCCCTTCTCCTTTTTCTTCATTCTCGTCTTCTTCTCTCTCTATTCTTCTTCTCTCCTTCTTTTCCTCCCCTCCCCTTCTTCTCCTTTCTTCTTCTTCTTCTTCTTCTCGTCTCATCACCTTACCTTAAATAAAGTCATTTTCCTCTAGTTTCTCCACACGCTCCACGCTCTGGTGGCGTCTTTGCTATTTTTTATGCTTAGTATGTTTCTTAGTATGTATGTCTTTTCTCTGCGCCTCGCCCTGTTTCCGTGGGTTTGTGTTGTGTATGCTTTCCTTATCTTATTTCGGGCAGAGGAAAAAGCTAAGGACTGAGAATGTTTATTGGCACTCTAAAAACAAAATTTTGACATAAAATTGATATTTTAAATAATATTGTAATGCTTGTAGCACGTTACACTAAAGGGTAACACTACATAGATTTCTAAATTGTTAATAATGGGTTATAAGAGTTAAGAGATTTGAAGTAAACACGTTTTTAAATGGGATTTTTTACATTTCTGTATCGCCTTAATATGAAAAATAGTTAAATGTCTTTTCAAATAAATGAGCGATTTGTAGCAAATGTAACAATTTGTAGCATGCAGTACAAGAAACGATAAACTTGTAAAAGCAAGCGAAAGTTTCAAAATCCAATCTTTGGAAAATTGATTCAAATTTCCATAATTTTCTATAATCTCATTTAGATGAACGCATTTTGTGTCAATAAATAGTAAAAATGTTAAACATTGGTACCTTCTACTGAAGTGAGCTTACTTTGAATTGAAAAAGCGGAATAAATTCACAATAAAGTTTATCTCCATTGAAAGCAAAAAGTGCAGAGAAACAGTTACCTTACCAAATATTTAAAAAGGTGCACACATGCAAGATTTTCGACTCTGTGAAAACATTAATTTACAATTTTTAGTCATTAAAAATAACATGATTTCCTGCGTGGTCTTGTGTTAAGTGTGTTGATGGAGTATCAGATGCATAACTTTTAGGAAAAAGGTTTCAAATGCGCGTAGTTAAGGTTCAATGAAATTGATGTATTTTTCTGTGGTGCTGTACTGTATCTATTGTAATTTAGCCCCTCTCCCTCTGCATGCGACTGAGATTGACCCCAGTATATAACATGATCTCTTATCTTGCAAATGTCAAAATGATCAATTTTTTTATCGTAATAATTAGATTCCTTTAGCTTTTAATCGGGGGCTGGGATATTGAAGTCATCTCTTGCATTTTTACTAGTATACTTTGGTAATGCAGTTTTCAAATATTCTCATTCGCTCAGCCAACCTGTGACTTCCCTAAAATGTTTATTATAATGTGATGATGATGATATTTCTTTCAACTAATTGCGTCTTTCTACATATTTGATTGTTCATGTTTAAAATCTTTAAAGAGTGGCATCATAATCTTTTCCACTTAAGAGAAGCTAAACTCAAATAAAGTTTATATACACAAGCTTCCCTTATTTTGTACACTTGGGTGTATTTTTCAACAAATATTGAAAATGTACTCAATGTTTTATTCAACATAATTGAATTAATACACACACACACACACACACACACACACACTAATTGCATCTTACCTGTGGATGAATTTTGGGTGCTATTCTTGAAAGATTTTTGTTCCCATTTTATCAAAAAATTAATAAGGTAACTGTTAAAAAAAATCATGATTCGATAAACGTATTCTGCGTGGAATTGCTTGACCAACTGCGATTTTTCTAACTTTGCCCCTCAAGGTCCGCCTTCACGATACAATATGTCACAGTATTTCGCCACGTTCTCAGTCGTGCCGCCAGGTATCGCATGATCGTAACCGTATCAAGCAGTGGTTGCGATCATGCGACTTTTGGCGATATGACGGAGAAAGACGCGAAATGCCGTGTGATATTCCATCGTGGCCATAGGAGCTTGAGGGGAAAAGTTAGAAAAATCGCACTATAATGAAGCGCAATACTGAGAGCATAACGAACTGCAGCGACGCCGCTTCCTCTGCCAAACCCCAGCCTACCTCCCCAGCAACCTCCTGCGGGCGGTGTCGCCCGCTCCTCCTCCCCGTCTTCTCCCGGCTTTCTCGCCCCGCCCCCTTCCCGCCGGGCGCCGTTGGCGTCTATTTTTCGGAGTAGGTCTCTAGCAACTTCCCCTGTTAGCTGTGGTACCGTTCGAACGGTGGCCCTTATTTTTATGGACTTTCACTCATAGTGATTTCGTGTGACGAACTGTAGAGATCTTCACCTTTCGTTCCAACCCTTACGTTCTTTTGCTTAAAAAATATCCTAGGGAGGGATTTTTTGGTTAAAAATTGACGTGTTGAACAGATGGTTTGTAATGCCTAGCTTTGCGGCTAGAGAAGGAAAATACCTAAACCATTGCGCGCTTTCTTCCGAAAGGTTGGCAGCGCTGCGGGGCCGCAGGCAGCCGCGCACTTTGCAATGTGCCAAACAATTGAGAAGCGAGAAGCGAGGTATGTACTTGGAAACCTTTGTCCATCATTTTGTATGAATTAAGCTCTTTATCAACATATTAAAATGATTAAGACAAACCTTTTCTGAGTTTTCTTTTGTGTCTCCTACCACCTATTTACCTTTCCTTTGTAGTGCAGCTGCCAGCTCTAATTACCCAAAATAATAGGGAGTATGAGATCTCAGTAACCTATGGAATTTTGGTTCTTCCGATACTAGAAATGTAGTGCCTACTTGTTTTATATGCCATTCAAATTGTCATCTACACATAATTTGTGTCACTACTCGAAAATTATCAGAAAATCATTAACATTATCATTATCACATCTTTATCATTATCACTAAGATTTTCACTACTCAAAAAAGTATGGCTTTTGCACACCCCGGATGTTCCTTTCGTCGCGATACTTCTCGAGCAGTCTCGTCTCATGTTGCACACTGACCGTACATTGTACGAATTTGCACTCGTGCGCCGAAAATTTGTAATATTGATTTAGAACACGAACACGTATCGACTAACTTTAACACTGGACGATCATATTATTGGGAAAACCAGGTACGTTACTCTGTGAACCAGAAATGGATGGGATCTCATGATGACTACGTCATAATGGTCAGAAAGATAATCTATTTTAATCCATTCTGCACATTGTAATATTAGACAGTTATGGACCTGGCAACTTAAGATTCATTGACCAGATGCATTGGGGTCGAACGTGTATTCTGTTCGCAGCAGTATCCAGGCAGTGGCACTCTTCGAGAGCGTTTCTGGACGACTTTGCAGAGAAGCGCACTGAATCATGGAATAAAGACGAACTGATTAGCCCTTGGATTAAACTGGTTAACCCTGGATAAATGACTATCGCCTCGAGCTTGAGTTTTATATTTTTTGAAAAAATTACCCTTTAAAATGGAACATTTCATACGCCAGTAGAGGCAACGCAACCTACTGAATTGCGTCCACGCGGGTTTCATAGTAATTTACAAAGAAGCGCACCTAGGATGATCCCACGAAACCGTAAACATCTTGCTGTTTCGAGTGAGGATTCAATGTACCTTGAAAATATATCCCCGGAGGGGGGTTATCTGAAGTGCATCGCACTCTTCACCTTCTTGTACAGTACTGTGAATTGCTGGCATGCATGGTTTGAGAGTGTCAGACATCACTGATAATGTTGATGCATATCACTCCCACTACTACATACGTTATCAGCGACGCAACCAAGAGTTTTCAACGAAGGGATTGGCTGTGGGTTGTAGTGTCCAGTCAACTTGATGTTTTCTTATAAAAGTGTTATTTAGGCTGGATTTATAATTTATGTTTGTTTTTATTACATATAATGTTGATTCATAGTTATTCATAAGTATTCGATTAAAAGAGTGAAAGACTTTCGTCACTATTGAAAATTAGTAAAAACTATATTTGTGAATATGTCTCTGTTTTTTTTTCTCTTTCTTTTTTAGGGGAGTATGCTCATAACCCATGAGCACCCCCTCGGTTGCACCATTGGACAACAATAATACACAATCACTTTGAACACAGCACAAAACAAAAATGTTTTAGAAAAGAACCTCCAACCTCCTCCGATTTTATTAATCACTCAATATGTTACAGTGGACTGTAATTAAGAGCGTTCAAAAACTTTCTCTGCAGTGAAGTTTCGCACGCGCCATTGCTCCGCCAGCCCGCTACGTGACGAATCCATCATCGAGGCTCCCTTTTGTCGCGACAGAAAACTGATCGCAAAATATTAGCATGGCAAGAATAGTTATTTTCGTAACTAGAACATAAGATGAGGATTTAGCGTACGAACGATATGTTGGATAGACGAGGAGAGAATAGGAACCGAATCCAGCATTTCGAAATGAATACGCCAAAGACCATAGGCGGGGGGGGGGATGAAAATTTCGAAAGGGGCCCGCAAGCTCTGTAAGATACTAGATAATATTTCATTTCCGTAAATGTGTTCAATATTTTATTTTCCCTTTAATTTAAGCTGACAATTTGAGTAATTGATTCACAAAGTGTAAGTAACAGGCTCTCCAAACCAATTAGCAACTGTAAATGGTTCATCGTGTAATCAATTGAGGGGTTTCTTTCAAGAACAGAACTAGCCCAAATTCCATATTTTGATATATTTCCGCGAGTTATTCTTTACAACTGACACTATTTGCTGGGACATTTCCTTTCGGAAAGTGCCCAACACATTGAACGATGGAGGAAAAATTATAAATATATTAATATGCACGTCTACACTATTAAGTTTTTGGTGACTCCTGAAAATCCTCGAATCTGGGTTAGTTTGGTTCAGAAACTCTTCAATAATTTATTAATTGTTTCATTAAATTTTCATCATTATAATTTCATTCTTTCTGTGGTATGTTTATTTATTTACTAGAAAAATATGTAGTATGTAAATAACTAGTGGTTCTAAAACAGCTCGTACTTTCACGCAAAATTACACAAAAAAACTCAAATTTTCGAAAAATTGTACATGACCTTATTTCAAAATCGATCCTTAAGGAATAGAGTTCATTAATGGAAAATCTCTTTCTTTAATATTTTGGTTGTACGAAGCCTCCGAAAAATGTTGAAATTTTGCCATTTTCGAAAAATTAGAGTTTTCAATGAAAATGAGACTGGCGCTATTGTCTTAAACGTTCTTCAGACTATCCAACAACAAAATTTAATCAAAAAACTATAAAGCCATTATTTCTGAAAATTTTGAAAAGTCCTCAGGGCTTTATGTAAAGTACCCCAAAAAATTAAAATATTGATTTCAAATTCGAGGGACCACGACATCAGCCGAGTTGATTGAGAAATATCAATTTTTGAGAAAATCGTATGAACGGTTCATCCGCTAACGTTGTTCACAGACGGGCGGACGGACGGACAGACTGACGTTTGGCCGTCAATCAATTTTTTAGTATCAAGGACCCACATAACATGGATTCTGGATACACCATGTGTTAGAAGATTTTTTCTAAATTTAGCAACTGGATTTATTCAGCACTTTTTCGTTACCAGGCCCCTGTAATAAGAGGTTTTCTGCCAAAAATTCGCCGATTTTTGTGCAGCATTAGATAACTTTCTCTCTCCTCCGTAACGAGAAAGTAACAATTAAGGTAAGTCTCGTTTCCATGCATCAATGCTGAAAAATAATTGTTGGCAGCACGAGGGAAATTCATAATAACTGTAAGCAAGAATTTTTTAAAATTGAAAAATAATTCATTGTTACCCTCTGTTGTAAAATTAATACATTCATGTTTAATTTTACCAAAATGATCAATACAAAGAGCCTTGGTCTTCTATTTTTCATGCTAAATTTTTCTTGAAGTATATCGAAGAAATGAAATTTACTTATCACAAAATTTCATTTGATTCGTCGGGTTTCTTCTGTAACAACCTTCTAGAATTACCAAATGCATCTTGCAACAATCCATTGGAAGTTCTATTATAAAGAAAACGACGAAAATATAGTTCTGAACCAGAAAAAGAAGATGCAATTTTGATCCACTGACTAAGAAGGGTAACTAAATTAAAAGTATTTGTAAAATATTGGTCGTGAGAAAATAAAACCATTGATTAAAACAATTAATTATATTTAATATTTTTGAACACTTACCTTTCTCATAGTATGGCCTCTCCGCGGGTTTACTTCCATACGGGCTTTACTTCTAGTGAATCTCGTAATCTCCAAATGAACTTTAATTAATTAGCCTCGTTACAACATGGCTCAGACATCCCTCTTATCGGCATAGATACGTTAAGTTTAAATAATTGTCTAAAATTCTAATTTCCAATGCTCGCAGAAAATGAATAAAAACTATGCACCGTTCGTCAACGTGAGAGATGCCTACGGTTCCTTTAAGAACCCAGAAATTCCCGAAAAATCCAGAAACAATTAAAATGTTCGATTTTGACTGAAAAATGCAAATTTGTACTTCGTTGTGTTATTCCGCCTTTTCTCATTCAGCGCATACCGACTCAATTCTCATAATCAGTGTGTCACTGCTTACGACACAGTTGTCACGCGACAGCAAGGCTCCAAGGAAGATAATTAGATATTTTCTATTCACATGTTGCGGCATAGAACAGCAACTTTTGTTTCATATTCTTGGTGTGTAAAGAACTATTGCATTATGTATTCTATATATACACATAGAATTCGATATTTCAGTGTTCGTGAAGACTGATTTTGTAAAAATGTTAATTTTATTGCAGACTTATACGACAGTACTTTATTTGTTCTTTTTTACTTTCTCCTACTTCTTATTTAGTTTCTTACTACTTCTTACTTCGTAAGAAGAGAAAGTACTGTAATCGTGCGCCGGAAAATGGTGAATTTTCGACAGAAAAACTCTTATTGCCGCGCTCTTGTAACGAAAAAGTGGTTAAATATTGTTCCGATATAAAGTAAATTACTTGCTCTAACACGTTGTGTAGTCAAAATCCATATTTTGTGGGTCCTTGAAACCGAAAAACTGATTAAACCGTTTGTCCGATCGTTTGTTTGTTCGTCCATGTGTCCATATGTAGCCTTAACCGTTCAGCCGATTTTCTCCAAAATTAATATTCCTCGATCAATTGAAAGAAACTCGCGGTCTTCTGAGTTTGAAATATATATTTTGATTTTTGGCGGTACTTCAGATGAAATATCAATATTTTCCATTTTTACTGTCCCATGTACATATGTATATACGGAGTAATATATGAAGTATAGGGAAAGTTATGTAATGCTGCGCGAAAAAACGGCGAATTTTCGGCAGAAAAAATTCATTGCCAGACCCTGATAACGGAAAAGTGGAGTTGCTAAATTAAGGAAAAAAATCCCCTAACACGTGGTGTGGCCATAATCCCTGTTTTGTGGGTTCTTGATACCGAAAAACCAATTGAAAGCAAAACGTCCGTCCGTCCGTCCGGTATCTATGAACAACACTAACGCCTAAACCATATAGAACTGATTGAGTGCGAAACATTTACAGCGCATCTGCCGCGTCGTTTTTATATTTACTCACTTGGTAATCAGCTCAGCGATTTGGTCGACCCCTTTCGCCCAATCAAGGACCAATTTTGGAAAATAAATTAGGAAATTTTTCGATAAAACTGTCAACTGTCTATCTTAAACTAGTGGTATTAATACATAATGCTGTAGATGATAAACTAGACTAAGAAAATATCAAAAAAGTTTTTCTGATATTATAAATTTTTCCTTACTCTTAATATTTTTTCAAACAAATAAAAAAGTCTAAAATTGAGGGGGAAAAGTTAAATTAAAAACATGTTTTTGGATATAGAGGGGTGTGGATGGTGGGACGACGGCTGAGAAACCTTTCAAAAATCTTATATTTATGTTAGAGTTGTAGTGTATCTACTCATATGTCATTTGGTTAAGGGAACTTCTTAACATCTTATCCGGAGGTATCCTTTAGTTCTGGTAAATCCTGGAAATCGAATCACGGCCATCAAAATACTATAGGCTCTTTGTTTCTCCCAATGCATTAATTTTTTTAGTAAAGTTAATCATTTTAAGTAGTTTTTACACTTCAATCGAATGAATACATTTTTGATAAACGTTGATGTTATTTTAAAATATGTAACTTTTACTTTCCGTACGTATATAAGGATATAATATACGTAGTACATGGAAAGTTGTATAATGCTGCGGAAAATCGATTTCAATTTTTCCACGGAAATGGGGTCCCCTGATACAGAAAAAAATTTTTTTTTTCAAAACGTCTGTCCTTCCCTCTGTCTGACTGTCCATGTGTCAGTCCGTCTGTCCGTCTATGAACACGACTACCGCCTAAACCATACGTAGAATTTTTCCAAAATGCATATTCCCCAGTCGATGTGGCTCGACTCCAATCGCTGCGATTTTGAAAAAAATTCTTCAAAATTTGGGGGTACTTGGAGTACATGGAGCTCTCGGGACATTTTCAAAATTTTCTAAAAAAACAGCTCCAAATTTTTTCTTTAAATTTCTTGTAAGAATAGAGTAAAATACATATATGTAGGTGGCGTAGGCCCGATTTTCTCGGTTAACACTGAATTTTCAAAAACGTAAAAAAATTTTTTCGGCGTCTTGAAGATACATATTTTTCCTGTAAATAAAATTTGTCCTCCATAGTGCTTGCATTCTTTAAGGTTATGTACATTTTTTCGAAAATTTCTGTAGTTTACGCACATTATTGCGTGCAATTTTTAAAAAAATTGCAAAAACAAGATTTTCTCAAAAATGGTTCCAAATGTCTTCTTTAAACCTTCGGTAGGGATAGTATCTATTGTAGTCTATGAGATGACATAAACGCCATATTGCTCTATTCTGTTTTTTTCATAACTTACAAAAATGTATTTTTTACTTTCTCTCACGTCGTTAATATTTACATTAGATGCAATTTGTTCACATTATTCTATTTATGAATAGATATACTTTAAATAATGTCATATGAAGTTTCCCGAAAACTCAACAGTTTTCTGTGAAAACTAGCTCAAAATTCCGCATTTTCAGAAACGCTCAAAAGCCTTTTTCCCATAAATGGCTCCAAATTTTTTCTTCGAACTTTTCGAATGGATAGTGCTAACGGCACCTTTTAATATGACATAAAGTTCATTTTGAGTTTTTTTGTCAAAATTTACACAAAAGTATTTTTTTAAAGATCCCTTACACCGTTAATATGCACATTTCCAACATTTTGTAAACACTATTGTATTTATGAGTTAAAGTGCTTTAAATGACTTCTAACGAAATTTTCCGAAACTCAAAAATCTTCTGTGGAAACGAGCTTCAAATTTCGCAATTACAGTAGCGATTAATCTCCATTTTCCTAAAAAGGGCTCCAATTTTTTCAAAGAAAATTGCCGTTTAGGACGAGGTTTTATTGTTCTTTAATATTCTTAAATTAATATTTCCGTTCTACAATTAGGAAACCGAAAAATTAAGATAATGTCAAAAAAATGTACTTTAGGCGGCGACACACAGCTAGCAAGACTGGCTTTAGACAGCTGGCAAGAGTATGTGGCAGTCCGAATAGCTTGCCCAGATCAAAGAAAATAGAAAACTAATACGGGAAAGTTTGTGCCATTCTGTACCTCCCATAGTTTCTTCCTCTTTATTGCTATTTAGGAGTGAAAAAGCATTGAAAAGGAAAAAGGTAAATATTATTATTAACAAAGTTTATTTTTTAAATTTAAAATCTTCATATGTTTTCCCCCTCTTCACCGTCCGCCCCTAATCCCGCCCCGTCCGGCCCCGGGGCACTGCCCCGATAGTATTGTTATGGCCTTGACGAATAGCTGGTCGTGTCATGAAGGGCTCTTGCCTTGCACTAAATAGCGTCCTTCATCACGTCACAGTAAGCCGACCTGGGATAGTTGGCCATTGCGAGTCACTCGAGGTGTAACGGGAAAGATTCACACGCAAATCACTTGGTAGCATCGTCCTAGAGTACAAGAAGTAACAATGTAAAAAGGGGAGATTTCTAATAGTACTTTGTCATGCGCTGCTATTCGAACATCACTCTGACAGGTACGAGAGACGTATCACAGTCGCAACCCGGGTGGCACGACCCAGGTAGCCGCAACTGACAACCCTGATTCTTGTCTTTTTAGTGTAGTGTACAGACGAGATTGCCAATTTGAGCATTGCAGTGAAGTAAAGAAATGATTGACAAAAGAACCAGGTTAAGTTTAATACAAATATTTAAATCATTGTTTTGTTGTATAAAATAGAGAATTGAATGTTAAGTCCTAACTTTGAACAAAATGATAGATTTTACTCTGTATACTCCTTCAAAAATTGACATTTCCATGATTTGTATTGAGAATGTAAAATCACATTTCAGAATTGTAATTTATTTAATCCTGAATAATAAGAAAAACAGGTTTACTTTCATTTGAAAAGATATTAGAATGTTATTCAGTGTCATCAAATTTTGAGTCACTGCTAGAAATAAGAATTGTATCGATGTTTAGTCGAAAGAACCATCGACTAGTGGCGGCGAAAAGAGGTCGTTGTAAATCGAAGTGTCAGCGATTGTCTGTGTTTTTTTATGCCAAGATCCAGATCCCGGTGCCGGTGGGATTATCAGCACCGAGTAGGCGTAAGACGATCCCTAGCGAATTTAGAAATTTGTCCCAAGCTGAGGAAGAGTGTAACCAGTGGTTTTGTTGGTATCTGACCAAAGAGAACGAGACGTTGTGACATCGTGTTGAGAACAAGGAGCGCTGTTGATCGAAGTGGTAGAAACATAACTCTGTTGTATGCAAGGTGTGTTCAGAGATGCGCACATTTATTATTAATTGTTTGCTCGAAAATTTGCTAGTTTTGTAATCAGTATGCAAATGAACTTTATTTACTGTACCTTGAATGTGAGAACGAATGCGATGAACATAACCTATACGTTTCTTTGACTTCTTATTGTTACTGAAGGAACTTATTAATCTCCTTGTTTATATCACGATTGAATCAGTGAAGATTTTTCATGTGTTTTAATTTGATTTCTTTTGAAAATGGCATTGACTTAACAAAGTTCCATCTCGAAAGTGTGTGTGTGTGTATTATGTAATACATATGGTATTTATGACATTTTAATCTTCAGTGCAGGATATTTGAATGCCCTAATTATATCTACGATTTATGTTAAAATATTGATTACCAAAATGATTATTTTCAGATTAATTTATATACTCTTGCAGGGTAAATGAAAAACAGTATGACAACTGAAAAGGTACCAGCCACTAGTAATAATCCCTTGGAGCAGTTTGTGCTGTTGGCCAAGTCTGCTAAGGGTGCAGCAGCAGTTGAATTAATTAAACAAGTTCTTGAAGCACCTGGAGTCCATGTATTTGGTGAATTGCTTGATATGCCAAATATTATTGAGGTCAGTGTAACACAAATCATTTAATTCAGTTATTTTAGCTTGCAGTAACGGTTATGATTGAGATAAACTTATTGCAATTTCTGATGTTTATTATGCCTATTATTGTTATAGTGGTTAAAGAAATATGATCATAGACAATATTGTTGAAATAATGATATATGTTGACTGAATATAGAGTGAAATTGTTGTAAAAGACCTATGAATAAAAGGTAAAGGCCTTTGCGAGAAGTGTAAAAGCTCATTGATATCATTTGATAAAACTTCAAATTTACTTCCAATTTTCATTAACTTTATGTATTTTGAATTTGGCAATCAAGGCCTTATTGTGCTGAAGTATTTAATTACTCAGTATTCTTCTCTCTGATATGAATTTTCACTGTACACCACCTTAACATATGATCCATAAATAATATTGATCATCATCTTTTATCATGACTTTCACATTCTTTTTCAGTTGGAGCCTGGGCCTCATGCAAGCTACTACCAGTTACTAAGATTATTTGCATATGGAACCTACCGACAATATTTAGAAAATAAAGCTCAATTGCTTGATTTATCTCCCATGCAGAAGAAGAAATTGCAGCACTTAACAATTGTTACCCTAGCCACAAAATCGAAGGTGAGTTATTGGGCTTAATGAACCAAAGACCAATTGAACCAGTTGACTTGAATGCCAGAGCAAACATTACAGTGCGGTGAACACCAATATGTGTGTTCGGTGTGCAACTGCCTACAACTTGATTAACCTTTCTTTGCATCCACCCATATTTGTAACATAAGTTGCTTGTTCTTTGTTGGTCAACATTCAAATTTCCTTGACCAGCATCTGTATTATTTTCACTATTCTGATTGTTGTTTTATTTTAATAGTTTATCTTCCACGAGGGTTTTTGTTTGGGGCAAATGTTAATAACAAAACTTCATGACATTATGTTGCATCATAGAACACAACCATGTTGGTTCAGAAGAATGAGAAATGTAGAAATTAGACAAAATGTTATTTTTTCTATATTTATCTTCAGTTTTTTATGTTCAAATAAAATTTGTTTCTGTAACATCTCTTGCAAAGAGCATTTGTTTTGAAAAAGACTCACAAACTGGTTTTGTAACCTTTTCTAAATTCAAGTGTTTACTCTCTTCTTTGTGATGTGCATAACATAAGGTTTTATTATTTTATGGTGAGTCAGTTGTTGTAGAAGGATTAAATTTAATGATTTGAGGAACTGTCTTATTAGTTATGTAATGTCAAAAAAGGTTTTACATCAAGCAGTTATATTGTTTGTATTTATTGTCAAGTTATTCTATCTAGTCTATCAATTTTCATGGTCAACAATGAACTGTGTAACTTTTGTTTATATGTTTACGTACCTATTTAATTTTATCAATTTTATCATAATTAATATTCTCTTCTCATCTAGTTTTGTATCTTCATTCAACTTCCTTTTATGTCTTTAGAGCTAATATACTTTGCGTATTATTCAGAAAAGAAAAGATTGGTTAATTGTGAACCAAAATAAATAAATAAATGACTAATACAAAATAAATATACATTACAATACAAAAATATATATCGACATATTGTTCTGTGATGTTTGTCATTCATTTAAAAAATGGATAAATTAGGATTAGAGCAAGTATAAGTGATTTTTTAAATTATGAATAAAACTTCAAATGCAAAGAAAAACTTTTAAAGCTGTTTTGTTGATTTTTTTAATTGGAAATTAATTAAGTAAATGTGTGTCATATTTAATAGTTAATGTTTCGTGTGCTGCAAACGTATAGCAGAATTTTAATTTTTTTATATATTTATTATGAGCTAATGTATTGTTTTGTTGAATTATATTGTGTTCTGTTATATTTATTTTTCATAGAGAGAAAGGACTTCAAATTTAATTTTTTATAACAATTTGCACCTCTCGGGAACTTTTTTAATAGTTAAAATATTTATAAATCATTTTCCAGTTAATTATTAATTGAATTTAATTTTTGATTGTACCACATGTACCACTACTAAAGAAGCATTTATATTAAATATTAATACAGAATATTTAATCAATATTTGAATCTTTTCTAGGTAGTGTATATATTGAATGAGATGTTTTTAATCTCTTCTGAACAGGAAAATGTAGAACTGAAACTTGCAGTTTTTATCTATGGGAAAAATTCATTTCCATTGGATTAGTAATATAGTAATGCCAGTTCTTAATAATGACTGAAAGGCATAGAGAATCTTAAATCTGTAAAATGTTCTTTAGTTTGCTTCACACAATTTCATGATTGTGATTCTAGTGTAGCAAATCAATGCTGGTTGTCACCAGTTTCTTTTGGGTTTCTGTATAGTGTCAATTTATCTTTTAATAATTGTAATTTATTTTCAGCTTTTAGTTCACCTACACCACAGACTACAATTAAGACTCACACTATGGGAACTTAATATGTAAATCTCTTGAAACTATTATCTTTCATTATATTTAATGCCTTTTTATTTTTACCATTTTTTCACTCTATTTTTCAAAGGAAATCACTTGTATTTCCTTCAAAAAATCCTAAAAGAGTAATTTAATGATCATTGTCCTCTTTTCAGTGTATACCTTATTCTGTACTGTTGCAAGAACTAGACATAAAGAATGTGAGAGATCTTGAAGACCTCATTATTGAAGCTATTTATGCTGGTAAGATACTTCATTAAAAAATAGTTGCTTATTGCAAGTGTTTTATTGTAGTCCATGCCATTGCTCTTAGTAGTAATCTGTGGGTAATATTTTTAATATTTTAATGTCTGGGAAGATTAGGTCATCTGATTTTAAGGCAGATGTACAATAAAATGAAACTTGTTAAGTCATAAATGACAATTTTTATTAAAATTGTTGTCACTTTTTACATATAGCTCAGATCAAGGTTTCGATGCCTTCATCATCAGTATCTAATAAAAAAATATAAAATTGATATAAAATCATCAATGTTGTTAAATACAGAATATTTGATATTGAAGAATTTATTAATAACAATGTTCATAAAAACGACATACCTCTTGTTGAATTTAATTTTTGTTAATAAGAATATTAATTTGGACTTGCATGTCAGCCTTGAAATCAAAGGATCTAATTTTCTCAGAAATTAAAATATACTCATAAAATATATACCCCTCTCAAGCTCCCTCTCTCCACGAAATAGTCTCGACGACGTGAAGCCTTTCCCCGAAGGCGAGAGATGCAACGGCTGCTACACTAAATATTGTCCATTTAATTCAAAATCACATTTCAGAAGTCTAGTATTATACTCAAATTAGCACCAAAATACTAACATTTGATACATAATTTTATTCCTTTTTTCATGATCTATCCATTGCTGGTGAAAAAAATATATAGTGCCATTTAAAAATCAAAGATGATTAAATTTCTCTACGGTATGTTACTTGCCTTATGATTCTGCGTTGTTAAGCGAAAACTGTATTTCGATATTCTGAACCGTTTAGAAGTTATGGGGGTGGTCCATAGTTGGTGGGACATTACCAAAAAAAATTTGCATTTAATGCAATACAGTTTCTATGGTTACAAGTTAAAACTTTTTTGAAGTAATTGGATAATCCCTCACTGTTTGATATATTTCATGCTAGGTCAAGAACCTTGTTTTGTGTGCCCATTACTACTTGTGCACTGTCCTTAATGTAAATGATACTGAATTTTACAAAGGAAAAGGTTGTCTGTATAAAAGGTTTATTGTGAATATTTCTGCTGCACAAAACTGAAAAATTCTTAAACTCCAAAATTTACTCTAATTTACTAAAATTTGCTAGAAGATGCCAATGATAAGTGATATGTGAATAAATAATAATAAATAAACGTACAAACATGCAAAACAATTTATAAGTACAGAAGTGTACACCAATGGGATGATCCGTATATACTTATTAATGAAATTTACTCGTGGCAAACAAATTCGCACTTTCTTCTGGATATTTTTTAATGGTTTTCTTTGCATGAGGAATATGTGGTTTTCAACAAGTGTTGTTTCTCAAAATGTTTTTTAAAGATGTATTTTGCACATTTATGTAGATATTATACATGGGAAACTGGATCAAAAAAATAGCCAGCTAGAAGTAGACTATGCAATTGGACGTGATATTCAACCTGGTGATCTTGGATCTATTATCAACACATTACAAGAATGGTGTGATTCATGTGAGGCTGTATTGTCATGTGTGGAGACACAGATCAATAGGGCTAATACTGAGAAAAATCGTCGTTTGAAGCACAAGGAAGCCATTGAACAAGAGGTGAGAAATTCACTACTCTTGTGTTGTTTAGTCCAGCAATGCATTAGTTTGTGTTGTATTACTTTCTAGAATTATATTTTTTTTATTTTTAACTCAATATAAAAGGAAATTGATATTTTCTTTTGATTGCACATTGCTTATTTCCTTTTTTTTCTTTTAAATTAAGAATGGAATGTAAGAAAAGTTGTGATTACAATGCTTCAGGAAATATTTTCTTCTTTAGGAAGGAATAAAATTGACAGTTGATTAAGCGAGAACAAATGAGTAAAATTATAATTATTTTGAATAAATTAAAGTCAGTGTTTCCTAAAAGCATTGTCTCTCAAGTGAGTTTCCAGTTTTTTGGCTTGGAGGCTCAACATGAAAATTACACAGAACCTACCTATGATGTACTTAGGCTTGCGAATCAATTTTTGGAATAAATAGAAGTAATCTTCCACAATAAATACAGTTTAATTTTAAATTATTAATGGCCATTTGTGTTCAAAATATCACTTTATTATCCTTAGTAGTGTTAAATAGTGGTGTTATCACACATACTTTCTTGTATTATTTCCAACTTTTGTAGTATTCGCTAATTGAGTGAGTGCAAAGAAAATTAAATGTACACCTTTTTTAGAAGTATTTTGCTTGCTTGCTTGCCTCCTTTTCAGATTTAAATTTCAGATGCCTGGTGATGGACGCAACAGATGCCTGAAGCGTTGTGTACATTTTTATTTTTAATAATAACATGCTTTTATTTTTGATCTGTTAATATTTATTTGACCTTTAATGACTGTTGTAAAAATAAGAACAGGACAGAATTTGTATTTCTAATTTTTTTTAGAAAATGCCTATATTTTGCAAAATTAAGTGAAAATTACTTTTTTCTCTTCTTTTTTTTTTTCTTTTCTTTCAAATATAATTGTATGTGACCTTATTTAAAGACTAGCCTTTGAAGAATAGATTTCATTAAGTAAAATATCTCTTTCATTTTCAGTATTGGAGGGGTTGGCAATTACTGAAAAAATCTGAACTTTTGCTGTTTCCCAAAATTCAGAGAATTTTTTACAGAAAAAGCAAAGAAAGAACAAAAATTGGACCTGTGCCATTTTTATAAGCTTACTTTGCTCTATCTGATGAAAATAAAATTGTGAAATTGTTGTTTAGGCTAAATGTTATCAAGTTCTTCCAGAAATCAAATTCCATTTCCAAAACCATTTCAAATTCACATTCAAAAATTGAGTTCAGCCAGATCAATAGAAGAATATCATTTTTGAAGAAAATAGTGTGGAACTTCTTTGGGCGTTAGTATTGATCAGAGAAGGATGGATAGTCAGACATTTTGCCATTAATCAATTTTTTGGTATCAAGAACCTGGCTTCTGACCACAAAATGTTAGAAGAAGTAAAGTAATAAATGTTTTTAAGTCAGTGCCCCACAATTCGAGTTTTTCTGATGAAAAATCGCCACTTTCCACTGCAGCATTAAAATTCATTCTCTTTACTATGTAATTAATGGAAGATGAGAAAGTTAAAAGCAGTATTCTAAAGAGGGTCATGCGATGGTGTGAAGTGCAATACCAATTTGAATCTTCACAGGGCAGATTGATCAAACCTTGATTTTGACAATGGTTTATAATTAAATTGTAAAAATTTATGGAAAATTTAATATATTGAACAATATATCAATGTGACCCAAAAGTAAACTTATGGTTATTAAAATTTGGTGTGTATTTTTTAATAATTATTCTCAAAAATTTTGTTTAAATTTTAAGTGCAATTAACTTGAATAATTATCCTTATTGCTTATCCCATCATCATTAATTCTCCAGTTTTCTGTTTCCAACTCTAAATTTATTGAAGTTCATCTTACGTAGATGCAATATTGGTGTTTTGAGTTTTGCAGTAAAAAAAAGCTGCTGAGGTTGTTACTCTCCGAGCATTTGGTTGTGTGTGTTTTTTTTTTTTTTTTTTTTTTTTTTTTTTTTTTTTTTTTTTTTTTTTTTTCCCAATATAAAGATTGAAAAAATGATTAAAAATGTTTGTGTATGTAAATGTATTCTATATCTGTCTGTCCATCCATTTCTGTTAACAATGCTAGCGGCTAAACAGTTCAGCCTATTTTCTCAAAATTGATATTTCCCAATGGATCGGGCTGATGTCACGGCCACTTGAATTTGAAACTAATATTTTAATTTTGGGGGGTACTTTACATGAAGTCTCTGAGACATTTTTCCAAATTTTTAAAAGAACAGCTCCATCATTTTTGATTAAATTTTGTTGTTGGAAAGAGTGAAGGATGTTTAAGAGAATAGTGCAGGTCTCATGTTGTTGAAAACCCTGATTTTTCAAAAATTATAAATGTTCAAAACTTTTCAGAAACTTCCTAGAACTAAAATATAAAAGATAGAGATTTTTCCCCTTAATGAAATTTGTTTTTGAAATAAGGTCACGTCCAATTTTTCAAAAAGGTCAGTACTTTTGTTGTAATTTTATGTGAAAATATGAGTGAGAGTGTGTGCTAGCTTCACTGGTTAATATGTTTTGTCCATAGTCTTTTTCATTTAATGCAATGTACATCATTTTGTAAAAGGTTGTCTATAATTGCATTAAATATGTTGGTAGTACATTAATTATTTAAAAGGGTTTCAAAATTATATTTTCTGATTAACTATTGAATGAAAAAGAATGTGGTATCAAATGTAAATTGTTCATCGCCCTCATGGTTAAATATAATTGTAACAGATGGTTCAAGATTCATGCTTTAAAATGTGTTTTAAGCAATTGATTTGCAAAAAGGACAGTGTAATAATCTTTTTTTATTTAGTGAAAGACCTTACTAGTTCTGTAGAAAAGTCATGTTTTTCACTTAAGTGTAAATGCCCACATTCATCTGCTGTATGCTTTAGTTTACAACTTACTACGCATGTTATTTTATTATGTTATGAGTCATTGTCATATTTCAGAACACTTAGTCATTTTAAGTTGGGAGCTCATGTTTCTATGAAATCATTCCAGATTGTAAATATTAAGAAGACTTTGAAGACTCAAACACAGGACTCTGAAGAAGCCATGGCTACAGATTCAAGGGAGGCTGTAGCACAGGGTGGTGAAAAAGGCAAGAAGACTATCAAAGTTAAGGGACTACGAGGTGCCAGCAAGTTTTGGCAAAAGTCTTAAGGCCGACTCTTAATTTGTGAATATTTCATGGAGAAGCAGCATAGTGCATCAGACTTTGCTCAGATCTCCTTATTGGCTAGGGACTTCTGCTCATGGAAAAGAAGAAAAGTCTGTGCAGTGAGGTACATCCAAAGCTAGGAAACATTTGACATTTGCTACGAATTTTTAAATACGTCTATTGGCATTTTGTATAACGTAACATTATGTAAGTAGACATTGCTCTTTGGAGCTCCACATGTGATATAGCAGTAATGTTTTATTGGCAGCACTGGCAATGGTGAGATTATTGGAGAATATCTAGGAGTGAAAGGACATTGTCAAGTTTTGTTCATGCAGTTACTTTTGTTCAATAAATGCTAATTCAAGAACTGTTGAACAATATCTAGTTTTGTGTCTGCTATATATATGTATGAACTAAATGCAGTTCTGATTTTAGTATATTATATGCAGACAAATTGTACATTTGACTTACTGTGTTGCTGCTTTGCCGTGAAGCTTTCCCAAGAAACAATATAAAAACATAGATTTGTGTTCAAACTGTTCAGTGTATTGCTGGTTGTAAAAAGGGCTTTGTTGTTGTAATTACATCTGTTTGCTTCTACTTCTGACTAGTGTCTTTGTGTAACGTGTACAGAAGGCACAACTTGAAATTGACCTAATGTGTGTTTGCTTTCGGAAGAATTGTGCAGTTCATGACCAGCTATTTTCTGAATTTTCTCAATTCTGTGTTGTGTGTTCAGTAACATCTCTTTGCTTATAAATTTCCATATCTCAATTTATGTGAGAACCCATACTGTGTACTTACCAATGAATTCATAGATACCTTTCCTCTTCGAAATGGTTAAAAAAATTCAAAGCCACATTGCAGTGTTGTATCGCTGGTTGCAGATTTTGCAGTACATCTGTAACTGCTACTTTAATAGCTATTTTAGTAGATGATAATATCTGGAAGCTGATGTAATACAGCTGATAGGCTTGAAGTCAGTGAACAGCTTCTACGAGTTCCTCAAGTACTGATGTATTCTTTTAAATAGTGTGAAAGATATTTGAGGAGTGTATTGTGTGACAAGATCATATTCTGTATAGAAGGCTTGTGGTTTATGAGAGGAATGAGTATTACTTTAAATCATATTCTATGGTTTATTGTTATTTTGTTTTCGTTATTCAGTGAGCTCAGAAACTGTCTGCCCTGGAGGTTGTGTCTTCTTACTTTCATCATTCCACAATTACATGTGCTACACATTGATGTGTGTAGGCAGATACTGGTGTAATTTTGGTCCAGGGGAAGTTTGTTTCACTAATGTGCATGCAAAGCATGAATTCACTTTGGATAGTGTTGCTAGATTCCTGATATTTCAAAAGTGAAATTTTCCTATTCTGTTTTCTGCTTTGCTTTTAGTGTTCTGTTTATACCAGAGTATTGTATTACATCAGTTGTAAACAGACCCATATTGTAACAGACTTCTGTTTTTTACAAACCTCAATGAGAAGACAAATAAATACCGTTTCAACTTGCCTTATGGGTAGTATTATTTTCTTCCAAATAATGTAGCAAATTCTCCTAAATGTTCCCCCCCTCCCCACTCCTCATTTGCCATGTGTAGTTGACTATAGATTGATCATGACTCATGTTTTGATGTAGAAAATTGTTTTGTTTTGCTCATTATTTGTGTTGATTTCTTCTTCTCAGTTAAATTTGTGAAAAATTTTGTGATCAGAATCTTGCTTGCATGATGCTATAAAGGGGTATCCATAAATTATTTATTTATGCAAATTTGGAGTATTTTGAATACCTTTCTCTCCTTTGTAACACTCCTGTAGTGCTTGCTCCAACTCCTCTAAATAATTAAGTAATGCTAGCGACAATCCCCTATTTACATAAGTAAAAATAAATTTTGTAACTCTACAACAAACAGTTTGTACACATTTTTTTTTGTGTTTTATAAAAACATTTTTGATAGCATTAGGTGGTGATGCTGACTGGAACTAATGATTGGAGACACGTTTTCAGTAAAGGAATGGCACATAGGCAAGAAAATTTCTGACAAGCCATGTACATGCTATCATATGACGGTGGACGAGAGTCTACTGCACTAATTTAATTGGATTCTAGAATATACTGTAGATCAGTTTTGAAAATATTCATTGTAACCAAACAAATTGAATTAGTTAATAAACAAATATTTCCATTTTTTTGTAACAATTTATAGATCATAACATTTAAAGTTATTAACATTGTAAAAAAATTAATTTGTTAGTATTTTCATGTTTTATTGTCAGTATAAAACTGATTAAAAATAATTACTTCAGCAAATATTAAAAAATACAAAAATTAAATATAATCTTTACATAACACTCAACTAAAACTTCCTATCCTGAAGTAATGCAGTGTGATACTGCCTCAAACTGCTTCCCCCACTTCTTGGCATTATGTAATTTATGGACTATCCCTAATTTTTAATGTTTTAACTTCCTTAAATTCACAAACCTATACATTGCATTTAGGTTGCAATGATGGAGTAGTTAAACAAAATTAACTAATATCTAATACTATATACTAATGTCTAATATTATTTATATATATCTAATATTATATATACATTTTCCTGTACGTCCAGTAGAATATTTAATGAACTGCTCTGGGTTTTATTTCTTTCTCTAAGGGGAGTTTTCAATAATTAGGGGTTGCATTCAAAATGATGGGTATCATTAAAAAATGTATTTCCTGAGTTATTTTAATATTTTCTCACGTTTAATTAAACTTATAGAGAAATAAATATTACAAAATTAACATACGTTATTACAAATAGGAAAAATCTTGCTAAAGTTAAAAGTGGTTGTTTTTTTTTTTTTTTTAAAAAAACACGGAAACAAAGAACTAAGTATTTTGGCGTTCGCAATTAACACAAATCAACCTAAAGTTGTGAAGGCTGAAAGTCATAGCCTTGCCACCTTATTAGACATGCATTGGGAAGTATCAACCGAGCTCTTGGTATTAACTTAGGAGATAGTTTTGTTTTCTTGATCTAGTTAGTATTTCTATGTGAAGGTATGATAAGGAATAATCATTTTTTTGTCTCAGTTCTTTATACTAAATTTGCATTTAAGGAAACTCAGATTACTTAAATGCATTATTTTTGTACTGTTATATTTTAGCCCCAGATTAATTTATTAGGCAGGTATCCCGTTAATGCTCATTTGTTAAGTGAGGATTCTACTGTTTGTGTATTTGCACATAAATGAACATGAAAATAATTTTGTAGGAAACTTCAGTACCTATTTTTACCCCCCTCTAACTTTGATTTTCTTAATGCAATATTTGGAATTTTAAAGAAAAAAGGACTGAAGAAAAGTCAACAATGCACTGGTCATTTACAAAATCTTAATTGTGGAGCTATAAAATTATTTCCACTTCAAATTTCTATCTATAAGCACTGATTTGCAAGTTCTTCTAATCCAGATTTCCTTGCTCTTAAAATGTTCACCTCAAGGAATAAGAAATCTAGAATACCTTTTTGTGATGGGATTTGATAACCATGTTCATCAGCTCAGAGAAATTCAGATTGATCTGAAATCAGTGCCATTGCATTTCAGATGGAAGATTTGAATTGTCATCTTACTGAAAAAGACCAAATGTTATTATAGTGACTAAATTATTAAACAAGGTTACAATTTGGATTCTAAATGACTGTGGAACATATTCTCTGAGCGTAATAGCTTTCCAACAAGGTGACAATTATAGTGACTCAACTTCTGAGGAATGTTTTGTAGTTTCAGTTCTTATTATAAGTTTTGATAAATACAATAGTTTCTTTGGTTTGTTCATGCTACAAGTTAAAATTTAGAAGATGAGAATATTATCTTAACTCTTTAATCACAATTCTAATGTTACGATATTCAACTATTTTTGAACTACAGTAAAAATTGCTCAATGCGGAATGTGTGTATTGCACAAATCTTTATAATGTGAATATAAATCAGGGTCTGGGGCAAACATAAACTCTTAAGTATTACAGTGGTTATTGCGGAATCTTGTCTAATGAGGAAAAAAATATTGTTCCTTGAGATTCTACCTTGAGCAAGTTTTACTGTATTTTAAATTAGTTTGTAATTGCTTTTGTTTCTGACAAGCAGCCTTGCCCTATAATGTATGTTTATCCCTTTCTAATTCAAAGATACATTAATTTTTTAAAACGTACTTTAATCTCAGAGTTAAATACTTTTGCTTCAATTTTCTCCTTCCACCAATCACATATTTCAGAGTTGATTTGATTTAGGGTCTAATCCATCAAAATTGAAAAATTTATGGTGAATAATAAGAATAAATAGTAATCTCCATAGTTTGTAAGGAATTACATTTGATTACTGTAGAATGGAAACAGTTCATTTTCCAAGTTTTAATTCGATTTAATTTTGCATCTTTGAAGAAGCATTGGCATTTTAATGAATTGTTAAGGAACTGCATTGAGTTTTGTAAACAAGGTTTGGCAAAAACCGAAATACCTACAAATTGCACACCAAACTTGACTATTAAAATTCATATTTTTAGTTTTTATGAATATCATAGCATTAAATAATTTTTTTTTGTTTTTGTATTTGTTGGTTGCAAAATTACCTCGTCAACATTGAAATGTGAAGTAAATTCCAAATTTATCCTGAATTTTCCGTATTTTATACCGTTGTGAAACAAAGGACAGTCCATTAAAATTAAATTTATTGCTTCTTTCTTTTTTAAAATAAAAACAAAAAATTATAATAGTATTTTACTATGACATTAGTATTAAGTAATTTAAGCAAGTTGAATTTTCTTCCAAAAATAGTGATATTAGAATTGTGTGCTCGCTTCACTTTTTGATCCTTTTTCTTATTGGCTTTGCACTCTTTTCTAATTCAGAAATAAATTAAATGTCATGTTACCTTTAGTGGTCATCCATAAATTGTACTTCGATTTAAACGTAGCTGCACTTCAAGGTCACGAGCTGGAATGTGAGGGGAAGACTGTCCTCCAATCGGAAGCTTTGTTAGGACTTAGATTTGATATTGGAGCTCCCGATTGGATTACAATGTCCCCATTTCCTTTCAGCCGTGACCTTGAAGTGCAGTTATGTTTAAATTGGAGGTATAAGTAAGTGACTAAAGAGGGAGGGGGGTGACTTGAGGGAGGCAGTTATGCTTTATTACACAGGGATAGGGGGTGTTGGTTTAGTGTTACATAGATTGATAATTCATTTTGTTAAAAGTTAACATTTTCTAAAGTTGTTCACTTCAGTAACTCGTAAACTAAAACGTTACATTAATTAACATTTTTTTAAAAATATAAATAAATCGAAACCTTATGGTGTAAAAATTGTTAGAATAAATGGAAATATTTTTTTTCGTCAATTGTGTATTGGTTGAATCAGATTGCGAAGAAAATATTTAAATCTGATCTAATAGTATATTCTAGAATCCAATTAAATTGGCATAGTAGACTCTCGGCCATCGCCATCCACGATGGCATGTTGTCAGACATTTTTAGGTGCCCTTCTTTCACTGAAATACTGACCCCAATCTTATTGTTTTGTGCGGTCAACATGCCAACTAATAATTGATTTTAATTTTCATAAATGTTAGTGTATAAAACAAAATTTATACAAATTGTTTTTACTATGAAATAATTAATTCTTTTTTTTTCTTGTAAATGAAGGGTGCGTTGTCACAAGCTTTACTAATTATTGAGGACGAGTGGGGTGGGGAGTGGGGTAATCAAGCATTATGGATGCGTTACAAGGAGAGGAGAGAGGGAGTATTCAAAGACTGTAGCCGAATAAGATGGTAAAAAGTGCCCCCGCCTGGAATCAAAAAGTGAAACTTTCCTGAGGATTGTAACCACGAAAAACATATTTTCATGGACTTTTAAATTCCTACCTCCCTCACATCCTCCGTAATAACAAAAAACGTGTTTTTTTATTTTATTTTTTTCACTGACTCGGCCGCATGAATTTTCATGGAAAATAATGGTTATTTGTGTGAAATTTACTGAATTTTTCAAAAATAATTTTTAAAAATTTTTTTGCCGCGAAATTCAAGCTTTTAAATGGATTTGAAAATTTTGGAATTATTTTATGAAAGTTATTATTCTGCCGGGAGCACGAGAAAATTCTCAAATATTGCTCTAAAAATTAGCTATCTTCTGGAATTTTTTCAGATTTTTATGATTGGTACGCCATGTCTAAAAAAAATTAAAATACATATTTTCGTCTCATTTGTCGTATTTTCATGTATATAGAATTGTATAGACACATGTAATTACAATATTATTTGTTTTCTAGTCACAATATTTGTAATATTAAAATACTAATATCAGTAAGTCATTTTGTCAATAATATTTTGATCGTTAGATATAATCGCACCATATGGTGAACAATTTTGTTCAATTATTTTTATTAAATTGAGAGGTTGGAAAAATTATCAATTATAAAGAATTGGCTAATTTAAGTCAGAATTTCTTGAGAATTATAGATGCAGTGGTGTACACTAACAAGATAAATAATTGATAAAATAGATTTTCTAGCATATTAAAAAATATTTAAATGCTTAAATATCAAAACAGTAACTTACTTTTATCTTTCTACACTTAACTTCGAATTTTTATTCCCATTTTTTACAAAAATAGCATCTTCATTATTTTCTTTTAATCATTTCTGTAATATTTTTAAGTATATGACGGTAATGGACAGCTGGATTTTTCTAGGGTGTCCGCTGGAATTCTCGAGTAGAGGGGATAGCAGAAAGTGGTGGGGAGGGAGCCAGGAAGCAGCGCTCGCGAGCGTCTGCCCATACCAGAAGCATTAGCATACCGCATCACACGTGCTGGCGAACTTGGTTGAAAATTAATTTGCTTTACTGTCTTTGTTCGGTAGTGGACGAACACCAAATTCATGTGATGGCCTGGCTCTGCTCGCTTCATCTACATCGTTTTCGTTGTCACAAAGATGGGTCCGACGAAAAGTCTATTTCAAAAATGTAACTCTAACAGATATTCCTGATTTTATAGAACACACGGAAGATTTGATTTTTTTCTGGAACATATCAATTAGGTCAGGCTGTTTCATGTTTAGCAGAAATGTTTACAGAAATCAACGTCGATTTACAATATGCAAAATTAAAGCCAACCATTCTCAAGTTCGATCACGACACATAAAAAAAAACCTATAAATCCTTTGCGAAATACAAACTCCATACCACTGAATCTTCAGGAATACTAAGATATTGTTGCGATTGTGCAAATGGTCTTCGCACACTCGGATGTTGTTCGCACATTGCCGCTATAATTTATTACTTGTCTGACGGAAGATACAAAGCAAAAACATTAAGACCAGCGGAATTTTTGAATTCTATTTTTGGATACGAGGATATAAATCCTGTAATTAATGAAGATAGTGACGGAGACGAATATGTTTAGGATGCTTTCTACAAACTGACTTTCAATGCTTCATCTATAGAAAGACGAGGAACTTCTGTTATTTGTCAATTAAAGTGAATGTTTTTCAGAAATACGTGAAATGGGAATTTGTTTTGATTATGGGTTGGTGGTATAGGGTTTCGGCCGAGGCCGAGTGCATTTGGTGTAGGGATTTGTGGTATACTGAAATAGAAGTTGGAGGCGAGGTAATTAATATGGTTGGCTAATGCGGTTCGATGGATAGTTCTTTGTGGAGTTGTTCGTTGGTGACAAACCAAGGGACGTTAGTGATTAACCTTAGGTACTGACTGGAAAATTTGTATTTGGTGAGTGTTGGTTTTTTGTGGCGTTAATCCAGATGGGGCACGGGTATATTATTATGACTGTGCTCTATGTTAGTGAGGAGTTTCTATTGATAATAGGTTTTAGTTGTAATTTTATTTTTGCTTGATTAACTTAGTTGTGTATGTTTTTTCCAGTTAATTTTCGCGTTTCTGTTGAGTCCAAGATATTGTGCTGCAGTGGCGTGCATTCCAGGTAAGCTAGGTAAGCTGCGCTTACCCTGAAAAAAAAATCCGTTAAATGTAATTATTATAGAGTGAAATTGCGACTTACACCATAATGAGAACTCAACTAGGAGTCAACATTTCTGTCAAGGAAGGGTACACTGCCTTGCGAAGCGCCCGGCCAGAGCGTGGCCCTACATCGAGCATACAATGCTGATGCAGACGGAGACGGAAAGCGAGTGAAAGAGATGGAGGTACAAAGCGCCGCCACCCGGCCCGAAGTGAGCATTGCGATGTTCTCCATCTAAATGCATTAGGGAGTTCGCGCATGCGCTCTTGACTTTTAGGAAGCTCCATTTGATTGTATGTAGCTCTCTGGTAAGCGCAGCTACCCAGGCCCGCCGCCTACAGCACCACCCAGGGTGGCCCTGAAATGATCTTGCAGACGTGTTCGCATATGCCACAGTGGCAAGCGCCGCATAGTGAGTCTGGTGTTGTAAGTGATAATACGAACTCGTGATTTTTTTTTCATCTGTACGTATTATT
The DNA here is from genome assembly GCA_031308135.1 of Acheta domesticus. NCBI lineage: Eukaryota > Metazoa > Arthropoda > Insecta > Orthoptera > Gryllidae > Acheta > Acheta domesticus. Next base: position 109,795,697 of record JAHLJT010003656.1, on the reverse strand, counting down.
TCTATGTGTGTTCTTCCCGTGTGCTGTCTTTTGTGCTTCGTAGAGGTAAGGCACTGAGCTATGGAAGAAAATACATGTATAATTGATACATGTATAATTTTAAAAAATCGTTCAGTTGTCGTACTTTGGTGGAGAAAAGTGATGTTATTCGAGTAGGGAGGCCTGTTCCGGAACTTCCTGACTTTAGATGTTTGCACAAAGAAAAGGGAAGAATATTTTCGCTATTTTAATACTAAAAAGTATGGTCTCACTAATGGTATGATTAAACTAAGGTAGTAGTAAACTTAATAAATTATTTTGCTGGCCATGTTTACTGTTTTCCTATGATCATAATCTATGGAACAAAGAAGGATATAACAATTTGAACAACGTTTCCAATGCAATAGCAAAACACGAACGTTCACAAAGTCATTTGCGTTCACTCTTTAAGCTGGCCAGTTTTGGAAGTGTCCGCATCGAAACTGAACTTGATCTTCAGTGAGATCAGACGTAATGCGACATAATGAGACAGAAAAAAATAGAGACATTAAAACGCCTAATGACGCAACTTGTATTTTAGCAATGCAGGAATTGCCTTTCAGAGGGCATCGTGAAAATGAAGAGTCGGTTAACAAAGACAATTACATTGAACTTCTAAATTTGTTGAGTACGTATGATATTACATTGTAACAACACCTAGAATTTGCCAAAACATTTAAAGGCACTTCCAACAGAATTCAAAATGATTTGATTTCTGCCATTTCTTGAGCAAATCTATCAAAGATGATATTGCCACGGCCCAGCACGTTGCGATTATTTTAGATGAAACATCCGACGTAATTAACAAATCACAATTAGCTACTTCTCTTAGATATGTTCAGGAAAAACTGTAGAAATTCCGGAGACATTTATATCGTTTGTGGACGTAAGGGCGGATAAATCTGCCAATGGATTATTTAATCATGTGGAACAAATAGTAAAATTCGGCGACAAATTGGTTGCTCAGACATGATGGGGCAGCAGAATTTGCCAAACAAGAGAGGAGAATGGAGTTTATTTTGAAATAAAGTAGGTAAAATTACTTGTTTACTTTCAACATTATTTATCTAGTAGATATGATGTAATAACAAATATTTGTTGTTCCTTATGCTTTACTTCAAATGTTATAACAGCGTATGTACGTCTTCAGTTGCCATTTTATTGCGGCTCAATTGCGAGTGGTACGCAGGAAATCGTAATACAGTACCACCTTTGTTCTCAGTTGCTTCATCTGTGATACTTTTCGTTTTCTCCCCTGACAACATAGGCTTAAGAGGGAAGAGGGGACACTTGTCTCCAAATGTTTCAAGCTTCTTCGAATTTTTGCAAAGTAAAATGTTAAAAAATTATTAATATAAAATATTAAACAAGATTTAAAACATATTACTATCGAATAATTTCAAAGTGGAAGTATGTGAAAACAGTGTAATGAATAATTTCAGACTACCCCTAGTCATTCCGCACCATATAATCTCCTAAAATTTCTTTCACTCATCAGACGCAATGTCGTGGGACTGAGGGCACTACCGTTGCGGATGCCGCTTCCTCGAATCGGTTCCGACGCGTGAGCTTTGCCGTATCAGCACAAAGGACAGTGTTTCAATTCGGCGTTCATCACGTCCCGACAGACATGAGGAACGTGTTCGATTTCGACGTGTGGATCGTTCAAATGCCAACGACTGTTGGTGACTGGTAGTTCGTAGAAAATTTAGTGCGCATATGCTGGGGACTCGCATTCTTCCAAAATAATAATAATAATAATAATAATTATTATTATTATTATTATTTTGATATAATTAAATATTTATATACAGTTACTAATTGGATTTTCGTTTTGTCTCCTCAAACAAATCAAGTCGCACCCTTGCTATTTACAGAGCTTACCCATAGGAATCGGTCACCGCACGCCCCTGTTGTGCTGTTCTGTGGATGACAGATTTTTGGTTTGTTGTTTAATGTGAAGGAAGTGGGAGAAGTGTAAGGTCTGGGGTGAATATTTTGGCAGCGGTTTTTGATGGGTTATGTTGGATTTTTAGTTTAGCGCCCATCTATCAATTAGATTTAGATATAGTTGCATTGTGTTACGTATTTTGCATAAATCAGGTCCTGAGAAAAATAGCGCTATGTCGTCGGCAAATTGGGGGATAGTTTGGTAAATCTGGACGATTTTGGCAATTTTGGGCGATTTAGTGTTGGTAAATCTGGTACATAGATATGAAAGAGTATGGGGGATAATGGTGATCCTTGGAAGAGGCCTGCAATTATTTGCCCGGGATTTGACTGGTGGTTACAGACATTAACTAAAAATGTTCAGTTGTATAGAAAACTAATAGCAGTTATAACTTGGTGTAGTCTACAGCACGTTGTCGGTTATGCGGAACGCTAGAGACTAGATCCGCACCGCTCGGCGTCGCATGCTGGAATGTGTCCTTAGTACCCTATTCGATTTCTTCGCTCAGAAATTGTAATGTCAGCCATTGTAAATATGTCATCTAAGGTCCCTGTAATGCGTATCAGCGCCATTGTCGGTTCAGCCTATTTCGGGACAACTAAAGACAGATTTCCTGGTAAAGAACAGTCCAAACCAAAAGTTCACTTGAACAAAAGAAGAAGCCTCGGTTCAAGAAGTATTCAACTTATTCAACAGCTTGAGTTGTTTATCCAAACTGGTTTTGATCACATTTTAAGTCATTTTTCTATGATTTTAGGGGGTTGTAAAACACTTTAAGAGCATTTTATTGATCAGTTTAGGCCATGTTTTAGGTCATCAAAATCATTCCCCTAGTTGAATGTATTGTTAAATAAATGAGTTTATTTCGACGTGTGATTGTATTATGATGAATAAAATGTCATTTTTCTTTATAACACCAATTTTAATGCATATTATATATTCATTTATGAAATAATTGAAGAGTATTTTTTTAATTCCGTTATGTTAAAACTGTGTTACAAACAATACCATTATCAAATACATTTACTTTCAATTTTTAGTTTGAAGATGATAGAGCATGTAATAATAAAAATAAATTAATTATCAAGTTATTATCAATTATCAATTGAAGCTTTTAGATATTTTTAATATGATAGAAAATCTATTTTATAAGTTATTTATCTTGTTAGTATAAACTACTGAATCTACAATTCTCAAGAAATTCTCACTTAAATTAGTCAATTCTTTATAATTGATAATTTTTCGAACCTCTCAAGTTATCAAAAATAACTGAACAAAATTGTTCACCATCTGGTGCGATTATATCTAACGGTCAAAATATATTGACAAAATGATTTACTGATATTAGCCTTTTAATATTGCAAATATTGTGACTAGAAAACAAATAATATTGTAATTACATGTCTCTATACAGTTCTATATACATGAAAATACGACAAATGGAAAGAAAATATGTATTTTAATTTCTTTAGACATGGCGCACCAATCATAAAAATCTGAAAAATATCAATTTTAGAGCAATATTTGAGAATTTTCTCGTGCTCCCGGCGGAATAATAGCTTTCTTTAAAAAAATTCCAAAATTTTCAAATCCATTTAAAAGCTTGAATTTCGCGGCAAATAATTTTTTAAAAATTATTTTTGAAAAATTCAGTAAATTTCACATAAACAACCATTATTTTCATAAGTAATATCACGAGAAGTGCTGTGCTAGCCGGTAAATTCACGACTCGCGTAGCGAGGAGTGAATTTACCGGCTAGCACAGCACTTCGAGTGATATTTAGTGTGACTATTTCACGAATAAACACATTAAATGATTTGAAAGGATAGTTTAAATCACAGGAATTACGAAAAAGGGAAATATTACTCAAAATTACAACCGAAAAATGAAAACCTTTAATTCAGTTCCGACTTATCACTGCCTCCTGGAATTACTTACAATCAAGTAAAATTTGAATAACAGTTTAATGCAGAAAATGATTTCAAATATGTTTCAATTTTATGGTAATAAAACTTTCGGAAAACAATTATAACAAGGCTACTGACTAGAACATTTATTAAAATCACAATCATTAAAGTTGTAGGAAGTTGGTTTCCAAGTCTTGGTCTTCCATAGAAGTATTTGAAATGGAAGATGTACAAGATGAATTAGCAGCGGAATTCGTCAATTTCGAATGGATTGAACACACGTGTGTACTCATTAAAATATTTTCCTGGATAATTTTGGTTGTAACGTTCCACATAGTTTTGATGGCATATTCTTTGTACTCTTCACAATCTAATCTTCGTATAATTAATTGCCTAAAACATATGTAATTTCTTCATTTGTAGTTTGTGCTATCCATTTGTATTTTCTGTCTTGACAAAATTCTTGAAATTTCTTTTACACACTTTTTCTGTTCCTTTTGCTGTTTTTCGGCACTGAATCTTTAATAATAGATTCTATTTCAGAGTTTTAAACATTACCAAAACCACACATTTTAATATTATATTGATGCACAAGACCTATTTTGGAGGTGAAACAATTGCTATCGTTATCTTAAAAAGGTAAACAAAGGTTTTACAGCGATAAAAAAAGGTAAACAAGCTGATGGCGATAAACATCTGGGATTGGTTTAATTTGAATATATCCAGGCTTACCATTGGCTACTTACGACGCGGATAGACATGAGTGAAATAGTCCATGAAATTCATGCGGCCGAGTCAGTGAAAGAAATAAAATAAAAAACACGTTTTTCGTTATTACGAAGGATGTGAGGGAGGGAGGAATTTAAAAGTCCATGAAAAAATGTTTTTCGTGGTCACAATCCTCAGGAAAATTTCACTTTTCAATTCCAGGCGGGGGCACTTTTTACCATCTTATACGGCTAGAGCCTTCATCCTAACTAGCTGAATGTGGCGTCGCCGACGCTGTAAACTTTCCTACTTCCTCTCCGCCTTCCTCCATGCTTTCCTCCACGCATTCTTCTCCGTCTTCCTCCCCTTCTTCCTCTCCTTTTTTCTTTCCTCTTTCTCTTCGGCATTCCCATCGTCTTTTTCTTCGTCTTTCTCTTCGTCTTTCCCTTCGTCTTTCTCTTCGTCTTTCTCTTCGTCTTTCTCTTCGTCTTTCTCTTCGTCTTCATCTACGTTGGTATTTTTAGGTACTGGAGTTTAATCAGCGCCACCTACATAGATCTATTTAGGTGGCATTGATTTAATTCCCTGCATACTCACCAAGATCGCAGCGCCAAAACACATTTTGAACATATGGCCGGATCCGAAAACAAATTATTAGTTCCCCATCGGGAGAACGAGACGCGTCGAATGACACCTCGTATTGTCTCGTTTGGTGCAAGGAAAGCAGTCTAACCGTGATTGACGAAACTGCAAATCAGAACATCCACACACTCGAGGAGTTACTAAAATACTAGATAGGGATTTGCGTTACATAATTTATGGACGGTCCCTTACGTCAATGTAGTCAACAGTCACACTCGATCCATGCACGTGTTAGCTACTCAGGCGTTCTGGCGTTGCAGTTCCAGTAACGTGGATTATAAGTGGCAATGCCACAATGTCTTGTGCATCTTCGAGGACAAAAGGGAAGATTACAAACCTGTCTTTGTTTCTCCAGAGGTGAGTTTTAGAATTATTGTGGAATTGAAATCGTAAGAAAAAAGTATACTCACGTCCAGGGGCGGATCCAATCGATAATTTGGGGGGAGGGATCAACGTTCTTTGATAAATAATAAACATAATTGTTATTATATTGTTTTTGTAGCATGTATATGGTAATGTTCAATATTATTGTTTAAATAATTACATACTTGTAATATAATTAAACATTTAAATCAATTTTGGCAAATAAATGTACATGAAAATTTGAACATGAAAATTTTAGGCCTGGAGGGATGGCCCCCATACCCCCCCCTGAATCCGCCACTGCTTACGTCATTATTTCTCCGTAGGAGCGATTTGTACACAACCAGAGCTTTTGTGAACAGCTTGTGTGTGGTCTAGAAATCATGTTGTTTGACTGTGGCTGCATCAGCACAAGAAGGATCTGGAAGAGGGATTTATGAAAAATGGCTCTGGCGAAGTAATTTGTTACATGAGAGGTGTGCAGTTCTGAAATATATACTCGAAATCACATTTATATTTTTAAGTATGAGTGAAAAAATAATATTTTTTCTGAGTGTATTATAACCATCTTTAACATAAAACAAATACGTCAACCTTTTCTGAATTAATTTGACTTTTTTTGGTTATTCTGTTTCTCCTCGCCTCTAGACATATTTAATGCCCCTAGAGACTCACAACTTGTCGCTGCATTTGCATTAAAAATAAATAAAAGCACAGCTTGTCGGAGAATTTCTTAATCAACAGGACGTAAACAAATCAACAGGACGTAAGAGGAATGTAAAAGGCAAATTTAAGACCTACTCCTCTTTGTAATACTACCACAGGTCAGGATAAGTAGTTTTGAACCCAAGTTGCAGGTAAAACGAGCATAAAGTCTATGTTTTTGTTGTGAAATATTCACCGGAGATACATTTCCCAATGTTCGCATTAGTGTTTGCAGGAATGAGCAATTTTAGGGCATCTGTGGGGTCCAACATGTAATGCAAAGCTGAAACTTTTCTTCTGTAGTGATGCCGCACGTCGTTTGATGGCCATGTAATGTAAGGGGAAAACATATTTAGATCAGTCCTGGTAGTCGTAACAATGAAATGCAGTTATTTTTACGTTCACGTACATATATACATACACATATATACGGAGTAAAGGGAAAGTTATGTAATGCTGCGCAAAAAAAAGGCGGATTTTCGGCAGAAAAAATTCATTGCCGGGCCCTGATAACAAAAAAGTCAATAAATCCAATTGCTAAATTAAGAAAAAAATCCCCTTCCACGTGGTGTAGCCAGAATCCCTGTTTTGTGTGTCCTGGATATCGAAAAACAATTGAAAGCAAAACATCCGTCTGTCTGTCCGTCTGTGAACACCACTAGCGCCGAAACTATACGTACGATCTTTTTCAAATTGAAGTAACTTCCGTCGATCTGGCTCGAGTCGAAGCATTGAGATTTTGAAAAAGATTCTATACAATTTAAGGGTACTTTACATGAAGACCCCCGTTCATTTTCAAAATTTTCTCAAAAACGGATCCAAATTTTTTCTTTAAATTTCTTGCAAGAATAACATAAAATCCACTTAAGATGGCGCAAGTTCTAATTTCATAGTTAACTCAGAATTTTCAAATTGCAAAATTTTGAATTCTTTCGGCGTCTTCCTACAACTACAAAATTGAGGATACTTTTCCTTCAAATGAAATTTGTTCTCCATAGTGAGTTTTTTCATTAAGATCATGTCCATTGTTTTGATAATTTTAATAGTTTTCTCGCAATATTGCGTGCAATATGTGTATTTGTAATGTTAAAAAATTACAAAAACATTTTCTGAAAAACGACTCCAAATTTTTTCTTTAGATGTTTGGTAACTGTAATGCCTAATGTATTTTATGAGATGACATGAACGCCATATTGCTCTATTCTTATGTTTTTATAGAATTACAAAAATGTACTTTTTACTTTCCCGTATACGTACGTATACACGGAGTGATGTACGCAGTATAGGGAAAGTTATGTAATGCTGCGCGAAAAAATGGCCTATTTTCGGCGGAAAAAAATTACTTGCCGGACCGTGAAAACGAAGAAGTGGATAAAACCAGTTGCTACATTAAGAAAAAAAATCCCCAAACACGTGGTATAGCCAGAAACTCTGCTTTCTAGGTCCTTGATACCGAAAACCCAATTGAAAGGAAAACGTCCGTCTCTCCGTCCGTCTGTCTGTCCGTCTGCCCGTCTGTCCGTCTGTGAACACTGCTAGCGCATAAACCATACGTACGATTTATTCCAAAATGAATATTCCTTAGTCGATCTGATTCTAGTCGAAGCTTTGAGATTTTGAAAAAGATTCTTCAAAATTTGGGGGTACTTTATATGAAGCCCCCCGGGATTTTCAAAATTTTCTCAAAAACGGCTCCAAATTTTTTCTTTAAATTTCTTGTATGAATAGAGTAAAATACACTTATTAACATGGCATAGATCCGATTTTCACGTACAGCTCTGAATTTTCGAAAATTGTGAAAGTTTGACTTTTTTTCGGCGTCTTTCTCCAACTACAAAATTGAAGATAGAGATTTTTTCTTAAAATAAAATTTGTTCGGCATATTAAGTTCTTTCATAAAGGTCAGGTAAATGTTTCTCAAAATTTTAGTAGTTTTTGTGCAATATTGCGTGAAATATGTGCAACATTAAAAAATAACAAAAACAAGATTTTCTCAAAAACGGCACCAAATTTTTTCTTTAAATTTTTGGTAGGCATAGTGGTAAATTTACTCTATCAGATGACATAAAAGCCATATTGGTCTATCGGTTGGTTTTTTCAAAAATTACAAAAATGTAAATGTTTTTACTTGCCTCTCACGTCGTTAATATTTACATTATCGGCGATTTTTTCATTTTATTATATTTACGAGTACATGTTCCTTAAATAATGTCAAGTAAAGTTTCTCGAAAACACTACCGTTTTCTGTGAAATGTAGCTCAAATTTCGGCATTTTCAGAAATGCTCAAACGCCATTTTCTCATATATGGCTGCAAATGTTTTCTTGAAACTTTTGTAACTGATAGTGATAATTACACTCTTTAATACGACGTTTCACTTTATATGAAATATTTAATATATTCACTTTATATTTAATATGAAAGTTTATTTTGAGTTATTTTTTGTTTTTTCAAAAATTATATAAATGTAAATTTTTTGAAAGATCTATCACAACTTTAATATGCACATTATCCGCAATTTGTAAAGATTATTATATTTGTGAGTGTAAGTGCTTTAAATAACTTTCAATAAGTATTTTGAAAGCTCAAAAATTTTCTGTGAAAATGAGCTTCAAATTTCGCATTTTTAGTAGTGCTAAAACGGCATTTTCTCTTAAACGGTACATAATTTTTGAAAGAAAAATGCCATTTACGACTAGGTTTTTGTGTTCTTTAATATTCTAAAATTAATGTTTTTTTCTACCAATAGGAAACCGAAAAATTAAGAAAATGACCAAAAAAATGAACTTTTGGCGGTGATAGATGGTAGCTGGCACGAAAGAGTATGTGGCAATTCCGAATAGCTAGCGAAGACCCAAGAAAATAGAAAACTAATACGGGAAAGTCTGTGCCATTCTGTTGCACCACTAGTTTACTTTCTCTCACGTCGTTAATATTTACATTATCGGCGATTTTTTTTACATTATTATATTTACGAGTATATATGCTTTAAATAATGTCAAGAAACGTTTTTCGAAAACTGAACCGTTTTATGTGAAAACTAGCTCAAAATTCTGCATTTTCAGAAATTCTCAAATGCCATTTTCTCATAAATTACTTCAAATTTTGTGCTAATTTTAATTTTCAATATGTCGTAAAGTTCATTTTGAGGTATTTTTCGTTTTTTAAAAAAATTACACAAATTTAATTTTATTGACAGATCTCTCGCGCCATTAATTGCATATTGCCAGCAATTTGTAAACACTATAGTATTTGCGAGTTAATGTGCTTCAAATGACTTCTAATTTCTAAAGTGAAGTTCTTCGAAAACTCAAAAATTGTTTGTTAAAAAGAGCTTCAAATTTCGATTTTACAGTAGCGCTGAAACGCCATTTTCTTAAAATCAGCTCCACATTTTTTCAAAGAAAATTGCCATTTAGAACGAATTTTTGCTGTTCTTTAATATTGCTAAAATAATATTTTTGTTCTTTGTTTGTTTTTGGAAAGGGAAAATCTAAGAAAAGGTAAAAAGAAAAAAGTACTTTGGGCGGCAATGGATGGCAGCGGGCCAGAATATGTGGCAAGTCTGAATAGCTAGCCGAGACCAAAGGAAATATAAACTTAATACGGGAAAGTCTGTGCCATTCCGTAGCACCACTAGTTGTTTTTTTTAATGTTGAGCGTTACAGGACACACGAACCCTTGCGTGGGACATTCTTGAATCTCTTTAAAATTGAGCATGGATTTTTTCCTAAAAGTATTGGTTACCTTTTTATTTTTAGTAATGTGGGACTCGTTTGTGAGGCCATCCATGTTATATTTCCTGAAAATATTTTTTGCAGTTGTCTGGACAGTTTCGGCAATTCGGGATTTTCTATTACAAATGCGTTCTTAATATGTTTTCGGCAATACTATGTTATTTTTCATCGAATCTTCATTGTAAAATGTTAGAATGTAGAATTACATTTGTAATCTGATGAATAGCATTGAAGGATAAATTATATAAATATGTTAACAAATCTGACTTCCGTTTATTGACAAAATATACAGAGTATGGCACAGGTCATAGAAGATAGATTTGAATGTGACCATGTGTGTATAGGAAAACCTTAGACTTTTTTTATAAATTTACATATATTCTATATAAAAAGATACAATAAGAAACCTTCAGGACACTTTCACTTCTATTTTGATTAATATCTTAAATGAGCGTTCGAACTACAAATTCAAACAGTTGAGTTTTATTTTTCTGTCTGTAGTCATTTAGACAGCCCAGACAAGGAACATAGCGTCTTTGCAGAGACCCTTTAACACATTTGCGTTGCCTAATACTTTATAATGGCCAAGAGGACAATTCAGTTTTGTCTTCTTGCCAGAAAAGTAAAAGATAGAAGTTTAATGTTATGATGAAATTAATGAAAAGTTCCCTTCATATACCTGTTCCTACCAATCAACAGATGTATGATTTGAACCATCGTTTTCGGTGAACATTCAGACAGCAAGCCAGGAAGCATTGCAGCTTTATCACGAACATGTTCTAATGAATGTAATACGAAAAGCATGTGAATGTTTTTATGCTTCAGATAAATTTTTGTATGGAATATAATTACTTTGCCTCTATTTTTGACATCTACTCAAGGTCAGATCTTCGTAAGTATTGAACTACGTTATCTCCTGACCATAAGCGCAGATAGTCGCGGATAATTGCGGAATGAACTGTATTGGGTAGCTTTCTGTCGTCTAAAAAAGGCAAGTAATGGAAATGTTATTGGTCTAGAAAAATTAAAGAAAAAATATCAAAATAGGTTTTACGACTTGATAATACTTCAATTTTAAATGTGCGTTGTGCATAATAGAAAGTAGTTATTTAGTAGAAAAGGAACTATGCAGAAGAGAAACCAGCAACATGAAAGACGGACTATTTACATAAGTTTTGGAGTAAGGAACCTTTTCTACTGTAATAACTATTTGCGTTTAATTTTGAAATTAATATCGAAGTAAAAAGGGAAATTTTGACATTCCCTTCGAGGATTAAGAGATTTCTGGCTTTGTAGAGACATTAATGTTTCAAATCGGAAAAAGAATGGAACGTATGATCAGAAAACCTTTTTGCCGGTGCGGATACACAGCAACCTTGCAGGTCAGGTATAGTGCTTCAATCACCTGCCTCAATCGGCGGCAAACGGCGTTAAAGAGGTACTCTGCAATCGCTGTACACTGTACTTTCGACATTTGACTGTGTCATACAGTAAGTTAAGGAAGACACTGAAAACCAACTCTTAAGGCCATTGCAGCCAAACGTCAAAAGTACGCAAACATACAGTGTATTTCAAAGACATAATTGGGAGTTGTTTAAATGGTGTTGGGAGCTCAAGAAAAAGGAGGAAAAGTGGTATTGACTTAAAATAAACATCATGAAGAAAAAAATCATTACTTCCATCTGGTTTGCTGGCTATTAGTTAAATCCAGTTTCCCTAAAGTTTTGATACGATGTTCTCGCAATATAACACATTAAAAGTCTGTTAAAGAGTTAACAAAGAGCATCAAACCGAAGACAATACTAGTCGTTATCTTTAGAGAACGAACACTAGGCACGAATATTCTCTTGACAGTATTCAAACATGAGTGAGCGACTATTTTTCCTCCTCCTCTTCGGCCTCTCAACAAGGCTTCTCTACCTCCCGTTTTTGAAACACCCTGTACGCTGGCGGGGGCTCGCCGGCGCCGCAAGTATTTTTTCGACCAACAAAGCACTAGGATAAATGAAATTCTTGGAATGCGCGTTATTTCATCAATTGGAAATAGTTACACACAAGTTAAATATCTGTATTTTTAAGTAAAAGGCGTTGGAAATCTTGCATTGGCTGATTTCGTGAATGTTTTATGTTAATCGTGGAGGCCGGAGCCTCGCCGTTGACTTGCAAATGCGTGGGCGAAATGGTTCTTAAGGTCAATTCAAACTGGGGATATTTTTTGACAAGCTAGCTTAGCCAGACTACTTTAAAACGTGCTTTTCTATCACAGCCAATTCCATAGCGCATCCCGGGTGTGATCCGTTTATCCGATAGCTTTAATTGCTCGTTCGCACAAATAGCGTCGCGCCTCGCGCGTGGGCCGCGTGGGCGGCGCCGGCGGCTGGAAGGCGAATGGGCGAGGGCCCGTAGCCGACGGCGTGAAGGTTAGGCCTTGCCCGCGGGCAGCGGGGCGTGGGCCATGTAGGGCGGCGCGGCGGCCGGGTGGTAGGGCGTGTGCGACGCGGCCGCCGGGTCCACGTCCGTGACGGCGCGCGCCGCGGGCACGCGCAGCCACAGGCAGGCGCCCGCCGCCGCCGCCGACAGCAGCAGCGCCACCAGCATCGCCGCCGTCAGCAGCAGCCCCGGCACCGTCATGCAGATGCCCGCCGTCTGCGCTGCAAGCACCGCAGCGACGCGCGGTTACCGTACCGTGTCGGATTAGGCAGGGCGTTGTCAGCGACGTTGGCAAAGGGAGCAGAACGGCAGGTTTTGTGGAGCGTTGAGCTCCGTAAGATAGTTATGTGTGTTCTACATGCGTCATTTACTAAAAAGCTCTCCTACTTTCTCTTCCTCTCTCTCTCACTCGTACATACATTCATCCTCTTTCCATCTGACATTTCCTTTTATTTGCACTCCTGTTTCAGGTCACTTTTCATTCACACAACATTTTTCTCTCTCTTCTTTCCCTGTCTATCTTTCTCTCTCGTACACACATTCACACATTCACACGTTTACTCTCTTCCATTTCCATCTGTCGTTTCCTTTTATTTGCAACTTGTGTTTCAGATCTCTTCATTCACATAGTACCAATTTTCGTTCTTTCCCCCCTGTTTCCCCTTATTCGTAGCTTCTATTTTCCTCTACTTTTAACTTTTTTTGGCATCTTTGATACCTCACTACCGTATTCAGTAACACATATCACAATAGAGTACCTAATGAAAAAAGTAGTCGTTTCTACATTGCGCAAAAAAATCAAACATTTCGCAATAGTTAATACAGCGCTTACGCAATTTTTCACCGTGCTTTTTCCAAAAATAAATGCAATATGATTTATTTGAGTGAATGTAAATGCCGTTTTGCTTACCTATTTTGGGTAAAATGAATACCTCAACTTTCGGGCTCTACTTATGAATAATTTGAAAGCCGCGAAGCACTAGTATACTAGTGGCGTCCTTCCTTTCGCTAAAGCCACGTCAGCGAGTATTCTCCGATTTAAATAGTGTGACTTCAAACGTTCCATCAGCTGTTTTTCCAAACGGGAACTCCAATATAAAAAATGAAATCGTTACGATACTCCCAATTCGATAACCGCGTCCAGCGGTTTAAAAGCCAGAAGTCACTATTATCTACGCTATCTAGGATAGGCCGTATCTCTGTCGTGATGGCCTTCCTTAGAATGATCGTCCTCAGCAGTACGCTCTGAGGAAGGCCACAACATGTTGGCCGAATCGTCAACCATCACGACAGAGACGCGGCTTATCCCTGATAGCCAAGACAATACAAACTCCGGCCGCGGAAGCCTACGTAATAGAAGTCACTCTATTTAAATCGACGTGTAGGTACTCACGCGTGCCGAGGTTGATGACGGTGGCGGCGCGCGGCACGGCGTCGTCCTGGAGGTCGTCGGGGCTGACGACGCGGAAGGAGCGGTACACGCGCACGGGGTCTCCGCGCGTCGAGTTGTCGGCCGCCGCGTCGCTGTCCTCCGCCGCCCACAGGTCGCGCCGCCGGCGCCGCAGTTGAGGATCAGCGCTCTGCGCACGAGGTCAACGGTTCAACACCTCGCTCTCAACAAGATCCACCTAACGGATCTCGGATCTATACCTTGGTGGAAAGACATTGGGGGGGGGGGCTCTTGTGCATCGTATCCGACTTCAGCCAATGAGCTTCTGGCATCAACTAGCGTCACAATGTAAGCGGGAATATTGTAAATGCCAAAATTATCACCTTGTTATAAGCCATTGAAACAGATATGTCATGGACTTTTTTTAAATATTGGATCTTTTATTTCAATTACACCTTCGTGTTATTTTTGGTTGGTCGCTGTTGAATATCGCCACTTTACACCACTTTTTAAATGTTTCTCAACACTTCTCGCTTGCCATACAGCATGGCGGCCGTCTGGTCAAGCTTGAAGTGCCCGTGTTGTAGTCACGTGGTTCGTGACACAAACTGGTGCTGCGCAGAACTAGCAAAAGTCGGTGCTCGAGGGAGCCCACCCATCTCTTTCCAGCACGATCTATACGGTGTATTGGATCTTGGATCTCAACATCGCTGACAGGGTTTAATCTACAAATCTCAACTATACACTTTACGTTGGAAATGAGTGAGATAGTAGCTCGCGTCTGAGCGGAGGATGCACTAGGCAGAAAATGGGGAGCGGTGTGCGTGGTAGTGACGGAGGTAGGTAGCGAACATAACCCCAGAAACTCTTGTAAATAGATTGTAAATAGAGCTCGTGTCTGTGTCTTCATTTCGCTACCACGATGCCAATATCCATCTCTGCACTTTGTAAATAAAGTTGAATACTACTCTGAATTGTGGTACTCGCGATTATTGTTAACGAATGGTTTTGATGCTATAGTAAAATTTTAGTTTAACAGTGATTTTAATCTGATCATCAGTTACGCGTGAATATTATAAGTAAGAATGTAAAGTGAGGTAGAACAAAAATTAAGCATTTTGTAATTATTTTTAAAAGTTGGCTACAAGCAGGGTGAAATGTGATGATGAATGAAATGCTATAGCATTCTTTGGCCACAAATTCGATCAGAGAAGGTTGTTCATAAGAAACAAATGTCTAGATGGGCTAAACGTGCTTATTTACTACATTTAATAATTGTGTAATAGCTGTTTTTGTAATGTTTTGAAAACGCTCAACAAGCTAATAATATACCTATCTTTATAGAGGAAGTCTATAAATGAGTAAGTTATATTTTCTGTATCCTTGTTGTTCCTTTGCGCCTAAAATCAACTTATTTTAAAGCTTGGAAAGAGTTATCTATTTTTATTCAGATATATTTTATTATAACAACATGGAATTAGTGTTCTTGATTGGTACCGGAATGAAATTTCTATTTCTTCAAAACAAGAATTACATTAGTATAAATACTTCAACTTACCTGAGCATCTGGGCAAGTCTGGCAGTCTGTTTTGCAAAGTTCTACATTGCATTGCAGCGTTAAATCCATGACATCGGGGAATTTGAAAGCCTGTAAGCAATGGTAATAATTAGATATAACTCGACAAAACATGCTTGATATTGTCTATATTAATGTAAAGCCTGGATCAAAATATTACATTAACTATCGGAGTTACCATCAGGTCATCAATCTTTCCTCCCACGCTTTTCTTCCCAGAGGAAATTATAATATTATATTCTGGTGCTATTAGCATTAATAGTTTGCGTTTACAATTCCTACAAGGTTCCCTCCCAACAATAATGGCTGTTATGAGTCCTTATAGGTTTCAAATTTTTCGGAAGATTAGCTTTGAGGCTAACTTTACTTCCCACTGACAAGTCTCCAGCAGTGGTGTAAGAACATGGATTTCCATTTGGCGCCAAAAACGAATGTGTGGAGATAGTTCGATGTAAATTTAAATCTTGAAGACCTGTTAGTGTAGTGAATGTTTTGTCGCCGAAGGTGACTGTGTTTCTCCTTCCGCTGGATGACTTGATTCGGCGCCAACCCACCAACCTACTCATCGTCTTGCGAGGGAATCCTCCTCCAGGTATCTCCCCCCATCGAGGGTATCGCCCCAGCATCGACCAGCTCGAAGCTCCCGACTGGTCACCCGGAATGTGCTATAGTGTAGTGCGTGTGTGTGTACGGGGTAAGGGTAGGACAAGGAAGTGGTAGGAAAGATCGCGCGCGGCCCATGGCCCGTTTATGAGGGTAATGCTCCAGCATTCGCCTGATGTTGGTCGGAGAAACCACGGAAACCACCGACTAGAGTAGCCGGCCGCCACCGATCAGAGCAGCCGGTCACCACCGATCAGAGCAGCCGGCTGCCACCGTCAGAGCAGCCGGCCGCTACCGATCAGAGCAGCCGGCCGCTTGAATTCTCCCCCAGTCAGAGTCGGAATTCAACCAAACGACGTGGCTGTCGCGAGGGCGGGAGAGGGTGGCGGGGCGGGGCTCACCTGGAAGAAGGCGTAGGCGACCACGCCCCCGGGCGAGCCCTCGGCGGCGCGCGTCTTCTGGAAGGCGCCCATGAGCTTGGGGCGCAGCACGCAGCCGCGCGCGTCCGTCAGCCGCACCTGGTTGGCGCCCGAGGCGTCGTGCGCCGTGCAGTCGCGCACGCCCACGTCGAAGTCCGCGTCGCCCTCCACCGACACCACCAGCGTCATCGTCTCGCCGATCTTCACCAGCCCCGTCGCCTTGGGCGCGAACGGGCCGCGGCCCATCTGCGCACGCGCGCCGCCAACCACCAGCGGTGAACACAAGTGGAAGCCACCAAGTCCAAAAAGGGTGTTTTGAGATCAAATCGAGTTAAATATGCCGATGCGCCTTTGCCTTTTCAATACATTCCGGTGTATAAAAGTGAAATCTCGTTTATTATCTTAACACGCTTTAATCTACAGTATCCGGAAGCTCTCGGTACAAACTGTACCCCAGATTCTCCGTTGATTTTCATGAAGAACTGAAGCACCAACTTTTTCGAAAAAAATGCCTTCGAGAAAATTGAGTGTACATGCTACTTCCGGGCGCGAAATTTAAACCAGCATCCGCGTCACCTGACACAGACTGCCTTCCAAAGGGCTTGTTGTTGCTTAATTTTTTTTCGCGTTTGACATCCGTTTGGTTCTTCACAAAATGCTTTTTGCATGTGTCATGATATTAAGGATATAAATTGCATTGCATACGATAAAGTGGGACTTCCATTTATCGTATGTTTCTATGTAAAGGAAGACACATTTGTTCACACTGAAGATAAGCAAAAAATAGTTCTAGTATTCCAGGAGTTTTGTTAATTTTCATAAGGCTTGGCTTAGGTTCAGTCTTCATTATTATACTGCTGCAAACTGTGGTTATAATTTATAACAAAAATGTATTTGAAGTATATTTAATAGATTAAATGAATAGTAGTACACATAATCATTTGATAATCTTAAATACTCTAGTGTGCGGCAAGCCATATTTTCATCACTCGATACCGAATACGCAGGGAAATTATGCAATATTTGGCTGACGTCACTTCTACGTCTATTGCGATGTGGCAGCTGATTTGAGTTTCCTGCCAGAAAGCAACATTGAAACTCAATTTTCTTGAAAACATTTTTTTTCTTCAGAAAACTGGATGTCATTCTTCATGAAAATCAAGACAGAATCTCAGGCATTTTTTGTTACGGGAGCTCCCGGACACGGTATAATATTGATTTTAAGAAAAAAATGGGGTCCAAAGATGGGTTTTTCCTCAACATCTTCTCTGTTCTACGACTGAGTTAAAAAGTAAAAAAATCGATAGTTTAGAACACCGTAGCTCCTAAAATTCAACGTTTCAACTAATCAAAATAATAGAAAAATTGGAATTAGTGACTTTTATGTGTATGTCGACAATTTACTTAGTGCGGTTTAGTGGCCTTCCAACACCTGAGGCTCGTGAGGCCCATCAGTATGTAATGATTACATGATCATGATTATGATGATGAGGTGAATGACGATTGACCAATGGGGAATGAGAGGCAAGAGAATCGGGAGAACCCCCAAAAATAAAACTTTTGAGAGCTCGCTTTATCCACAGATTCCACTTGGATTATCCGGGGAGCGAACCCGGGTCTCAGTGGAGGAAGGCGCAAAGAGCAGGCCATGTCCTTCATGGAGTGAGCCTATACCGCATACCAATCTTTTTGTGCTTGACGTTTGCGAGTAACAATGTCATACCGCACGTTGGCTTCTAGCTGCTTTTCTTATGACCTAATCTCTCTTGTCTTCAATGTGAATTGAGAAAACCAAGAGGAGAGTGTAAAATTATTTATTTCACGTAGAAAATAGTAAAAAATATATTTTACGATGAAGAAATATGACCTGCGCACTTATTCATGGGCTTTCAGAATTACTACTCTTTTACCACACTCATCAAGGTAATGAAGAGTTTGTGACAATAATTGTACTGCAGATTAAAACTACCCCATCAATCCTCCAAAATGTAGCCCAAGTAGAGCTCAAGAAAACGGGCGTATACAGTGAAATTACATTTAGCTAGCTACAAACTTCTATAATTTTAATTTAAAATAGTGAAACTTCGCATCAATAGAGGAGTTCTTTTTGTCACTTTTCATTATTTTGTACAGCTTGTCTTCAAATTACTCTTCGACTAGTAGCTGGTATAAATGTTCGTTTTGTAATGAAGAGCGGACTCGAATAGAGAGATCACGTGGCGAAGGCGGTAAAGCGCGTTACCTCTCTCACACTCTGTTCTATACTTGGGTTTTTATTTGTTGGCTCGTGGGGGCGTGTCATCACGATGGAAATCTCACGGCATTTTGCGTCGTTCTCGATCGTGCCGAAGGAGTCGCATGATTGCCAGCACTGCTCGATACAGTCGCAATCATGTGACTCCTAGCGGCACGATCGAGAACGACGCGAAATACCGTGAGATTTCCATCGTGATGACACGCCCTCACGCACCAAGAAATAAAAACCCAAGTATAAAAGCACCACAAATATGTCAAGCACAAAGAAAATTGATACGTGGTATTCAGGTCCTTATGAATCATAATTCACTTAATACTTTCATATGAATGCACATTCCTTCGAAGTCTTGTGCAATTTTATTTCTTGGTATGAATCAAATAGAAAAGATAAATATGAATATTTTTATTTTTTTTTAATTCCAAAGAGACGTGTAGAGCTTGTATAGCTCACTAGCCCTGTTTTCTTTCTAGCTATTCGAGCTGAGGACTATTAAGAACTTGTTAGTGGATAGCGTCGACATGTTGGGGAGTTTCCCGTTTTAAAAGAAATGGGATAGAAGTGAAAGGACTGTAAATTGCATAAGATAACTTATTTTTCAACCCCTTCCAAACATTTTAACTGAGCGAGTTCATTGCTGGCAAGTATGGTAGTTTTATTTGAGCAATGCAGCCCACGACTTCTTGCTTGCATGTCAGTAGAAAGCTCTGAACCTTTTACTTTCATCACTGGTGCTTACTATCTTCGTTTAAAATGGTACAATAAATATAATAGAAATATTTAAGGAGCGCTACTTTTTTTAATACAATAATTAAGCATCACTGCACCTAATGAGAAGCAATGACCCCCCTACTCTGGCATTCTCTCATATAACGCCGGATATCGAAAATAATTGTACGAGTGCTTTGGAAATAAAATTGGGTCCTTTCAAATCACGAATGGTTATTATTAACTTATTAAAGCTACCATCTCTAATTGTGACAGCAGCGAGGGAACAAACTCGCATTAAAAGGTGTAAACATTTTTACATATTCCATTCATTAGTTTTGAAACTGTTAACGTTAGGTGAAAAATATATTAAGGATTTTGATATTATGCTTTCAGTGTATAATAATAATTCAGGATGAAATAGATCCAAAAGTATATTGATGAAAATAATAATTGTAAAAGGTACCTATTCTGGGTAGAACTATTAAGATTGCTTACATTTTTTTACATTATCGTATCCTAATGTTTGAAAAGTTAGTGAATCTCTTTTCATTCTTTTCGCTAATATGTGGTCTCTTTTATTTATTTCCCATGTTTTTGTTAGGTGGTAATTAGCTGGTTTGCAGTTTGTTTGTTTGGTGAATATTTTTGAGAACTTTTGAATTAGTAGATATCCAATTTTGTAGACGACAGTATTCGTTCTACTCTAACCTCTTGCCGGGCACGACGAAGTTACTCATGAGAATTTGCTTTATATTTGTGATCCGGCGAGTTTGCACATCATCTTGGTTTGAAAACTCTGCTATTTTCAGCAAGTTGTGATAAATCTTTATCGAATTAATATCAAATGGTATAGGATGGGTAGAGGTTAAACGTCATTGCTTTACTTTGTTTAGTGAGACGTGATGATTCGTCCTTGCATTATTGTATTGAACATGATGAGTAAGTGCGTTTTCTTAGCAAATTAATTCCCTGTTTTAAAGCGAGAATTTGGCCAAGAAATTCCCCAGTTAGCGGGCTAGAAAGCCACCACTTCACCGGAGATTTGGCGCCCACTGACGAAATTCAATTACGGAAAAGACGCCGGCCATGGCCCCGGGCGCTGCACCCACCTGGATATCCAGGCGCGCGACGGCCGTGTCTCCGCTGAAGGTGACGGTTTCCTGGCTGAGCATGTCCACGCTGAGGTCAGCCCTCAGGGCCTTGTTGATGTTGCCTTCCCAAAGGCAGCGCACGCGTCGAACAGTATCCCACACCTACACAACAGAAACGCCCACGCCTCAGAATGCGATACGTTTTGAAAATGCGTCGTCGTGTCTGAAAGGATTGAATAAAGGAGAGCACAAAAAAAGTTGTTTAACCAATAAAGAACACGTCCTAAAAGATTTGAAAACTCAGTTACTTAGTCAATTTTCATAATATTTTTTTCCTTTTCAATAGCAAATTCAAAACATCAGTATATCAATTATATTTGCTGAAATTTATGGGAATAGTAAATATTTGTCCCCCTCTTTATCAAATATCCCGAGTTTTGAAACTTACTGAGACGTTTTTAATAAGGAAGAATACAAGAATATCATTATTTTAGAATCATGAAAGGCCTCGTCTTAGAATCTGTCCAAATTCGTATTATATGTACGCCGTGTTAGCGACTTGGAAAAGTCATGAATTTGTTATGCTGAATGTAATTAAATATTAAATAAATGTTTGCCTCTTGACAAAATATCCTGAGTTTTGAACTTACTGAAAGTGTGCTTGCCGGAAGCCAATTTTCATCTCACGAAAAGAAAGAGGTTCCTTTGTACAATTCTCAATTTTTACATATACATTCTTTTCATGTTGAAGGGTTATTTACTCGCTACAGGCGCAACTTCTGTGTAATGAACCTTTGTTTTCATGTTCACATTATTACTCGAAGTTAAAAGAAAGCATGTTGCGTAACATATTTCCATCATTCTATTCGTTACTCAGAGATACTTTCTTCCTATCTTCACCTACTTTCACTGTTACGATGGCGTCATTTCAGCAACTTATGTGTGCACAAGCAAGTGCCCGCCTGTTGCGAAAGAACCTTGCTCATTAACATATCCATTGCTGGAAAAACAAGCCAACGGAAATAAGATAAAAGACAACATCTCAAGGCAATGGAATGTTGACACGAATAACATGCTTTGTGGATCACCCATTTCTTTATTTCTTGGTCTGTTTTATGAAACTAAAATTCATGTAATATTGTTAAATATTTTCGTATACTGATTTACCTGGATGTTTCTATTTATGTATGTATCTCACTGTAGGAATAATGTGAAAGTAATATTTGTACAGTAAAATTATAAAGAGAATGATTCCGACAATTTTAATTTTAAGACGATAAATATTTTCCTTTTCAGTTCTTTAGACCCTTTTGAAATGTTCATGTAATTAGAATACTCGTGGAAGTCGAATTGATATCAGTCGAAATCAGCCAAAATTTGTCGGCAACAGACAGAAAAAAAACTATAGTACTCATTGACCTTTGCACTTAAAAATTTTGTTATCTTTCCTTCGGTCGCTAAACTTCACACTCATACGCTTTAACGAGCCAGATGACGAAACGGCGACAGCTTTCAATAGACCGATTGCAACTCGTACGACAAAAAAAGTAAAGAAAAAATGTCGGCAGTTAAGTTTTCTTTCTATTAATTGTAATAAATTCTGAATATTTAGTGTTTTTAGTATAAAACCAGTTAATTAGAGCAAATGGTTTCACATCTTGAGCTCAACACATTTCATTTAAAGCAAAAAATCACGAAATTTGATTGAATAGAAAGCTCAAAGACCTACTAAATGAAATCCTCCAATGTTTTAAATGCACAGGTTTTCTTGGTCTGATATAATTTGCTTGTTTTTTTCTCTACTACTGAGGTTGCGAATTAACACCCGAGGCAGCGGTGGGGTGCAGTAGTCTGGGCGGAGATTGAGAGTTCCTCCCCTGCTGTGAGGGTGGCGCGGGCCATTTCGCATGCGGGGTGCGTGCTGCATGGATGCGGGGGCGGCACTTTACCTCCTGGATGCCGGGCTCGTTCTGCAGCACGAGCACGTTCTCGAGGTAGGCCTGGCCGCCCTCCGCGAACTGGTCCACGAACTGGGTGCCGCACGAGTCCAGGCGCACGGTGATGCTGTACTTCGTCTGGCCGCTGTTCTCGTTCACGTAGCGGCACGTGTCCTGGCGGTAGAAACCCTGAAACGCGACAAAATAGATATGTAGTTACGCTTTCTTGAGAATGCTCAATGAATGCATTTATTTAACGTCAAAAAGCAGTTAAAACTGTGAGTGAAGTACTGTGGGTAGAAGTGCAATCTGTGCGCTTTTTCTTGAGCTCTGAAATTAATTTCCCTGGCTCTTACACACTGAAAGTTGAATTATGAATACAGACAGCAAGCAGCGTTTTGGCAAGATTTGATATTAATAAAAAATATTCGCTCCCGTGTACCAAAATCTATTTGCTACAGCAAAGAAAAAGCGACTAAGCTTTAGATATTGCCTCTAATCTCTTATTGTATCTCATATGAAGGAATGAACTTAGTGACGCGAAAAAATGGAAGACTGTTATTTGCATAAATGTATTTCTCGTTGAAACATTCAAGGAAGTGTTCACAGAGAGTGTAGCTACCTTTACGTTCAGAAAAAAAGCAGGGATCTATCTCAGAATTTGATCAATAAATCAAGCGCATCTGGACAAAAAACCTGATCGAGATAGAAGTCAGATGTTTCTGGAAATAATTGTACAAGCATAGAAATTTTCTGTGAGTAATTAAGAACATTTTTAGTATGTACTTAATTCACACCTCTACTGAAATTAAACAAAAATAATTGAGTGTGCGTGGAAAGATACTTCACATTTAACACTTCTCTAAGGCTTCTACAGGATTAGGCTTATTTTGCTTTTCAGAGTTCCCTTGTGTTTCACTTAATTATTTTCATTACAATTACGAAATATTTCTTTTCTGAGCAGGCTTGTTAGCCAGCCTCTAAGTAGATATTTAAATAAATTGATGGAGATTTTTCTTGTAATTATGATATGAAAATTCACGGAAGGAGATTTACATTACACTTTCCATGCCACATTACACCAGTCATTACTGCGAACTGTGAGAAGATGTGGCCCATTTCTCACGCAGTGGGTGTACATATTCGGCCCGGAAACAATTTTCCTGATTCAATGGAAATGTGTTTCCACACGCAAGCTTTCTTTGCACTTTTGGATGAGTCATAACTGGTTCTTTTCATGATAATAGAATACATTTCCATTAACAATTCCTCTCTTGTATCTATTTGCTTAATTTTTTGATTTTCAAAAACAGTGAATTTTCAATTTTTTGAAAACCAGATTTGAGACACAGAATGCTTTGAATCTTATGGCTATCACTTTAATTTACATTTGCTTGTGAGCCTTATAGGAGAGGATAAGCATTATGGTCTGTGAAATGCGGAGTTTAAGAAAGGATTGGTTGTAGTTGTATGAGATTGTCTCCCTTGACTTGGAAATACATTAATCTCAATTGAAGAATCTACTCACAAATATGATGTAAATAGCTCGAGTTGAAAATGTAGCTTCGTATCGAGTTCCAGACCACTTTCGCGAAAAGGATAAGACATTATAGGCAATTGGACGCTCAAATTGGAAATTCCTAAAAAATTTAGATGTACCAAAAAAATAAGAAAAAAGTGGTTCCCTAATATGTATTAGACGCTTCCCAAATGATCATTTTTATTCATTATAATTTCTTCATATTTTTGTTCCCAACCACCACGGCAGTATTTAAGACTACAATCTGACATGTACTTTTTCATCAAGAAATGGTTTTCAATAAATACAACCGCCCCATTTAGTCGAGATGCCTGGCGTACAGTCAACTGCAGCCCAAGAAATTTTATGTCATCTCCCAACGTAGCCCCTAGCCGCTCACCTTGGTGTAGATGACCCCGTCAAAACAATATTCAGAAAAGCTGAATGGTCATTAGTCCTACCCTGCAACCTAACTTCGTAGGTCTCAGTTGCCCACGAGGGAGTTGAAGACGCCTTTCAAAACTTAATTGACCATTTCCGGGTTCGTCAACTGCAATGGTCGTTAATCCGGTCTGTGTGGTGAATGTTGTATCGCTAGAGGTGGCGGTGTTCCTGCCCCGGTAGATGGTTGATCCAGCGCCGACCTCCATGCCGGCTTGCAGGGGATTTTCCCCTCCGGGAATATCCCGACAGCAGCCTCTGTCGGGACAAGCTCTAAGCTCCTGAATGGTCTACCGTTATACTTGGATGCATAGTGCACGTCAGTGTTAGGCCCGCAACAGACTACACCGAAGAATGTGTTTCCAGAAATGTGCGACGAGAAATGTGGAAAATCGAAACAAGGGACCCTTATTGACCCCCACACACTTGAAAGAGTTTCCTCGTTCGCCTCTGCGGAGGCGAAAGAGTTCCTCGCTCGAGTCGGTCGGCGAGCGAGTTTTCTCGGACACATTTCTACTCCTTCACTTGTTATACGACATTTGGGCGTTCGCTGCCGCAGGAAAACACCAAACAGTGCATAGAACTGAGTGAGGTTATAACGTTTGGCAGTAAAAGATGCGATAAACTACCAGTTTTTTAATTGTTTTCTTGAATTTTCTCTTCAAACGGAAATGAACACGTAAAAACTTGTATGGAAGATATTCTTATTTGTGTGAAATCCGCTCATAATGAGTAATATAAAAATAAAAATTTGAAGCAAGAAACTTGAAAGGGTATTTTGAAAGAATTGAATTAATTTATTACTTTTCTTAATTGGTATTTATGAATGAATTTATTAATTGTGAATTTTATTATTAATTATTTTATCATTATCTATTCATTATTCAAACAACAAATATAGTAAACCAGAGCGTGGTAGAGATTACGGTGTTCAAGAAAATTTGCTGATGTACAACTTCTCCCTTTTACGTCACTTAACTTCTTGTTTTTTAACATTAAATAATGATTTGTATGCAGTGTAGTAGTGTGTTTCTCTCTAGGTAATTCGAACTCGTTAAACAAATGGTTTACGATTATTGTAACAAAACAAGGATATCACGAGTAAAAATTACATAAGAGCATTTAATAAAACAAGAAATGGGACTCTCAGATGATCTCCTAGCTAAAACTGCTGCCATCACTCTCGGCTTGTGGCACATAAAGGCATTTCGAGACATCGAATAACCTCTTTGTAGTGTGTGGACGCAGCCTCGCCGGCTTATTTCCACATTTCTCGTCGCACATTTCTCGCAACGCATTCCTCGGTGTAGTCTGTTGCGGGCCTTAGTGTGTGTAAGATGAGAAGATGGAAAAGGAAGAGGAAGGAAAGATCTTACACGGATCCCAATTGTTAGTGTACCGCTCTGGAATTCGCTTGTTATTAATAGAAGAAACCGTAGAAAGTTGCCTATTAGAGCATCCAGCCGCTAGAATTCTCCTTCAAACAGCAGCCATCTAGCTAGTGTCGAAAATCCTCCAACGTCGGGACTTAAACCCTAGAACCTCTAGAGCGGTTCTAATGTTTAAGTCCCGAAGTTGGAGGCAGTCAGAGTCGTTGACGCTGACGCAGTCAGAGTCAGAGGCGTTGGACTGCAGTCAGAGTCGCTGCAGAAATAACAGGAATCTGACTCCGAGCTAACTTTGCCTGTAGCAAGCTCGACGATATAAGGGCGGCCTACCGCTTTTGATCTGGGACTCTCACCTTTGAGTAGATGACTCCGTTGAAGGCGCGGTCGAACTCGATCTCGATGATCATCTGGTCCTTGGCGCACTGCACGTCGATCTTGTGGATGTGCGGCGGGTGCTCGCCCGCGTCGGCGGCGGGCTCCTTGGTCTCCACGTCGCCGCTGCCGCTGACGGTGGCGTCGGGCAGCGTGGTCTGGCCGTCGCCCAGGAGGTCGGTGCCGCCGTCGTCGCCCACCGGGGGCTCGTAGGGCGGCTGCTGCGAGGTGGTGGGCTGCGGGAAGGGCGGCTGCGGGCTGGGCTGATACGGGTAGCCCGTGGCGCCGTCGGGGGCGGTGGGCGCGTCGGGCGGCGCCGTGGCCGACGGGTTGGGCTGGAAGGGGCGTGGCCGGCCGGCCGCGTCGCCGTCGTCCGCGGGCAGGTAGTTGCGCGCGGGCTGCGCCTGCGCTGCCGTGTTGTCGCGGGCTGCGAACGCATTCACTCATTACTTTCATGTTTTCGCAAGACATGTTGTGAATATCGATATTCGCATGAGCGTAGTGAATATCGATATTCGGGTGCACCGCTACTTAGCGTGCGTCGCAGGGTTGTTAAGAGCTGCGAAGGTATTCATCACCCACTTACTTCTCATTACATTCATAGATTCGAAAGGTCGTAGTGAATAGCGTTACTCGCAGAAACGTATAAAAAAACGATATTTTCGCGCAATGTTATCGATATGTGAGCAAATAGATTATCATGGGCTGCACATGCACGGAAGGGTTGTCGCGAGCTGCGAAGGCTTTCACCGTCTATTTAGTTCTTATTTCATTTATATATTCATAGACACATAATGAATATCTACATTTACTACAACTTATTGAATATACCCGTGAACGTAGTGAATATCGATATTTGGGCGCAGTACTATTTGGCGTGCGCCGCAGGGTTGTCGCGAGCTGCGAAGTTATTCATCACCCACTTACTTTTCATTACATTCATATATTCTCAAGGAAGTAGTGAACATCTATTTTCGGAAGCACTGCTATCGATACTCACCTAGTTTATCGTGGGCTGCGCCTGCGCCGCCTTGTGACATGTGGCGAAAACAAACCCCTTCCACTTAGTTCTCATTACATTTACACGCTTCCTCTTGACGCTTGGTTTCCGAACGCGCAAATACGCAGAGTGGACATGCCTTCTCAGAAGCCGCCCTGCGCATGCGCGAGCTCACTAAAACTCCGAAATCGTTCGCCAAAAGGAAGCATATAAATCGGGTTTTGACGTTTTGCACATCCTGGAGCTCTCTACCGTATGCAATATAGAATGTACACACTAATAGGCTTCTACGTATGCGCAAATTCTTACGTTACGATATAGTTATATCGGGAAACGTAAATTCGCCAGAATTATTGTGTTTAATCACGTGACTCATACCTAAACAATACAGGTTACGTGATCACGACGAATGGAATTTGTTTCTGATTGTGGTGACAGAGAGAACTGCTATCTCTAGATTTCTATGACACAGCATCATGTTGCTTGGAAGTTCTAGCCAAAAATTGCGCATCAAGGGGATTTTACAATATAGGAATTTAGCGTTATCGGCACAGTACAAAACTACTTCTATTTATCTTAAGTCTTAGATCTAAAACATGGCGCAAAACGCTTTTCAAACTTTAAGCGATCAGATCACAATGTGCATCATATCGTTTTATGATACGCCACGCAAAAGCTTCAAAATGTATTCGCAACGGCGCGGGCGTTGTGAATACAGATTTCGGGCATACTGCTGTCTGTAAGTGCGCAAGTAGTTTTGTGTGAGCTACACCTAGGCCGCCGTGTTGTCGGGAACTGCGTAGAAATCTACCATCAACATGCTTCTCATTACTTTAATATATTCGCAAGGACGTAGGGAATATCAATACTTCGATTGGCAGGGAGTTTGTGAAATATGTGCTGAAAAGCTGAATGTAACGACAGTTTTATTAATTCAAGAAAAGTTAACGATATTGGTTTCGTGAACGTGTTTTTTCGAACAAGCGGCTACTGCCGTAATATTCGTATTTTGGAAGTGATAAAGAAATTTGAACATTTATCATTTTGAAACGAATGATGGTTATATTATTCGAAATGTTTCTTAAGATCTAAATCATTGCTTTAGTTTATACCTTACAAGATACATATCTTCAAAAAGATGATGTGCATGAACCGATCAAATAATACATGTATCGAGTGAATACTAGGTGGGTACTTAATTAGACTATTACAATCATAGAAGAAAGCATGCAAAAACAAAGGTTATGATATTATGAGAGAACAGTACGATCGTTTTCTGAGAATAGACGGAGGTATGGACGAAATTTGGAAAGCGTTTAAGAACATTCTAGATAATGCATTACAAACGTTTGTGCCGTGTAAATTCTTAAAAAGCAATTCAGATCCGGAATATTACAATGCGAAAATTCGACGTATGAAAAGAAAAACCAGAAAGGCTTTCAATAATAGGCATCGTAGTGAAACTGACAGGATACATTTTCGTAATTGCTCAAAAGAATTAGAACGGGAAAAGAAAATTGCGCAGGAAATATTTTTAAAACATATTCTCGACGGGGAGGGAAATAATTGGTCGGGGTTTTACAAATATGTTCGCAGAAGAAGAGGAAATAAAGAAGAAATTCCTATCGTTAGAGATACAAAGAACACGTTACTAACAGATGATCGGGAAAAAGCAAACGCGTTTAATACCTACTTCAGTTCCGTTTTTAAAACAAAATCTCAGCACACTCAGATTTCGAGGGAGGCTGTGCCAAACCAGTTTATTATAGACGTACATACATTGCGAAAACGAATTAAATCTATGAAAAACGGAAAGTCGAGGGGTCCAGATGCCATTTCAACTGATATAATTAAACTCGGAGGAGAGGCAATTTTACCGTATTTAACAAGATTATTTCATGTTTCAATCAACAATTCAAGAGTGCCCGACGATTGGAAGCTAGCTACCGTTGTTCCGATTTTTAAAAGTGGTGACAGAACTATTTTAGCCAATTATAGACCGGTAAGTCTTACGTCAGTTGTATGTAAGCTAATGGAACATTTGATAACTAACTATATTAGACAAGAATGGGAACAAAAAGAATGGCTCTTTCAGGGACAGCATGGTTTCAGGAATGGTTTCTCTTGCGAGAGTCAGATAGCATCATTGTTTCAGGATATAGCAGATGAAGTTGATGATAGTGGGAGGGTGGACGCCGTAATAGTAGATTTTGCGAAGGCATTTGATGTTGTGCCTCACGACAAACTGGTTCATAAATTACTGCAGTCAGGTATTGACACCAGAGTTGTCGCGTGGATTGATGAGCTTCTTCGAGATAGAAAACAGAAAGTCCGAGTTGGACAACAATTTTCAAATCTAGCAAAGGTAACTTCAGGGATTCCCCAAGGAAGCGTTATTGGACCTCTCCTCTTTCTAGCTTTTGTGAATGACCTGCCAGACAATTTAATTTCAAAGGTACGACTATTTGCAGATGACTGTATATTATATCGAGTTATTCATTCAAAAGTAGATGAGGATATTTTGCAGGATGATCTACATAGATTACATCTCTGGGCGGAAAAAAATAGCATGACAATAAATAGTTCGAAAAGCAAAACCATTACGTTTGGTAGGGGCCGCAAGTATACTGAAACTCAATACCGTTTAGGCAACGAGAATATTCCAAGAGTCGTGTCTTGTAAGTATCTGGGAATAATTTTTGATAGCAAATTGAGTTGGGAAGATCAGGTAAACTTTGTCGTGGGGAAAGCGTGGAAATCTTTGCATTTTACTATGCGAATACTAAAAAAGAGTACTGCGAAAGCAAGAGAATTAGCTTATATATCTCTAGTTCGCCCATTAATGGAATACGGGACGGTTTGTTGGGACCCTTATAGAATATCACAAAAGGAATATTTGAATAGAGTACAGAGAAGAGCATGTAAATTTATTTTCCGAAGCAATAGGAAGAAAGTAGAGTGGGAGTCATTAGAAATCAGGAGGGTTAAGGCAAGACTCTGTGCTTTGTACAAAGCGTATGTCGGTTATCCAGCTTGGAAAGATATCCACATCCGGCTCAGTAGACCCACGTATTTTAGTAGAGGGGATCACAAGCACAAAATACAGTTCAGGCCACAGAGAACAGATGTTGGAAAATTTTCCTTTACAAATAGATCTATAACGGACTGGAATAAGTTGCCTGCGACAGCCTTGGAACCCTTTCCTCTAGGTCTTCAGAGATTTAAAAGTAAATTAACTAATGATATTTGTAAATTTTATTAGTTAGTAAGTTATGTTCATTAGAATTATTTATTATTATTAGTAATTATTGTAACCATTATTAGTACTGTGATAATTATTAGATGCATTGGTTTATAGTATTCATATTGACGTGTGGTGACGTGTTGTGAAGTGTGGTGCTATATAGAAGTAGAAAGAGAAGTGAAGTGAAGTGAAGTGAAGTGAAGTGAAGTGGAGTGCAGTGTATAAAAAGTCGTATATGTTAGTATAAAGTATCTGTACAGGACCACCATAATTAATAGAATTAGTAGTAATAATGCGGGTATTGTTATTAATGCATTTTTTGTTAATATTGTTATCTTATTATTATCTTATTATTATTATTATTATTATTACTATTATTATTATTGTCTTAAAATAATTTTAAGTTACATTGTATTTAATTCATAATTATAATATGTAGATATAATATGTAAATTTTAGTGTTCCGCCACCAGGTTGTATAAACCTACCTGCGGAAATAATAAATATCTATCTATCTATCTATTAACAACGATATTGATTCACTTATTAACAATAATTTGATATTGATTAATGGTATTCACTCATTAATAAAATAATTCGATCATTAATGAGTTAATAGTGATACTGACTTGAGTTCGTGATTTAAGCTCAATTCTAGCACGTCTTTTGTTATAAAATAACATCGATTCTGAAATTGATTACGAACAGTTCTTACCCGTGTCTATATGCACTTCGTTTTCAATTGTAATACCTACGCAGCTCAAAGTTTGAACTACTGGAATATTCATTTAAGAAGTTTGCAATCGACATTTGTTTGTTATCCGTAAGGCTCGAAAAAGAAAAAAGGGGCGTGTTGGTTTAGACAAAGTGCTCAGAGTAAACACTGCATCCATAAGTTTCGAGATGATTTATCCAGCACTTCGAGGATGAGAGGAACGTTGGATTTGACAAGGGGTCGTTAAGGATGTTCCCGGAAGAGTTCCTAGTCTGGAGGAGTCCTCGAGTGTTTGCCAGGCAATCCGCACAAGCGGCGCAGCGCGCAGTCCAAACACAAACGCTTTCCCTGGGGAAGCGACGGAGAAAGCGTACTCGTTGCACCGCTGCATCTGCTTGCAGCGTTGCAGGCGTGCCTGAGTCAGCGACTCCCAAAAATTTTTTTTTTCGCGGCGTTATACTCCGATTTAAACATAGTGGCACTTCACGGTCACGAGCTGGGCAGAGGATCTGACAGTGACAACACTGACAGTCAATCGGAAGCTTCGTTACCTCTTTCGTATTTTGTATGGGAGCTCCCGACTGGATAACAATGTCCCCTCTCTGTCCATTGGGTTTAAATCGTAGTATAATTAGTGAGTTTTGATGCCAGGTGCATTAGTTACCAAGCGATAACCGTGTTGAGTTTCTAGCTGTGAGACCACGGCTGTGTAGACTTGCATTATTCAACTCACATCCCACAATAATTAGTGGTCCTGCGACACCATTCATATCATTTGTAATTGTTACATAATAGAACAAAATTAGCTGATCCCGTGTGAAAATTACGCACTTTTGAACTCGATGGCGTAACATACGTTCGCGACCAACGGCGTGTTACTTCACTCGGAAATGATCTTATTGACACAAGACATGCATCTGCAAGTGTTCTCACCAAGCAAAAAGGTTAGTTCGGGATTGGATTGGATTGATTAACTGATTATTTTGTGTTTCCGGGCCTGTCAACTAATGCGGTCATTTTGTCACGCGAGTAAATTGCGCGTTTATACACGGAGGTGGCGGTGTTCTTCCCTTGCTGGAACGTGAGATCCCACGCTCACCTACGCTTGCGTTTCTCTCGCCTCGAAGTATCTTCCCCAAAGAGCTACCTCTCCTGCCGGTGTGTGTGTGTGTGTGTGTGTGTAAGAGGAGAGAAGGGAGCAACGATGAAGAGCGGAAGATCGCGTGCGTCCCATAGCTGTTTTTTAGGGTATTGCTCCGGCATTCGCCTGGTATTTTTCGGAGAAAACACGGAAATCACTATTTTCACCAGACAATGGCTGAATTTTATCAAGGTATGTAGCTAAGGTCCAGAACCCACCACCGCCGGATCTCGTTCCCTGGGAGCGAAAACGATGCTGAAGAGATAAAGGTATTGCCGGTGGGATATCGCAGCCGGGGCGTTGTAGTCCCATGCTTCGTGAGTTAGGGAATCCCGAAAAGTTTGCTATGTGACATTGCTAATTAGAGGCAGTAAAATTGTAAAATGAATTTTTATAGACTAATATACTTAATTCAATAGTAAGTACTGTTGAATACAATAGTAAGCTGAATTTGTTTTTAAATTTATAATTTTTACTTATTCTATTTTAATGATAAAAACAGAAAATAAAGTTTTCAAATTAGACCTATTTTGCAATGTAGCTTTTGCAAAGTCAATGTCTGTCCTGCAACGGGCTCCACGTAAGTAGGGAACTCTGGCCTTCTAGGCAGCTTCTACGAGTCCAATATTCATACAGCTATTCTCTTACTTTTCAAAAGAAAAATCTTATTCTAATTAATGGAATTTTTATGTTTATTCTCTTAAATGTACTTGTTATAAATAATGTTCTAAATGAATATACGAAATCATACAACGACCCCTAAATCTGGAAAAATTTAATTATTCAAAAAGCTTCATACCGAAAAACGTGAAATAATCCAAGATTTTAGTATATTTCAAGCGTGTTCGAGATTAATTCATTTTCTAAATTTCATTAAAAATATCATTTACTTATTGAACTTAATTCTTAATTCTTAAGCAAATATTTCGTCATACATTTTACATTTTCCCTTTCGTTCAGAAATGTAGTCGCCTTTAAGAATTAAATATTTGGCTCGTAGGGTTGAGAAACACCCTGTGGGTTTGTAGCGGCAGCTCTCAAGGTTCACGGAATCTGGTTAATATTGTAGAGCGCGTTGAGAGCAAAGGTCGTTTGCTGAAGCTGCCGCAGTTGCGGACAACATCGCTTACTTACCCTTTCGACCCGGCTGCACGGAACGGCCCTGCAGCCACTCCAGAATGGTGCGCACCGTCAGGTCGGTCTGCGATTGCGACTGGGACTGCGCCGCTCGCACTTGGCGAGCCACTGCAACAAGCGCGCGGGTGCCAGATGTCAGTGGCGGGTCCAGGTGGGAGCCACGGGAGCCGAACTCACCCCCTCACCCCCCTGTATTTTGTTTCCATTTCATTTTATGGCTCTATGGATTAACCACTTTACAGAACAGTTACAGAGAATTTCATACATAGTACAAATGATATGTTCAGATTAATACTAATAAGGAGGGTGTCCCCTTTGGAATTCTCTTCACCCATCCGGCAGTGCGGAATTGGGTTCATTTTTTAGTGATTTGGAAGCCTCTTATTATATATAAATTAGAGCACGAACATAGGAGTTATAGGATTGGTTTAAGGCAGACCTGCACAACGCCTGCTCCCGCGAGCATTCTGCACTTGAGAGCCGATCGTCTGCCCGTGGCAGCGCCGAAAGTGCAAGTAGTGGGGAGTAGGAAGCTTTGCGGGGAGGGGAGAAGTCTGACGTAGCACGACGCGGCGCGTAGATTGAATGCCTGGGCGTCTAATAACGATCCATGCTTCAAAATTAAATGCCCATTTGTTTAAATGGATTATGTCTAATATTTGAAGTTACCAGGGTCATAATTCACTGTTTACGTTCTGTGCACCACCTTTGTATCCACCACTATAGGTACTTTCATTTTCTAATTTTTTTAAAGAAGATAGCATACTCATTGTGATTCTTAAGCAATATTTTAGAGCAATAGATTTAAAATATATGCTTATATATAAGAAAAAAGATAGTTAATTCTAACACAAAATTGAAATTTAATAATTGATTTTTCACCAGGAATGTTATAATCTCCAAATCATAAAAAAATGAACAAAATCATGAGAGCAACCTCTCACATCAAGATTGACATAAAAATAGAATATGTGGCAATTCCAAGAAGGGTAATGTTTAATAGCACATTTGTGACTATTTTCCCCATAATGAAACTGAATAAAAGAGATTAACGAGCAAACTTCTGTGACGATATGTTACGGACAATCATAAGATAATCATGGGTATTGGTTAAATAGAATGCAAAAGGCTTTATATTTTTATACGATCTCGTAAACGACTCTACGCTCTTGTCAGAAATTAAAACAGAAAAGAATCATGGTTTTTTTAAGAACAATATGTTTTTGCTTTGAGAGAACCGTCTTATTCAATTAAACATAGTTAATATAAAATAGTTTATTGCTGTCATCAAACAAAAACTATTCAGTATCAAAATTTGGTGCTTAGCACAACACTAAATTTGAGATTACATCGTAACAAAGCGAATTACACTACAAGCAATTATAATACTTGGTGTCGAAATCTAATATGTATAATTCGTTGTAGTTTCATATTTCTCCCTGTCATATACCGAGAACAAACATTTGCAATATAATACAAAAGACAATATTACTTGAATTGTATATGACCGTCATGTTCTTGCCGATTGCTCTTTAAATTTACGCGCTATCTTTCGAATTGCGCATTCTGATTGGTGGTTTCCACTCCTAGATTGGGTCTCATACCCACCCGTCATCGATTTTCTCATTTGCATCCGAGTTGCCTGCACAGCTCCTGAGGCCAGTGAAAGTGCAAAATGCTGTGCAAGTCTGGTTTAAGGTGAGCGAAATTTGTCCTCTGGATCGGATTCTGGTTTGTTTCACCTGTATTTGAAGGCGAACATTTTTTGGTAAAAATGCGATTTTGATCTGCAACACTATAAGAAGCGAAAGACTGACGGAGATTACTTATGATTCAGTCTCTTCCATCATTGAGACGCATGTAAAGTTCACTTAGAACATTACTGTATGAAGTTGGGTATCTTGCGGGAGCGTTTGTTTCTCCTAACATTAAATAATGTTCATAGATACATTGATAATTGCAGCTTCAAATCTAATTGAGAGTGAAGTTAATGAATGGTAAAAAAAACAGCCAGTAGGATGAAAAGAAACTAGTGGAAATGCTAAAAATATAAATAATTAGTACACAATGGTTTAAGTGCATTCCTGCAAAAAAATCTTCCAGTATTATGCACTTTTTGTACTTTAAGTACGCAATAAATAATGGGTTTACGATCAAGGTATACTTCATTTTATTGCAAACAAAAATATACAATATTTTAGCTTCAAATATTATAATTTTATCCATTAACCCGAGTCACCTGAGCTAACAGATATTTTTCACCGGAACCATCAGTGACTTCGTAAGGCAAGTTTCACATTCCAAATAGGATCGTTAAAGAGGGTAATGTTTTGGTGTTCCGCAAGGTGTGTTTCCGCCACGCGCTTGCGCAAACACGTTTGCAGATCAGCTTTTCGCTATGCCACTTCTGTATCTTCTGGCCTTATTAAATGCCATATAAAAGTTAATAAGCATTTTTTGTGTCTGCTCCTGAAACAATCTGCAACTACAATTTTCACAGCTTGATTTGATTGTTTTGATAATACATAGAAAAGTTTTGAAAAAATGGAATGGAGTCGTCAATGGCACTTATAAGGTAATACATTTCCAAGTTGATTGGTGAATCGGATGCATGCGAAATATCTTGCCAAAAGATACTCGAGTCAGAGAACATTATATTGATCTTGTTTCTATCTAGCATTCTCAAAATCTTTATCTACTCCACATGCAGCCAAAAATAATTTCTACACACGCCAAAGATCGTGAAAAAATTAAATGTGAAAAGACAGACAATACGAAATAAAAAAACTCAGGCCGAAACTTGATAAAGCATATGAAGATAATAAATGTATATTGTATTTTAATAATCATTATGTGGTTCCGTTTGATGATAATGGACACTTCACCTACGTCTCAATGTGTGTTATAATGTGAACTGGTCTGGTATTAGTTATTATATCGAAAGCATTTTTGTTCATCAAAATGAAAATAATTATTTAAGCTCCAAGAAGTATATTTAAATACTGAACATTATTCTTATCGTTTCACTACATTTCTTAAAAATAGTTGTAACTCACCTTCGCCGAGTTTTGCGTCCAGTGTGGCCGGCTCCAGAACGTCGTTGCGGTAGTAGAGCGCCTGGCCGCTGGCCGCGCTGTTCAGCATGCATAGTATGCTCTGCAACACAGAGGTGGCGGTCACTAGGTGCCTCGACGGCGAGGTCAGGGACATCAGATCGCCTTGGATAACAAACAGAGCGGTCGTGTGACTGCTCGCTTAACACGCGTTTCAATCAGCCAGAGTGATCCCCGGTTTGTACCATGGAGTGTTACCACGCTTATGATGCCCGCTGGGTCATCGATTGACCGGGGAGCGTTTTGGGGAGGGCAAGCCGTAAATATTGATGGGAAATTCTAAGTAATTGCTTTCTGGTTCATTCGGTTTTGAATTTTGTTTACTTACTTCAATAACTACTTAATTTCTCATTTAATTGCATACGTTGCACAAACATTTGCCTTCCGTGAGATAATCGTGATAACTGTTGCAATAGTATAATTTTTGACCCTTACTTCACTGGTATCCAAATATATTTCTAAAATATTTAGAACTTCAATCACAAAATAAAATACTGAGTAAAATACGCGGAAAAAATTACAAGAAATTGGCAGTTATTTTTCTTGCAGATTGTAATTATAAATTAAACAAATACTTAACACTGGCAAATTCGTCCACCTCTAAAAATACCACTGTGTGACCACTAATGCAGAAAGGAACATTTAGTTTCTCGAAAGTCAGTCATAAAAATATTTGAAATTGGATTTATTTTATAATTGTATGTACCATTGGAATACCGTCAGGAAAAAATCAAATTGTAACTTCTTAAATCATTTAAAAAGCTGAAGTTATACTCGTATTTTTATTACTGGATACGAGAATCTATGAGTCCAATTATGAACATATTATGCAACTTAATAAATCGTTGTTTTTTCATATTAGGAAACATTAGTCAAAAATCATGTATTAATTACAAAATTAATTTGAATAACTATTTTATTATTTTATAGGTGAGCAACCCTTCTTCATGAAAAAGAAAAAAACTCGCACTTTTACTAAGGTTACATCATCATACACTTGATCTTCCGCACCATCGTAGTATTGTAATGAAATAAGGTAATGTCTTTTTGGCGTGCATGTCTGTCACTTGTGGTGCCGTCAAACCAATAACAAGGCCATTAAACATCTGATAAACATCACCTTTCGTTGTTTCCTTTGTTGCGGTATTCCGGGTGCTTTTAACTTTGATGGCTCGATAGCCCGACAATGTAGTACCAGCTCTTGCTCACAGAATGCGCGAGAGAAGAAAATGCTTTCGTGAAGAGAAGTAATAGAGAAAGGGGAGAGGTTTCAGCTGACGGTAGATTTGACTACTAAGGGATAACATACTATATGAAAATAACAAAACAGACTGTAATGGAGACAATTGACAATTCAATTACTTTCCAATGCAAGTTATTGCTCACCGTACATTTTCCATCATCCCTTTCAGTATTCATTGAAATAAACGTATTTAAGTGTATATGACATATTCATGAATGTTTTTCACGTTGCACAATTACGAGTAAGTAAAATACATCTGACTAGTGTGTAGTATTAAAAATGTTTAAGACAAAATTAACATTTAAAAAAGTGGATTTTAAAAGAATATATAACCAAAAATATTATTTACTAAATAAAATTGCCAAGAATTTTGTAAATAATTTTTTTGGTTTGCTATTCCATTTTAATGAGAAGAAAGAAAAGTTTTTCGCACTGCTTTTCTTCTTTCTTTTCTGAGATGGTATAAAATTCAATTTAATGTGTTCATGGTTCTTCGAAAGTTTGACGCTAAAGAACTTTTATAAACAAGCTATCAAAAGAGACGGTGTTAAAGTTTAGATGCTTAAGATTTTATGAACATGGCACGGTTATTTTTACTTTCCTCGTGTAGAGAAAAATATATTCATGTTGTAGTTTTAGGAATGCTGCATAGACTGAAGAATTTTATGTAAATGAATGTGTTCTAAAATGAGATGACATTACGATCGAATTGCTCGAGGAAAGTGGAACATTAAAAACGTGCCTCATGCCACGGTATCTCTCGCTGCACCGAGTGAACTGCCTGGCCTTTGTCAAGATAGGCAATCCGCATAACTTGACTGTTTCGTGTGAACGCGGTTGCCTACTTGTCTCGTGTTTCTTGCCCGGATCTGATTCAAAAAACGTTTCACTACAATGCCAAATAACAATCAATACTCGCAACACATTCTTCGCGACTTAAGGACAAGCAAAACTAAGACAATCATGCCAAATTATTTAATCATTTCACCAGTATTATTCACCAACATGTTGCAACATTTTAGATATTGAATAGACCGGAAATGTGTCTCCTACTGTGTAGTTTCCAATTATTTCACATTAAATGGAAACGTATTAACGTCTTTGAGAGGCAAAATTTACAAGAAAAACAAAGTAAATGTAGTTGAGAAATTTACGAATAATATTTTATATGTTTAGAGTAACTCATAGACATGAGGTCATAAATCAACTATGTGACATTTTACATCTCTGGTGCTTGTAACATACGAGAACCACAATTATATCGATAGCAAGCGCTCATACAGCTCACAAAAACGTCAATACGAAAGTTATTAAATGGGGCTTCGTGAAAAATGTGTAATAAAATGTGTGCGATGCAACGCCGCATGCCTTGGCGTTCCACTGCAGCGCCGCTCCCGCAGGTCGCGTGGACCGGCAGTTGCCGGGCGTGGGGGGGGGGGGCGCCCTGGGTGTGTAGCGCAAATGGGGGGGGGGGGAGCAAGCGGGACGGGACCGGTGGTGGGGATTGGGTGGGTTGGGGTTGTGGGTACCGCGTTCAGGCAGGAAGGGAGGTCGGGTGGGCATACGGGCACGTGGAACGTGAATGGCAGGCAGGAAAGGGTGGACGGGCGCGTGGACAGGGGGAGGATGAACGGGCATATGGGCAGGTGGAGGACATGTGGGCGGTGAGGCAAATGGGTAGCCGGAGAGACAACGGGCGGTGAGGAAGGGAGGGTGGGAGGATTGGGAGACGGAGGGCGGGTCGAGCGAGCGGCATTGTTGGCGGGGGCGGGTGGTCAGGTAGATAGATGGTCGAAGGGCGTTCATGTGTGGGTGGATGGTGAGTGCCGGGGGTGAGCGAATTGCAGGGAAGGGCGAACGGACGAATGGGCAAGCGGAGGATGAACGGGCGAGCATTTGGGCAGGTGGAGGACGGGCGGCCGATGGATAAGGTCGGCTGGGCGGGCGGCTGGGCGGGCGGCTGGGCGGGCGGCTGGGCGGGCGGCTGGGCGGGCGGCTGGGCGAGCGAAGCCGGGGCACCGCCGCAGCGGCATTTTCGGTCGGCCAGGTGGAGTGGCCCCCGACCTCCGGAACTCGACCGACTCATCCGCTTTAACTACACTCCGTTCCAATTAGCCGGCCGGGTGACAGTCCGGGGAATTGGCTCCGAGGAACAGCGGCACGTGGTGCACAGCTGCAACGCGATGGCTGCCACGTGCACCGCGATGCGCTTAGTACCTCCGAACGGAACGTGTGGGGAATGTAATGGCTCTTCCGAGGGACCACGCTAATTATTGGATAGGTTCGCTTATTTATTTAACGCGCTTGCTTTGATGAGCGCGCGTTGGCTTGTCTTGTTCCGCTCAGCGGTTTAAACCATCAGACACCTTCTGCTTTAACGGCGTTCTCATTAATTTCCTGTCTGATCTATAAAGAAAAAGAAAATGGAGAGAAATAAACCAGAAATTGGAGGAAAGTTAAACACAAAAGTGTGTTGATCTAGGAACTGTGATATTGATTAAATATGTTTTGGAGCACTTTCATTATTAGTAAGAGGGTTTGAGATTAAAAAAATAATTATTGAAAAGGTAATAACAGTATAAAAGAAATATGGGCATTTAAAAGCTTAAAATTGGTTTTTAATTGTACAGTATTTGGTAATTGTAGCTTTTGGATCATATTCTGATTAAGTTAATATGAATTTTTTTATGACAGAATTTCTATTAAGACTTTTAATTACAAAGTGCTTTTACTTTGTTGCAATTTTAACATAACATCACAACCGTCTCAAAGAAAAAGATATGCAAAATAACACTTGCAAAACCTTTCGCTGGAATTACCTCTGAATACGAAACTTCTATTTAGATTTTCTCCTGCATTCGGTATTCATACCATTGCGTCCGTCCCTTCATTTCCTTGCGGAACTTGCTCCACAGAATTGCATACAGTAACTTCAAAAGTAGATCTAAAGCCTGTTACAAATTAAACACAGCGATCCATAAATACATTGATCGAAGGTTGATGACCTTACGTTTGAACTAGTGCACCCTATCTCATCGATACAAGAAGCTCATTGAATTGAGACGCCATCCACGTTTCGTCCGACGTGAACTAATTCCCATCACACGAACAAAATGTGAAAGCTAACCACATGCCCTATCCACACACCGTCATCTGCCCGCCGCGCCGCCAATTCGCTGCTGCTGGTAATGTGATAAGCGCGTCGTCTTCCATTAATGAAGATGGCTCGGGAAGAAGATAGCCGGCATTGTGTTGGGCCTTATCGCGCCGCGCGCAGTGGCGGGCGCTCTGTGAGAAGCCAAAACGCAGCGCGAGTGGAAACAGAGCGTACACGGCAGCGGGGAGGTGGATGCGGGGCGCGGCGAAGTTGGAGGGGGCAGAAGGGGTCGGAGGGGGCGGGGCGGAGGCGGATGCTTCCGGCCCGTGCTCGGGCGGCGCGGACCGCGGGAGCGGGTCGCACGCGCCATGCCACGCACAGTGCGCCCAAACCGCATCAAAAAACGCATTTTTTCTTAGACGCCGGGAGATGTGGCTGAGGATATCAATTGATGTGACTGCAGTGTGTCTGACCCGGAGGTCCAAGGATTCAAGTCTCGACAGTGCCGTATTTCCGACACCAGCCCCATAGCTAGGTCGATTTCAGTCACTACCTGGAGGAGGATTCTGGCGGTCGGCAGCTCTGATCGGTAGTTTTCCGTGGTTTATTCGATCATCACCAGGCGAATGACGGAACAATACCCTAACACCGGGGTCGCGGACTGCGCGCGATCTTTCCTTCCTCTTCCTTGTCCTAACCTCATCCTTTACTTTACACACACACGCGCACTACGCTACCATTCTTTCCGGGAGATCGATCGGGAGCTTAGAAGTTGTCCCGGCAATGGCGGTGCCCCGCTAGTGGGAGATATCTGGTCAGGGAAACCCTGCTAGCCGACGGCAGGACGGCGCCGGATCTCAACCATCCAGCGGGGGAAAATCACCGCCACCTACCGAGAAAAACATGCACTACACTCACAGGTCTACTGACCATACCTGTTGATGTGTCCGCAATCACTAATCACTAATCTCCTTTTAAAGTATGAGGCACGACCTTAAAATGCCTCAGGACCAACATTTTATAAAACTCTCATAAATAGACACCCGAAAATATACGATTCTCACGTTGCTAGCTCGTGTTGCTTCACCGTCACATACTTTCTCGTACTATTACTTTCTGGTATTATTATATTATATTGCAACTTCCATCCTCCAAACCCTTCAGTCGTCACTAGAAAAATGCAAACGATATAACTCAAATTTAGGCAAAAATTACTCTTATTATGAAAGAAGGGGAGACATTAATAAGGATGTGATTTAATTCGAAAAAAATATTTTTCTTCAATCATGCATTTGTTGAAAGAAGTCTACAAAATTTTTAGCTTTTGAAATTTTGACTTGCATGAAAATAGCACTTGCGCCATTTTTATGTGTATAAACTCTATTTGCACACAAAAAATGAAGAAAAAATTCAGAAATTTTTGGGAAAATTTGGAAGAGTCATTGAGTCTTCATGTAAAGAAACCTAAAAATAAAATTTCCATTTCAAAATTGAGGGCCGCGACGCGACAAATATCGATCAAAGAAAATCCTGTTTACGATTTAGGTGCTAGTGTTGTTCACAAATAGACGGACGAACGGATCAGTTTTCGTTATTAAGGGACAGTCTTTATAGAATCCTGTCCCTTAATAACGAAAACTGTTACGTAATTTATATTACGTAACGCAAATTTCGAGTATTTTCAATACCCCCTCTTCCCCTTTTTGTAACGCCCTTCTCTATCTCTATGTAACGCAGCGTAACGTTGCCTCAGACCGCTTCCCTCCTTCTTTAGCGTTACGTAATTTATGGATGACCCCTAAGAATCTATAAAATGCGGATTACGACTGCACAAGGTATTTTAATGTAATTTTGAAAAAAGTAATTTACTACATATGAGAACAAGAAAAATCCGCATTTTCGGTGTCAAGGGGCCATCAGCGAGCGAAGTTATCTGTCGAAAATTCTTTTTTTTGCTGCAGTAGTACAACGCTTTCTTTACACTATGTAAAAGTTTACGAGAAAGTAAAAAAGAAAACGTTAACAAATGTTATAAGTACCCTGAATATTATCTTTTTAAAAAAATGTCTGCAAATTGTGAAATAGTTTAACAAGATCTTTATCACCATTTTCGCAAGAAAAAGAAAGTTTCGTCAATTTCTCATGAAAGCACCGGTACTCCTCAGTAACCACACGCTGTTTGCTTGATGGTATGTTCGAGCATTGCACTGTCACGAGTGCCAAATAAGTATCATAGTTACACAACAAACGTTGCTCAACGAATTTCACAAACATCCTTCTACAGAGAATTTTCTGCCCTGGCCTGAAATACGCTCGAATCAGTTTGCCGCTTGTTTTCCACGATCGTGCGTGTGGTAAACACCTCATTTGCCCAGGTACCAGCGGACTCTCATCAATTGCACATTATTGAGTGGTCTCTTTAGTTCCTGTTACAAAACTGCGTCAGGCGTTCTTTGACGAAGTGTGAGAGTAAAAACCTCAACCTTATTTTCCGAAGTCTGTTTAATGAAAATGTTGCTGTTGACACCCGAGCGTTACTGAAAATACACCGTCGGTCCGCATACGGCCCGCGTTTTGCCTGTGTTAGAGCCAATGTGATGTGAATGTGTTGTTTACGGCATTTTCATGTATCACAGCAGTCCCCAACTTGAATGTGCCTTCCTACTCTCTCTGACTCCTTGCACCGATGTAGTTGTTTTGACTTTTTTCTACTTGAAGCACTGAATTGATCCATATTTTTTATTTACACAACATTAATTTCAATGGACCATTTCTTTTCGGTATTTTTTAAATAACTGAAGTTCAGAATTGCCCTATTTTATTATTTTTTAATCAAATAATATAAATATTTAACACAAAAGTGAAAGCTGAAGGGGACTTTTCATTCTCAGCAGCAATGAAATTAACCTGAAATTAATATTCTAGTTCTTGCTGATATATTACTTACGGATATTCTATGCCCATAATTAACAGTAATAAAGCATTTTTTTAATGTAATGTCCTTACAAGCAACCTGTGAGCTCTATTTATATCATTATCCCCGTCTCCATCTCTGAAATACTGCACATCTTGAGATCGCTTAAACTTGTTTATTTTTTAATTTTTTTCCTCTCCGAGCGCGTCTTTTCGTCCATTTCGGCCCAA
Source organism: Acheta domesticus (assembly GCA_031308135.1). Taxonomy (NCBI): domain Eukaryota; kingdom Metazoa; phylum Arthropoda; class Insecta; order Orthoptera; family Gryllidae; genus Acheta; species Acheta domesticus. Next base: position 109,751,701 of record JAHLJT010003656.1, on the reverse strand, counting down.
CGTGCGCGCCGCCGTGCCGCTCTTGTTTGCTCGAATGCCGGGAACAAAGAGGGGAGGGGCGGCACTGAGAAGCACAAGAGGAGAGGGAAAAACGAGAGGAGGAGGTGGAGGAGGAGTCGTGTGGTGGATGGGAGCCTTTCACCGCCAGGCGAGCATTGCGCAACAGCGTCGCCCGCCCTCTCGCCCATTGCCCGCCGCCCCCGCCGCTCGCCACCCCCGCCGCACCCGCCGCTCGCCTCCCCCGCCGCACCCGCCGCTCGCCACCCCCGCCGCACCCGCCGCTCGCCACCCCCGCCGCACCCGCCGCTCGCCACCCCCGCCGCACCCGCCGCTCGCCTCCCCCGCCGCACCCGCCGCTCGCCTCCCCCGCCGCACCCGCCGCTCGCCACCCCCGCCGCAGCCGCCGCCCGCCGCCCGCCGCCCGCCGCCCGCCGCCCGCCGCCCGCCGCCCTCGCCGCCCTCGCCGCCCGCCGCCCGCCGCCCCCCGCCGCCCAAAATCCACGCGGCGGCGCCCAGACTCGCCCTCGTTAGTTCCCGCAAGTGCCTCGTGAAGAGCGCCTCGGTTCCGCCCCTTTCCCCCACCCGCGCTACTCTACGCCGCTTCTCGTCGGAGTCACTCATTTTGTCTAGTTGGCGAACAGACCAGGTTCCCGCCTCCTTTTATGTCAGTTTCCTTATATTTACTTTCATGTTCTTTCAGATGCGTTTGCACTTTTGGGGAAATGTGGTGATCTAATGCTAACGAAAGCAGTACTTTATTTTTGCAAATAAAATTATTCAAGTTATTTTTGTTTTGTTTTTTAACATAATGAACTCTCAGCTTCTTTAAATTGCTGTCTGTTTTTACTCACCTTTCATCTTCTGAAGTTATTATCGATTATGGATAGTTTTACTCAATTGCTCAACGAATAATAAAATGTTGAGAGCTACCACTTTTCATTAAAAAATTCATGATGCATACGATCAGAAATGATAGTATGTGAATGACTTTCTAAAAAGTCCCTGAGTTATGAGAATGTTAATTAATAAGAGTATGTTAGAATTTGATTAATATATTAGCTGTCGGTGGTTTGACTTCAAAGTGGTTTTATTGCATTCCTGATATTGAAAGTGCATATTCCACGCGTATCCTCATCATTTATATTTCTATCTATTGTTTCATAATTTTCTGTAAAAGCTTTTGAAATAGCTTCTCATCAAACATTTTTATCAAATGTACTTCTATTAAAACATGTTGTTATACGAAAATATGCAAAACCACTTCTCACGTTGTTTGCAGTTTTTACTATACAAATTATGGTTACGGTGTTGTCTTGTTCACTTATTGATGTCTCACAGAAAAAAAAATTCGGTACTGAGACTTCTTAACTATTTCTAAAATTTGATGTATTTCTAGGACTCTTAAATGATTTTGAAATATCTATTACAGAACTTCTTTAATTTGAATAATTTAATGTATTTTTAGGTGGAAGGAGCGCAGCGAAATTTGCGTGGTCAGACGGAAGAGCGGGCCTGATGGCCCGAGTCTCGCCACGTAAAATAAGGCATTAACTAACTAACTAACTATTTTTAAAAATAAGTCTTCCCAACTAGAACTGATTGTTCAAGTTTCTTCCTCAAAATTATACTCAGTAATTGCTAATTGCCAAACTAGTTGTCAAGAAATCACTATAAAAATGATATTGTTTTCATTAGATTTATTTTTCCTGTACAAGTGAAGAAAATTGTCCAAATTATCTGAACCTTCTCTGAACATTGGTATTATTATTGTTAGTCTTTTCGGTTGCTTTTTCCTAAACATACATCTCCTTTAAAATAAAACTGAAACATCGCATTGATTTCGCTTCGTTTCAGAACTGCCGAAACTATGCAATCACATTTTCTCACCCTCTGGGAAAATATTGGCCCCAGTGGAGCCTGTTGCAGGAACGCCTCTTATAGAAAATTGAAGAGAACATTCTCCTTCTCACACCCTAAGCCACCATTTCATTCACATCTGAGTATCCTTCCCACGCGGGTTTCACACGCAGCCTGCATTCCCGAAGTTCTGAGCGCCTCGTCGGCTCCACACTTGGGCGCGGCTGGGGAGGCTGCGGCGAGCCCTGGGTGAAATGAGTCAAAAGTAGACTCGCGGCCAAGAGATTTTCCAAAATAATGAATAAATTACTTTAATGTTGGACGATAGTTCATCTTCTTTCCGAGTTGACGTGACAAATCTTTATCTATCTCCTTCTGAAAGCTAATCCTGAGTGCTAGTGTACAAGCACGCACGAAAGAGAATATCCTTCAATTATGAAACAAAAGAATCTCTGAAAATATTTAATTTGTCTATTAAGAGGGGTGATAATATATAAATAGCGTACACCCATACTGTATCTTTTATAGGCATAATTTGAATAGGCCATGTGCTTCAATAACACTCATTTACGTAGATTAACTAAAAACGACGTCAAAACCGTGTAGTAACGTGGCTATCATAACCGTTACGTTTAATGACTGCAGCCTCAAATAATCGTTATAATAATTAGCCTTTTCGGCTGTTACTTTCGTGATGAACTTCATTTTCTTCACGTATATTGCAATAACTTTTTTTCAAAGTTTTAAACTTGTGAGACAAATGAAACAAACTCACAGAATTTATCAAAATTCAAAATTTGATAAATCATTGTTTCGTTAAAATTAATTAATTACAATAGGAGATAGAGGGGAATCTATATAAAAGACTACACTATTTGTACATAACCACATTTTTTCTTTTTTTTAAGGTATCGCTTTTAGAATAAAAGATAATTATATTTATTTTAATACAAGGCCTGAATTTATACGATCAAATTATAGAAAATTAAACAGTGTAATTCTAAACAGTCGTTTTTTGTAACTGGTAGAATGATAAATGCGCAGAAGATAAAGCCAACAAATAATAAATGTTTTTGTGACTACATAATAATAAACATTCCCGAAATTGACGAAATATTTTGAAAATCAATACTTTCAGTGGGTAAAGGCAAATATTATTCGGAATTGTAGAGAGAAAAAAATTCAGGGTGAGCATGGAAGCATGGAAAAAAATAGGATATTTTTTAAATTTTACTTTCTTGTATACGAAGGTATATAAAGTGTACAAGAAAGTTAAGTAATTCTGCAAAACATGTTCTTCAACATTTTTGTAGAGTTAATCGATTACTACCAAGTGTTCTGTTGATGGATTTTAAAGCGGAACTAGTGGTGCCACAGAATGGCAGACACTTTCTGTATTAGTTTTCTATTTTCTTTGATTTGCGCTAGCTACTTGGCGTTGTCACATACTGTCGCCAGCTGCCATCTATCAACACCCAAAGTACTTTTTTTATGATTTCTCAATTTTTCGGTTTCCTAACAGTAGAACCGAAGTATTACTTTAAGAATAGTAAAGGAGATTAATACCTCCTCCTACCTGGCAATTTTCATTTAAAATTTGGAGTGTTTTTTAAGTAAATGACGTTTAAGCGGTACTGTAAATGCAAAATTTGAAGCTCTTTTCACAGAAACGTTTTGAGTTTTCGAACAAATTCAAAGTAATTTGGATAGTGCAATAGTGTGTGGTTGGTGGTGCAATAGTGTTTGCTAATCGCCGGAAATGTGCCTATTAAAGGCGTAAGAGGTATTTTAAAAAAATTGCATTTGTGTAATTTTTGAAAAAACAAAAGAACACAGGAAAATGAATTTTATGTCATCTTAACACTAAGGCTGTAGGTTCAAAACCCGTGCACGAATATTCTGCCGGGGCATTGACCATAGCAATTGAGGCGTCCAGAAACACGACATAATCAATCATTAGTAATGTTGATGTAATTGTGAAATGGCAATTGAGTTTACCCTGAGTGATTCGTGTTGATTTTAATTGGTTGTGAATGATGGATGCCCTATGAACCCACTGTGCGGCGCAGCGCAGCGGGGCGGAGCAATTGGCGACAGGGGTCGAGGGCGGGGCGAGAAAACGCGTGACGCGGGGCGCGCAAACGGGCGGGCGACTGCGGGGCGGCGGGTGGCGCGGCGCTGCGCGGCGCCGCTTTGTGTGGAAAGGTCGCGCGGCGTCGAGGCGCGGAAACCCCGCGGTCGCCTGGCGACGCGACGCCTCGCAGCCGCGGACGCGGCGTCATCCCCGCAGGCTGGACCCAGTGGCGGATTCAGGCCCGCCCAAAGGTCTAAAGTTTTTGTTTGTTACCTTCTTTATTTGGCAAAATTTATTTAAATATTTATGTTAGAATTATGTAATTATTTAAAAAATAATATTGTGTAGTATCTACAAAAATAATATACAATATAATAAAAAAAGTTTATTGTTTAACAAAAATCTATGATGGGGCCCCTTCAAAATGATTGGCTAGATTCGCCCCTAGCTGGTCCCGCAGTGAAGAGATTCTACATTCTGTCATATGACGGATTGCCGCGAATACTTTCTAGGACTCGGCGAGACGTAGAAATGAATGAAAGTGGTGGAGCTACAACAGTACATGATTTCTCGTAATATTTTTAATTGTTACATAATATCGAAATATTGCAACGTGCATCCAACTGAAGGTACTCTTTACCAAAACAAGTACGAAAGATTTGAATAAGTAGTTATCGAAAGTGGAAAGGTTTTTATTAAAAATCGAACTTATACCATATAAGCAATTTCTCTATTTGAGCAACAAATTTAAAGAAAACCTTTGGAGTCATTTTCGAGAAAATTTTGAAATTGTCTTAGAGGCATCATGTAAAAGATAAAAGATAGATTTCTAATTCACAGGTCCTTGGGTGTGGTCATTTCAATCGGGGAAATATCCATTTTTGAGCAAATTCTATGAATGGTTTAGACGCTAGCGTTGTCCTCTGGCGAATAGAGAGACAGTTGTTTTTGAAAAATATCTTTTTCGGAATCAATAATTCCAAAACATGTATTTGTGTCAAAACCTTAACATTGATTTTCTGCACCATTGTACTATTCAGATTAAATTACGTATGAAACTTAATAATAATAATAAATTTTATAGAAATTTCAGATTATTTAACGTAATTATTTAAAGCCAAATCAATTTCTTGATTCAACAAATGTATGCAGCAAATATTCGTGATCTGTAATTAAAGATGAAAGATTGAGTTTCTATTGTGCCTTCAGATCGAGGTCTGTAAAGATAAATATAAGTTCGAGACCCAGAAAGTGAATTTGGACCAGCCTTCGGACCTACAAATTTTAATACATTTACTCGGCATAAAAGCTCGGCATACTTAGCTCGGCATAAAAGTACGACCATCTACAAAGAAATAAGTCATTTTTAATGTTATATTATAAGCATGCCTTCTCCCTCAGTGATGGGTGGTTCTGGCTTACGAAGCAGTTCTTTTCACACGAGGCAGATGGCAGAGCATTGGCGTATAAATAAAGGTTTTATTTCCAAGGATACGACGAAAAGCGAAACCAAAGATGAAACCACTAAACAAAAGGTTGAAGCGTCTTCTTAAAGAGTACGCACCACCACGTAAATGTGCTATTGAGTGCTTTTGGATTTATTACCAATTAGTAGGAAATGAACGGTATATTACAAGCATTTATGCGAAATAGACGACTTATTAACTGTGTGTATGGAAGGGAGAGGGGACTAATTCACCTTCGCGGCCCTGCTGAAGCAGCGATCTTGTGAATGGACTTTTCTTTTTTACGTGGCTGAGAGCAAACGTCGCGAAAGCGCTATGCGGGTGTTATCGATTCCAATGCGTCCCGGAATGACCTCGATGGCAAGGCATGATATGCATTAAGGTTTGTTGATTACAGCAGAAATTTGTAAAAACACGTTTCGTTCGTATATTTTGAACATTCTAATCACGAGGATGCGCCAGTTATTAATTAGCTTGATTGGGAAGTGTAAACAAAGATTTATTACGATTAAATTACAACGTAGTCAAAACAACAATTATTTTAATAACGTTATGAGTTTTCACATTGAATATAGCTCATGAAAGTTTTAATTTGGAATTATGGGAAATAAAATTATAAAAAATGTAAGATACAATATCTGAAGTTTCCTAAGGGATTAATAAATCATTTTAATATCTCATGAGTACATTTATTGCAGATTTGTCTGTGCGATAAAAGTATTAAATGTGCAATATTTCAACCAAGATGTAATTGTAATTTGTAACACTGTTGGGCGAGGAGTTCCGACGAGAGGGTGAATTTACTTGTATTCTTCAGGTATATTTGAAAAAATATCTTTCAAAGGGTTTGTTATTATCAGAGCACAGTAGACGGAAAAGGTAAAAGATTATAATCAAATGCATTCAATACGAGCAATAATCTATGTCATTGAATAAAATTAAATAAAAGCCAATGTTCTTTATATTCGTTCAAATTTTTCTTAATAAAATAAAATAAATATTCGCCCAGTTTTCTAGAAGCTCCCATAGCACATCTGCGACGATATATGGCTACACAAGTAATTATAAATAAACTGGCTAATTTGCTGAATACTTTCACAAGATATGTACATGCTGCAACTACTAAAATGGAATTTAATACAGTGCGGTATTCGAGATGCGTGGATGCGCAATTTGTGCAATTATATTAGCAATCGAGCTTTTAGAAAATTCAATGGAATTTGATCCAATATTGTCCTATTTTACCTCCGTTCCTCCCATTTCTTCCCAGCAGCTTTCATTTGACGGATATTCTTTGACGAGTGTTTTGAATTCAATATAGAAGAATTCTGGCTTTTTTCACAAAACGTACTTCACATTTCTGCGAAAATAATATTAACTCATTGACAATTTAGTGCCCGATATTGGAATTAACGTCGATGATATCTCTGAATGTGAAGCTCTTGATACCTAACGGTTTTTGTGTTACTTCACGTAACAAGATATTCAATGATACATCCATTGAATAGTTTTAAATTCTAATAATAAATTCTGAGATTCTCGGCATTAGTTCTGTATTTCTCGAAGTTTTGAATAATTCGTAAATACAAGATTCAATGGGCTTTTATGTTAATTTTTCGGTTGTAAGAATCATTGTAACATTTAGTGGTAAGTACTAATATTTATTGGTACAAATTGTGAGAAAAATATGCCTTGGAGGCCATTTCATCGAAGAATCGAGGACTTTCTGCCCCTCCGAAAACATTTTACCAAATATCAACATGTGCCAGTTATTGTTTCTTAAAGGTGTCTTAAGTTATTGTTTCTTAAAATCATGTGTAGAGTTATAAACTGAAACAAAATATTACAAAATTTAAAACACGCAACACACCCTACTTATTTATATCGGTTATTTTCCTGGCATATACATAAAAATACATTTTATAGCTTCATTGTATCCTATTTCTTCACTTCACTCTACAGTAACTCTTTGTTCTGAATGTAAACTTGTGCCCCCAAGTTCTATGCGAGATTGCAATCCGTTGGACATCCCATTGAAGTTCGTGGGTGTTCTTCTTAAATGTGAACAATAATTAGTCTAGTCCCCTTACAAAAGGAAATTTTACTATATTTTGAAAATATTCATATGAGGTGAAATGACGGTTCAAATTTGTAGTGTTTTGCTATAATATTTATTCACTTGTAAAGTTAGTGTATGGTAATGTCCTTATCTGGCCTTGAACACTCCGATAAACTGACAAAGGTTCATATTTTTTGTGTCTTTAAGTTACAAGAGTGGTCGGTCATTGAACTGAAGAAACTGCTGAGAGAGAAAACTAAATTGGCTGCTCGGGCGCTTGGGCTGCAGATACATCAACCCCATAAGCGGCATTTCGCCCCGCGCGGCGTGGCGCGGAGGGGCGGGGGTGAGGGTGAGGGTGGGGGGGGGGGGCGAATCTCCGGCGGGAGCGTGACGGGCGGGCGGCGCGAGGATCTCGTTTACGGAGGGCTCGTCGGCGGAAGTCGGTCGCTAGCCACTTCCGCCGAGCGGCGGCGGCGCGCATCACTCTGGCTTGACGTCAAGAGCCCCCGTCCCCGGGCGGGCTTTCTCGCATTCTCCCCGCGAGGGAGGAGGGAGAGGGCCGGCCATTCCGATGAGGGGCCACCGTAGGACAGACAATTCCGCTGTGGAGACGCAACCCCCTATGCTTTGTTCCAAAAGCCATTTTTCTTCCTTTTACGAAGTACAGTGGTTCATTTTTCTTCAAGCAGACTACTTTACCAACAATATATCTTAAATAGTGGCTATTTTCCCACGTATTGTTTCACATAGAATAGTACATATAGTACATACCCCTCTTCACGACAACCCCTTTATTAATATCACCCTCTCCCCGATCTATTTTTTGAGAACGGAATATTTTCCTATATAAGACCAATGTAATTTAGTTTCCTTTATTCCGACCACCTCTAACCCCGACCAGCAACTACTACCCCCCCCCATCCACTCACCCACTTTCTTAAAACAATATATATTTGTGAGATAATTTCGAGCTAGTTATAGACACCAAAACAATTTCGTCTATTTCAAGCACTTCCAAATTAATAATTCAAAAATGATGCTCATGATAAAATAAGATCTCCACCTCAAAACAAAAGTAAAACCTTCAAGATAAGCGAATTTTGGGCCACTTAAAATACTTTCCGAAATGTCAAAACATACCTGTAACACAGTATTGAATCGAGAAACTCATAAGCCTTTACCGAAGGCAGGATAAAGGTGAAGGATTAGAGCAATCGGAGACTAGCACCCACTCCTTGTGACACCTTTTGACCTCACAGAACTCTATACAAGAGCATCAAGGTCCCTTCACAAACTCGAAACAACTATGGCTGCAGGAAAAGCAATATCTGCTTAACTGTATGAGTGCGCCAAAGCAAAGAAGATCTTATATAGAGGAATAGAAATGCAGTATGTTGAATGCAAATGTATTGGAAGGAATCAAAAGGTAGGCTACAAAGAACAAGTGTTAAAAAACTCCACCGACATTTGAAATAATGTATAAACATTTAATATAGTAAAATGAGACGTTTCACCGTGAACTTAAAAAGTATAGTTAAAAATAATTTTATTTTGAAAATGCAAGTGAGAGTTGAAATGTCACATTGCGGATGAGTGAGAAGATGATAAGGCCGACTGCAGAGTAAAGGACAAAATTTTGTTTCCTTTATGACTTCGCTAGACGTATGGTACAGTCGTCTCTCCACACATCTGTTATTTTTTATGAGAATAAGAATACGATAGCTAGCAAACGATCGGTCTTCTTAGGTCTTGAAATTGCCAGGCATAACATGGCAATGTTTTTGTTATGATTAGGCTCCTGATATTTAGAATTTTTATGAACATCATTTTAGGCTTTTTGAAAAGTCGATTTATCCCATTTAAGATTTTTGTATTTTTTCAAATCGTGTTAATCGGAGGCTGAACAATAATTGCCATAAATAACCTTTCATTTATTAACTCATTATATACAATGATTTTACTTCTGAACTTGAGCATAGTTCTTCTTAAAATATAACATCAAATTTGAGATAAATTTTTTAACTTCTTAAATATTCTCTAGAAAATTAGTATTCAATCAAGAAATTCACTTAAAGACGTTCTATTGAAATAAACAAGCATGCATAATCCTAAAATATCTAATGTGGAGGACTTCCTATTGTGTCTCAATGCAAACGCGAAACGAGAAAAAGTTTGCTCAACGTAACATGAGGAGTGCATACGAGTACTTCGTAGATGCTACTGCTCACGGTCTCTAAGAATTGCCTCAATTCTACAGCATTTATTCCGCTACAATAAGGATTTTGTTTCTTTCATCTTTGCGTACCTAAAATTACAATGAATTTTCGGGAGCTTTCACAACAACACGTCACCAACTGTTTCTGACACTTCCTTCCACGAAACAGCTTAAATAATGTTAATCGCTTCGTTTAGAGACATGCACCTTCTGTTTTTATCATGAAATTACGATTAATCTAATTAATGCCAATAAAGTTGGCAACTTTAGTTGCCAAAATTCCGATCAACCGAAATGAGTTTTCTTAAGCCATTTTTGCATTTATTTTTAAGAAATTCCTATTTATCATTTTTTGTCATTTAAACACCTTTTAGTCATTTTTAGGATCTATAGGATACATGTATTTGGCTTAGAAATGATTGAAACTGACATTTTATTAAAATAATGACTTTGAAAAGTAAATGGGTTGAAACCTAATTATGATTCTCTTGCCCAAACGTTTTCGGCCATATCTGAGATTGATTTTGACAGGTGGTTATGATATGATTTGAATGATAAAGGAGTTACGGAGAAAAGAGAGCCAGGAGAAACCGAAGAGTCCTGAGAAAACCTGCCACAAACCCCGTGGTTTGACCGGAATTTGAAAACCGTAATTTAGAGATAGAAAGAGTGCGGTCTGATTATTACACCATTGGTCGTCTACGAGTTGCATGCTTTCTGGAATAATCTTAAAGAGACGTAAAAAATATAACCAATATATCCCTGTCACAAATATATATTCCTATCCCCCTATATATGCTTAGCATTTTTGGTTCGCGGAATGTAGTTTCCTATACTAATAAAATGATTTGCCGCAATGCCCTCAGCGCTTATATCTACGGCATTTTTCGTACCTTTTAAATTTAATATTCTATAAAATTTTTCATAATGACTATTTGAGTACATCTATACATCTCCATTGTCGACCTGATAGCTTGGTGGATCCTTGACATATGATGGAGTTGTTTTATTTACGAACTCTACTCAGAGAGAAAGTCCATTTGAAAGTAACTATATTTTCATTCAGACATTCATGTTCTTGAAACGCTTTGCCTCGTCTTGACAGTCAAGTACTGTGTGTAACTCGCGAAGATCTAAAGAATATACAGAGGCAAAAAGAAGTTTCTCTTCACTTTTTGTATTCGTTGACGTAGCTCGCCTCACCTACTTGCGGCTGACAAAGAAATTACTCTTTCCAGATAGAACTCCGGTTTAATATTTAATGAGATACTAAACATGTTGAGTCATTGACGTTTTTATGAGAGATGTTTGTTGATTTTCACAAGTATTCGTTACATTTCTTGCTTGCAAACAATCTCCTTGTACTTCCTCATTCTTTGCTACACGTATTGCGAGTATAAAATTGCATTCTCATATGCCAAAAGTTCATAAAAAGTCACTCATTATGTACAAAGTGGTCGAAACATATCAGTGTAATATAACTTAAAACATTGATATGATTAGTTACCAATGAATTCAAAAGGTTGTCTTTTATAGACCGTTAAAATATATACGTTTATTTTTCCTTCGTACAGGGCTTATTTCATGCGACATCGATTGTCGGAACATTCATATACTCCATTGTCGTCGTAAATTCTAACATTGATTGGTGTACGTATGAAAATACATTATTAATTAATTCTAAGCGTCAAATGAAATTGTTTGCGCCCACGTTTGTCATTCATGAACAACTTCATAAAAAAATTACGCGTCCCGAAAACGGAGCCTCACTACTAACAAGTAGTAAGATAAACGTTTTATTGTCGATAGTGCACAATTTTAATATGTATAACACCAAATCTGTGATTAATTTATTTCCATTGAATTATTCTTGTACAAATTTGGTATTTTCTCATCTTTTTATTGAAATAACTATTTAATGGATGTTGTATATGAGAAAAGGCTTGTTTGCACTGTATTGCCGTAACTGGGGAAAAGAACACTTACCATGAGGAGCAGCATGCTGGCGGGCGTCATGGCCACCTTTTGTTTGTGCCTACAAAAGAGAAAAAAATAGTTTTTTACGTTGCTATTAGAACACATTGACATCAGAAATGAGTGTAAATAACTTGTAAACCAATATGGATGCGAAAGTTAATAAAAGAAACACTCGTAATATTGCTAGTATTTTGTGGAAAACTTTTCTGCATAAACAAGTGTTTAATTTAAATTGGTTTATTGTAAAGAAGTGGGCAATATGGACTGAATAAACTGAGAGGAATACATAGTGCATATACAATTGCGAATAGAAAAGATTCTCTTGAAAAATATGGCTGAATAACTAATCATTTTATTTATAGCCTACGTGAATACACAAATGTTCTGCGCGTTTGGCACTGACTCGATATTCTTCAATTATTATAACAGATATTTTATTATCTATAATAAAATTGAAATATTACCTGGAATCTAAAGTACCATGTATTGCGTAATTTCAATCATAGTGACTTTATACACACTCATAAATATACGTTTGCCTTCAGATTTGAATCGATTTAGGAGTAAAAAAGAGTGAGTGTCGACACTGAGAACAAAGATCTTTTATTCTTGAAATAAAAAATTGGTTTTCCTGAAAAAGCTTTGTACAATTACAAGTGTGACCATTGCATGGAAAATGCCAAAGAGAAGAAACCAAAGCTATAGAAACCGACACATGAGTATGATATTTTGTCATCTAAGAGAAGGTTTTTTTCTATATCATATGGAAGGAGATTTGTCTTCAGTATTCGACGAATAAATAAAGAGTATTATCTAATTTTGTACCTTGAATTAAACTCAAAATATACTATAAAATCTACTATAAAATTTTGATAAAAATGTATTTTTGCTACAACAAAGTCCAAAAATAATATTTGCAGGAAGTCAGTATTTTCTTAATCCTAAAAATCGAAAACAACTGATCAAAAATACATTTCATGAAATTGATCATCTTTATTCAGTCGACAAAATTTCATTCAACGACTCTTATAGCCATACAATATTTTTAAAGAGAGGTAATGCTTCTAGAAAGCTTCCGGTTTCTATTGACATAATGTGCCAAATCATTGCTGCATCAAAGCAGACGTTGTATTGGCACTCAACCTGACGCTTGATGAACAAACAAGGCGAAACTTACCGGTAGCAAGTGAGAAGTTGACTATACAAATTGTACGTAAAATTAATATGATGTTAAGTGGAGATGACGGACGAAAATAGGCAAAGAGAATCATATATTTGTGAAACAGTTGAAAATAGTACTAACTTCTGTGACAAGAACTGGTAATGAGCGATCTTTAAGTCACCCAATAAACTAAATAGTTGTCATAATAATAATAATAATAATAATAATAATAATAATAATAATAATAATGATAATAATAATAATAATAATAATAATAATAATGATAATAATAATAATAATAATAATAATAATAATAATAATAATAATAATAATAATAATAATAATACTTCGCTCGAACAATCCACATGACGAACATGTAGAACTTGAAAATGATGATCCCGTGGAAGGTTCATCGCTTTCCAGTGAAACACACGTCAGTGGTGAAAACTCATCTGGCAATGAATTACACGATAAGGACATGATGCGAAATCTCCTTCGGCGCGAGATAGAAAGAGTTAGTCAACTTCCGTTTGAATCTCGCGAACCGTTGAGGAGAATATACGAAAATGCCAAAGCTAAAAGAGTGATAGAAACAGTTAATTCTGTCTTAAATGAGGTGGTGGAGACCCCAGGCAGAGATCTAGATATTACTGAAATCAATCACATCATATATGCAACTGGATATCTAGTATCTCAGATAATTTTGGGGCCAGCCAAGAACACCGACGGCCGACAGCAAAACAGAGTAAACAGCTCTGTACCCCCATGGATGAACAGAATTATGAAACGGATAGCCGACACCCGGCGTGAAATATCATTCTTAGCTGAGGCATCTTCTAAATCAACGCACACTTCTAAAGTTCAACGAAAAATATTCAATGTTGAACAAAAATACCAAATTGGAAATGACACCAGCAGGCTAATGGTAGTTGAGAAGCTAAAAGAGAAAATTCAAGCATGGGCTCAACGAATAAGAAGGTACAAACGTAGAATAGATTTCCGTGTACAGAACCGGTTGTTTGAAACAGACGCGAAGAGATTCTATCGCAATCTGACTCAAAAACCGAATGGCAAAGCTGTTACTCCTTCAAAAGATGACGTCGAAGCATTTTGGGCAGGAATCTGGGAAGAGAGCAGATCCTACAACAAAGACGCATCTTGGCTTCAATCTGAAGTTGATGCTGCCGATGAACTTGTAGAAACAGTGGAAGATGTTCACCAATTCTCGGAAGAGGACCTCTTCCAAGCAATTAAGAACATGGGAAACTGGAAGTCCCCCGGGATTGATAAGATCCAGATTTATTGGATTAAGAAATTAACAGCAATACATTCTCATCTAGCAAAGGCTGTTAATAAAATTTTTGAAAACCCAAAGGAAATCCCGGAATGGCTCACACGCGGCATCACGTATTTGCTACCCAAAGCGGGAGACAGCTCTTTGGCGAAGAACTACAGGCCAATTACTTGTCTGCCAGTACTGTACAAAGTTATAACTTCAGCTATAGCTGACAAAATGTATAGACATCTAGATAAGAATCATCTACTGCCAGCTGAACAAAAAGGATGTCGTAAAGGCTCTTATGGGTGTAAGGAAATCTTGCTACTGAATAAAGTCATCTTGAATGATGTAAAGAAACGCAAACGTAATTTGAGCATGGCTTGGATTGACTACCAAAAGGCCTTTGATAGTGTACCACACGATTGGATTTTGAAGACCCTGGAGATCTATCGATTTCATCCTAGACTTGTTGAGTTTTGCAAGGCTAGTATGAAGTCGTGGAGTACCAGGTTACTAATCCACAGCGGAAAGGAAGCAGTAGAAACCAGAAGTATTCAGATTAACAGGGGTATTTTTCAAGGAGATTCACTATCCCCTCTGCTGTTTTGCATTAGTTTGATCCCACTATCGAGACAGTTGTCGCAAGCTGACTTTGGTTTTAAGCTCCATGGTGATGAAAGGCCAGTATCACATTTGTTTTACATGGATGATCTGAAAGTGTTTGCCAAGAATGAAGCGATTCTCTCCCAAATGCTGTCTGTCGTGAATGACTTTAGCAATGACATCTGCATGAAGTTTGGTCTTGACAAGTGTGCAAAAATCAATTTAAAAAGAGGGAAACTCACAACGTCTGAGAACATTGAAATTCATACGCACACTGTGATTCAAGATCTTGAGCCAGGTAAAACTTACAAATATCTGGGCATTGAAGAATGTGAAACCATCTCGAATGACAGAATGAAAGAGAGAATTCGTAGGGAGTATTATAGAAGAGTGAGACTGGTCCTGCAGTCCGCTCTGAATTCCAGGAATAAAATATCTGCAATAGGTAGTTTGGCGGTACCTGTAGCCGAATACAGTTTTGGACTAGTGGACTGGACTGAGCAAGAAATTCGCACCATGGATCGAAAAACCAGAAAACTGCTAACAATGCATCATGTTTCCCACCCTCGAGCTGATATACATAGACTTTATGTGGCACGTAAGGAAGGAGGAAGAGGCCTCAGACAAATTGAGGCCTCCTGGCACAACGCAATAGTCGGGTTGGGTAAGTATGTAGTCAGCCATCAAGACGACCCTCTAATGAGGCAGGTCATGAAATCTGACCGAAGAATGGGAAACAGAGGCATTGTTAGTGTAGCAAGAAACATTGCGAAGAAAACTAGGCAAGACACGTCGAATAACACAGACACTGAACTTCTGATGCTGCTAAACATGAAGTGTGAGACACAAAAAATGTTAAAGAAATCGTGGAGAGACAAACCACTCCACGGTCAATACCTAAAAAGAATGGACAAGGTGCAGATCAATAAAGATCAATCATTTATGTGGCTTAAAAGGGGAAGGATGAAGCCAGAATCGGAAGCACTTGTAATAGCTGCCCAAGATCAGGCCTTGAGAACACGACATTATGATAAAGCGGTTCTCAAAATTTCCCAAGATGACAAATGCCGCATTTGCCTGGAGCAAGTAGAAACCATTGATCATATTGTCTCAGCTTGTCCAATCCTAGCAAAGACCGAATACCTTAAAAGACATGACAGGGTGTGTAGCTACCTCCACTGGCAGATCTGTACCGCCCTCGAAGTTCCAAACACATGCACCAAGTGGTACGAACACTCACCGAAACCGGTGACGTCTGTTGGATTGTGTACGATATTGTACGACCAACAAATTCAAACTGATCGCACGATAGCGGCAAACAAACCGGATATAGTTATCCGGGATTTGGCGAAAAAATCGTGTTTACTTATCGATGTTGCTGTACCTTGCGATCAAAACGTCGTTACCAAGGAGGCAGAGAAACGTCTTAAATACAAGAGTTTGGAAATCGAGATCAGCCGAATGTGGGGCGTAAAAGCACAGGTCGTCCCGATAGTTATCGGAGCTCTGGGATTTGTTCCGCAAAATTTGAGTAAGAACTTGTCTAAACTCCCAGGTAATTCAAAAGACTGGGAAGTGCAAGAAATTGCTTTATTTGGAACAGCCCACATTTTGCGTAAAGTATTGTAGAGGCACTGATAGTCACCGAATCTGCTCCTTAGGTAGCTGGTTGCAACCTGGAGTAGATTTTATATTCAGCCGACTCATAAGATCTTTAGTCGTGATGTAATGGAATAATAATAATAATAATAATAATAATAATAATAATAATAATGTGGCGAGACAATGATAGTGATTGTGACCATGAGGAACCATCAAGGTGACCATCAAGGAAAATAACCTCAAGTGATGTAATATTGGCAGCTACTATTCGAGCGGCAATGAAATTGGTGAGATATTTCGGGAATTTCCTTTTGACTACGCTGCCATGGTAAATACTGTGCCACAGAAAACAGCTGGAATATCAGTAAATGTAGTTACAAAGGCACAACATCAAGGATAGTAACCTCAAGTGATGCAATATTGGCAGCTGCTATTCGAGCAGCAATGAAATTGGTGATATATTTCGGGAATTTCCTTCTGACTACATTGCCACGGTAAATACTGTGCGGCAGGAAACAGCTGGAATATCAGTAAATGTAGTTACAAATTTGCCAGAAACCAAAACGTAAATAGAACGGGTTCGAAAGTATCGCACATTAAAGAGAACCGTAAAGAAGAGGAAGTACTGCGACTGCAATCCGCTTTCCACCAGCCTCAAAGTCTTCTGTGTGTGACTTCAAATGACCTGTGCGCGTATGTAACCTAATCAATGTCATTTTCACCCGCTTTGCTTTCATTGGTTCATTTGGAATGTCCTAATTTCTCTTATATTGTAATTGTAAGCTCCAATGTGTAAATAATGCATTTCGTCAAGCCTGCACAAATCTTCTGGTCTTGAGGAAAATAGGTCATATTCAGTCACTGCCCGAAGGAAAATTCCAGCGGCCAGCTGCCCTGATACGTAGTTTTCAGTGGTTTCTCCGATCAATATCGACGAATGTCGAAGCATTGTCTTACAAAATGAGCCCCGGACCGGGTACCATATTTCCTTCCTCATCCTTGTTCCTCCTCTCCCCTTTCACACACACACACACACACACACACACACACATCACGTACTTGCATTACACTACCACACACTTTGGCAGCCCACTTTTTTTCTTTGAGGCAGTCTCGCTGGGGAGATACTTAGAGAGGGAAATCATACCATACAACGTGTTGGTCGGGATTGAATCTCACATTACAGTGGGAGGAGACACACTACCATCTTTCACGATATAACGTGTTGGTCGGGATTGAATCTCACATTACAGTGGGAGGAGACACACTACCATCTTTCACGATATAACTTGCGTGAATGACCGTGATAGTGAACGCGCCTGGACACACTGAATAATTAATCAACCTTGAAGAGAAGGGCAAGAACCGCTCTGTTTCCTGTGAAATAAAAGAAAAAGCTATAAGACGCTAGTGTAGATCTACCCAACAAGTTTTAATCGTGACTCGGAAAATATCCGGGGGCATCGCCAGAGCCACTTTTCTTCCGCTCACCCCTCTTCCCAAACTCTCATCACCACCAGCGGTCGGCCCGCCTCACAATCACTCTGCAAACCTTCTCGCCCCACAAATGAGCTTTCAGTATTGCGCGTGTCCCCGGTGGCAACCGTGAGCCCACGGCTGGGCAGGACAATAGCTCTGTGTCACTGTTTTGGACAGGTTTGCGCTAGAGAAATGAAATCATTTGCAGGTTATATTTTCTTGTATTGCAGAGTATTGCAAGCTTTCTGTACTGTCCCCCTTTTTAATTATTCGATATATCTCGTAAAAGATGCTTGACACTTTGATATGAAAGTACTCTAATCCTACCAAATTAAGACACTATTTCCACAGGTTAAAAAATTCCATAGAATGAATAAAAAATATGTTATTTTTATTTTCACCTTAATTAGATTCGAATTACAGTTTTACGCAAACCATGTCCACAATACCAAGAAAATAGTACAGATATCTTTGAAAGCTTTATTTTGATTATGCAAGTTACGACGAAATCAATTATTCAAAGTTTTTGTCAAAGAAGCGTGCATTATTAATTCGCCGGTATCAACGGTCTGAGTTTTTCAGACGATGGAGACAGAGGCCACACTTTGCATAGTCGCAGTGTGGAAAGCCGCTTGCGTACAGGAGGGCCTGGCGGGCGCCACGAGGCCGGAGTTCAGGACCCAGCTCCCCGCCCCTCTCGACCGCCCTTTCCTTAATGGAAAGCAGGAAGGTGGCTGATGGGGTACGTGCCGCGCATGCGCGAGATAGCCGAGTCTCCGGGATCCGCAGCACGCCGTGTGGAGGAGGGAACGAGGAACGAGAGCTCCTGCAGTTTGAGTGTCCTTAATCACAATCACCGTCTGAGTTGGCTCAGTGCAGCGACTGTTGCCACAGGGGTGACACTGACCGGGAGATCCTCGCATTCAAGTCCCGATGGTGACGGTTTCTTGATACTACCTACGTAGCTAACATACAATTAGTAACAGTCTTGTTTGTACAATCCATAATTTGCTCGAAAATCATTGGTTTTAAGTGGAAAATTGAGACTAATGCAAATTATATGACAGGACAAACAAGACTGTTACCAACTGTATCTATTACCTAGCTATACCTCTCGTTCCTGTTCCATTCACACCGATAAAGATGGCTCAGAGTGTCAAATGATGTCACTGCAGTATCTCCGACAGAGAGGTTCTCGGGTTTTAGATATGACAGTGGCAGGATGATCAACACTAGCTAGAGAGCTAGGTCGAATTCAGCCGCTGTTCTAGAGGAGAATTCTAGCGGCCGGCTGCTCTGATTGGCAGTTTTCCGTGGTTTTCTCCTATCAATACCAGGCGAATGCTGGATCAGAACAGAACAAACAGATTACTCTTTCGGGACTAATGATCATGGTAGGTGCCGCCGGAAACACGAAATTATTAATCAAACATTAGCGCCTTCACGAAAAGAGTCACCTAGCATTGAAATGTATTATCCTAACGACTTTTCACTATTATTCTAGAGAACACTGTAATGAAGCTAAAATAATCATAATATTGTGTTTTTTCATTATTTTTAGTACCTATTATTTTGATTTTGCATTGATGGCGTTATCATGAAAATCAGATCTCATGGATATTGTCGAACCCCAGCGATTGTCATTTTGAGTTTCTAGCTGTGGAACTGCGTGTATGTTTATGCATATTATATCCTTTCAGTTCACACCTCACAATAACTAATGGTCTTATATCATCACTCGCATTATTTGTACCCGTTTCATGATCATATAATGTTACAACCTAGTTGACCCGGTGTGGAAATTACTCATATTTCAATTCTATGGTGTAATATTTGCAAAAACGGCCCGCGGTGAGTTAGGTACTTCACTTGGGGATGTTCTCGTTGACCCAACATGCATTTGCGAGTTTTGCCATCTCAGCGAAATCTTTGCCCTCGATGGGATTTGATTAATTATTTCGTGTTTTCGGGCGCATCAACTGCTGTGATCATTAGTTCCGCAAATAAAGTTGATTTTTTATTGTGGGAGATGGTGGTGTTCTTCCCCACCTGAATGGCGGAATCACACGTCGGCTTTCCGAGATTCCCCATCCAAGTATCTGCCAACAGTGGCTCACCGATCTTGCTGAAAAGAGCTCTAAGCTTCCCATTGGTCTCTCGACATGTGTGGTAATGTAGTGCACGTCAGTGTAGTGCGTGTCAGGGGTGAAGATAGGACAAGGAAGAGGTAAGAAAGATCGCGCGTGATCAGTGACTCGTTTGTTTGGGTACTACTCCGGCGTTCGCCTGATATTGATCAGAGATACCACGGAAAATTACCGTTCAGAGCAGCCGGCCGCTAGAAGTAAGCGCCAGACTGCAACTAAATTCGATCTATCTAATGCCTAAAATCCTGTCAGCATCGGGACTCGAACCCCAGGACGATCAGAGGCATTGCAGTGACATCAGTTGCCCTGAGCCACGTCAGCCGGTAAAGGCGCCGAAAGGTTTCGTGATGAGGCAAGGAATTTCCTTGCTGCAGGAGCCAGAGAGTATTTATAACTGGGAGGAGCTGCCAGCGCGTTAAAGAGTCTCTGAGGGAGAGATGAAGAGTCCACTCTGCTCCCCGCGGCTGCGTTCGCGTTGCGCGGGCAGGCACAATTCCGGCGAGCGCGACACTGGAGGACGCGACGGCAGGCGGAGGCCGGGGCTGAGCAAAGAATGGCGAGGCGGAGTGGACGGAATGAGGCGAAGGAGACTCCTCAGGGCGCGTCAGCGGGGGCACCACGCCCGAACGTGCAATTGCGGACAGCAGGCCGGAAGAGCGGCAAACGGCGTGTTCGTGCGGGATGGATGGAATGTAGGAGTGGGATCCCCTTCGCTCCGACAGCCTGCGCTGGCGCTTCGCCCGCATGCGCTACTGCGGCTTAGCCGGACAGGCAGGGCGAAAGAGCAGCGTAGCCGGGGCATGGCTGCGGGAACAGGGCGGAGCGGAGCAGCGAACGCCATGAAACGGCGAGATGGACGGAATGTGGGACTGGGGTCCTCTCCGCTGAGAGCTTGCAGTGATACCACACCCTTAAGTGTAATTGCGGCTTAGCGGGACAGAGTAGGACGGAAGGAAGGGGAAAGGCGGGGAAGGGCTGAAGGAGGAGAGCGGATAATGGGCGATTAGAGCGGGGTGGATGGAAAGTGGGAGTTGGATCCTCTCCGCTGAGAGCTTGCAGTGGTACCACGCCTGTATGTGCGATTGCGGCATAGCGGGACAGCAGGACGGAAGGCGAAAGGTGAGAAGGGCTGAAGGAGCAGAGCGGAGGGGAGTGGCAAACGGCCGGTTAGAGTGGAATGGATGGACTGTGGGAGTGGGATCATCTCCGCTGTGAGCTTGCAGCGGTACTACGCCCGTAGGTGCAATTGCCTGGGACGAGGCGGGTGGCGTAGGCGGAGTGGGGCGGGGTGAATGAATCGAGGCGGAATGGGTTGCTCTCGGCCCTGCGAGTCTGCGGTGGCTCTTTGGTGCAATTGCGTGGGCGATACTCTGGAGGGCGAGGTGACGGAGCAGTGCTAAGCGCGATGGAGCGGAACGAGAGGACATGAAGCGGGGCGGATCGGAGTAGGGCGGGGCGAGAAACAGCGAGAGGAGGAGGAAGGACCTGCGGGGTGGGAGAATCCGAGGGGCAGGACGCAACAGAGCGGGGAAAGGCAGGGCGGGGAAGGGCGGGAGGAGCATGACGGAGCGGAGAAGAGCGGGGCCAGAAAGAGTGGGAGGAGACGGACAGTGCAGAGGTGGAAGGGGAGATCGGGGAAGACCGGGAGGAGCAGACGGGGCGGAGTGGGAAGGACAAAGTTCGAAGGTATGAGACGGAGAGGATGGTGCCGAGCGGAAAGGGCGCAGCGGGAGAGAGCGTGAACGGTTGGACAGACCAGAGTAGGGAAGGCGAGGCAGGAAAGAATGTAAGGGGCAGGCTGGTGCAGAGCGAGGAAGGGCAGGGCGGGAAAAAGCGGGCGGGGCAGGACGGTGTAGAGGGGGAGAGCGCGGTCGGGGAAGACCGGGACGAGCTGACAGAGTGGAGTGTGAAGGGCGGGGCGGAAAGGTATGAGAGGGAGAGGGCAGTACGGAGCGAGAAGGTCGGGGCGGGAAAGAGAGTGAAGTTCAGGACGGACCAGACAGGGGAAGACAGGATAGTAAGATTGGGAGAAGCGGGGAAGGGCGGAGCGGAGCAGGAATCGGCATAGCTGTTCAGAGCTGGCTAGAGGGGTGGGGCGGGAACGAGCGGGCGGGGTAAAACTCAGTGGAGCGGTCCACAACAGTGCGGGGTGGGCGGTGGGCGGCAAGGCGCGGGGCGCGGGGCCGCGGAGGGCGGCGCGCAATGACGCAGGCTGCGCCGCGGGGGCCGTCTGCGCGCGACGCGGCGATGCGACGTTGTTCCCGCGCCCGCCCCGCGCAGCCGCGCGAGTGGCCGCTGCTGCCCGCGTTTGGAAGCCCAACGCCCGGCCACGCGACACGGCGCGAGCGGTCGCTTTTTGCACGCGGTTTCTGGGAAACACCTCGTGTCTTCTCGAGTGGTTATTGAGAATACGCTGCTGACACGATGTTTGCTTGAACGCTCATTTCAGGGTTGTACGGTGATTTCTTTCTTCTTCAACGATGAAATATTTTATGAAATTTGAAGTGAAACTGTGCCAATGTTGGCTACTGTTTTGTACGTTGTGTATCGTATGAGCGCTAACTCATTTGAAATTAATGTATGCATTCCCTTATTATCACTAAACCCCTTTGTCCATTTTACATTCTTCACCGTGGTGATCAAAATTCATTTTAAAATATGCTACTTTGAATTCGTATATCTCATTATATCGAAAATTTTAGTCCAACGATCAGTGTGGCAAAGTGTTAGCTTCCGTTGCTGATTTTATTAGCTTCGTCTCGTTTTGTTGAGCAACTCTTTCGCCGATCCAACGTTTTCATTCAGTGGTGGGCAATGATTGCATCAAGATGCATTTTGGTTCGAGTTTGATTGCAGTGTACTTGTCAAGGAG
The DNA here is from genome assembly GCA_031308135.1 of Acheta domesticus. Classification (NCBI taxonomy): domain Eukaryota; kingdom Metazoa; phylum Arthropoda; class Insecta; order Orthoptera; family Gryllidae; genus Acheta; species Acheta domesticus. The sequence continues at coordinate 109,728,906 of JAHLJT010003656.1, read as the reverse complement.
GCATGGTATTCTCTAAATTGTAAGTACCATACATAATTTCATACAGATAAACTTCACCAATACGAAATCATTCGCTTGCGGTCGTTGGGATTTTGAAAGGTAACAGAAATCTTGATTTTATGCCAAAACTCAATTTTCTTCAATATTTATGGTTTTTGAACATTTTGTTAAAACGAAATACATTGTATTTGTGATTAGTTATAAAAATTGGACAGTTTACGACAAAAACAGATTTTAAATGACCTTTAAATACAAATAACAAATTTGAAAAAGAACAGTCCAGACCATAAATATGGTTAATGATCATAAATCTCGTTTGTACCGCTTACAATTAAAGCACAAAAAGCATACTGAAAATGACCCTATGCACAATACTGCAAATGCGGTTATTGGTATCTATATCCTTGTTAATTCACTCTAAAGAGTATCAAAATGTATGTTTTTTCTTGTACGATATATTTTTTGTTTCAATTCTCCCCCTCATCGATTCTTATCCCTATTTCTTGGTTAACAATACCAATGATTTCAGTTTCTAATTTATTAAAGTGTACACAATTTGTAAGAGTGAGTTACGGAATGTATATGTCAAGTTCAGCGAGAGGTGTTAAAATGAGATGAAGTTGTGATTATTTTATAAATCAGTAATTATTAAGGGAAAATAAGTTTCAGTTTTAGATCCTCGTGATTCTGTACATTATTAATTATTGGTGATATATTAAATGGTTTTTCGATAGTGAGTTCTTCAGATAGTTGGGGAGTTCAAACAGCGACTTACTGACATTGTGAATTGATGGATCGCAGAGACTCCGATTCTAGAGGTCGGTGCTTCTGCAGAGAGTTTTCCTCATTTCTCCAACGCAAATGATGGGTTTCCCCAGCGCAAATGCCAAAATAGCACTCTCCAAACCGGTTGGAATGCATGTGGCATTTTTCTCACCTTATTTCTTCCTGAAACTTTCGACCTTTCGTGCTTGAAAGACACAATGCGAAACTTATCTAAACATAAATGTTGGTTCTAAATGATAGTATGCAACGTTTGACACAGGGATGTAGTCTGAAGAAATTATCAACAGCTATTGGAACCCGTTTTCGCCTGTCCTACCTTTATACATGCAAGGCATTTAAATATGCAAAATAACGGAACCTCTTAACTTCTTAACGAAACTGAGGCATGATTTTTGCGAGTGCTTCACTGTACACGTCTCCGTCGTCCAGTTCTTTATAACTGTACACTCCAGAAATGTGAGTTTTTTGTTTGTTTTTGTTTGTTTGCTTTTGAGGGAGGAAATCTATACTGATAAAATCTTGCATATAACATCGAATGCATTGTCCCACGAAAAGGACATGCTTTGGAGAGAAAAGGTGTAATGTAAGTTTACAGTTCCTTTCTTTACACATTCAACAATTAATTGACAAAGTTAAGCAGATACCGTCTAAAAACGTTTTCAGCTATTCCTCTCTAAAATCATGTGCCTATTTCAACCATACATTTTAGGACCTACAGTACATCAATCAAAATTTTCAAGGAAGAAAGTTTCACTCAATGTTAAATTTAAGTCTCAGGGTCGCATGTCGAAATCGATTCAAAACGAAGCACTTCGCCATAGTTCAGAATAGATAACATTCGGGAATGTTACCAGTTATTAGAGATAACTGCAAATCGAGACAACAGCGAAGAATGTAAGTGATAAATTGAAAACGGGAAAGGAGATTGAATTTTATCGAGAACTTTATCTGGAGTCGAATGACAATTATCTATATTTCGCAATGTGGGTAATTATTTATTAACTTTTGGTATCTGAAGTAAAATTTTAAGATGGGATCAGTTTTTTTAAAAACAATTAATAGAAAATCGTGACCTTCTATTCACAACTATCAATGTGATGTTACCTTTGACAGAATAATTAGTCAAATTTGACAGAAAACTATAGCAGTAAATTGTAAATTTTACAAAGTGAATAAAATATTCAGCGTTATTTGTATCAAAATATCTTATTAAACCACTCAGTCGGCTATCAAACTAGGTCAAACACTTCGTTTGATAATTCTCCATTCTCGTTTTGTTATAAGATACCTTACGATACCTGCTTCTTAAATGACTTAATAGTCATTTAAGTAACTCATATTGTGAATGTAAATGTTACCTTTCCAGTTGTTTTTATGACGCACATGACATTAAACTATTCTTTTCTTAATACTAGGTCACTTTAATGAATTATGTTAATGGATTCGGTAATACAGAATTAGACACCGTATAGTAAAAAACATCATAACATTATGGTGGCAACGAAATTCAGTTGCAATTCAAATTTAAATTTTAGAAAAGGGAAATAGACGTTGCCTTCTCGAAAAAGCATACACGAACATTTCGTACTAGCTTAAATCTCGCCGCTACGACAAAGAAACTTTGCTCGTTATCAGCAAAATTGTGAGGAATATGGAATGGCAAACGCTCTTGTACGAAATATGGTGTTCTATCTGATCTGCCTCAGTCGTTCATTTGTTTTAACGATTATTGAGACAAAGAAAAATAGTTTCATTCATGATTCCAAAACTGTAAGCATTTTACGTGATATTATCAAACCGCCTTACATGCCTGTGTTATGCCTTGCTATTAAACAATAGTTAGATTTAAATCTGTGTAGAACACTACTGAAAATATTTGAAAAATTTTGCTAAGATGTTGTATGATTTTTTTCTAAAGAAAATGAATAATCCTTGTGACAAAATTGTGACAGGTTTTAGACTTCTTAATCCATGTGATGAGTAATACATTTCCAAGTTTTCGATCACTGCTTGGCATAATTATTATGATGCATTTATACGTCAATACTTCTAAAACGTGAATCGGAAAGGTCAAGTAACGTTTTCACAAAAAACGTAGAACTTAGTAGCTTTAATCACGAAAAGCAATAATTAATACCTTGTGCGTGTAAGAGAAAGTTCCGAAGTATTTTCACATTCAGAAATTCCCGGTCACGATATGCAAAACGCTCTAGTTGAATATTTTATGCTGATTAATTCAAAATGTTTAATATCTTACTTTTAATCAATTGTTTTTGTGAGAATTCTTTTCAAACTTCCCTCAAAACAAATTTCACATATTAAGAACTACATTATTATTTACGAATGAACGTTTAATCCAATTAATGTATTCACATCGCGCACACATAAAGTAAGAATATCCGCTTTCAAATACACAACTGAGACTTATTAAAGCGTATGTGAAAATGACCTTCAGTTCATATCTCACTTCGTCATTTCTTTGTTCTTTTTGAAGGAAAACTTCACGCCCTAGCAACTTTCGTTCTTTTCCAATCATATCTCCACCGCTTCTAAAGTACTGCTGTTTTGACGGTTTTTGCTTCTCCTGTTTTTATCCTCCTGCAGTTGTCAATAACAACGCCACGGGTCATTCAAGAGAAAACTTTTTGAAAGATAAAACCAAGAGTTCTCAAGATTCTTCAACATTATGGTTTTAAAGGCTCGTATTAATAAAGCTGAGTCTCGCCCAGAACAGTGGCTCTAGAGCAACGGTCCAGAACAACAGGAAGGATATGCGTTGGCATCGAGGTCACACCCAGTACTTTTTTTTTTTAAATAATGTAATTTTATTTCTTTACTAAAATCTGTAAAAACGTTGTTACTCATGGAGAAGTATATTCTGCGCGTTTTCTCTGCTCCTCACGAAACTAGCAAAAACAGAGCTCAACAAACCGTGTCCAGGTATTGAAGCAATATTTATGCACAGAACCAAAGCAAGGAACCATCTCAGCCTTTGCTTAAAGAATCAATGTAATCTGGACGCTAAACCTTATTGAGACTGGGATCATTTACCCAGAAGCTGAAGTACAATTCTTGTTACAGACACATTTAGTTGTTTTAAATTACACAGTTTTTCTCCTGCTGTCTCAACTGATATGGACATTAGTACCGTTAGTGAGGTGCATTTTCTATTCTGGAATGTGGTGGTGATCTTTCGCAGCTAGAATATGAGATCCGGTGACGACGTACAGGTCTGCTTATAGGGATTCCCCGCCCCGGTATCTCCGCCAGCAGAGCACCGCCCCAGCCGGGCCAAGCTCTAAGCTTCCGACTGGTCTCCACATACATGTGTTGTGCACGTGAGTGTGAGTCTGTGTGTAAGGGGAGAAAAGAGGACAAGGATGATAAAGGAAATCCGTGGTCTGTTTCTACTACTCCGGCATTTGCCTGGTATTGGTCGAAGGAGTAATGGAAAACTAGTACCGATCAGAGCAGCCAACCGCCAACATATATCTCAAATGCAAAAATACGTGTATGCAGCGAAAAATACGTGTATGCGCGTAATCATTTAATCTTGAAGAGAGGAAAACGAGTCACATATTTGTATCCAAGCTTTGTAAAATGTTTTGTTAAAATATTTCCGTCAGTTTTTTCTTGCATGATCTTTTCTGAAAATTTGTGTCCTCGGGCCCCCTCCAAAAGACAATAATGCCTAATCTATGCGAACAATTGCGCTTTATAGAAACCAGTGCTAGCCCATCCAAAACCATACGCGAAGCGCCTTTCCGTGAATGTGCAGCTTCCGGACGCTTTCGGGCCCCGCAAGCGGCGCGTAGCCGTCGTTTAAGAAACCCTGGTACGAAGCAGCGGCGTTCATAATTGAATGAGGCGGCGCGTGCGGCGCGAGAGCACGCTCCGGAGGCCGCACGGCGCGGCCGTCACGCGAGGGCGTGCGCGCGACAGCGGCGGCGACGGCAGAGGCAGAGAAAGGGGCAGGTGCGGCGGACACGGCCGGTGCACACTGTGCTGAACCGGGCGTCAAACGCGCGCAAGAGCAAAATATTGTTTTAATAATAATACAAGATGATTATAATGATATTACAATAATTATCATGCAAGAAAAGGATGAGGCTCCCGCCTCCGCAACTAATCTAAAAACTTGTGAGTAAAATAAACCTCACTATTTTTTTTAAAGAAAGACTACTATTTTCGAGTCTATTGTCAAATCTAATGCTTATTTTCTCTTGAAAATCGAACATCACATTCATAGAATTTTCATACTTCCTTTCTTTGTCCAAGATATTGTATTCACAACCATGATTTATTATTATCATAAAAAGATTTCGAGGTATAATTTGAAGAAGTTTTTAAAAAATGGACCCGTTACGAACGCTCGTCGAATGAGCGGGTTGAGGCCCATTTGACCACTGTGTGGCGGCGGCGTTGGTGTCGGAGGTGACGGCGGTGGTGGTGGCCGCAGGGAAGGCCAGGCTCGCACCTGCGCGGGCGGCACCTCACGGCGGGAGGAGGGACCTCGCGGCGCCGCGCGGCACCGGTCAAGTGCACGCGCGTGCTCCGCGGTATTACAGGCCGTTACCGGTAATTAACCGCGCGCCGCCGCTCCTCTAATGAAGTGACGCGCCTCCCGCCTCGCACCTCCCCGCCCATACGTTGCGCAGGCTTTCTACCAGCGGCGCGCCCCCGCACAGTACGGACGTTCGGAGAAGGGGGGAAGGCAAGGCACAAGACAAAAATGAAAGAAGCACAGAATCAACCAGATAATTGAAGGGAAAATGTATTGGAACAGGAAAAGTGACACTGGTAAGTGGGTGTGACAAGTGCCATTTTCATTAAAATTGTGAACACGATTCTTTAAATCAGGCATACCAAGGTCGCGGGCAAGGTAACTAGCTTACTACTCGCGGGCACTGCGTTCCGATAAATTGCCGCGAGATTTAAAGAAAGGGGTGTACAAATCTCTCCGGAGTGGCGATGTCACTGGATACCTGGTCCATGACAGTCTTTACGAGAAGTCCGTTCACAGTAATTGCCGTAAATGTAGCTACGTTTATTCCCATTTTCTCTTTATAGCAAAGAAATGTCTATTAAAATGAAGTAATACATCAGTCAAATTTTAAATTTTCAATTCAGAATAACATTTTTTTTAAAAAGTTGAATCATAAGTATCTTGATTTTGTAATCCTGTTTACTTAAAAGTGATATAAAAGCATGAACTTTCTACATTTAGGTTAGAATGTTTAACAGACAAGTATCCTTTTCTGTTAAAATCTCTGCCCGTCCGTAAGCGAGAATTGTTAACTTATAAAGAGTTAATTTATTTCACATTATTTCTAAATAACTGAATAATTTAATAACACAAAACGAAAACAAGGAAAGAATTCGGCACTCAAACATTCCTGTTCCTTAGCAAAGATGTTTTTTATAAGGGAAACTTAAGTAAGAAAATGAACATCATGGAATCACAATTCCCACACTAAATGAACATCAGATCATACATTGACATCATACATGAACAACATAAGTTGGGAAGAATGTAAATATAATAGTTCTCGGTTAATTGATAGAAAAAAATATGGAAAGCATATTTTCGTACGAAGCCACAGTTCCAGAAACGCTCAAATACATTTTTCTTCAGAAACGGCTCCAAATGTTTCCGAAAATTTCCTTTGTTTTGTACCAGTATCTGTAGCAGGTTTTGCCCTTCTTAGAAAGCTGATTGAACTATTAGAAAATTCAAACACCGAAGAAACCTGCAAAATATGCGCGGGAGTGTTTAAAAAACAAATATATGTAATTATATGTAATACACACATTACAGGAAATCAACCTAAAAGATTATGTTAATTGTAAAGATCTCTAAATATTATATTCTACATTTTTGTAGCATTACTTTATTTTCAGATTAATGAGTACGAGGATGAAAGTTTTTAAAGTTGAAAAAAGTATCAAGCATTTTTTGTTAAGGCAAATAACGCATTAAATTTGTCATTTATATAGAATCACGGTCATGAATACAAAAGTTAAATTTTTATTTAAAAAATTGGCTTGATGGGATAGTAGAAAATACAGCTGTTTTAAGCAGTTTGATGAAGAGAGAGTTGCACATCATATTTGAAATATTAGACGTAAATGATTTGCAGTATCATTATTATTATTATTATTATTATTATTATAAATGTACGTACCAGTAACAAATAATACTAAATATTCTGTCATGCATTACTATGTTAAATGAATTAAACTTCAATAATACCCGACGTGTTTGCAACTTTTCTTCATTCGACTATGAGATTTTTGTAAAACAATGAAAATATCCTTTCTTCAGTATTCCCAATTCTTACGCACAAACTACTTCAAGCCATGAAAATACAATGGAAATTCTGACGTTGGATCTTGCGATAGTCACCGTTTTGTCACAACACAGTACTTCATTTATTAACGCATACATTCATCTCCTCCGTTAATCATGATTACCTTGCGGTTCTGATCTTTCATGTATCCTTTTTGTTTAAAGTAAAAGAAGATAATGTCTTCTACAGTCCACGCAGTAGAGGAGAGAGGAGTGGAGGAAGAGGATGCGCAAGGACCGAAATATCGTAGTAGAAGTATCGTAGAAAAGACAAGTAAGCGAACGACATAATGTATGAGAACATACATATACACCTTCAGATAAGCGAAAAAAAGATTTCTCAGGCCATCGTCTCCTGTATTATTTCAGTAGTATACCTTTGGGTTCCGGCTCTCACACGCAACCAATCTTTATAAATGAGGGCTCTAAAGAAAGAGAATTTCACGGAGACTTGACGAATTCCACTTTAACTTTAAAAATATGGATACTTTCTTTAAAAAAACGATCGCATCGAAATATTCATGTAAATGCAACCCGCATCACTTATCAATCTTCATCGGCAAATAACTCATAAACAAAGCATTTTAGAGCCTTAAGAAGTAAAATTTTGAGGCCAAAGATCTCAAAGAAACGTTTTCCACACCATAATCTACAAGATGAGACATTCCCCGATCCATTCAATTAACTTTTCGGTTCCACGCTTCAATGCTATCAAGGCCACCTCAATATTTCAGCCCTTCCTGCTGGTAGCAATGTTTGTGGCGACACGCTTAGAAGGCTTAGGGCCGGTTTCACCAATGCTTGTTAACACGCTAACCGGATGTTAGGAGATGTTAACGGCCCGTTAGAGAAAATACGTGTTTCACCTAACTTTAACGCCTGTTAACTTTCCGTTAAAGTTAACGCGTGATATCTGCTCCGTTAGCAGGAGTTAACGCTTGGTTAGTGGGCAGCGCATCGGGAATATTGGGTTTCGGTTTCATCGGGCATCGCAGTTTCAGGAAAATGGAAAGAGCTTTGCAGTATGTACTGGAAGACGACGACGAATTGGAAAGCCTGGAAATGCCGTCTGTGCGTCCACGTGTTTTCAGGGAAAGAAGAAATTATTTTTATATTTATTTTTAGCACCATCCGTTTTTCTGCTCGTAATAATCTTATATTTGTGGAGCAAGTCTACAAGAATTTCTTTTTCTTCTGCCGAAAAATTGGCGGATCTGCTTCTTTTTGACATGGCAAATTATAACCAACAAAACAACAAAACTTGTACAAGCACCACAATTGACCACAATAGAATGGCAGAGAATGTGTATACTAGTGAACTAGAAAACTCTTCATGATATTGAGTAAATATTTATTGAACATTTATATTAAACATCAATTGCATTGTTTTTATTTTATTTTATATTTTGTTAGTACATTGCAACTTACCTTTATATATTTTTAAACAAATAAACACGTTTCGTTAACTACTTCCCCTCTTAAAATGGAAATATAAGGATAGGAATCTAACATAGGGTCTATGTGAGAGTTCTCTCACGGGTACGCGGAGGTTGTAGGGGAAAACTTGTGTATGGCACAACATAAAGAACAAACGTTTTAAATTAGCTAAAGTAAAATAGCTTGAAATAAATGAAAAACAAAAATCAAATCGCGCTGGCCTACAATACTACGTGAATTAATTAAAAAATCAAGTAAATTAAAAATTATAGAAAGAATAGGAGAAGTCATTCGACAACTGCCAACATTCGCAGTCCAAAGGCACGATTTAAATGTTGGTGGTGTGTGGAAGTATATACATCTACGCCCAGCTGCGAACTCATATTGTAAATAATACACCGTTTGATATTAAACTCAAGGTGTCGGTTCGTTAAGATATTCTTTATGCAAACATTGTTTGAGTAACATTTCCATGAACTGAAGTGAAGTCTAAGCCTATTAAATTGTTTCCAATGGTAACAAATTGTATTTAGTACTCAAAGGTGAAAATATTAGTTTATTTTTTGGCTCAGAATTGCTTTTCTTGAGGTACGTAAAAACGCTGAAAATAATCCAATACTTTTTAATACACATATAATTTTTCAATTTTCGCACCCCAGCAAGCTGGCACCCTGAACTCTCCAAACCCCCCTCTGTTCCTCATAACAAATCAAGGAAATTCAAATAATATTGCAAAGAGTAGGGGTGTACTTGCTCGATCGGTATTTACGCACTACTTTGCTTTGCTTTGCTTTCTGAAGAGAAAAAACCTTTTCTTTTATGTTTGTAACTATCAAGGAAAGCAAAAAGTTAACTCTCAAGGAGGAGTGAATAATTTGTTCAAAGTTGTTTTTAATGAATTGTTCCGAGAACATCTCTCTACAATGCTGAATAAACTTTTATTGAAAATTTGTTTATAACCATCACTTGTATTGTTATTTTTGTTTGATATTCTGCAAGTACATTAGAAGTTACATTTATGCATTAAAAAAATAAACATTTTCATCAACATCTTTCCTTCTTAATTGAAAGGATAGACAAATGGATAGGGGAAGGGTGGGTTTTAACATGCGAGAGTTCTCGCACGAGTACGCTAGTTTCTATTTATTTGTACAATGTATCACTCACATATAGTAAGAAAATGTCTTGTTTTTTGTTTGTTAAAACGTAGCATCTTAGCACCATGAATAAGAAGAGTCGAATTAGCTAATTTTCTTCTCTCGACAGCGTAATTTTTAGTAAAACCATAAAAATATCTTTACTTGATCTTCAGTTTTTACTCTTTTCGATGGCTTGTTGTACGCAAAATTTCTTGAAACAATGAAACTGTTAATAATGGACTTTGCAATTTTGACATTGGATTTTTAGTAATTGTCTTCTACTGCATTTTTCACTCTCTACTCAAGCTCCTGTGCAAATCATAATTAACTTCATGTTTCCCCCTCTATAAATCTTATTCTTTTCAAAAACAGCCTCAAGTGTGAAATTGCCAATTAACCATATCCTCGTTGTTGAGGGAAGCCCTCCTCGTGAGAGAGGAGAACAGTCGGTTCCAGGAAGACGCCGGAGTGGGGGCGGAGGAGGAAGTGAGGACGAGGGGGGAGGTGCGGTTTGGAAGTCGACGAAATTGCGACCTCGCGCCTTTCGCCCACGATTAACGCGTCCTCCTCACGGCGTCCCCGCGCCTCCCGCGCCGGCCGCGCCGCGTCGCGTCGGGCGCGTTTTCACCGGGCGGCCAGCGCTCCGCGCCGCCCCGCACGCCGTGAGGTAATAATGCCGGGAACTGCGTTTGTTTGCTTTCCCCTCACGAGTGCATTTTCCTCGCAGCGCGTCGCGACGCGCTACGCTTGCCGACGCCGGGCGATGGAGGCTTAAGCGCTTTGGCGCTGAGAAGTGAATCGCACGGCGCGTGAATTTTAACCTTAGATTTGGACTGTAAGGATAGTTGTGGTGGCACTACGTACGAAAAAGTAGCGGCGTGCATTACGTACCTGATCTTTTGTTTCACGAAAAATGGAAAATTGCAATATACGAGCTTAGAACAGTATCAAGAAAAACCAAACCACACACAGCAAGCCTTTCGCTATTCGTAAATTGTATTATCTCGATTTTGGTCAAAGAATATCTCGTTTTGTTATCCTGCCTCATTTCCTTTATAAAGACGAACAAAGTATTGTCACTGGAAATAAGTAGGTAAATGTACATACTTGTACTGTAATATTGCATTTACCAAATTATTCCCAGAAGCAAACTTCAGAACCTTATTGTTGCAAAGTATCATTATTATTCGCACGGAGGGAATTTACCAATAGTGAGAGGCTTGCTGTAGAGTATTTGGTTAACTGTTTCAATCCCTTCATTTCTCGTATTGTATATTTATTATTAATTCGTTTTTATTAAAAGAGAATTGCAAAGATTTTCTTGCCGTAGTGCAGGACCTGTAGTCCGTGCGAACAATAATAATAATAATATTTTGCAACAATAAGGTTCAGAAGCTCTCTTCTTTATTTATTCTCCTTCTCATAGTCGCTTGTTGAAAATGCTGGGTAAGAAAATAAGCTTGTAAGGAAAGTGAGCATGACTCAACTGTTTGTTGTGACGATTGTTGTACTCCATCTAATTAGTGCAATCTTATCTCCTTATGAAAGTGCCATCTCAGTCTAAGTATTTGCCATCCTAAAGCACTTTGGCGCTGTACTTTCTCTTATCACAAAAAGATAAACGTTAAAATAATTACTGTGAATAACCTTTCATCGTTAATAGGTTAGAAAAAATGTACAAATTGGCTAATGATTTCGTCGGAACTGGGAAGGAAAACGAGGAAAAAGAAGCAATACAAGACACTTTCTCAGACGGTTGTAATACAAAGAATAAGTAGGAATAAGTGAAGTAATAATATTTAAGAAAATGCTTCATAAACGCTCCAGAAAGAACCATTTCAAATGTCTGAATCCTTTTGGAGCAATATAGTTTTTGCTAGTTATGCTTTTTAATGCTAATTAAAATTTGAATGTGTAATTAAATAATATTCTCAAAAATGAATTAATAACTCGACATTTTTTTCTTTTTCATTTCCTAACATGGTGTTTGTTGAGGTTGTTCTACAGTTTATTATTTCATGTAGATACAAGGTTTATTGTCAAAATTAGTGAGAGGATATAATGTCATGAAGCCAAAGAATCGAGATATTAGTCATTTCATTCATAGTTGTATCTCTCATGAAAAATCATGTGTTGACTAGCTCGATGATTAGTAATAAATTAAGTCTGTCATTTGATGATTGGCGTGAAAATACAAATGATAATTCAACTTTCCCTACCACAGACCACATTCCCACGACTTACTTGTAAAAACGGTCGTGTAAGAAACGTTGAATATGTTTCGTGGAGGTCATGAAATCCGTGAAGAGTAATCGTCGTTGGAAAGCGTGATGAATCATAAACTAATCATCTAAAGTCAATAACTCTTAAGAGATTGCAGAATCGCATTTTCTCCATTTACCAATATGTATTCAAAGTACTAAAAATCCGCAACTAATAATTGACAATCCTTGTAGTTCAAAGATTACAATGCATCTTAGATCACGTTGTTACCACAAAATAATAGCTAAAAAACGATAGTGGCAGATATATTAAGAAAAAGAATAAAGATGCATCCAACAAATTATTAACGCCAATTAAGACATAATGCACACACTTGTGCTAGCCAGCTATTACTTCATTCATCGTTGAGCATGAAGCAATCATCTATCGTAGGATTCGTTATTAAGACGTTCCACAGAGCTGCAGGCTCCGCATTGCCATGTATGGTTCGTCCTTCCGAGGCCCCTTGAAGCAACTGTCACGCGAGGATTAGGTGAGGTAGGGTCATCCAGCCCGCAGTAGCTGAGAGCCTTTCTAGTCACAATTTCGAAATTACAGTTTCTAGTGTGGATTAGTTGTGATGTGTCATGTGATAATAGCCTACCAGCTGAAATAACGATCAATTCTTAATGAAATGAAATTATTATAATTATGAATAATGGAATCCGTTGAATCATTTAACTACATAATCAAATCATCCGTAAAACATACTAACAAGATCGAATTTCGTATTGAGTTTGATTCGTAATTTACATATAACCCTGAAATGTAGATAATACTAATTGTTGGGTAAGATGGGGTAACATGTTGATGCTATAATTATATCGAGAAAATACTGTAACGTATTTTAAGTATAGCGAACCTTATTTTTTCGGGATTATTTCTTTTCTCTGAGGAAAGGCGACAAGTCCGTATAGTCGGTCAGACTCTCGCGCCTGCAAATTACACTATAATTTATTGCCTTGGAATTTGTCACAGATAGCTATAAAGTGTATCCTTAACGTAGTATCACCGCGGTCCTGGTTCGAATTCCAGAATTAATGTCTGTGTACTAATGCGTTTCACGTATGTGGCGATAAGAGCCTCGCGTTATGTAGATTCCATGAGTATTCGCTCATGTGTTTCCGCCTAGTGTACGGTCGGCTCCTTCAATAATTTCATGTGTATCTGATAACACGTGAGACTAATAAACACAATAAAAACGTTTGACGTTTTAAGCCAACTTCTTAACACTATTTTTATCAATATATAACCCAAAAATGCATTTACTGCTTAGCAATATAATCTGCACACTATTTAAGAAGAAGAAATACAAATCTGTGTTTAATATCTGCATATAATAATCATATAATAATATGCAAATGGAATGTATTTGTCATTTAGGATCGAACGGTGTCCCCCATGCCTGGGCGTAATTTAATTCCCACGCTTGGAAATTAGCGGGGTAGTTTAATTCCCATGCAGAGGCGGCCTATAAATATAGAAATGTAGATGCCTCCGTCTTGTTTTAGTTAATTCATTGATTGTTAGTGATTACGGGTGCGACAACCTCTAAGATCCGTAGTCCAGTAAGCGCAGTGCATGTTATTCCTTGTGAGATAGCGATGATCTTCCCCCGCTAGATGACGAGATTCGACACCGACCTACCGTCAGATAGCGGGATTTTTCCCAGCCAGGTATCTCTCAACAGCGGGGCATCGCCCCCAGCCGGGACAAGCTCTAAGCTCCAGATCGGTTTCCCGGCATGTGTAGAAGTGTTGTGCATGTTAGTGTTTGAATGTGTGTCTGTGTATAAGTAAAGGGTGAGCGTAGGACAAGGAAGTGAAAGGAAAGATCGCGCGCGGTCCATGGCCCATTTCTTAGGGTAGTGCTGCGACATTCGCCTGGTGTTGCTCGGAGGAACCACGGAAGACTACCGACCAGAGCAGCCGACAGCTAGAATTATCCTCCAGATTGAACTTCACTTAGCTGACAAGCTAGTGTCGAAAATCCTGCCACCGTCGGGATTCGAACAACTAGGACCTCCCGGTCAGAGGCACTGCTGTGACATCAGTTGATGCCCTAAGCCACCTCTGGCGGCCTGCTCTAGGCTGCGCCTGCCCATGGCCTGCCCATAAATATTTAATGGATCGTCCGTATCCCACCGAGTAAGCTTTTTGGCGCAACTGTGCGTCGGCGGCGTGTGAAGCAATGGTGTCTTCGTTTGCTTTCTCCGCGACGCGGCGCCCGAGGCGACGCTGCCGCCGCCGCCGCCGTCCTGGCCGCTGACGACGCTCCCACACGATTCATTACCCCCGCGCTATTTGTTCGCGCTGCGACGCGGCCGTCGTCGGTGAAAGGCCACAAGCACCGAGAGAAGTTAGAGTGGCAGCGGATTACGTATTCTGACGGGGAAGTCTTCCCAGGCCCTGCAGCATCTCCAGATGTTACATCCCCGAGGTATTCGAAGGATACTTTCCAGAGGAATGCTGGTACTTTCGTATGGTTGAAAGTGCCTATTTTCGTAAGGTGGCTGAAGGTGGGTGGAGGAGTGTCACGACAATTCTTGGAGAGGTTCGTATTCTTGCCTAATAGAATTTGAAATGGTGGTAGCAAGAAATCGTGATTGATGGAACTTGAATCGTGAAAGTACTATTTTGCAATGTTATGCCCGCTTATTTGACATTTACATAAACTTCCCGTTCTTGATGACAAACACACAAGTATACCTTCAGAAAGGATCGTCTGTTGTACGATGAAGGATATCGAAAACAACTTCCACGATTTCCTGAGATTCGGAGTATTTCAATACGCGTACATTTTGAGTACTTCATTATATAATTTATAAATAATAAATTACATAAAGGAGGAAAATCGTCTCTCAATTGATGATTAGCATACAGAAAACACCACTAAAATGTTTTATCACTGGAAGAAAGAAGAATGCGAATTGTTCTTCAAGTAATGAATCTGTTGAATAGGTATCCCCAACAATTCTTAACAAATATATAGATATACATGAGTTACTGGCATTTGACCGACCCCACAATCTCAAATGTCTTGGTATAAGCTTTTATCTCTTCCATACCTTTTAGAATTACTGAGGGATGTTCATAGCAGATTTGAACGTAGCGACCATTGCAATAGTTTGATATTAGAAGAAAATATAAATCATATAATTTTAAACATTTTATTAAAATTTATTTCAATTTTGCCTCATTAAAATCTTCATTCAACGAAAGAAGTTAATCAATAAAACGGCCATTGAAATTCTGAAATATCATGTAGCAACATGATAGCAACTCGTATAATTATCTACTAGTACTCGATCTAATGATGAAGCTATTAGCCTGCTCATTTTGTATCATAAAATAGAGTTTTAAATAATAGACATTTAGAGAACGAATTCCTTTCCATCTAAAATAAAACGTAAACAATATCTGAAGATAGGGAATCTTAGAAAAAAGGATTACGAAAGAGCAGACGCTGTTTCATAAAACTTTAAACGCATAAAGATATGAAGACACGAATATCCTTGCATCACTTGTAGGATGACGGGTGAAAATGCTTAGCAGTTTCAACATGTCATTGATTTATATTAGGCGCTCTTTTTTTTAAAGCAGCGTTTACAAAAAGGCTGGATGCCTCCAGCGTTGTACCACGTAGATATGAAAAGCTTCCGTGTGTACTTCGGGGGTAGGCCGGCCGCGACCGAGCCAGTATTTTTTTGACAAACAGCTAAAGCAAATTGCTAAACGGAACACTTGTGAAATGCGCTGCAAACACCGCACGCGCGGCGATGATTCAAAACTTTGTACGAATTAAAGTGATTGGGTTAACTTAGCTTTGCAAAAATAATCGCCAATTTGATGCGGTCAATTTGACTTCCGTCACGCGTTTCCAAGTCGACGGCGAGGTTCTTGCTTTCGGCCTCCGTGATTGACATAAAACAGGCTTCAGTCCAACTATATTAATATTTACTACGCATTTTACACCAAAAAACAGGTATGACTTATGTTTACTGACTTCCTTGGCGTAACTAATGCTAAAATATTTCTACTTAATTAAATATGCGCACTCCACACGTGTTTTAGTGAACTATTTGCTTTTCACTTCGATTAAAATAGAGTTGCTACTGAAGTACGATTAACAGGGACACGGTTATCCGATCGGAAGATTCATTACGACTTCATTTTTTTATATTGAAGCTCCCAATTGGATAACCACGACCCAAATCATCGTACGTCAGAAGTACATCTATAGAAATCGAAGGAGAGCTGATGTCTAGAGATTTGTATGCAAATGAATGGTTTTTTCTAATTGTTCCTTGGAAAATGGTGACATATTTTTACAAATCTGCCCATTTAGGGTATTTCTGACAAATTTTATTTTGCATATTTTTCCATATATTACGGTTACTGCATATTTCTACATATTCAGCATATTGTTTGAAAACATAAGGAGAAAACTATTATAATGTATTAAAATCAAAAAAATTGTGAATTATAATTTATAGTTATCGTGGTTCATGAAACAATTCGCCATTCACCGTAAAGAAGTGAATATCTTTTTAGCCTCAAAACTCTTGCCAACAGATGTAGATGTAGTGTATTTCGCTTCTACCACGTGCGCGACCAAAGGTAAGATTGAAGTGGCACGTTTTGTTGCACTCAGTGGCTCTGACTGGAACGATATATAAACCCGTAATAGACCGCCAGGAAACGTTTTCCAGTAAGCGAGAACTTATCTGTGGGCATCACCGCACCATGCGCTCGCTAGTACCGGTATTTACCGGTATATACCGGTATATCGGTATACCGGTATAAAATACCGGTAAAATACCGGTATTTTACCGGTAAAATACCGGCACATCCATAAAGGTTATACAGGTATTATACCGGTATTTTCAATGGAAAAAGTGTCGCGTTTGCGCTCCCACATGCGCCTTCGCGCCCTTACAGGCACGCGCAACCCCATACGCGCGTTCGCGCCCGTACACGCGTGCGCGCTCCCACACGCGCGTTGGCGCCCCCACACGCGCGTTGGCGCCCCCACACGCGTCTTTGCGCCCCCACGACGAAAATATGCCACCGTTGAGACTCGAACCCTAGGACCACCGGTCAGAAACTCTGCGCAGTCTATAATTGTTCCTCTGAGCAATCTCAGCGTAAGAAGTCAGATTTTTTCCCTTAGAAACCTGTATGATTCTACTGAAATACCGGTATTTTCTCATGAAATACCGGTATTTTCTATTTAGAGGTATTTTACCGGTATAGACGTCGAATAAAGGTAAAATCCCTCTAAAAATACCGGTATTTGACGTCTTATACCGGTATTTTTAAAGGTATTTTGAATAAAGGTATAAGAGAGGTAAAGGTATTTCAATACCGGTATAAATACCTTTACCGCTATTATTTCGGCATTCGGTCCCTGATTCTCTCTTGAATGACAGTTTTTTTCCTGTCGTATTGAGCAGCATGTGGTAAGAGTGCTTCAGATATGCCCAAGTGTTACAGTAGGCTAAGTAGAAATAAAATGAATGGACCGAAATATTCGCCAAAAGCACACAATTTTCTCAACAGTTGGAAAAGTGCTACAAACATTTATTTCCCTGTGAATTTCATACTCCATGTTTAATGCATATTTTAAAGATCGGTTGTGTTTATTATATGGCATATTTTAGGCAATTTTACTGCGTAGAAATCCGGGCTCTACCGATGTCGAAAAAGCATTCGCGCGGCCGCACCTGGCCGATTCGGGGACGCATGGAGCGCGGTATTTGCGGAAGCGTGGGCCGCGAAATTCGACGCCGGCTGAGGCGCGGGCGAAGGTGACGACCCGGCGCGGCGGGAAAGTCCTTCCCACCGCGTGCGTGCGTGCGCCACGAAAGGGAGGCGGTCGGCTGCGCGCGGATGCGCGTGACCTATGAGCGAGGCGGAGGAGGTGGCAGAGGTAATGGCAACGAACGTGATGATGGTGGTGTTGGAGGCAAGGTTAGGGGAGGAAGAGTAGGATGACGACGCGGAGGGCGAAGAGATGGTTGACAAGAAGCAGGCAGAAATGGGGGCGAGGTGGAAGAAGAGGAGTAGGAGAAAACGAGGGTGCAGGAGGAGGAGGAGTTAGCGGAAACAGAGAAGGAGGAGGCGGAGAAAGATGAGATGGAGAAGAAGTGGTCAGAGAAAGAGAAGACGGCCAAGGAGAAGGATTTCACGAGATGGAGGAGGCGGAGAAGGAGGAGACGGAGAAGGGCAGAGAAAGGCAAACGAGACGAAGATGGTGGAGGACGTGGAGACAAAGGAGGCGAAGGTGGCGGAGGAGACGGAGAAAGCGGAGAAGGAATGGGCCGAGGAGGAGATGACGGAGGTGTAGATAGAGGAAGATGAGGCTGGGGTGGAGGAGGAGATGGCGTTAAGGCAGAGGAGAAACGGGAGACGGAAAAGGGAAAGGAGGAAGTGGAGGCGGAGGCTGAGGTGGAGGAGGAAACGAGGGAAGAGGAGGTGGTAGTGGCGGCGCAGGAGACAGGGGCCGTGGAGGCGCCCAAGGGAGGTGGTAGACCGAGCGTGAACTCGGCAGCTGCGAGGCTTTTCACCCGACTGCCGTTACCACTGCCGCAACCACCGACACCTCCGACAGCAGTTGCCGAAGTTGCCGACGCACTCCGCGCGTCAGCCGCCTGTGTCATGTGGCGGTTCCACCGCCCCCGTCCGCACCACTCGCGCCACCCGCTTGCAGTGGCACCCCGTCAGCACCAATAACCACGTCTCGACCACATCTCTCAAAAGCATTGCGCGCGCGCCGCTTTCGCCCTCCGCCCTCCACGGCCGCAGGGTCGCCAACACCGCCACCACCGCCGCTCCGCCGCTGCTCGGTGCTCCCCCTCGGCGTCCCTGACACACTTGTCGATCCCCGCCTCCGCGCCCCGCCGCTCCCCGCCCAGGCGGGCCCCCGGGGCGCCGTTTGCCAACCGCCCGCCCGCCAGCCACCCTTCCGCCCGCGGGCGAGGCACGGCGCGGCGGGCGATGCGGGCCAGGGGGGGGCGAGGGGGCGGAGAGCAAACGCGCTCATCGAGCCGCCGTGTGACGCGCGCCGTCGCCCCGCCCTCTCCCCCGCCCCCGCCCGCCGCGACATGCTCCCGGCCTGATCCCACGCGCCGCCCGGCCCGTCGGGCTCGCTTCCAGCGGATTGCGTTGCAGCCCTCCCAGATTAGACGAATCGCACCGGCCCCGGACGCCGCGCCCGGCTGGGCGCCTGGAGAGAGCACTTTTCTGCCGGGAGAGCTGTGGGATGGGTTCGTAAAAGAGATTCCACTTAAAGACCACGGTTTGGCGAGGACAAATATCGATTCCACTGAAGAGCCATGGGTAACAGATGTTCTCCAACATTCAAATATAGTGTTTGAATAATACAAACAATAACTTTTTAGTCGAAATAAACACTAAAACAAATTAGTCGTCTCTGCTGCAATCTTTTTAGTCAAAGACTATCGAGAGGGTTGGTCTCTTTTTATCAAAAGGTCTTTTGAAGAAGTTTTGCTTAACTTATATTCTTCATCTTCAGAACAATTGACGTCGCCACATTAAAGTTCTTCCTCTCTTTTACTCATGAGGTTCAGTACATTCCAGAAGACCTGACCTTAACATTAAATCCCTATGACCACTAGTATATAATATTGCCTCGTGGCCAAGTCTTGGTCCGCGTGCTCGCTTCCCACTACCCGGCCCTGGATTCGAGGTGAGACTACAGTGTGCAATGCAATGTCTTTGCAATGTCCATATATGTTGCTGTGTGACGATGAAAAAATTCACTTCTCAGGTTGAGAAGACTGGACTACGGCGTGGGGATTTCTACACGTACCCCCTTAACCCATGGCCGCGAGGCACGGATGTCGCCGGTAGGCCTGAGCCCGTTCACGAGCTGTCGTGCCAAGTACATATGTACATACATACATAGTACATAATAACCTATTCTAGATCTTTAGATCTTTGGCCTATGACATATTATACATACAAAGATCTTCATATCTTTGGCCTTTGACATTTTATATATTGACCAGAATGTCATGATGTATGGAGAATCTATCATACATATTTTAATTCAATAAACTCTCAAGCTGTTTACAAGTGACATCTTGTAGCCTCCAAGGATAATTAATTACACAATATTTTTAAGGAGAAATAACTACGCATAATCATTGTTAAATTGTAAATATTTAACTACACTGAATTTTATTTCTAAAACATTCAATTTTCTAACAGAATGGCCAGAGGCTTCATACTAGCGTGGAGTTTTTTAAGGGCTGTGAATGAAGTCAATTTCTTGTCTTTCTCTAAGGCTATTAACATGTCATGTAAACAACAGTGACAAGTTTAATAAATAACAGTGTTTCATTTTGGTACAGATGTTAGTTTCTGAATTTTATTAAGTTTGTCTGGAATGTGCCTCATTCTCTCAGGAATGCAGTTGTAATTTCTCAGAGATCTCATGACTATGTAATTAAGAAACAATTTTCCCAGAATATAAAGTGGAACTCGCGTTAGAACTTCCTTTTTGCCGCTTTCATCCTGTGTTCTTCAGAGCCGTTCTGTTTATTGGTGCAGTTATTTTAATGTTTATTTGATGGGTTTGAAGACTGGGACAGGTCCAACCAAATTACGAGTTGATTAATATAAGCATGTCATAAACAATAGTATTTTATTGAATTTCGCAACAAACATTTAATAAATTTCCCAGAATTCTTACAGCATTTTCACATATATTGTTTCTAATTTAATGTCTTGTTTTTGCTCCACTAACCTCATACGTTTTTAGATTAAAATTGCAAAATAATTCAATAAAATTTTCAAATTAGAAAAATATGTGGTGATACATTACAAAAATCAATTAATTTGCTCTTTTTCTAATAACTTAATTTAGGTACTGTAATTCTACTTATCTGTAGAGCTAACATCAACATCAAAGTAATTAAAAAACTATAAAAAGAAGTAAGTTAAGTTCAGACGTATAAACATCTTTCGTTTGAAGACATTTTCTCCTCTACCTATCAAATTATCTTCCATAAAGCCAACTAGTATATTGGAAGGTTTTAGCGGTCCTATAAATTGTCGTGTCGAGTTAATGCCTCATACGCTAGCGTCCTTATCAGACGTTGCAGTAAACAAGGCTCAGATGCTTGCCATTGCAACGGTGGCGCTAGGCGAGAGCGGATGTGAGTGGGACGGGGCGGGGACAGAGCAACGCAGGAAAGGGGCCGGGGAAAGGCGGGGCGGGGAGGGGCGGCCGGGCTATCTGGTGGCAAGTGGGACGCACTCCGCTGTTACGCAGGGCTACGCCGAAACGCACTCGGAGCCGATAAGAAATCTCTGGTCTCCTCGATTCCACCTGGCTGGATAAATCGCGGGGAATTGGCAATATTCTTCGTCGTACCTTTAAAAAAGATTATTGTACAATTGTGGAACAAAATCCGGACTGATCTAACAGACGTCTGTATGCGATGGTGCGATGACGTTTGATTCGCGCGTTCATGTGCTTGGTTTTTCATTATTTTATGCATCTGCTTTGGAAGGTTCTTTGTACTAGTACTCTTTTTCGTAGATGAAAGAGAACCTTTTTTCTTAAAGAACATTGCGTAATTACAATTCTAATCAATAATTTCAGTATTCAAAGATTTTAATTAATTGTAGTGTACAATTGACAGTTACAATGTAGTGTAAGATTAAGCAAAAAGATGTCTGGAAATGTCCGTAAAACTGTGGAGCTAGTTGGAACAGTGCGAACATTCTGAATTTTGTTAATAATTATTGTAATAGGAACAGAATGTCTTCTTTTATGGATTTAGTAGATTTTCGATTTTATGTTGATGATATCTTATAAAATATGGTACTAAACTGCCGTTTTCTTTGCGTTTTGCAGCAATATATAGAATATTACTTGCACGTGATTGAGTTTATGAAATATATAGGTAGTTAACTGCGAAAGCACTGTAGCAATGAAAATAGATCGTTTGGTTCTTTAATCATCACAATTCGTAAATTGGTTCCATAGCCATTCAAGCGGAAACAAACAAATGTCCACTATCAAAAGCACAACCCTCTTCGCTCAATCAATTTTAAGGGTTAGATCTTAATGGGATCTAACGTGTTGAAAAAAATAATTGTTTTGACTCAGTGGCGAGAATTGGCTTCGATGTCTGCATACATGTGAAAGCAAATGTGAGGACTTATAAACGATAAATGTGGATAATTCGTGCACAAAGTTTACTGAATGGATTAATAACGTTGTTAAAAATCGCATGGATTATAAAATTAAAGTCTTACTGACAACAATTATTTCTTGATACGGTATTACAAAAGTTAACATTTCGCTATCCGAGACATTTCCAGAAGCATAAAATTATATTCTTAGGAAATGCCTTATATTTTTAAGTCAGCTTTTCATTTTGTAACGAACATAGTAAGAATTAGTAGTTAGGACAACAAATTTGTTCGCCGTCCGTAGAATCTTGCTTCTAATCGATCATTCAGCGACAAGAGAAAATTATATATAAATATACAACTCTGGAATTTACAAAGTCAAATATTAAAAAATCATGTGAATTAGAAAAGTATGGCTTGAAGAGAGGAATGTTTTAAAAAGCAATGGGTTTTCTTATTTAGTCTTTGCCTTTTGAACAGCAAAATTTCAATACAAACAAAAACTGTTAATTTTAAACGGGACTCACACCATTGTTTGAGGAAACTACTCCACTCACTACTTACTGTATCTGTCAAGATATTATCTCAAAATGATGGAAATTTCTTAATAACTAATAACTGAGTTTGTAGAGATATCATTGACATTATTAGATAAGAATTAATTGAATTAATTGTTTTTTGTTCGGATTTGAACTGCTGGAGGACATTGAAAAATACTCAAATAAAATTTACTTTGCTTCTGCGACGCAATCTGTGGAATGTTCTTGCGTAACTCGGTTCGGGAAGCGAATGTGTTGTCCTCGTACACGGTGCACCTCCTACTCACACGTACTCTGTGTGACACAGTGAACATCGCTAGTTTCACGTGGTATAAAAGCAAACTAACACAAATTTCATTTGTTCTCACCCGTTCTCACATACTCTCAATACAGAAAGTCATTCTACTGTCTAGTGGGAACGACTCTCTAGTTCAAAAAAAAGTATATTTTTATTTCAATGGCTTATTGAGCTCGGTATATTTATCCATTATATTAAGCAATGAAATGTTTATGTATATTTACATAAACATTTTGTAAATTAATTGAATTCTTAGTATATAAATCAAATTTATAGCATCGAACATCGCTAGTTATATCTTAGGAGTCGTCTCACTAAATAGCGTTCATTTAGCTCAGTAGCATTAATATATATTTATTACGAATTTTAACTTCAACTTTCCCAAATGTTATGATGTTTGAACAACCAATAACAATATGAGACACAAGCATGCTCCTCGGATGTGACCTTCCAAGACAAAACGAAAGCAACAGATCGTCCAAGGTAAAACTCGAAACCACTACACTTTGGTCAGAATCTCTCAGCAGTATCGTCATAATGCCATATCCACTTGCTGCTCGGACCGGCAGTAATGCATTCAAATACTGTTTGCATTAATTGTTTTAATAAACATTTTTTCATCGTTTGTGAAGTACTTGGGTGACCTGCATTTACCCGTACGTCCGTTCGACCCTTCCGATCTTTCATTACGGGGGACTGCGATCTTCTGCAGGGGACTGCGGAGACACGTCTTCTGATGTGGACCTGATCATTTTTTCGGGTCCTTCAAGGACATTATTAAATGTTCAATTTAGTACTACAAATGGACCGTGTCTGGTGAATCGTTTAAAATATCTACTATCAATGTAGTAACTATATTGACAGTTATATACTTTATTGCATAAAATGTTTACCTAAAAATATCGGGGCGTTTACAAAAGCGGTGTTGATTACAACTGCTTTAGAAAGGAAGCGTCCCATTTTTTCTGCTTTAGTTCCGAAGATAGCTAGTGTTGCATATATCATCATACCCTGTAGTTACCACCTTTCTCTGCAACCGCAAAACATGCCCCTTTCCTGGGACGCAGCATTTGAGGTTACGTGCCAGATTTTATCGCTAAGTTCGAAAGCAAGGGTGTCGTCACGGTCGCTCTTAAGCGATACATACGTGACCCCAAAAATGTACGCACATTTCTACAATTCTCGGTCGAATACTAGTTGTAAATGGATGTGTAGTTACAAAGTATAACCTAGTTCACTGACGCACTGGAAATGTACATGATTCTCGTTAGAAATTTTAGGGAGGAAGGTTATTTTTGCGCATTACAAAACAAAGAGAAGCGCAGACGATGATTTCCACCCTATTTTGTACCTCCACCTATAACACCAGAAAACAAGGTGATCTATCAGAGAGAACGTTATCATATTACTATTACATGGTCCTTAGTATTCCGAAAGTGGAATGAAATCCGTGGGTGAAATGATCGGTAGATTTTCATTGGTAACGCGCGTCGTCTGTTAAAACGCTCCACTTAGAAGGAACTCCTGAGTATAATTATCCGGGAGGGATTGGGATGCGCTTCTCCAACACTAAGTTGGCGTGAGAACATCAGATGCAACGAAGCAATACATATCAAGCTTGAAAAAATTGTTTTCTGAAGTTTTAATCTCCAAATCCGCAATAAGGGGAGTGAGAAGAATTTGCAGAAATAATCAAAATTACTCTTGAGGAGGTGAATCAACTTTTTATTCTAGAATATTTTGGAAGAATTCTAGGAGATACAAAGGTTTTAAAGAGTTCCAAAGCATTTAAAGAGGTGACATGCTGTGAATAATACAGCTCATTTCTGTCATAAGACAAAAAGCTTTGACGTGATTTATCAGATGGGCAGTATATGAAACTAATGTAAAATATAAATATATTGAAGAACCCCAGGTCTAAGAAATAAGACAACATATTTTTGGTATTTTTTATATAAAGTCTATAAATGCCTTTTAATAACGCTTATTTAAATTTACCGAGCGAAGTGGCTAGGACGTAGCGCGCTGACTTCGCATTCAGGAGGCCTGGGTCTAATCCCCTTGCCAGCCATTTTTACTGGTTTTTTTTGTGGTTTCCCTCAGTTATCCAGGCGAATGCTGGGATGGTTCAACTGAAAGACTGGGACCACGACCTCAAAACCGGCGTTCCTAGCATCATTCGTTAACTACGAGATGCTAGCTACGAGAAGCTTAAGTGAATTCGAAACTTTGCGGGTTTCTAGTTGGGTGAACGTCTTGGAACCCAGGAATCAAAAGGCGCCGAGGCCAATTGCCCTTTAAGGGATATTTAATGGCTAAATACAAAAACAAATTTAAATAGGTAAGAATATGCAGAAAAAACGTATCATTTCCTGAAATTGATTACATATTAATTGTTAATATCCCTTAATGTTTGCCGGTACTTCCCATTAGTGTCCCAATTATTATGCACTTCCCAACGAAAGATGTGCGTCTCGCCAAGCGACTCACAACAGATATGCTGTCTTGAGAGAAGCGCGTTCTCTCGCTACTACGCCAGGGAAGCGCGAACAGTGCGGCGCTGCGCGGCTTTTGAAGCGCCAGGGGCCGGACGATTCAGCCGTGAGCGCGGCGGTGGCGGTACGGGGGCGGAGTTTCCATAACGCGACGCGTTTTTACATGGGCGCCTTTATATCGGTTTTCCGCGTGTTGCGGTGCGGCGGTGGTGGTGCGAGTCGCTACTCCAGCGACGCCCGCCCGCGCGCAGGCCTGGGAAACCGCTCACCTTCCGCGTTCCCGCGCTTGCGACACCGCCCACCTGCACGCCCCCGCCCCGCCCCCGCACTCACACCCCACGCCGCCCCGACGGAGATGTACAAGCAGACGCGGGCTCTGCCGACTACAGGCGCAGTCTCCGGAGAGTGCTGAGAGGGGTGGTGAGAAGGGGATGGCGGGCGGGGAGGGTAGGCGAATGGGTTGAGGCGGACCTGGACGGAGCAGAGGAGTGTGGGCAAGCCAGTGCGTGGGCAGCCGGTTGAGCATGGCGGGGAGAAACGAGGCGAGTGTTTTGTTTTGGGTGGGACGGAGAGGGCTGGGTGGGGAAGGTAGAATGGGACGGGCAGATCGGTGCGGTGCACAGCAGGACTGCTCGATGGGAGAGGGCGTAGCGGAACGGGATGGGAACGTATGAGACGGGGCGGGACGAAACGGGACGAGACGGGTAGAGGCGGGGCAGGGTGGGAAGAGACAGGGCTAGGTCGGGACGGGAAGACGTAGGTCGGCGTGGGCCGATGGGGGTCGGCATGGGGTGGGGCAGTTCGGGGAGGGGTGTGGAGGGTGGGTCGGGGAAGAGGCGGGGCGGGGTGAACAGTTTATGGCCGATGGCGCAGCGGGCGGGCGGAGGCTGGGGCCGTTTGGGGGGGGCTGCGGCGCCGCGTGATGAGTGCCCATGTTTGAAGCGTTCCGAAGTGGGGAGCGGGAGAGTCGGTGCGGTTATTATATGGCGTTTTCGTGATGAAGTGGGCCTTTCCACTTGGATTTCGCCGGAGTTGTAAAAAATTGGTCCACATGTTGCGCGAGTTGGTTTATGATGCTCACTGGCACGCAGACCTCAGCGAATTTTCGTCACGGCGACTCGTTCGATTTTTCTACCGAATGTGAGCACATAACCTCTAAAATTGAATTATTATTATTATTATTATTATTATTATTATTATTATTATTATTATTATCATTATTATATATATATATATATATATATATACTTTGTTTTTTCCTCTTAGAATTGCTGCCCTCATAATTAAGTTGTTTCTACTTCTTAAATGCCTTCCATGTAGCTTGTAAACAAATGTAATTATTAAAAGGAGCTGCTGAAAGTGTACATCAGGGGTACGTGTAACTAAGAAGTGCGTGTGGCTATCTGGCTACCTTAAGTGTTCAATTCAACATATACCAGGAGACTCAGTTTCGATATCGGGCCGTGGCAATCAATTATATGAACAGCTCAAATATACTTTTTCTTACATACTTACTAATGATCATTTATTTAATGCTATTGTACCGAATAAATTGTTATTACGAGTGTATAAGATTTGATGTTCAAAACATCCAACCATCAATAGGAGAAGTATTGACATAAGTTGGGTGATATCATAAAATTTGAAGCAACAATATTATCATTAATATTCCACTATAGACACATACTTTTTATTGTTTTTGGACGAAAATAAATCGTATGAAAACAAGACAAGTAGAATGCAAGTAAAATGCAATTCGGCTAAAATTATAACAATGTATCACTTTAATTTCCTACATGTTTGGATTTTAATGCTTTTGGGTCTTAAATGTGAGTTCAATTTTTTTGTAAAGAAATAATATTCTTAGATTGCATCACATACAGTGATTTGTTTGTCTATTCCGATAGTTTATTACAAATTAGTTAAGTTTTGTTGAATTTTGAAATTAAACGACTCTCGATTATCATCAGTCTTCTCTATTTTAGAACTCTTCGAATATTTAGCATGACTTTTGTGTTCCTGAAATTCCCTCCACAAACTTCCTTTCCTACGTTGTATGCAAAATGCTTTGAGAAGAGGTGCGTGATTGTCAGCGCGTCGGCACACTTGTGGGTTAATTAATGTAATATTTATGTATCGACTGTCGTGAAAAGTGAAATGAATGTCAACTACGAACACTAAAAAACTCAATATATTAAAAACGATGTAGCATCACATTAAAAGTACGTATACAAAACTGATTATTCATTATTTCTCTTTCGGATATCCTTGACACTGTCCACATTTCGTTTCCCGTGTGTGCGATCATTAATTTTGCCAATAGAAAGTTAAGAAGAAAAGGCTTAATTATAACCAACCTGTGTAATTACTTACAGACAGATAATGAAATAAATAATTGTAGAAGTCCAACACAATTTTAATTATCCATCATTTGAATGATTTTTCGAGGGTCTACCTTAGAAATACCACAATGTAGGCATTTAATAACCGGGCGATTTCCGATAATGGAGAAGGTCAAGGTCAGTGGTGTGCGGTGATAATTTTGGTAGGGGAAGCACTTTTGAAGTCTAAGGTATAAAAAACGTAAAACAGTTAAAGATTATATGAATTTTCACAAAATGTGAATATTAACCCCTCTTGCGAACGTAACTTATCGCCTGGGAGTAAACAGATCCCAGGGAAAATTTCGTTGCCTAAATGCCTTCTAACATTATAAACAAATATAATTCGGTAATTTCAACTAAACCTTATTTATGGAGTACCTAGTTATTTAAAATTATTAACAAATTTATAAAAATCCATCAATGCATATTTTTTCTTTCATCAAATGAAGAACAAGTGCGTAAAATTTAATAAATGGTGAATGTTAATTTGAAAATGTATCTATAGAGTTCTGTAATAATGTTTTTCACGATCTATACAAACAATGAATGTGATGTCCGTTCTACTGTTTTCTTACACTTTTCACATTCTCCGTATGCTCTGCAGTTTAAATTATTTGGACAAAGTCTTGTTAGTTCTATTTCTTGCATCATGTGTTTGTTTTTGCTCGGAATGCAAATAATGTATTCTTTTTGGTATCAACTCTGGCGACAAACCTGGTAGAATTTATCTCATAATATACCAAGAGCGAATACGATCCAAACTTCCGTCTGCAATTCTTATGTGTGGTGATTCCTCGAAATATCGTAACGTTTTATTCTTCTGAAAGTTGATCGTGTGTACGTCGAAACCGGAAACGGAGATTATCCCAAGGATCCGTGGGCGTTCCGCCGCCCGTGGCGATCGCTGTTTATTCCTATCACGAAGTCTTGTAGACTTCGTGGTTCCTACTTTCCTCGTTAGATGCCATGACTACTGCTCGGACTGATTTCACCGATGCATTCCCTTCTCGCAAGGGAGAACTGCAGAACGGTACACAAAGAATTTGTTTGTTTAGAATATTTTCTTTAACTAAATATAAACGCTCTCGGTATTATTCGGTGCTTTATAATGTAGTTAGCACGTACATAAAACACTCTCAAAATGCCAAAATAATAAATGATTTCGAACTTGAAATTGCTACCAGTCGATCACAACGGAATGAATTCAAATATTCATTCTCCTCGCGCACTCACGGCCGATCCGACTTTTCACGAGGCTTGACGAAGTCGAACGCCTACACTCTCCAGGAGCGAAGAAGCTTCGCTGACGTCACGAGACGAATTTACACACCGTTTTGAAAACATCAACCACTAGTACTTACTTCAGAATCTGAGTTGAGTAAACAGTTTTGCTCTGGCCATAAGCAACGAATATTTTAAATGTAGAAAGGATTTTTTCTGTGCTTTGCTTAGGGAAATGACTCATTCCCTTCATTCCATGGAATGCACGCCACTGGTCAAGGTGGAGAAAGGAAGAAAATAAAAGAAGAAAAATGAAATTAAAAGAAAAAGAAACAAGAGAAACGAATAAAGAGAATACAAATATAACTAGTGGTGCTAAAACAGCACGTATTTTCTCCCCCTATTTTGACGCAAAAGTACGCGAAAAGTACTCAAATTTTTGAAAAAATGAACATAACCTTATTTCAAAATCTATCTTTAAGAAACAGATGTCATTAAGGGGAAAATCTCTATATTTAATATTTTAGTGGTAGGAAGACTCAAAAAAATTTTTAACTTTTACAATTTTCGAAAAATTAAGGTTTCCAACGAACGTGAGACCTGCACCATTCTCTAAAATATTCTTCACACTATCCAAAAAAAATCAAAAACGATGGAAACATTATTTTGAAAATTTGGAAAATGCCCCAGGGGCTTCATGTAAAGCACCCCACCCCAATATTAATATCAGTTTCAAGGGGCCGCAACATCAGCCAGATCGATTGGGGAATATCAATTTCAGAAAATATCGGTTAAACAGTTTAGCCGCTAGCGTTGTTCACAGACAGACGAACAGACAGGCGTTTTGCCATCATTCTATTTTTCGGTTTCAAGGACCCAGAAAACATAGATTCTTACTGCGTCATAGATTTTTTTTTCTAAATTACTCGTAGGAACTGAATTTATCCACTTTTTCGTTCGTAGCGGCGTGTAATAAAAGTTTTTCTGCCGAAAATTTATCTCTTTTTTGCGCAGCAATACATAACTTTCTATTCCTTAGCGAGAAAGTAAAAAGACAAGAAAAAAGAGGGAGGAGGAGGCGAGACGAGAGGGTGCGGGATGATGCGGAGTGGGAGAAAAGGAATGGGGTAGGTCGATTTATTGATTTATTTTTTCGCCTTTCCACGCGCGTCAACAGCAACGGTCATTAGTCCTGTAAGGGTAGTACATTTCTATCATGGTAGGTGTCGGGACACCGCCCAAAAGCGGGACACCGCCCCAATCGGGACACACTCTAAACACCCGACATGTGCGGTTGGGTAGTGCATGTAAGTGTAAGTGTGTAAGTAAGAGGTGAGGATCGGACAAGGAAGGGGAATGAGACATTGCGCGAGGTCAATGGCCCGTTTCCTACGGTATTGCCCCGGCATTCCCATGGCGTTAATCGCAGAAATCGTGGAAAACCCCAATTAGAGCAGCCATCCCCTAGAATTCTTCTCCTAACAGCGGCTGAATTCGACCTAGCTCTCTAGTGTCGAAAAGCTTGCCACCGTCGGAACTCGAACCCTAGAGCCCCCGGTCAGGGGCAGAGGCCGTTTGATGCGGGGCGGGGTGATGCGGGATGGGACAGGGCGGGGCAGGGGAGGCAACGCGACGCGACCACCGTCGCAACCGCGGGGGAGGGACGGCGCCGCTCAGCCGGCAGGGCGACCGTCGCCGCGTGGCGGGGCGCGCCGCCGCGTCGTTCCTTATTTACGACCTCCCGGGGACTCTGAAGGAGACGTCCTCTCCTTTACGGCCACGGGGCGACCGCCGTCGGGGATCGCAATGATGCACAAACGTCTGGGAAATCGGCGGGCGACCGACGCCGCGAGTTATTTATCGCACCTCGAGGATTCGCCAGACTCTCATAGGGCGCGGAGCGGGCGCCGGGAACTACTCCTGTAAGCGCTCAAGGTAATAGGAGGAAATCGAACGTGTTTTTTACAAGGGAAGATTCTCAACGATGTATTTACTCTCGTTTTCATGCGTGAGACAGAAATAATTAACGTTTTCATGAACATAATTATTTTAATAATTATATGATTTTTATAAATGATTGCTCTAAGAAGATAGAAGAAAAACATATTTTTAGAGGGGTAAATTTCTAGTGTTTGAAACAAATTCATCTTTTGTGTATACATTTATTTAGTCCGTCAAAGCGTGCATAAATATTTATAACATGTACAGAATTATTCTTTCTGTTTATACAATTTTAACATTAAATTTTCTTTTATTGTACTGTGCAGTATTGGAGAGTGACCTCTAAACTTAACCCAAAACATTTCCTGCGAATATGGGTTTTACTCGAGTATCAGTTTAATGTTTCACATCATGAAAACAAAACATTTTCTGAGATGTGTAGTACGCGTGTGTGAATTTAATGTTTCACATCATAATCCACAACACAGTTTGTATTCATCGTTCTTCACCTCGCTTTTTTTTCTTCTTACTGCTCTTCCATATTTTTTTGCTTCCCTTCTTCTCTCATCTCTTGTTTACTCCCAATATGATCCTCATAATTATCTTCTCTTTCTTTTCTTACCACTTATATTTTTTATATACCCATTTCTTCATGAATCTCACCTTCGATCTTGTTTCTACCATCCTTAAATCATCACATCCATTTTTCATTCCAACTTCTCTGGATTATGTATTGCATCGAATATATTGCTTCCAAAATGAAGCACATAAAATTATGTTGTAGTGTGTCAGTTTGGTTATACCGTCTGGTCTATTATTCCTCACCGTAATTCTCATACAGTTTTTAATACAAACTTAGACTTATAGACAAACGGCAAATAAATCAAATTAAAGAAATCAGATGTTTTGTTGAAAGCCACGTAACTTCATATAATTTGTTTTTATATTCATATGCAAATGAAATTTTAATAAGTGATTGACGTTTTCCATTTTTAAATGTTTCTTTCTTACAATTTTTGTTACTTAAAATGTAATCAGTTTTTATTAATCGTTTCCTACTGTTCAGACTTTCGCGTCTTTTTATTCAGAAGTTCGTAATCTTAATGGTACTTTTTCACCATTGTGTTTGACTACGAGAAGCTGGTCCCCTCTGTGCCTCGTGTGAAAAGAGGAAAAACAAAGGGATCGGTTGTTTCCCTAGAATTTTTAAAAATTATCTTGCATTTGTCAGAAGGCAAAAGAAGAATAAAAGAGTGTAAGTATGAGAGGTTGGTCTCAATTAATATCTAATTATTCTAGTTTCTCAAATTCAGGTTCAATATGTTATTTTTCTTTTTAGAAATGTCTTTTTAACATTTTATGTTCAAAATACCATCATTTCCGCCAAGGCATATCGATCACATCTTTCAATGACGCGAATCTTGAATGAATGTTTTGCACTAGTGCAATTTTGGTTTTCAGTTTTCCTGTGTGTGCCAGAAAATTACAGGCACGAGAAGATCAAATTTAGAAGTTGCCTAATAGTTATGTTACTTTTTATTTGACAATTTAATTCGAGAACAATATCAAATCTAAATCAGTGCGATATGAACGATATTTTTTTTGTATAATTCCAAATTGTGTCTTAAAATTTAATTAGTTAAATTATCGTGTTACTATTGTTTTTATCAATATAATTATTGTAATATTTATTTTTAGACGATGATAGGGTACGCTTTGGAAACATATTAGGATGTCCTGATGAAATCTATTAATTCGTTTTCATTCAAAACTGAGGAATTTATGATGCAAAAACAGTAGAATTGATACTATCAAGTGCTATTATTCATCAATTATTGGAAGCATTTTTATGTGCTTCCAATAGTGATGGAAAAAAGGGCTCACTAATGCACTTAGCTTTTTTGGAATTTAATTTAAATTCTTGTCATTCAGAGACGTGCAAACAATTCTAAAGCCTTTACATCGAAATTCCATTACACCTTTCAGTTTAATTGTATTAGAACGCAAAGAGAATTCAAAGTAATTGTTCGAGGAACTGTAATACACAAATGGAATTCATATGGCCATTATGCCGCAGGTAGTAGACGGTTATATTATTGGAATTCAATATTGCGGCGAATATTACACTTCGATAATGACCCAGGAAATAACCTTTCGGAAGTATTCGAAGGGAGAATTCTTATCACTCTTTGCCTGAAATTGAACACATTACTACTACCTTTAAAGCTTCCTGCCCTTTAGACCGTGCATCTACCTCGTCCCTCTTCTGTTCTTTCCGCCTCCCTCGCTTTCTCTCTTCGTGCCCTCTCCGCTTCTCGGTTTTCCCGGGTGCCATGCCGCTTTCCAAAGCGAATGTGTCCTAATTTCTGCGTCCCCGCGCGGGGCGCCGCCGCCGCCGCCGCCGCCGCCGCCGGCCGCTCGCCCTCGCAACAGGCGGAACCTCCTCGCGTGGGGGAGACCGCAGGCGGCGATGGGAGAGGCCGCGCCGGAGAGGGCGAGGCCAGGGCGGTTTGGAGTGGGAATGGACGGAATGGGACGGAGCGGAGCAGCGTGGAGCGGGCCATGCCGGAGCAGGGCGGGACAGAAGAGGCGGTAAGGAGTGAAGAGGAACGGTGTGGGCGGAGCGGAGCGAGGCAGGGCGGGATGGCGTATGGCGCAAGGAGCGGGGAGAGGGCGAGGTGAGAGGCGGGGCGGAATGGAGTTGGGTGGAGCAGGGCTGAGCGGCGCGGAGCGGGATAGACGGATGCGAGGCCTGGCGAGGAACGTGACCGGGCGGAATGGATTAGAACAGAGCGGGAAGGGATGGGATGGCGCGTGGAGGAGCAGAGCGGGACGAGGCGTGACGTAGCGTGGAGGAGCAGGCAAAGCGGAGTGGGACGGGACGGGACGGGATGGAGCGGAGCGAGATGGGACAGAGTGGAGTGGAACCGAGCGGGGCAGAGTGAGGCGGGACGGGTTGGCGGGGCGGGACGGAGCGAGGAAGAAGCGTGTCGAGGCGTGACGGAGTGGGGAGGAACGGAGCGTGGCGGTGGCGGGGCAAGGCAGGACGGCGCAGGACGGGACGGAGCGCGGCGGAGCGCGGGACGGAGCGGAGCGGAGTAGATCGGGGCGGGGCAGGGCAGGGTGTGTCACGGCAAGGGTGGAGCGGGGGGATGGGCGGGCGAGGGCGGAAGAACGAAGCCAGAAGGTGGAGAGAAGGCGCTGCAATATTCACGAGAAGCGCGCCGGTGCGGTGCGGCGCGGCGCGGCGCGGCGCGGCGCGGCGCGGCGCGGCGTCGCGCAACTGGGTTACGCCCCTGGCACCTAAGCCGCGAGGCCCCCTCGCCGCGACCGCCAGGCAGCGACGGCCGACGGGCGAAACGGGGGATCAACTCCTCCCCCTCCCCCACCACCAAGCCCTACCACCACCCCCACCACTCCCGTTCGCCTGAGGCCAAGCGATGCGAGGTCGCGTGGCTGCGAGGGTCGTCGGGCCTGACACGCGAGCGTACATCGCACTTACGTTGATTCCATTGGCTGATGCCTTTCTAAACGTTTTTGTGCAGCTTGCACTGAATAGGTCAAATATTGGAACATAAATGTTTATATTTATACAGTATACTTATTATTTTTTTGGTTCAAGTGATTTCTATAGTAACGCATGATTATGAGATTTGGGAGTTGTCTTCAAGGCTAATGTTCTTGCACACTTTCTGTAAAAAAAAAGTTAGAAAATCTACGACAATTCTCACTAAGTTAGGTTTATGAAACTTTGAGAATCCTTGTGTGTAATTTCATTGACAATAACGAATGATTTTGGCAGTGCTGTACTACATTTCTCTCGCAAAAAAGGTAAAACAGAATTTAATTTAAAAAATGCAAAATTCTCTAATTAATAACTTATTTAATATTTTACGGCAAAAAAATATACATGGCTTGAGACCGTCACACAAATTTGGAGAAAGCATTTTTTTTAAAATATCTTTTATTCAAGCATGTTTACTAATTTCCATTCCAAGGTGCCATTCCCCAAATCGGCGACCAACTACAGAGAACCTAATTTTCTGACCAATTGTGAAATTATAAAATAATGAAATAATTATTTCGTTAATTATAATTGACACGTGATGATTTTCTTCTGCCTTTCAGGTCTCATATACTAAGTGAAAACGATGAATGAGAAAACCTGTGATTCAAACCCACGAACTGTTGCGGCTGGGACCGCCAGTACAATTTCGCTAGTACCATTGAATACGCGAAAATATTTTTTTATAATTTGTCATATAAACATTACTACAGTAGGTGAATCATTCAAAAATTCAGATTCCTATTCATTTTTATTAAATATTCTTTCTCTAAGACAGTATTCATTACGACACCCTGAACTGATGACGAGATGTTACCTCAAAAGGAAAAGAAATTTAAAATATGAAAATGTATATAGAAACTCATATGTGTGCGAGCTGCGCTAGTTGTGTATTCGTATTGTAATTACACTGTTAATGGCAAAGCATTATGTCTATTCATTATGTTATAGAAATTTGAAATCGTGATTAAAATAGTTTCATACATTAATGGACATTTCTAATTACATACGGTTTTCATATTTTAAAATTACTCTGTAGTACGGATACAAAAGTCAATGAATTTTAGTTTTCCGAATAAGATGTTTGGTCTTTCCCAAACTGGAAAAGGTAAGATCGAAACTTAAAGAAAATAGTAAGATTCTATCCCGTCTAGTTACAGTGTAATATCGAGATTTAATATGTGTAGACAATTTCTTCATCCTTGAAAAGGTGTTAACAATAATAAGTTGTTCCGATAAAGTTCCTAAAAGTTTAGTATATGTAATAAATTTTAAGAGATGACTTTATCATTCAGCTTATGAAACAACAAAGAAAACATATCATTGAAATATTTTAATGAAGTAAGTTGTTCTTTACATGCAATTTTACATTTCGAACAAGGATTCTGTGAGAAGGGCAGGTGTAATATTGTCCATATGGTTTGCATACTATCTTCTGTTTCAACAAAATATCTCGTTTTTTTCCATTCCAGTGAATTCTGTGAGAATCACTGACATTTTACTCTCTCCTTTGAAGCAATGCAATAATTTAGTCTTTCGCAAGGATTTTATCTTCGCTTTTTTTTATATACGCAAGGATTTTATCTTCGATACGCGCCTCTATATATGTGATGCTAAATTCCCATGTATCCCTGCTAGAAAAATGTCATTAGTATCTTAATATACGATTATCTTCTAACATTGTATTTAGTATTCTCATAGTATCGGACGGCGTTCTCAGAATAGAACTCGACTGTATAAATGGCCGCGCAACTTCATGAATGCAAATGACAGTAAGTGCTGGCGTCAAATGCCTTGCCATTCGTACCTGCGCTGCTTCGGGCACATCTGGAAAGAAGCAGCTTCCAAGTAGAGCGAAAACTCGCGTCTTTCTCGCGATTTAGAAGCCTCCGGGGACCCTCTCTGGGAGGTTCAAATTATCATTTCAGCGAAAGAAAATAAAATGCGCCATTGTAAGACTCGAGGGAAACACTCAACTGCCGAAGATTCTTTCTTATTGATTCTCTCTTTCTTTAACTATCGCTCTCTCCCTCCCCCTCTCTCTCTCTCTCCGACTCTGTGTACTTCTTTCTCTCTCTCTCTCTACATCTCTCCCTCTTTCTCTCTACGTCTCTCTTTCTCTCTCTACGTCAGTCTCTCTGCGTCTCTCCCTTTTCTCTCTCTCTTTCTCTCTGCCTCTATCTACATCTCTGTCTTTTTTCTAGATCTCTCTCTTTCTGTGTGTTTTCCTTTCAAATCGTCACGAATGTTCATTCAAGCCTTTTTATCAGCTTTCAGTTACTTTTGTAGAAGTGAATTAGAAGACTCGCAAAGCAGTCGCAGGTGGCGGCTAGAATAGGCTGTTCTTAGGAGGGTTCCGTAAAGCACGGATACAGTAAATGAACCTGTGCAACATTGTACATATATTTCTTTAGTTTAATAAACTTGTTTTGTTACGAATCCTTCGTGTCTGTGTCTGAGTAATTAAACGACGCCACATGCTTTTAGAACATATTTTCCGGCATTGGTTTCTAGGCTCTTGAAATCATATCAAATTGTCTGCTTTTATTTCATTACACCAATGAGGAATACGTGTATGTCCTGTTATATGTGAGTAAGGTCATCAATTAGAAAAGAAAGTACTTTTAGAAAACAAGAGCATGAAATAACCTATATTCTTAAGCAATGTCATGACAGGAGGGCAGGTGCTCATTCAGAGAACCACTTTCCCTGTTCATCAAGACATGTTCCTCGTATGGACGAGTTACGTCTTGGTTTAAGCCCCTCGTCCGGCTCTCGACCTTGCTCTTCTTAACACTCAATGGAACCCGCTTCCTGCACGCTCTTCACTTTTTCCGTCGGACTCGCTTTCTGAAAATCAATTCTTCTCTCTCTTGGCCCTAGGTTCTTCTCAACTGTACTTGGATTTTTTTTCAATAATACTCTTATTTCTTGCTTTGGTCTGTGGTCGTTTGTCTTACATTTTTATCATCAATTTCAATTTCTTTTCTGATCATTTTTAAAGTCGCTGTACTCTACGGGGATCTAATTTTCATTTCCTTTATACTTGTTTCCTATTTCACACTGTCATATTTTCAAATGTTATATGCAATTCTTCATATATTTTTCCCTCTCATATTATGTGTTTTATCCTGGTCTTTATTTCTTTTTTTCATTTCATTTTTCATATTATGTCTTTGATAGCATTATCATTTTTCGCCGTCATTCTTTTTCTTATTATATTTGTCTTTTATTTTTCTATCATTCTTTATCTTATATCTTATTTGGTGATTATTTTTTACTACATGAGTCCAGTCTACAATCTTTAGACATAATTTACATGTTATAACTCCCTTCAACGTTTTCGGCTGAACATATTGTACAAGCCTAAAGTTTGTGAAAATATCGCACTATGTTCCTTACAGTCTTCCTCGGTGGTGCACGAGCTTGCAAATACGTTCCGCGCAGACTATAGCGAAGTGATATAGATCAGCGTGAAGCTTGGGTATCTTCACTGTGGATGTGGCATCGTTGGCTTTACCGTTGTAATATATATCTAGCATTAACATCATCTCATTCATAATCAATCACCTTTCGTGATTTCCCTATTAACTTGCATACAGTGAAGGGAAATGAGAAAACTGCTGTGATCATTTTCCCAGGAAATGGAATAGAATAAAGATGAAGTATCCTCCCGTGTGTATTTTCCACAATTGTTGACGCTCATCATCATCATCGTCGTCATAATCATCACTAACATTAAAATAATCTTCATCTATACGTCTTTCCCTTACCCACACCTTAAGTAGTCTTAAATAATATACTTAACAGTTTTCTCTGAAATGCCGAAGACGAGAATGGCGCTTATCTTCATCTTCACTAGCTTCAAACATGTTCATATCTCGTCGCCTTGAACATCTCCTCATCTTCAACATGTCTTCATCTTTAAGATATCCTCATCTTCAACACGTCCTCATCTTTAACATCTCATCTTCATCATCCATACTTCACCATCCTGTGAGGTTTCAAATACGCCACGTAATATTTTTCTCCGAAATGCCGAAGTCCCATTCTTTATCCTCCCTTTCACCTCACAGATCGTTCTCCCCTCGCGCGATTAAAGAGTCTCCCGCGCTTCCGGGCCTCGTCGTGCTGCGGCGGCGGCGGCGGCGGCGGCACGTCGGAGAGCGGAAGAGAGAGCCACCTTGGCCTTCGAATGGGAAGCGGTCACGAGGCGGTCGGCGGCGCCGGCGCCTGAGCATCTTCTGCCCCGCGGCGAAGCAGGTGGCCACGGTGTTCACGAGGCGACGGAGAGCGTTTGCACCGGTCAATTTAACGCGGTCGAAGCATTCTGGGTAATGAATAGGGTACCGGTATGTAAGGGACGCTGGAATGGCGTTTTTGGTGAAGCTGAAATGCTCACATCGTTATTTTAAAGCGATGAGATCCTACCTGGGATTAATAGAAATAAGGACCGCTCTTTGGCAAGGCGGTATCCTCCATGGGAGAACATGAAGGCAAGGGTTTTCCCCGACTTCTTGACTGTACGGGTGACGCCGCGTCGTTGGTTGAGACTCGATCCGCGGAAGCTTACGTTCACACGGGTTTCCCCCTTTAAAATTCGCTTATTTAAAAAAGGAAGCTACTTTAATTTGATTGGTTGGTCCAGGTGTCTGGGTACATCAATGACTATGTTCGTTTGTCTCACAAGTGTAGTGAACATTTTACCCCATGAGGTGGCAGTGTTCCTTCCTTGATGAGAGACGGTGTCGACGGGGCTTTGTGGGGGATTCCCATACTCTAGGTATCTCCTCCCAGAGAGGCCGGCCAGCCAGCCAGCGGGGATGCGCTTTGAACTCCCAACTGGTCTCGGTGTGTGTGTCTGGTGCTGGTGTGTGGTAGTGTAATGCATGTAAATGTGTGTGCGTCAAGCTTTTTCGGAAAGAGGAAGTAAAGATTTTATCGCATTTTCTCCTGTTTGCCTCTCATTTCCATCATTTCTCCATTATTATACATACTATACCATCATAATTACAATCACCTACTCACCAAAATCTTTCATCTACACGAAGTACGGGTTAATGTTTAGCAACTGAAATAATTAAAAAGAAGTATTAATATCAGCAGACTCATTTTCTGAGGTTGCGTACGTGTTGAAAATAATATATTCTATTCCCTCTATATCTCAAACGGATACGGAGTGTTCCACTGTTTTTCTTTTATTTCCTACTCAGTTCATTACTCATGTATCTCCTATTCATCGACGCCGCAACTCTATCAGTATTGATCTGCTGATCGGTAAAAATGGTATGAAGTTTATGCTCGCTCCAATGAAGGTTGTTAATTAGTATATATCATTTATGAGCAACGACCGCAAAAGCAGAGATAAATATGGTTACAGCGGGAGATATGAAAGTAACAGAGTGTTGATTGCAACAAGAGCTTCTGCGACTTAATTGAGCAAGTGACGTCAGCAGATGGACTACTACGACGTCGCCAATTGACGTTAATATTTTCAATAAATAAGTAAAAGGATACAAATACAATAATTTGGAATAGTTTTTAGAAATGAGTATCCAATGTAAAACATTACTCATGAAAGAAATATACTGAATGTACTCCTTACTTAAACACACATTTTAAATTCACTAAAACAAACAAACTTATTTGTTCTTAGTTCTTCGTCCTTCCAAAACAGCCAAGTAAAATCTCTCAACATAACTGCTAACGTTCCGTTAAACAAATGTCACCACAAGAAGAATGAGGTAATTCGGGAAGAAAAAGTAGGCTCTTTGGCATCAAGCAGCATTCTGCAGACATTTCGAAAAGAAAGTACGGGTACTTCAAATACAGAAAGTACGGCAACGATCGTGGATGGTGATTGCGGCGGCGGCGGTTGTGCCGGTCGCCGAGAAACCGGCAGCGTGGCGTGGCGTCTGTCGGCCACCTGCTGCCGCGGCGAGCGATCGCCTTTAACGCGCAGCCTCCACGCGCGACGAAGAAGCGACCGGACCGGCAGGGTCCGCCCCGCCTCCGCCTCCGCCTCACCGGGCTCTGCTGCCGGTTTCTCTCCGCTCGAAGGAGACGGTGGAGGACGCGGAGGCTGAGACGGGCTGTGGTGAGGACTGAGACGAGGTTATAGCGTGGTTTTGCTGGTGGTTAAGGGAGTGAGGAGGGAGATGAGGTGGGGGATGGGACGGGACTGAGGTAAGAGCTGAGGCGCGGAACGAGGTTGGGGCTGAGACGGGAGCTGCGACTGGGCTGGGACAGGGGTTGAGGCGAGGGCTGAGGCGAGGACTGAGGCGAGGGCTAAGGCGAGGGCTAAGGCGAGGGCTGAGGCAGATGGTGAGGCAGATGGTGAGGCAGGGGATGAGGTAGAGGTTGAGTCAAGGACTGAAGGGGAGACTGAAGTAGAGGGTGAGGTAGGGGTGAGTCAGGGAATGAGGCATGTGAAGAGGCAGGGGATGAGAGGACTGAGGTAGGGGCTGAGACTGGGACTGTGGCAGGGCTGGGGCAGGGGCTGTGGCAGGCGCTGAGGCGGGGGATGAGGCAGGGGCTGAGGCAGGGGACGAGGTAGAGGCTGAGACAAGAAAAGAAGCGGGGGTTGAGGCATGGATCGAGGCAGGTGCTGAGTCGGGGACTGTGACAGGCCTGAGGCAGGGGCTGATGCAGGGGCTGATGCACAGGCTGATAGGGCTGATAAGGCACGGACTCAGGGGGCGGGGCTGAAGTAGTATGTGAGGTAAGGGATGAGGCAGGGGCTGAAACAAAGATTGAGGCGGGGGCTGAGGTAGCAATTGCGGCAAGTGTTGACACGGCTGGGGCGGGTGCTGAGGCGGGGGATAAGGTGGGGACAGAGCTGGAGCGGAGAAGTCGGCGCCTCCGCGCACCTATGCACTTAATCGGATGCAGCGCTGGGCGGCGCGGAGAGACCTGCATTCGCTGCGAGCGACAGGAAGGCCTTTCAAGTATTTAATTAATGCTCGCTAGCGCAGGGAAATGCCGGACGGGCAGGTAATGGGAAACCAATAGGCGGCTTTGGATACTTCCACCGGGGCCCAACAGCGCGAGCAGACGGATGTTTTTGTTTGTTTCACCTTGTTGGCCTTTCTCTTCTGCTGCAATTATTTCCGTGTCGCTATTTAAGTGTTTATCATGCAAATTAGCTTACGGACTTGATCAGTGAGTAATGACTGAGTTTCCGAGATGAAAATTTCGTTTGTGTAAATTGAAAAAAATTGAAGGCGGGAGAAACGATCACGATTAAAAAAAATTTGGAGCCATTTTTTTTAATTCATCAAATCTCAATAGGCTTCATGTAAAGTATCCTCAAATACTAAGATATCGGTTTCAAATTCAAGAGGCCTTGAGACGAGTCAAAACCATCGGGGAATATCAATTTTGAAGAAAATCGACCGAACGGTTTAGGCGCTAGCGTTGACCACAGACGGACAGACGGACAGAGGGACGGAATGCCGTCAATCGATTTTGAAGTATGAAGAAGCAACAAATCATGGATTTTGACTACACCACGAGATAGAGGATTTTTTTTTAAATTTAGCAACAGATTTTATCCATTTTTCTGTCACCAGACCCCTGCTATAAGAGATTTTCTGGCGAAAATTCTCCGTTTTCCGCCGCACGATTACATAACTTTCTCTTCTTACGAAGAATTCGTAAGGCGAGAAAGTAAAATGTTTTCGTCACATTTCCCTAAAAATAGTGAATATATATATATATATATATATATATATATATATATATATATATATATAAATTCTGAAATCTTTACCTATGTGATTAATTTCTGAAAGTTTAACACTTACTAGCATGATAGAAATAAATGTTTAATTTTACGAAATTTTCAATTCCTGGTAAGCGGTAGGGCACACTCAAGATGTCTCGAATATTTATTACAACTGCATCTCTGAAGAAAAAAACCTTCTTCAGCTCGGGTTGAAAAACCTGTTTTGGTACATACGTTATATTCATTCAATTCCAGTCTCCAGAACACGAGATTAAATTTGAATCGATTTGTACTGGTGAGTTATTCTAGCACAGACATTTTGTCATATATTTCGACGC
The DNA here is from genome assembly GCA_031308135.1 of Acheta domesticus. Lineage (NCBI taxonomy): Eukaryota > Metazoa > Arthropoda > Insecta > Orthoptera > Gryllidae > Acheta > Acheta domesticus. The sequence continues at coordinate 109,686,257 of JAHLJT010003656.1, read as the reverse complement.
TGTTTAGAAAACGATTCCAATTATTATATAAAAAGGAATGAGCCAATTTTGATTTAAAAAATACCTGTCACTAAGCTTGTGGTCTATCGTCTCAACTAGTTAATGTTTTTTCTATCCTTAGATGTCAATTAAATTTTTGGTATATTTGAAAATTCATTTAATGGATCTAGAGGATTTCCTTCAAAAATACAAATGAAATATTACATTATTGCCCAGAAATACTAAAGTATCTTTAAGGAAAATAGTTTCTTTTTATCGTTGAGATTTGCGAACTCACAGAGTGAGTCACATCTCTTCGGAACTCGGAACTTCATGTGGCAGTATTGCAAGATCATCCCATTTCATACCTGAAAAGAAACAACAAGAAGTTGCGCGAACCCCCACCAAACCCATACCAAGGAAAACACGCTTCTCGCACAACGTGTCACTTTTATGTCCAGAGGCGTGGCGGCCACTCACGGACAAACTCCGCTTAGATCTTGTCACCAGGAAGAGGCTCGTTTCCTGCACAGCCCGCAAGAGCGCAGTGTCATCGGGAAGCCCCGCCGCTCTCCCGCCGATGCTCTCCCACAACGTTTCTTCCTACCTTCCTTCCTGCCTTCTGGCCGCCCCCTCGCCCGTCACTCCGCCCCCGCACGTGCCGCGCCGCGAGAGAGAGCTGCTGCCACGCCGGCCGATGTTCATCTGTCCCCAGCCGTAAATTGCGGCCGCGGTGGCGTTCGCGTCGCCGCTCGCCGCGCCCGTCCAATCTCTGACCGGTGTAACAAGGGATGCTCGTCTGCGGTAAACCAATAGCGCACCGCTGAAAACTGACAACGCGTTCACGCACGGCCTGTTTCTGGAGTTACAGCGCTACACATTTTGGAGAGTGCCCAGGCAAAGTCACAAAAGCTACAAAAGTCAGCATTGTGAATAGTGTTCAGGATAATTTAGTAGGGTGTAAAATAATTCTTCCCTTAGTAACGAATCAGTGTTTCGGTTATATTTACCCGATTGAAGTGAGATAGAACTGAGAGATCAAACAAACATCAGTCGGTTTGAAGAAAGCTCTGATTGGTATAATACATTTTTAATAAATATTTAAGTACATAGAAAATATTAGTGCCCAGGCACTCTAAATTATCACAATTTTTTATTACCGTACTTGCGAATATATGAATGACTTATTTGTATTCGGAATACATTTTTTCTATTACATTAAAAACGTACAACCCAAATATCTCGCATCGAATAAATACGTCCATACGTACAGTACATAATTGTCTTTCTTCCTCTTACAAACAAATCATACATTTCGAAGATACTGAATTTTATTCCCGGATCCAAAATTGCAACTTCGACAACAAGAATCCGCAGTGGTGTCTGCGTTTGCGTGTTATAACGTGGAGTACAAGCAACAAAACATATCGCTGTTGCGAACTAGGAATTCGGCTATTACACATTAATTGATTTTCGATTATTCCGTTTTTCTTTAGATTAAACCTGGCGGATATAGTCGTTGAAATTAACCGGTTATTGAAATAACCGATATTTTCGTTTTTTAAGCAGTTTCTCCCAAAAACTATTTATCTTGTCACAGGAGTAATATACTACGTTGTCTTCACATACACTCAATACAAAATACACTTATTATTTTTTACATTGTATTAATGTATTTCGACTATCATATGTAGGCATATGACTAAGCAGCTAAGAAACCTAAACATGAAAAGGCCCCGTGGCATGATCTTTTTATACTAAACCTGTTACCAATTTGACATTAAAAAAGGCCATCTTATAAATGAAATTATATGCCGTTATTGAATTAAAAATCGGCAATAACAAAGTAAACAATAATAGAAAAAACTAATGAACTGAATGACAAAATCGATTTTCCGTTAAAAGTATGGAGTTTATTCCCTGCTCCATTGCGAGCTGGAGACGACGGGGACGCAGCGTGGCTCCACTCACGCGCGCCGCCGCGCAGTGCCCTGGAATGAGCTGAACAGCACATAGGAAGAAAAATTAAAATCAGTCATGGTGACAAAATGTAAATATTTATTTCAAATGTTGTTTGACTGTTCAAAAAAACATTACTTCCGCTCGGTAGCTAAGGGATCCAAACGATAGATGGTATTTGAAAAATAAAAGAAAATAGGCGAACATATTCCCATGTAATTGTAAAAACTTACAATTGTGACCAGGTGGTGAAATGTAAAATGTAAATGTTAATGATTTTCGTAACTTCTTTTTGTCAAAATGTTTTATAACATCTTTTTAGTGCGTTTTTATAATACAAATGCACGGTAATTACGGCATAATTGCAAAAAAAAATGTAATTTCTATGGGAAATAAGATTTTACTTTAAAATGCTGTACCTTTTTTCTGCCTTTGTTGTGCCAAGCTACGATTGTTTTCGAGAAAGTTGACTATTTAAGAAGCTACGTTTCAAGCTTAAAGGCGGCTGGGGCTAATAGCGACCTAAAACTTATCGCTTTTTGAAATCACATAAATTGTCAAAAAATACCGTTCCACTCAGCTGTAGTTCAGCGAATCTGATCGTACTTCAACTAATTCTCAAAACTTCGAATTTGAATTCAAAGATAAAAAACTACTAGATCCATGATTTCCTGTCTTTAGAACGATGTATATACAAATATTCTTAGTAAATAATGATCATAAGTACAACGTATGTAGTAAATATAGAAGAAACAATTAATAAATCAATTAAAAATGTATTAATTAAGAAATCAGAATTTTCTAGCCTCCCGGAAAATCGAAAGAAATTGATATTTCAAAATAATAATTTGCAATTTTAAAAAAATTATTACTTTAGATTTGAGATCTGAATATCTGTGACCCAATTGCCATTTGTACGCATTATTGTAGCCAACAACGTGTGAAACCCACTGCGCGCGTTGCTGCCAATTGTAGCCCACTGTGCGCTGCCGTTTCGACGCCAGCGGTAGGCTTTAGCGTGCGCGCGGTTGCGACGGCCAGCGGGCGGGGGCGGCGGCGGGGGTTTGCGCCGCTGTTCATCTGTGGGTCGTAAATCACCGGCTGCGGGGCCCCCGCGCCGCTTCGGCAGCCGATCGCCGCCTCCCCCGCCCCATGCACCCGTCACCTGCGGAGCGCCGCGCCCGCCGTATTGACTGAGCGGAGAGCGCCCCTCCCTTCCTCGCCCGCTCGCCGCCCGCGAGCCCTTCCGACGGATAAGCGCGGGAGGCGGCTTTCGATCTCATTGCGCCCGCGACACTCAAACGTTATGGAGGTCAATGCCCCTAACAAACAGAGGAGTTACAGATCGATCGCATAAATCATGATGTTGATTACGTAGATCCTAGATTTTTGTAAAATACATTTCATACATATGTACACTCACAATATAATGTTATGTTATAATATATATATATATATATATATATATGTAATATTGTGTTATAAAATATTTTTCTTTAATCCTTTAGTAGTTAAAAAATGTTTTTACTTTTATCCGATATGTTCCCAAACTATCAATGTAAAATATGAATAAAATCTCGTTATTTTATGAAAAATATACTTCTTACAATGACTTCTGCAAACTAAATTAAATATTGGTTTAATGAAGTAATTAAAATTAATAGTACGTAAATACGATCATTTAGACAACTGTCAGAGTCAAAAAAAGTGTTGGTAATTTAAAAAACTGCACATTTACTATTCAAGGATACACAAATACAAAGCTAAACACGGATGCGTGTTAAAATGTTTAAAATGGGTTCTTTCCAAAATGTATTGACGTGTTGTAGATAGAGTTATTTGCGCAATCGCCGATGGACGGCGCAACTACAATAACAACGCGACCCACCAACTCGCCCATGGAAATGACAAAACTTCCGGACGTAAGCTACGCGATTAACCTAGCGACGAGATTGAAGTGTCCCGAGAGCGGAATAATTTGATGGAAATTAAAATTTAATTTTATGTCTGTCGGATATGAGCAAAATGAAATATGTAATGTCGGCCATTATCATGGCGAATATGCTGCAGTGGGAATTTCAGGGGCGTTTATGCTGATGTGCAACAAGCTAACAAAAAAACGTTAGATTGAATGAGACATTCCCTTGCATCATTTGTTAGTGATGTCGTCGCCTTAACATTCAGTTTGGTGCAACGTGAACCTTGACGTTAAAGAACAGCTATTTATCTTAAATGGCTAAAAGAAACCATTAGCGTTCACTAACGTGGTAGAGCATTTAAGGGTATTTTATACATGTGTATTGGAAAATTTTAATCTTAATAATCGAATTATGAACATTTTGATATATTTCTTAACTATATGCCTATTGATTAATGATATTAAATTGATTTCGGCAGTACCCTTTATTTCATTGGATAGAATAAGTTTCCCTTATGCATAAAACCTTATATCAATGAATACAATAACTAGGCATTTAATCTACTCCAAAAACGTAAGAAGTCTGCGCATAAAGACAATCAAATAAGATACGATATTAAAATTAGTAACACAAATTTTGCAGAACAAATCCCAGAGCTCCGATAACTATCGGGACGACCTGTGCTTTTACACCTCACATTCGGATGATCTCGATTTCCAAACTCTTTGTATTTAAGACGTTTCTCTGCCTCCTTGGTAACGACGTTTTGATCGCAAGGTACAGCATCATCCACAAGTAGACACGATTTTTTCTCCAAATCCCGGATAACAAAATCCGGCTAATAACTTTTATAGTTGATGCGACACAAAATAAATTCAATTGTAAAAAAAATATCCGGGTTGTTTGATGCTATCGTGCGATATGTTTGAATTTGTTGTTGGAGCAATATTGTGTAGAGTCCAACAAATGCCACCTTTTTTGGTGAGTGTTCGCACCATTTGGGGCATGTGTTTGGAAGTTCAGGGCGGTGCTGATATGCCAGTCGAGGTAACAATACACTGTCGTGTTGATATTATTATTATTATTATTATTATTATTATTATTATTATATACAATTACCCTATTTTAATGAGTAACTAGATTAACTAGATTCGGCTACAAACATTATTACTATTAAATAAGGACTGTATGACTACTGAAATGGGTCTATGCATATGTAATTTAATAAACAAAAGTTTCTTCCTATCCACCTCTAGGACCTTTAATAGATTGCATGATGTTTTATTCCAATCACTTCGTTTCTAACTTATTTTTTTGTAACATCGTTGAATCATGATTTCATCTTCGTGCTTGATGAGTATACAAAATTCCTTCCTTCCGAGTTCTTCTGGTAATCAAAATACGTCTAAACTTTTTAAGAGAATAAATGTAATATTTTCTCCTTTTAATGAACATTATACGAGAAGATTTTTTTTATTTACATTTGTTACAAAAAAATTGATGTTCTTATTCAGAAAACATGAATATCTATTGACATTTGCTTTTATTAGAGGCAGCTGACACAGAATTAATATTTGCACGAGCATGGAAATTGCTATTTTCCTAGATAATTTCTGTTTATAAACAAGATTCACGAATTTTATGTACTTCAAAAACATTCATTTTAGTCTGTATGAATTTAGAGCCGGGCAAAACGCATTCTATTATCGATCGGTCTCGGTGGCTTTGCTTTCGCAGTCTCGGAGCCTCAAAGGTCGCGCGCGCGCTCCTTATCTGCCTGTTGAAATCTGCACGTAGGTCTCTCTCAAGAATCGAAACTATCGGAACCGCTCCATTCTCGGCTGTTCTCGTCAGTATCGGCCGATATCCGCAGTCTCGGCAGAAGCGACCACACCGGGCGCTCGGCGGAGGCTCGGCGGCTCGGCAGCTCGACGGAACTACGGTCGCCACGTATTGTGATTGCAGAACTCTTTCATTTAATATTAATTGATTTATTATAATCCCAATGAAATACAATTTCAATTTATCTGTTAATTGGTTGAAAAGTAACAATCACTTGATTAATTACAAATAACTTTAGAGAGAAAATAATACAATTTTTAAAATAATTGAAACAAAAACGTGTGCAAAAAGTAATTTAAAATCAACTTTTTAGCAATATCAATAAAATAGAATAAAAATAAAAACTAAAATAATTTTCATCATTTGTTTTCACATTGTGAATTCTTACATAATATTTAAATTAAGGTTATTAGTTGGAATCTCTAGTAATGTAAATGGACTTGCTGTTTATTTTCAAGTAAGCAAAGAAAATAATGATAAAAGTTTACATTACAGAATTACATATGAAAACACAAAAATATGTGTTAAGGGAAAAATAATACATTTTATACCTGTAATGATGCCATTTAAGTTTCTTATAAATTCGAATGCAAGTTATATTTATTAAACACAATTAACATTTGGTATTAATTTGATCATTACATAATAAAAACGCATATGCGAGATAAAATTGAGATGGGTACCGTTCTTCCCTGCGTGAAAACGTCTTTCGTCACTGAGCACAATTTACTGTGTAACAATTGATGTAAGCCGCCATGGCCTCTGAATTGGGTGAAACAATTGACGGCCAAACAACGGTGCCCGTTGCAAATCAGCCTATTCAACTCCTTGCCTTATCTCCACACACGAGTAGATTTTTCAGAAATTCGAAATACGTAATTAATTACAATATACATTTATACACATATAAAATTAGGGGAAATTAATAAATTTATAACATTTTTGCGCCGTAGAAAGATGCTGTAATTTAGTATAAGCCTGGAAATGATAAAAATAAATGTTATAATTGACATTAATTCTATCACTGGCATACGAAAGATATCTAACGTGTAATTCTTTCAATTAACAGAACTTTCCTTCCATTTTCTTTACCTTCCTGGAAGAGCAAATGGGACGGTGAGATATCAACGTCGGAAGTCGGGATTATCGACTTGCCCCCTGAGATGCCAGTGATGTTTGCATTGCGAATCTGAGGCCAGCAATCACCCATGACCCATCGGTTACCTATCCGCTTCTTTACTTTCTGTAAAGAAATAAGAAAAAAGCGAGCTTGTGGTATCTAAAGATACAGAATGTCAAATTCAAAAACAAATCACATCCTCGGTGTAGATCTAGATAAAAAATAGAGTTTCGATGCCAAACGACTGGGATTAGTGAACGTGGAAATGATATAAACATACATTTTTAACGAAACTAGAAGAAAATAGAAATACAATTCAAGAAAAAAATCTTACAAAGTTAAATATGCTTTAAAAATATATTTACGTGAAAAGGCAAAATAAATATTCGTCATTGTTATTTTACATAATTTGTATTATATACGTGTCAAAAGCCGAAGGCTATCTACAAAAATTACAGGTGCCGCTAGATTGCTTGTGCATTAACCGACGTACAAATCTCGCAAATCGCAAAATATTTTGCCTTATTCAACAAGACATAGCACCAGACTGCCTCGAGTTTGAGCTATACTAAACGGTGGCAAGAGCTCCGATGACGCCTCCAGCATTTATTCGACGCGGTCGGCGCACACCGAAAACAGGCCAAGTTTCGGTATCGTTCGTTCTCGATAATGGTAGTTCCGGAACTGGCATTTTCGGACACTGTAATATCAGCGTGCCTGGTATTGCCGCCGAGAACGAACGGATCAGAAACAATTTTGAAAATATTAAGAATTATTTCGAAAAGTTTTTAGTATAATTTGTTTTTCGTATTGCATTGGTGTTCTCCTTGAATTAAAAAAATGAAATATAGCATAAAAGTGGTTGCTAAACTTCAATATTTTAAGTAATTATTTAATATGATTATTGTCAGAATTTTTGATAATGGAGATTTCATCTTTAACAAATTATTTAACTTCTTGGAGAAATAATCAATGTCAATGAAATAACGTTTCGTAGAATGTATAAATGTTTAAATTTGTAGATAACGAAGATCTTGATTGAGATGTATGAAGACAAATTATGCCCTATTGTATGGTTTATGTTATTACATCAGAACTATCATCTGAAGCACCAATACCATGATCTTTCCATCTCTGTCACTCAGCCAGTGTTGTAAAACTTGTATATCCGTTGTTCACCACATTAATATAAGAACTCATTCAGAAAATCCAGGAAGAAAACACTGCCTTTTCGCCCAGAGTAGCAACAGTCCGTCAGCTAGCCTACACCCTTAACAACCTCAACACATCTTGCAAATTCACCACACAAAATCACTGTCCACCCAGATCACTTCCCTCTCGCGTAGAGGAACGTGTAGCACACACAATAAATCTGTCGATGACCCGGTCGTTCGCGATCGCCCGGTGTCCGGCGGGCGGGCGAGTGGGCGAGCGGGCGCGGTGAGGGCTCGGCGCCGCCGGCGCGCCGCTGCTCGGCGTCTCGGCTTACCTGGAGACTCCGGGCCGCGTGGGAGAGCAGAGAAGAGAGCTGCGCGACTCGGCGTCGGGCGGAGAACGCGGGTCGCGCGTCGGAAGGCCCCTTTATACCCGCGGGGAGAAAGGCCCCCGCCCCGCCCCCGCCGCCGCCGCCGCCCCCGCTGTCACCGCACGCACAGCGCGGGGAAAGAGCCAGACAGACGCCACGCCGCGCCGCGCCGCGCCGCCCTCCTCCGACGGTGGCGGAGGTGGTGGAGGAGGTTGTTACGGAGGCGGTGGCGCTGGCAGTGGTGGTGACGGTGGCTGTGGCAGCGGCGTTGATTGTGGAGATGGTGGAAGTGGTGGTGGCGGTGCCGGTGGCAGTGGTAGGGGCGATGACCATACAGTGGGGGTGGTTGTGGCGGTGGTGATAGTGCGAAGGTAGCGGTTACGGTGGTGGTGGTGGTGGTGGAGGAGGTTGTTACGGTGACGGTGGTGGTGGCAGGGGTAAAGGTAATGGCGGTAGTTGTGGCGATGGTGGTAGTTGTATTGGTGTGGAGGTGGCGGTGGAAGAGGTTGTTACGATGGTAATGGCGGTGGCGGTGGCGGTGACGGTGAACGGTGGCTGTGTCAGCGGCTGTGATGGTGGAGGTGGCGGTAGCACTGGCGATGGCAGGGGCGGGGGCAGTGTTTGTGGCAGTGGTTATGGCGGTAGTTTTGGCTGTGGTCGTGGCGGTAGTTGTGAAGGTAGTGGTGTGGAGGTGGCGGTGGAGGAAATTGTTACGGTGGTAATGGTACTAACAATGGCATTGGCAGTAGTTTTTGAGGTGGTTGTGGAGGTGGCAGTTGTGGAGTTGATGGTGGAGGAGATTGTTACGGTAACAGTGGTGGTGATAGTGGCAGTGGGAGGGGCTGTGGCTGTGGAAGTGGCAAAGGCTGTGGAGGTGGTTGGTGGGGACAGGGCGAGCGAGGCGGGCAGTGGCGGCCGGAGTGACGGCAGGAGGGAGAGAAGGTCTTAGCAGCAGGGGGCGACACGATAATGCTGGGACACCTGCGGCCAACGCAACACACGGGCGGGCTTCGGAGAGATCACGTGCGGGTATGCAGACAAGCGTTTGTCATTGCGCGAACCAAGTGCGGCGCCGACAGTGCAACGAGGTCGTGTTGTTAGACGGCTGGCAGGCGGGTGACACGTGAGAATGTGTCAGGTATTGTAGTGGTATTCTTAATATATTGTAATAGAAACTTGGATTTTGGGGTGCCAAATGACTGCAATTCGTTGTCAAGCTGGGATTAAATTTAGGCAACCAATAAGAAGTCACGGCAATGTATGCGTTTTCATTAAATTTCACTTATTTTTTAACCAAATCGTTTTCACTTATGATTCTCAGTAATCCGGGTTCAGAATAATACAGATTTTGGCTATCCTTATTTGTCACTTGTTAGGTGGTGCCTAGGAGGTGTCAGATTCATGATCACAATATCAGTCTCAGTTAAATTGTTAGAATATTTTCATTATTTGGTACAAACTACTCGAAATAATAGTATTTACTCGTACCGTCTGTAAGAGGAGGTTAGACGGAAAGTCGTATGGGGTTTCAATTGAATTGCATATACAGTGTGTCTGGGGAGAAAACGTCGAAAATAAGCTCTTAAGACAATTTTAAGCATATTTTGCTTAATAAACTACTTGGATATTCAGAATGGCTCAGCCGCAATGAACTCAAACTTTGAAAAAATGTTTTCTTTGTAAATATTTGCATTCCAGAAGCATATAAACACTCCAGAAACATGTAAATTGTTTATTATTGATTATTATTATTTATATTTGTTTAGATAGAAAAATTAACCGAGAAATGCAAAATCGAATTGTGTAAATTGGGCGCTTTTTTTTATTTCTGGCTAATTTTGCTTTTCTAATTTTCGACGTTTCCTCCCCGGACATTCTGTATAGTAGTATCCTTACAAGGTACTTATTATTTATTTCGTAACGAATTGTACCATTATACCATCGGATAATTAGTTTTGCGGATTTTATTTCAGCTTTTCAATCTTTCGATCATTTTTCCAAATACAAAATCTTCATTAAAAAATTTATTCTTTCTTAATGAACTTGTGAAGAAGAAAATATATGTTTAATTTTCAAGACCTTTCTGCTAATCTCGAGTCAGTATTTAAATCTACAATCTGTTGTGGCATGTAGTAATTGTACACTAATATGAAAATGAATTTCTAATCATTATTCACTGTCAATATCTTTCTTTTCCTAGTCTGAGGTAAAACTGAACGACCTCATGTTAAATAGGATCCGTCTGCACTGCGAGTTGTTGTGTGTCCGGTGCTCTAATTTTCTTTAAACATTTCCACCTAATTTCCTCCGAAAATACGCACACGTGCTCGGTTCGAAACACGGTTTTTCTCTACTTTTTACTTCACTCACTTGACAATTCTCAAATTCTCATCTCAAAGTGGAAGCGAGACCCAACAAATTATCTCACCAGCTCCAACGACTAGAAAAAGAATCTGCAAAAAGAAAGCTGAATGGATGCGAACTGGAAGCGCGGGAGCCGCAGCAGAGAGGCGAATCGCTGCCGAGCGCAGTGATTTCGACAGTTGCAGCTCCGCCATTTGCAAGCGGGCTCATCTCTCGAGGCGGGTGTGCGAGGGGCAGTCATTAACATGAACCTGCCGCAGTGGCCTGGGACGGTGCGAGGGCGGGGGATGGGGCCTCGCCGTTGAAGCCGCGCTATTCGCTAACTTCTCGGAATTCCGCTTGTGCCGGCCCCACCATCCCAGACGCTTCGCAGCTGGCACAGAGCCCGAGGACCAGTGGTATCGCTGCCTTGTAATCCTAATGTCATGCAATCGAATGTTTTTCGACGGCCCATCGAATCCTTTATTTGAATCATTGCGGTCTTCGTTTTCTTGATTCTTCTGACGATTACTCTTGTAACTATTAGAATTAGAAATTATCTCATTAGTGTGGACGATAAACACCTCAGGTGTCATGACAAAATCAGAGTTTTGAGTTTTTGGGTGTGCTGTGATGACTGTTATAATGTGACTACTGAATAATACACTCACATGTGGCCTGTGTTCTTACATGTTCCACTCTATTTAAAAATTGACCCAATACATAATGCCATTGAGCTAATAAATATTTTCATGTTTACCAACCCAATACTTTTTGTGTATTCCTTCATTTGTTATCCTTGAAATAAAATTGTGTGGAGATCATAAAATAGGAACCTAGAAATGGATTATGGTAATTACGTTTCCTTGTGGTACTTTTAAAGCAGAGGTCATCTAACTCTCTAGGAGGAATGTTGGGCATCACTTCCAACCAATTTGTACCCTGATTCTTATCGTTTAATTCGCTCTCAAATATGAGTTTGTAGCTCAACTTTATAAATTACCTACTTCACCTTGTGCCTTTCCCTGATAAATTTCCTCATGAAATTACCATTTTCCATGTCTTTTCGATTTTTCGACCCCTCCATTATCTCTGGTCTCTATCTTCATTTTGACTTCTTTCCTATGAATAAATTGTGCTTTATTTCTCTGCTTCTATGACTAAAAGTTTATCTGCTTCCTTGTGGTGTGAACTACTTGACTCACCAGTGCGGCCTGAGATTCCTAGGTGCACTGCCATTTTTTCTTGAAAATTTATTAATTCCATTCCGTAAATTTTCGTCATCTTCATTCCCCGCCTCGGACTTGACGCCTTTATATGATCCTCGCATTAAATTTTTGCAACTTAGTCTTTCTCACTATCTATAAGTGCCCTCTGCATTCCTTCTGAAACTTCCTTATCAGTTCCTCTTTGCCTCTAGAGGAATCTGCGGCGTCCGTAGACCTTTTATATAAATTAAGCGAGATTCAGTATCGTGCTATCAAGCACCTCAAAACCATAGTTAACAACCCCGTTCCTCACTGATATTGAAGTTGTACTAATTGCTTTAGTACGTACTACAGAGCCTTGATTACGAATGATCAATACGGGCTGCCAAACGAGTGCAAAGTTTAAATCGCTTCGTGTTTTAGGCATTCCTTGGTTATGTAATCGATTGCAATACGTCCTTCGAGAGATTCAGAAAAACCCTCGATAGTTCAACCTACTGAGGAGAGAAAGTAACCAAATTACTCTTCGTCGACAAATGATCTACAGGAGATGAGTCTGCGTTTTATGTGTATTATAGAAAAAATGCTAATCTTTACTTTTCTCTAAATAGTGACTTTAAAAATGAAGTAGTGATTTCTAACTTAGGAAAGATAAGTAAACTCAGAAAGATCTGTACAGAGGAAGTAAATAATTTGTCATATATTATAATATAGCATTACCTTGGGGTATTGCATTAATTTATTTGATCTCGCACTGTCTAGTTAAAGTGTCCTTTGATTAACATGCTCGTATTTATCAACAGAACCTTTTGACGTGACAACTTTGTTGGTAGTTTTAGAGAAAGTGACAGCAAAACTCTGAGAATAGCATGTGCGCTCCAGAAATATCAGGTGAAAGCTTAATGTCCAATACGCAACTACAATGAGTTGTTATTGATTTCCTAAAATCGGGAAATCACTTTGTCTGCTACGACATACAAGAGTGAAACATACTGCAAGAGGTCAAAAGTCTTATAGAGTAATCTAACACGTAATAAAACACGTAATACAATTTAACACGTAATAAAAAATATATAGTCTGCTGCCTATGGTGACGAACCTGAACAATTATTGCAGTGTAGAAGTACATTATTATCATTTATGTAAAGAAAATTACGTAATGACTTAAGTGGGAGTTCTGGCTGGGGTCTGGAAGAGGTTAAGTGCGAAACAGAACCCACTGCACACCAGAAAAGAATCTGCACCCACTGCGAGGTACGGAAGACTTCCTGCCGCGTGTTCAAACAAAACTAGTAGTGGTGAAATGGACTCTCACGCCGCGTAGCGTCTGTGTGTTTGCATTCCACGTAATGAAGTTTACCACTGCGCTGCATCCCACCTGACCCCGTTTCAAAAGCGAACATAGGGCTCGCGAACTAAGTGTAACTTTTACGTGAAACGTTAAGAAAATCATTCATTTTAGAAAAAATGTAGAATAACTTAAAAATACAGAAGTAAACTATAATTCATTGTTGAAACAAAATTGTAATAATAAATGTGAACTTTAATTGTAATATTTACCTAGCATAAATACAATATTAACTCGACGCAAACCGTTAATAACTTTCGTATTACTCGTTCTGCCATATACGTCGACATCAAACTACCAGAGGAACGGAACATTACCCATACTAGTCGGAGTCCTTTTAGGAGTTGAACAATCGCTGTCCATTAAGAATAATCGAAACAACTGAGTCAAACATGGCGTTTGAGAATACAAAAATTCCCTTAAGAACTTGTTCAAAATTTTGTCAAAAATAGCTCCAATTTTTTTCTTCTATTTTCCCCCTCCAGTAGAGCATATTGGCTTATACCAGTTAAAATAACGCAAATTTGATTTATTGAAATTCTTCAAATGTTTGACAATTGCAAAAGTTTAAATTTTTTCGGCGTCTTATTACAACTACAGAATTGAAGATAAATATTATTTTAATGAAATATGTACTTCAAAACGATATCTGTAAATAATATCATTAACCTTTTTTTCAAAAAATAAATAATCGCGTAAATTTGCATATAATAAAAGCAATAAAAGCTATATTTTTCCAGTGGATCCAACTTTTTTCTTGGAAAAGCGAAATACTAATTTTTAAAAAAATGTTCAGGTTCGATTTTCGTTGAACACTCTGAATTTTCGAAAAATACAAAAGTTACAAATAATGCAAGAAAGTATGTGCTGTTGTAGTCCACTACTGTCTTTCAGCTGTGGCCTCAGAAAACAAACTTTTACCCGTGTCTGTTGTTTGCTCTAAATCGGTCTAATGATGTTAATAACAAAATCAAACAGCCATATTTTCCAAGGAATGATAAAGATCTTCGGTGTTCGTGATACTGAACGTGCATGAAAAGAGAAGGTTGGGTGTGTATTCTGTTATCGAACTACTGGCGTGTGCACTTTGCATGGCGCCGCACGATTTATAATTCATTGTCGGGCACGATGCATTTAGAGATAGAATCAATAGAACTATTCTGTGTATTTCATGTTTGATTCCGAGTTCCGAGTTGAAGGATTTTAACTCGAATCCGTCTTCATGGCATCAGCATCTCATACCATGAAAAGAATCTATACTCTGTAACTTAATGCATCTTAGGACTTTTTTATCATTTTTCAGCAAAAAATCCTTAATGCTTCTTCAACAAAAAGTACTGTGAATTTATTTTTTGTTTATTTTTATTACATGTGCCGGATGATGTCCTAACACAAATGATACTTCTGAACTTCATTTTATCCACGATATAATAAAATGTTTTGTATTACGGTTGTTGATGCAATTGGGAGCAAAAAATTCTAGACATGAAATGTCGACATCGTGAAAAAGTCTGTGATAAATTAAATATAAAAAATATGTACACACAATAATTGTGGCAGAAATTATTATTTCCACTAAGGAATTGAAACGCGAAATTGTTTCTCAACATTCTCGTGACATAAGTGGTAAGACTTACAACAAATTATAAATAATATGATAAGACTTACCACTTATAATGGTACTGTCTGAGATGGCTCAGGATATCAACTGATGTCACTGCAATACTACTGATTCGAAGAGGTCCTAGGTTCGAGTCCGACGGTGGATTTTCGATTCTAGCTAGATATAGCTAGGTCGAATTCAGTCACTATCTGGAGAAGAATTCCACGGACGCTTGCTCTGATCGGTAGTTTTTCGTGGTTTCTCTAATCAATACCAGGAGAATTTTGGAACAGTACCCTCAAAAACGGACCACTGGCCGCGCGTGATCTTTCCTTCCCCCTCCTTTTCCTATCCTAACCCCTACTTACATAAACTTCCACCACACATATCGAAAGACCGGTCAGGAGCTTAGAGCGTATCTTGGCTGAGATAGTTCCCCGGTAGGGAGAGATTCTTGTAGATGGAAATCTCCTGGAACTCAACGTGCAGCTCGGCGCCGTACCTCACCATCGATCGGAGGGAGGAGCACCACCAGCAATAAAACATGCACAAACAGCAATAAAACATGAACTACACTTATTGGACCTTAGCAGTTGGTATGTCCGGAAACAATCAATGAGTCATCAGTCAAGAACATGCAAGATGTATGAAGAGAAAATAAATGTGAGAAATATATACTTTTCTATAATGTGCATTAGATATAACATATTATGTTACTTCTGATAACAAAGATATGCAAGTGGAAATGGAAACATCAGAAAAGGTTCTTACACATGTTTCTTTCAAATGGAGGCCTTTTCTGAAAAAAACTGTTTTTATATGTAACAGCAATTTGAGGACGAAAAGGTAATAAAGAGATAAGGAAACATTGGATGGGGAAACTCCGTAAAGATACGTGTAGGTTGGCGCCGGATTTCATCATCGATGAAAACATGCATTACACTTACGCGACTAATGACCATAGCAGTTCACGCGCCCCGAAACATGAAGTAATCAACCATAATGTGGCTTGCCATACACCAGTGGCAGTTTCTCAGAGGAGGAAAGAAGAATAAGCTCTCACACATTTTCTTCACTTGAATGTAATTTTCGAAAATAATATTTTCTTTGGTGTAAAAAGGAAAATGTATATATTTGTTAGTTCACATTAATTGGAATGTCTTTGATAGAATTTTTAAACTACGCGGAATTTTTAAGCGACTCAAAAACTGGAAATCGCTTAAAGGAGGAATTCTCAGCGTTGCCTCCTCTCCTGTAGTAATGGCTCACATGGCGCAGCGCTGCGGCGGCAAGAAAAGGAAACGTTTTTTAATGCAGTCTTACGGCACGATGGGAGGAGATCCTTCGGCAGAATGCCATCTTGCAGCTATACGGCTTGATTCACAGAATTCTCAGATTCACACTGGAATTAAATAAACCTCGGCGATCGGTGCCCGCTGGACGTCCACACGCACATCCTAGGCCAGGACGTACGAAGAGACACGTAATATCATCTCATACACATGGCAACGCCGAGGGTTGGCGAACATGTACATCTCTCTGTCTCTCTTTTCCAATTCAAGGCAATAAGCAGTGCAACAACAAAACAAAGCATTTTTATATTCAATAAGTGAAGAGAGTTTTCTAGAAAGTGTATTCTTCTTGCGCATCTTTCACATGTTTCGTGTGATTGCAGTGGTGCTGTATCGTTCCGACATACTTTCCTAGAATTTTTAGTTATATTCACTAATATTAAATATTTAGGTCGTGGAATTCAGTGGCATGTAACATCATAGGACTTCTGGATTGTTCACTAATGCTGACACTTTTTGGTAAAAACTAAAACTGTATTGATGCAGTCTTAAGGGAACTTCCGGCAGAGTTCTACTAGTTACGATACCGCAAAGGTGACTAATTTCACTTACCTCTGCATGTAATCTAATTTGTTGAATTTTTAATTTAATGTAAGAGAATCTGCATGACTTCTTTCTTCCTCTTAAGAATTCTGCACGATCCGCTACTGCCTTATATCGTTATATGAAACCATAATATCATAATCTGACTTAACACATTCGGTCTTTTGATAATACTCTACGACATATTCATGTAATACATAAACGTTAATTTCTCATTAAGTAAATCAAATCGAAATGATTTAATGCACTATTAAAATGAGTTATATCGTCAATTCAGATAAATGTTCACTGAAATTTACAATGATATGGTTGATTGAGTGAGAGAAGGTACTGAAGAAAATCATTTCCTGTAATGCATTTTATCTCTTGCTTTCAGAATGGACAACTAGTTTTAAAATCTAAAAGAAACATGTTATTTACATTCTGTGCATTGGCAGTATTTCAACAGTGAGTCATATTTTTGTGTTTGCGTTCCTCTTATAGTTTGCTTCCGCAGTCAAGTCGGGTGCTATTGCATCGGCGACAATAATTATCCGTAAAGCGTGCCTCCGGTTGACAGGTAAATCGGCGGAAACGTTTGCTTTAGGCGACGAAGACTGCCAGGAGAAAGGCGACAGTCGCAGTGATGGTGAGGTGATGGGGTCTCCACAGCAACCGACGACGTCAAGAGGGAGGAGCGATGGGGTGGAGGGGAGAAGATGGAGGTGAGGACGCTGAAAGTGCAGGAAAAGATGGAGGTGGAAAGGAGGACTTTGATGAAAGAGGTTTTCTCCTGGAAACGATGTTGACGATGATTGAGACTAATGAAGAAGGAAGGTAAGATCGGAAGAGGCCGGGAAATAGATGAGGGGAAGTTGAGGTGGTAACGATTATGATGGTGTGGTGTCGTCCACTTCTCCATCACAAGTGTCACCGCCTCCACCACTGGAGGCGGTGACACTTATGAGGAAGAAGTAGACGATGGTGATTGAGAGCAAGCGGGAGTAGGCGAGTGAGTGGGCATTTAGAGTTTCCAGGAGCGTACTAGGGTCGTTAATCCCGTGAGTGTAGTGGATGTTATATCCGAGACGTGGCAATGTAGAGAGGAGAGAGATGAGAGGTAGCCCAGTGAAACATGAGTACCGACGCCGAACTACACGTCAGCTTATAGAATTATCGTCTTCATGTATTTTCCCCCTAACTCTTTCCCCCAGCCCTAAACTTCTGTCTAAACTCGCGACTTATGAGACTGGATGTTACAGTTAATTGTGTATGTAGGTGTGTTTGTGTGTAATGAGAGAGGAGGAGTCAAAGGTGATTTATTATTTCGTCATTCCTGGGGCGTCAGTAGCTATAGTAGTTAGTCTCGTAAGTGCTGTGCTTGTTTTATCACGGGAAGTGACGATTATCTTCCCTTTCTGTTTTGTGAGATCCGGCGCCGACCAACTCGCGAAATTGCGGGGGCTTCCCCATCCAAGTATATACCACCAGCTGTGTGAAGCGAGAATAACGTTGGTGGAGGCGGTTGCACTTGTAGCGAAGAAGAGAAGGTAAGTAACTGCACTGCAGTGAAGACAACGGCGATGGCAGTGTCGGCAATAGTGGCAAGTAGTGGTGGCGGCCGTTGCAGCGTTGAAGGCGTTGTCGGCCGCAGCGGCGCGGCGACGGAAAGCATGAGCGCGGCTTGCGAAACGCGTGGCCCCCTTTGCAGTCTCTTCTCTCGCTCGTTACTGCGTCTCCCACGCGGCGCGCTTCCGTCAGCGCCCGTCCGCAGGCGCGTCCGCCGCCTCCGCCGCCGCCGCCCCGCCGCCGCCGCCGTCGTCGCGTCGCGTCTGCCCGGCGCGGGCCAGTGACGGCCCTTCGCCCCTCCCTGCGCCCAACGCTCGTCGCCTGCTCGCGCGTTGTCGTCGCTGTCGTCGCCGCCGCGCGCCGTCACGACTTCTCGGTGTTACGTAGGCCGCCCGACCACTGTTGTAAAACTCACGTTTGAATGGTGCCATTCATTGGCTAGAGAGTTCGGTGAAGAGCATAAATTGTTTATCGTCAACAATCGCGGAAGAACTGGCGAGAAAACAAAATAGTGAATAGGTTAAAAGTAATTTGTAGTGAAGTACAGAAATGAGCAATCCAGAAAAGAATGTGTTTTTCAAAATTACAAAGGAAACGTATATAAACTCTACAGTGCCAAAAATGATTTATGAATTATACATTAATAATATTAAATTTAATATTTTAAATTATACGTAAATAAATTTAGCAAATTTAATTTAATTTAATCTGCATAATCTGTTAACGAAGATCCTTTACATCCAATAGTATGTGTATTCGTGGATTTTTTTAAAAATATGTCGTCGTCTCTCAGTTGTCATTCTCAGTCGATCATTTAATAGGTAACGCTGGCGCATCTTCAAAACGGAAATGTAATAAATGATTCTGCTTTCCCGAAAGTTGCGAAAATTTTTCCGGAAAAATATAAGACTGTAAGGAAACCAGTTGACGTTTTGAGCCATGTCCTTTATGGTTCCTACGGCCCTTGATGGTACCCACGGACACAACCCAGTATCTGTTGTTAACTCTCTGTTGAGTGGTGCCATGTAGACTGGCGATTTTCTTGAATAGTATAGTATTTTCCTTTAAGAACAAAAATAGTATACATTATCATACATAACATAAATACAAATTAATACAAAAACTGTTTTCTAACAACCGCTCAAATATTTCTGCCAGCATTTGTGATCACAGTTTTATTTTATAAATAAAAGTGGGAATGTCAGCACACTGAAACTTTTCCTCCATTTTTAGTGTCACAAGTAATTTCGAAAATTACGTTTTTTTAAATTATATTATTTAAACATCTAAAATTTAGAGATAAATATTGTTTTGAGAAAGTATCTCTGGCTTTAATATCGGAGGTGTAAGACAGGTTGGAAAATAAACTTGAATCTTGTGATTTTCAAAATATCATAGTTTAATGTAAATTGGAATTGTATCACTTTTATAAAATCCCTTTCTTCTATTTCAGTAAAAAACAAAGAAAAAAGAGTAATTTTTCGGAAAATTTTGAAAACGTTACAATGGTTTCATGAAAAGTACCCCCTAAAATTAAAATATTTTAATGATCTTCAAAACTGTACAAATAAATTTTCTTTTTACGTATTTTTCAAGTTTCAGCTCAAAATCGTCTAACCTGACAGTTATGCGTGATACCTACAGATGGCCCGATTTTCAGGTACAAAATTCCATGCCCCAAATCTCTTTGACATCCATTTTTGACATAATAATTTTAACTGTCTTTTGTACAGAACTAATAGACTTTACGGACATTTTGCAAAGTCACAACTCATAATAACCTGAAACACGGATTTTACGACTGAAAATTCGAGATCATATAGTTGATGTGGTTCCAATTCTATATTTTGGTGTACGTAAAATATATTTAACTATATTATAAAAATTGTATTCGACAGTACGCCTTTTATTTCACATAAGTGTCGCCTTTTATTTCACATAATGTTTAATCATCATATGTTTATTTTCATCATTTTTTCATTGTAAGGGTGTCGATTTCAATTTATTTTTAATAACAGTTTAGAAGTTTTATAAAGTGTGAGTGAAAGTTTCTCATAAAACTCTACAATAAATAGAGTAAGAGCTACATTAACATCACTTCATAGTGAAGACGCGAGGCCTCCGCGTCACTAGGGGAAATGCTTTCATAGAAAGTGAGCATTTGATGCCTCCAGCGCTGAAAGGGTCTGCTACATGTGAATGATTATTGAGACTGTCAAACACAAACACAGAGTAATACTACAGAAGACTTTACATAATAAACAATTAGTGTAATAATTATTGGCAATGTGACTGGCGTTTTGTAGACCTTACAATTTTTGTGTTTAATTTAATAACTATCTATGTTTCATGAAGCGCTTCCCAATGGTGAAATGTAAAGGTTGATCTTTTCAAATACTATTTTAGCTTTTACTAGGAAGTAAAGGCTGAAAGTAATTATATTTACGGTAAAAATACATACTCTAAAATACTCATGGAACCTCTGTAATAATTTAATACAATGCAAATAATACAAATAATATAATATATATTACAAATTTCTGTAATACAAATTTCTCTCTTTATTGATATTAAATTAAAAATCTTCGATTATTACCACCTTCCGCTTTGGTATGCTATCGAAATTCACATGATAATAATCCATAAATATTTCTGTAATTGATTTGTCCTGCTATGCTCATGAAGTTGCCCTATACTGAAATGTTAATTATATTGATTCTATTTCCATTTATTTATGGGTTTCGACATACAACATTCTATCTTCTTAGCTGTTATATGTGGATGTGCAATCTGTCCAGAATTGCGATCTCTGGAAGTTCTGTTCATTAAGTAGATCTTTCTAATTGTTGGCAACTAACTCTAAATTATGAGCTTTTCTCGTAAATATCTTCACATTTATTAACAATTTTGATTTACACTAATCAAATGAGCTCATTAAGTAAATTGATGTTATTTCTCTTGTATAAAATAATTATCCTCCTGTACAAGTCAAAAATCAAAGTTCATGGCTTACTAAGATCTTCGCGCGCATTGCTGACTTCTCAGTTGCACTCCGATTGAAACATCCATCCCCTCTTCTCTCTTGGTGCTGTATATTTGCTGTTAATATCACTGTCTCGCCAACCTTACTCACTCCCAATGTAAAATTCCGGGGTATTGTCGGTTCGTTATTGGTTCAATAAATGATTACAATAAATTATGATGCGTCCGCGAACATCCCTTTGCTGTATGGATACCTATTCGCGACTGACTATGTTCAACACGAATTGTTGAATATAAGACACATCTACAATTCCTCCCTATTATAAATTTTGTTCCGAATATAAAGTCTATTTCAAATTTCACTTAACATTCAAAAATACTTTCAACATTTTTATATTACTGACATTTTAAACTCTTAACAATATCGGACCCAATTCCGTATTACCCACTTCTCTCTGATTGAAATAATAATCACGATCCTGACACTGTGCGTCCTACTGATGACGATCGTACCGTATCAGCCGATGTGACTTCATCGAGCGCTGGCGATAGAAAGAGAGTGAATTCTCTCTATTATACTATGCCATACAACGCCACCCACACACATATTCTTTTTATATTACAAGGAGCAGTGTAACTTCCCGTTCCGTCACATTGCCATGCTCGTGTCCATGAAACATAGTTGTTTTGCTTTTTTACTGGTCGCTCTGAAAATCTGTATTCTTTGATTTATTTCGCATTCTCTACGCATTAATTACATCTGATTTTTAAATAATTTAATTGTAAATTAACCTGCGCAAAGAAAACTAATATGTAATGACGTGCTATTTACAAATGATTTGATGCTGTTCAAGTTAAATAAAACGGGGACTTTCTGACATATCACCATAAACAAAATTTATTTTAAGAATTCTGCATGCAATCAATATTTGAACGTACGATTATTGTTCGCTTGTTCATAATTTTTTTTATTATTTATTCATTAAGAAATGTCTTGAATTTTTTAAATTTTATTTCTGCGGTTCATCCATTAAAACTCGCTCCAACTTCTTTATTTGTCGTCTAAGATGTAAAATAGCTATGTGAGATAGCAAAACAACTGATCTGCATTATTTGATGTCCAATTTCATTAGCTTGCACTTGATAATAACAACAGTGTTTCGTTCCTGTTCTGTAGAGGTACTTCAAAGCTTCCACAATGCAGAGATGAGCTTCAATGGACAAGGATCGAGCTATGGTAGGGCTCTAAACCATAAGTATTGAATCTCATCTAGTAATTTAGATTTTGAAAAGAAAAAAAGAACATGAGACAGAAAGTGCAGTATCGATACAAGATAAAGAAACATAAGAAAATCAAGGAAATTACAAATTGTGTAACTGCAATCTGTAGAGCGCTGAAACGAAACAATTGAAATAAAAAATACGTACCTGCGCTAATATCTCTTTAGAAGAATCACTTTACAAACGTACACTACTCTCTTTAATGTATTACATCGTTCTATCTTGATTTTACTATCACACTCTGTCACCGACATATGAGGCTGAGTAATCTGAATTCTCCCGCATCATTAAGAAGATTCCCGCTGACGTATTCTCCTGGAAGTCTCCCAGCTGGCCGTGGTCCCTGTGCTGGACGCCAGCCACTCTCCGTTCTGGAGAAGATTCAGAAGCGGAGTCGGGCATAGAGACGGCGGGCGCCAGAGAGACGAGAGAAACTCCGCTGAGAGCAGATGGTCCCTTGAAACCGCAGACTGTTTTCGTTGCATGGGTCGAGGTCGGGAGTGCCTGCCCCGGTGCCACATGTGGCTGCTATGGCCCTGCCTACATCATTTGCCTCTGCAGCTTCGTTGACCGGGAGGTCCTAGCGTGCGAGTGCCAACGGTAGCGAATTTCCCATTTTACTTACATTGCTAGGTTGCATTCAATCACTGCCTGGAGGAGGTCTATAGTGGCCTCCAGCTCAGATCGTCCGTTTTTCGTGGTTTCTCCCATCAATACTAGGCGAATGCCGCAGCAGTACCCTAAGGACCACGCGCGATCTATCCTTCCTCATTCTTGCTCTCTCGCCTCTCCTTATACACGCACAATGTCAGAGGTTCTGTCGGTAGCTTAGAGCTCGTCCCAACTGGGGCAGTGCCCCACTGAGAAAGATATCTCGAGGGAGAAAAGAAACTCGAAATCCGAAGTATAGGTCGACACCGGATCTTTCAAGCGAAGAAGGAACGCCAGCACCTCCAGGACATAACATGTATTACACTTATGGGACTAATGAACATAGTAGTTGACGAGCCCGTAATCTCTAAATTATACATACCTGGTGCCATTACAAGCCGCTCTTTTCGTGAAAATGTGCGACACTATTCTCTTGGATCCCTATATCCTGTAATAATCTGCAAACCTGCCGATGTATTTCCCCACCACATCACCTCTTCGCCAGAAATATTCAAAGAAAGATTATGATTTTATCAGTAGGAAATGTCTTCGACAGTATAACGTTCTCGCCCCGTTCCGAGAATCTTGAACCACACACGAGGATACAACAGGGAGAAAAGTGTACGACGTCAGACGCTTTATAGAAATTAACAAATATGACCAGTACTTACTCTTTTTTATGTCAAGATTAAGAGCGGTTATTGGGGAGTTTTCCTTGAATGAAAACAAAATATGTTTATCTCGTTTTTAAGTTTGAATGTATGGGAATGAGTTCAAGCCGAATAAATGTTAAAGATTTTAGTCAAAAACTAAACTACCTGCAGTAGCAAAAATGCTACTGAACAAAAACACAAAATGCTTTTCCAAAAAGAAGCACAAATACAATAAATGTAACACTTTGGTATAACAGTGCAATAAAAAATAAATGAAATTATTTAATAAATCATTCTTCTCGAATACTGCAACAACATATTGCAGTATATTCGTATAGGGAGTGTAACACTTCTTTGCATAACAAGAAAAAAGTTCCTATTCTATAACACAAAATATGAACAGCAAATATTTAATGACGAGTGTCCTCTTTCTTACAGACTTTTACTTCCACATAACGTCAGCTTTCGTAAGCACTGACTCGGTAGTATGAAAATTCAGACGGTACGCGCTTTGTAAGAATAGGCAGAATAACACAAACAAATATCTGCATTTTTCACTAAATATCGAAACGCATTCGTTGTTTTTGTATTGTTCTCAAGTTTCTGATTATCTAAAGAAACCCTGAACACCTCTCAAGGGCGAAGACTGCGTAGTTTGCTTTAAATTTCTGCGCGCAATGGAAAGTAATAATTTGGAAGATATCGTAATAATTATAATGAAATATGATATTGCAAAGAACTTTAAAGAAAGCTTACACTGCAGTTAGATTTTCAAAATAACAAGATTTATTTAACCCATTACGTTTATGTTTTTTTGTTATAATGCCTTTTTTTCAAAATTGTGCAAAACAAGCGAAATATTATTCATATCCTATTTTATTACGTTAAAACTTATAAAATTATCACGCAAATGTTTTATTGAAAACTTTCTTGAAGATGAAGTTCGGGTGCTTTTTGTTTCCTTCGACTCTTTAGTAATCATTTTTCGATTCATCTCTAATTTCTGCTCGTCAAAACACTAAACGCATGTCCTAAATATTTGTTCAAGAAATAGAATTCTATTTAATTATTGCTAACTACTGGTTGTTTTGAATCGCTCCTTTCCATTATGAGATAATAACGTCTAAAAATCCCATCCCTTTTTTAAATTATTTATTTAAGGTCTGTTCACCTCCTAGGGTTCACGAACGGCGGTAAGGAACCCCTGAACTAGAATATTAAATACATTATTACTTTTGGTAGTTTGTTTTTTGCCTATTTTGCACCTTAATTTATTATTGCTTCATCCCTTTAACGTATGAGATATACCGTATTGGCTGCATCTCTTTTCAGAGCCTTCTGATGTTTCAACAGTTGGCCCTCTATGGATTTCGGAATAGGTAGTGTTTTCTATGCGTTTGTGAAGGCAATGTTTCCACGCCTTGACTCTGAACGAACGCGCTCGTGTGAATTAAGGTCAGGGTCGTTTCCTTCTTTGCTCTTGATCGCCCCTCTACACAACCACGCATTATATCCAGCCACTTTACATACGAGCCAAGACTTTCTCTGCCCCTGACTTCCTTTCTCCACTGTAATCGCCTTACTGCTCCTCTGCATTTTATGATATGCGGTAAAATTATGAAGAGATGATATAATTTCGCTTACGTTCTGCGCCTGTAAAGCTAATGGTAGCCCTTCAGAATCTTCGCTCATGAACTGCGAGAGGACAGAAAACTGCCTATCATGGCACATGAATATGGATTACAATTTCGCGGTCCTAGCGCTAAGTTTTACTGTGGACGTAAATTCACAGCAATGAATTTTTGGCATAATATTACAAGCAATTTCCCGAAGCAGTAACGAAGTTTCAGCACTTTTTTAAAGTTAGTTGCTTTCAAGAAATATCTTGATATTGTTTCAATTCGTTTAAACTATCTAGTCCCTTGCAAAAATACGTACATCAATGCAAATACTATAAATGTGCTAATGCTAATGCTAGGTAAGAAATTACACACTATGGGCACATCAAACAGGTTTAAGATGAAAAATATTGAATTCTGTAGATGCTTTGATCTAGTTTTAGGCATGCATTAGGAGTAATTCACTTACAAATACTAACATTTTGTTTGTGATTGTATGTCGATGGTATCTTATAAATGGTACGAAATCGTCAGCGTTTCAGAGAGGATAGACTTTATCTTCGAAATAATTAGCCATGACGCTCTCTTATACTCAGGATCTATGAATCGTAGGCTAGCGTCAATAAAGTCTAACGGTATATAAGCATGTAATTTCGTTTAATGAATTATTTCTGTAAATGACAGAATCCGAATTCTCTTAATTTCTGAAAATGGTGAAATTTAAAAAAAAATCGGTGTCATCATACAATTACAATAATGATGATAGAGATTTTTCTTCTGGATGAAATCTGTTCTTCCAAATTCGATCTTGAAATGAGGTCATGTTCAGTTTTTTTAATTTTATTTTTTTAATTTTTTTTTTCAAAATGTAAGTAGTTTTGGCGTAAGTTATTGTGAAATAAAGACAATTTCAAAAACACGATTTTCTCAAAATATGAATCGAATATATTCTTTGAACTTTTTGTGCGAATAGTGCTAAAAGCATAAGACATATGAGCCATTCCACGTCAAATCGCACGAAAAAGACCAAAATTTGACCTTCATATTTTTATTTATTTTCTAATTTTTTATATTTGTTATATGGATCAAATAAGTCAACACGAGTATTTTTATTTTTTTCTAACTTTATTATTTTCGGAAATATTGTATAATGAAATTTGCTAAAAATGACGCGCATCACTAACTTAAAAAATTATACATTTGAATACACCAATTATAGAAATTCCGTTCAAATTCCATTCGAAACTTAAAAACATGTTTAATTTTTAAGACTTTGCAAAAAATTTAATTTTTTGAATTTTCAATTTTTTTTCAAAAACTGAAATTTTGAAAATTGAATATTTTTGTAAACTCGATGAGCTAAAAATTAAAAAAATATATTTATAAACGCACCGGAGTATTAATAATAAGTCCAGAAGAAATAAAAGTGGGATCTCGGTAACTTTAAAAGATATTAATATTTTACGAACCAGTGTGTAATAGATTGCTGCAATAGACACGTATTTTGCGTTACTGGTCGTCGGTGTCTTTGGATGAAGCAGTAATTTAAGTACTTCTTGAGGTGGTGAAACTTCATGATTGAATTTATAAATAATAATATTTATGTATATTAATATACATATAAATAATATTAATATATTTATAAATAATTTATAAATTTATAAATAATTAAATGACGGATTCTTGATTCAGGTTTTGACTGACATTTTGAAATTTTCTGGTCCTTTAAAACTCACTTTAAATACAAGTACTCGCGTACCATAGAATTCCTGAACTTTTTCACAATGCAGTTTTAATGACCTACCGAATTTACTTCAGTTCTGGACAAAATTCCATTTTCTTCAGCCAATGTTTTAGACACTTTTATCATGCGTTCGGTTGCTGCAAAAAGTCGTTTAATTTTATTGTATGTCCAACTTTCAAATATTATCAAAATTTAAATTTTCAACGCCATGTCATCTGTTGAGTGAAAGTAATCGATAAGTTACTATATAGTATTTTTGTCTGATTTTTCGATGGACGTCGAAGGATCTTCAATGTGAAAAAAATTATTTGTGTTGGCACTTTGTACTTTCTAAATTTCTCATGGGGGTACCATTTTGTTGCAATATTCTTTTCGTGGCGGGGGTTTCTCCTATTGCAATTAAACTTACGTTTATCTTCTCTTTATTCATTTCGCAGACACTTGAACTATCTGAAGAGCTTAAATTGTCACTTCCTTGATTTCCAGTTTTTTCACTGGACGTTCCGCTACTTTCGTTAATGCCACGAGAGGCACTCATCTTGATGCTATCTTCATTAAGAAAAGGCCGTTTTGGAAGCAGATTCCCTTTCTTCCGAAATGAATCACAAATTCGCCAATCTAATGACTCCTGTAAATTCACCAGCAAATCGTGGTTTACGCGTCTTGGAGATTTTCTTTTTTAAAAATCGTGATCAGAAAGTTTCAATGGAGTGAAACATTTATTTCATACGCTGATCGCTACTCACGTTGCAGAGTGTACACACGATTCACAGAACAAATACTAACACTCATGTCTTCATAAGTATTGCGACTAATCTTGAGAAAATTTTACCATGTCCCTTGACAAGTGGACGATTGTACTTAACGAGCAAGGTCAGGAGGGCACCCCGTCCCTAGGACGCAAAGGGACTCGCAGTAAAATTCTTAAGATGCAGTAAAAACTTTGTTTTAGTTATGTTTTGTAGAAAATTTTACAAGAAATATGCCTATTTTTTCAAATTTTCATCTGAGAGAGTTCATAAAGAAATTTTCGTTTTTTAAAAATAATTACAATTTTTAATGAAATATTTATTTTTTGAGAAAGTAATTTGCAGATGAATAAAATACACATATCAAAAAATTAAATGAAACAAACCAGTAATTTTTATGTAAAGTACATTCAGAGCGTCAATTAATCATATTTTGCAAAGTACGCGTAAATTTCAAAATTTAATATAGGCAAAACTACAGAAATAAACAATCTTCAGGTAAATAAAGAAACACGTGTCTCTTTTTTTGTTGTCCCGAATGAATGTCATATTCGTGTCCTTTATTTTTTTTAAATAGTCGTGTGAATTTGAGTGAGATTTGACGTGGAATGGCTCGTTTTTCAATTCGTTTCGCTCTCACCCATAAGAACATAGGTGACCCACAAGTCACCCACGATATTACTCACAAAAATACGAATGACACAATGTCATACATTCTGGGGGCAGAGTAAACATCTGAAATACTGATAACTCTTGAAACCATTATCAGGCAGACTGTCATTCTTGTTTTAGTTCTTCAGCACTTGCATCAAAGACTGGCCGAACACAATTCGTTAATGCATGTGTAGGCAGAGCGCGCCCTCATACTTACAATTGATTTTCTTAGAACTGTATATGTGGAGTGCCCACTTTTTTTCTTGTTGTATTTTATTGAAAATGGAACAAGGAACACGCCTATATTTTTTTCAAATTTTTATCTCATCGAGTTTATATAGAAATTTTACTTTTTTTGAAAAAAATACATTTTTTAAAATGAAAAAAAAAATTTTTGAAAAATTTATTTACAGAGGAATAAAATACACATTTTAAAGTATTAAATGACACAAACCAGAAATTTTTATATTTAGTACATTCGGAGAGATAATTGTTCTTATTTTGTGAAGTACCTATAAATTCCAAAATTTAATATAGCCATAACTACACAAATAATAAATTTTCATGCAAATAAAAAAATACGTGTCTCTTTTTTTGATGTCCAGACTTAAGAAAAAAAATATCGTACATTTTAAAAAATGTTGTGTCAACTCTTGTGCGATTTGACGTGGAATGGCTCATATATACCGTTTTGTTGTATTCTTTTAAATTTTCAAAAGTTACAAATATATATTTTTTTAAATTTCTAATACCGTTTACACATACATTACGAGCATGTTTTATACATTATTGAATTGTGAGTACAAGTGTTTAAATTTTTTTTTTATTAAGTTTCTCAAAATCTCAAAGCTGCTGTGAAAATGAACTTCTGAAAATTGCGAATTTTCAGAAACGCGCAAACGACACTTTCTGAATAACGCCTACCAATTTTTTAAAAACAATCTGTATATAGGAACATATTTTACTCTTCAATAATATTCTTTAAGTCATATTTCAAGTGAATTATTAGGGGACAATTAAATTGAGAAAATGTAAAACAAAGTGTATTTTAGGCAGTGGGTAGAGAGTGGGGCAATACCAAAAAGCGATCTTAGACTAAAGTAGATAATCACTGACCATCCTAAAATAAATGTATGAATAAGAATATCATCTTCTTCTAACTCGCATTTCCCTTTCTCTTTGAGCTCCACCAGCGCTGCATCTGGGCCTCCGCGCTCGCCGCGTCGTCTTGCAGGAGAGAGAGCCGGCTCTCTTCAATCGCTTTTCCTGCCACGCAGACGAGCTTAATCCCACTCGGGCCCCCAAGACGCTTTGCGCGCTCTCGGCTGCCTCTGTTTCTCCCCTCCTTAGATGTGTAATTTACGGGGTTTGAGCCTGCGGCTCTGGGAAAAGTGGAAGAGGAAGTGGCTGTGACGGCGGCGAAGAAGAAGGCGTTGGGGGAGCGGCGGTCGAGCTTCGAAGGAAACTGTCGCACGGCCAGCGGCTGCTCCGCTGACAAGATGTCAGGGCCGAGGCACACCAACATTATTTCTGTAATTGAAATTACAATTTATTCTTCTTATTGTGGTTGAAACTATCTTGTTGCTGGCTTCTTGTTTCACAAATTATTCAGTTTCACTTCTTTCGTAGAGAAATTAGATTTTCATATTTCTTCTCTTCTTTCTCTGTTAAACGATATTCGCACTATCGAATCTCTCCTATTGTCTACTCCCTTGTTCCAAAATTTACGATGACGATTTCATGGAGCTGTTATATTAGAATCGCTGATTGCAGGAACAATCTAAGTCATATTGCATTACTTTCTTTAAAACTAAGGAAAAACATTATCATTACTAGATGTGTTAAAACGAGTCTATTGAGTAGCACCCATCAAGTTCATTGCTAATGTGCTTTTATAACATCAATCTGCAGCATTATTTGTATCGTAAAGTATTTTTTATGCTGTCGACTAATGTTGTTTTTACAATACATTTGGTTTTAAAAACATTCTGTAAATACAAAACACATTAGCTAGGTTTATTTATTAGTATTTCTCCTACGTTTCTTTCAAGGCACATTTTTTAATGTCTTCCATTTTTTCTTCTTTTTCCTGTCCTTGTAACATTGTTCATTGGCAATTGTGGTGTTTGTTCTAATAATAAATTTTCAAACATAAGTTATTGTTTTGAATCCCATTAATGAATTACATTGCTTCCGCAACTCCTGGTGTTGATGATTTGTTCCAAAAATTGTAATGAAATTTTGAAAAATTCAGTTGATAGCCTTTGCAATACTTCCCGTTGGTCCCGGTAGAAAAACACGTGTTTTAATAAATTCATGCCCACCACTTCTTGAAATATAATATTTCATTTCCATCCACCAAGTTGGCAATGAAGTTAATATTTGCGTTTGCTCCTTTCACCCCCGGATAGTGCAGGATAAGAGGTAGGAATATGAAATACCCTTTTACTTTCCCGTATACGTACGTATACACGGAGTGATATACGTAGTATAGGGAAAGTTATGTAATGCTGCGCGAAAAAATGGCCAATTTTCGGCGGAAAAAAAATTAATTGCCGGGCCGTGAAAACGAATAAGTGGATAAAACCAGTTGCTAAATTAAGAAAAAAAATCCCCTAACACGAGGTGTAGCCAGAAACCCTGTTTTCTAGGTCCTTGATACCGAAAACCCAATTGAAAGGAAAACGTCCGTCTGTCCGTCCGTCTGTCTGTCTATAACGCCTAAACCATACGTATGATTTCTTCCAAAATGGATATTCCCCAGTCGATCTGATTCTAGTCAAAGCTTTGAGATTTTAAAAAAGATTCTTCAAAATTTGGGGGTACTTTATATGAAGCCCCCCGGGGATTTTCAAAATTTTCTCAAAAAATGCTCCAAATTTTTTCTTTAAATTTCTTATATGAATAGAGTAAAATACACTTTCTAACATGGCATAGTTCCGATTTTCACGTACAGCTCTGAATTTTCGAAAATTGTGAAAGTTTGAATTTTTTTGGCGTCTTTCTCCAAGTACAAAATTGAAGATAGAGATTTTTTTTTCAAATAAAATTTGTTCTGCATATTGAGTTCTTTAATAAAGGTCATGTAAATGTTTTTCAAAATTTTGGTAATTTTCGTGCAATATGTGCAATTTTAAAAAATTACAAAAACAAGATTTTCTCAAAAACGGCTCCAAATTGTTTCTTTAAACTTTTGGTAGGGATAGTGGTAAATGTACTCTATCAATCACATAAAAGCCATTTTGGTCTATCGGTTGGTTTTTTCAAAAATTTCAAAAATGTAAAGTTTTTTACTTGTCTCCCACGTTGTTAATATTACATTATCGGCGATTTTTTTAACATTATTATATTTACGAGTATATATGCTTTAAATAATGTCAAGTAAGGTTTCTCGAAAACACTACCGTTTTCTGTGAAAAGTAGCTCAAATTTCGGCATTTTCAGAAACGCTCAAACGTCATTTTCTCGTATATGGCTGCAATTTTTTTCTTGAAACTTTTGTAACGGATAGTGCTAATTACACTCTTTAGTATAGCGTAAAGTTTAGTTTGAGTTTTTTTTTTTGTTTTTTCAAAAATTACATAATTTTAATTTTTTTGAAAGATCTCTCACACCCTTAATATGCACATTACGAGCAATTTATAAACATTATTATATTTGTAAGTGTAAGTGCTTCAAATAACTTCAAATAAAGTATTTTGAAAACCCAATCATTTTCTGTGAAAATGAGCTTCAAATTTCGCATTTTTAGTAGTGCTAAAACGCCATTTTTTCTTAAACGGCACATAATTTTTAAAAGAAAATTGAAATTTACGGCTAGGTTTTTGTGTTCTTTAATATTCTAAAATTAATATTTTCTTTCTACCAATAGGAAACCGAAAAGTTAAGAAAATGACAAAAAAATGTACTTTTGGCGATGATGGATGGTAGCTGGCAAGAAAGAGTATGTGGCAATTCCGAATAGTTAGCGAAGACCCAAGAAAATAGAAAACTAATACGGGAAAGTCTGTGCCATTCTGTAGCACCACTAGTTTGTTTTGGGACCTACAAGGTGCCGTAATAACCGTAACTAAAAAAGTGAATTGTTGTTTCTTATTATGTTTAATATAAAATGTAATAACCTAAACGTTGTGGAACTAATAGGTTTTATGTAATATTTAATTTTTCTAGATAGTGTCACTACAAGTGAATTGGAAACTCGGGTAGTAATATGAGACTACTGTTTTATAGGGCAAAAAACTAGAGTTGTTACAAAATGTTACAAAACGGCTTTATTGACGTACATATTTACAAATCACTTTAATAATCACAAATGTAGACTGAACTCTCTGGTCCAGCACAATCACTGCGGACCCACATTCTGCACAAGATATACTGAATCCCCAATTTACCCATACAATCTTTAGAAAATTTACAGTCATTAAAACAATCTCGGCGTAATATGAGACGGTCTCATAATGCTACCAGCCCAGCGTGTCATGTTACAACCAACATGCAATCTTAGATTTTGCCAAGATATAGTACCAAACACTGCATTGTATTTCAAATCCTCAGCGATATTAAAAATCTGCAATGTTTGAATGTCAACATTCCTCCTACATTTGTTGGAAAATCACAAGATACCCCGAAGAAAATTGCTCTTTAGTTCAGACCTACAAAAACTTTTCACACCATTACTAAATAGAAATGCTCACCTCAAGAAATTGAATTGGCCGTTGAGGGAATGCAAAGATGGTGGTAGACTACGTAATCGCTCGACAAATTTCAACACTTTACAGAGGCGAAAACCTTGATATCTCATATTTCTACCCTACATCATATTCCTACTCTACATCATTTCCAACTATTTATTGAGTATTCGGAATAATGTTTCACTCTTCTTCACATAATTACTGGCACAAGCTTCTCCTAAAGAGTGGTAAAGTAAATTACTGTAGTGAATTACTGTAGTGAAATCTGAAACTCCGGATTTCCAGTGTTTCCACTCTCGGCTTAAAATACATCGTAGGAAATTGTGACTTTGTGTTTGCGCACTATCTGATAGAGCGACTTGTAGTGTATGAATTCCTTTAACTCATTTTTCACCAAATGTGGACTTTTGGTGTTCTTACAACCAGCTGTTTAATTAGAATTATAATAGCGCAGAGATAAAAAGCAAGTCAATGAAAAATACAGCATTCTCATTTGACCAAAGAAGTGACGAGGTGTGATGGTTCGCGTTTGACATAGTTAAAGTTTGAATTCTAGATTACAAAGGCAACCTGTACCAAGCATTATTACAAATACGTAGTCCGACAGACTACTTTGTGTAAAAATAAAGAAAAAGTCATTTTTACAATGAAACACTAAATTTAATGGATTGAACATGAATGATATGGAGTTATAAAATACAATTTTAAAGGTTTTTATAGATACATCTAAATAACTTGACTCTCACAGCAGATACTTGTTATGTGTTGTCCAGACGTGGCTTTTGACTAGCGTCCGCAGAAGTACCTCGCCATGCGACCTTTGTTGTGATCGCCGTCGTCCCATTATGATTGCTAAATGTTCAGAACAAATCTTAAATGTTACGAGCCAAGTCGTTCGTATTCATTATTCACAATACTAGCCAATATAGCGCCACAAATATCTATGACGTAATTCCAAAGGCGTAGTCTACTGGACGACGCGTATTAAAATGGCGTATACCGGAAAAAGGCACACGACCAAGGTTACGTGTATTTCACTGTTTAGTTACACAATGAAGATACCTAGAGTTTCAGAAACGGGAAGTGAGGAGAGGGGATGAGGGATGCTTTCGGCACTATTTACGTCGTCTCACAGACGTCACCTTTGCAATCTAGGATTAAATAAGTGGGTCTCTCAATTTCCCCCCTTATTTTGGTTCCCCTTTTCTGGTTTATAGTGGGTCATACCGAATGACCCCGAGGGACTCTGCGCTGCTAGTTTGCAGACGTCAGAGAAGAACGCAGGGGGACTGAGAGAGGTAAAAGAGACGGAGAGAGAAAGAGAGAGAGTGAGAAATAAAGAGAGAACAAGAGAAAGAGGGGGTTTCTCTCAAGTGAGAAACAGTGAGAGAAGGAGAAATAATGAGAGAGAGAAATAGTGAAAGAGAGAAAGAAAGAGTGAGAGACAGAGAGAAAGAGTGAGAGAGAAGGAATGAGAGAGAGAGAGAAAGTGTGAGAGAGAGAAAGAACGTGAAATTAGTCCATTTAACATTTGCAACTCGCAAAAGTCATAACCACGAACTTACCACAGCTTATGAAAGGGGATTATTTTTTATTTCGGGAAGGTCTTTAGCCTCGTCGTCCTCGTTCCGCGGGCGGAGCGAGCGAAGGCGGAATGCTTCCTGCAGGGCGGCGCGGGCGGGCGCGCCCTCTCCCACGCGGGCGAGCAGAGGGGGCGTGGCGTCTGCGAACGCGCTCCACCACAAAGCCCGCTTTTCTTCCGAAGGCCGGCAAATTAGCAGCACAAACGGGTAAAGCCGTTTCGTTTTGTTTTTTTTGCGGCGTCTTCCGGCTGGACGCGCGGGGCCACCTGCCGACGAGGCGTCGCCGCGCGCGCCGTG
Source organism: Acheta domesticus (assembly GCA_031308135.1). Lineage (NCBI taxonomy): Eukaryota > Metazoa > Arthropoda > Insecta > Orthoptera > Gryllidae > Acheta > Acheta domesticus. The sequence goes on along the minus strand of JAHLJT010003656.1, from coordinate 109,651,064 downwards.
AGAGTTAGGCCACCGAGAGAGAAAGACAAATTTCTGTTCATTTCATGGAAAAGAAGGAGCTAGAGAAAGGAAAAGTGCGATTAAAAGCAGGATCCATTGTTTTCATTCATGAATGATGAGTCATGAAAAAAATTATACCTCGACGAATATTTGATTTTGATGAATCGGATTATTTAAGACTGAAAGCGTTGCTGTGTGAAGTTGGGAGTGTGGCTGAAGTTTTGTAGGCTGGGAGGTTCTCTGTGGACCTCGTGGAAGGTTGATTTCGCCAGCATCTAAGTAGCTGGGTAGGTGAATGCCACGGTCTGGATGAGAATATAAACGTTGAGTTTTCTGATCAGACATTATTTTCGTCTGATCTATTTCAGGCGAATGCCCGGGTGGTACGTTGAGCAGACGAGCTAGTGACCGAGCGCATCTCTGACCTCCTGCTACCACTTCCCCGGAATTTTTGCAAGGATAGAGGCTTCCACGACTACTTTGGAACTTTTACCTGAAGTTATTCCGAATATTTTTACTGACTGCATCCCGCCAAAGGAGAGGCCTTCGTTGCGCTTCTTAATATTGTACCTGCGTTTTTCAAATCAATAACCAGTGTATTCTTCAAAACTTTTTCTCAATAAAGACTTAATTTTTACGGCACAACTCATCAAATACGTGCAATCTCAGACTCTCACGTTTATTTCCATGATCTTTCAAATTCTTTGATTAAAATATTTGTGCAGACATAACACCTCCACGGGCTGAGTTTAGCTCAGAGTCAACATTGTCGCTGTCATTACAGTGATTCTGACCGGGAGATAGAGTTCAAATCCGGTAGCGAATTTTCGACACTATCTTCTTAGGTAGGTGGATTTCGGCCGACTTGTGAAGAAGAATTCTAGCGGCTGACTTCTCTGTACGCCAGTGGCGTGAGTGATTTTCCACATCTCAGGTATCTCCGAACAGCGGAGCACCTTGCCAGTCGGGACAAGTTCTAAGCTCTCGATTGGCCTCCCGACATTGTAGTAGGATAATGTATGAAAGTGTACGTGTGTGTAAATAAGGTGAGAGGTTAGGACAATAAAGAGAAAGGAAAGATCGCGCGGGGTCCATGACTCGTTTGTTAGAGTTGCTCCTGCATACGCCTGACATTGATCGGAGGAATCACAGAAAACTACCGATCAAAGCAGTGGGCTGCTAGAATTCTCGCAGTCTAGCTGACAAACTCATGAAAAAAACCCTGTTGCCGTCGAGACTTGATCCTAGGTCCTCCCAGTCAGAGGCACTGCAGTGACATCTGCTGATGCACTTAGTTCCCTCTTCCTTTCAGTACACTTATGTAACTAATGACCATATCAATTGATGCTCCCGGAAATTTGAAATTATTGACAGACATCTTATGCGCCAATCTTACGTTTTTCATCAACTTTTGAATTATTTGTTTAATATTTTTGTGGGGAGGTTTTACCTTCAAATTGTCTCCCCTTCTTCATTGTGGTAGAGCGATGGCTTACTCTCCTAATCCCAATGGCTGTCTCGAATATTTTCAGAAGTGCAGTGCGAGACTTCAGAAGCCAGGCCCAATCATCATTTATCACAGCAGAGCTGTCTCTGCTGTGATAAATTTCTCTGTAGAAAGAAGTTGAAGAATGCAATTTTTTTAAAGGGGTATTTGTCATTAATTTACCCTCCTGTTAAAAATTGAGTTGTACTGGTTTGTAAAACAATATCATTCTGGACTGAAACACTTTTTATGTGACTATAATTGGACGAAATAAGGCAACTCTCACGAATTTTTTCCGGAAGTGGCTGGTCATTTCCGGCGAAAGGAAACAACTTTATGTCGACTGGCGTGTCAACACTAGTCATTTTAGCTGTTAACTTATACTACTGGGAATCTGCTTGAAAATGGTTTGAAAGTGTATATTTGAGATTTGGTAGAAAATTATTTGTGTATACAGATTACTTAAAATATCTTGATATATTCGATGTCGATTAACTTACACGATTTGAAAAGAATACATTAATGTTGATGGAGTTCTAAAGTAAGAACAAATTACAAGAAATGGATGAAGAATCTGCATAATAATTTCATCACCACTTTAGATATATATATATTGTACCCTTTTGTCAGTTATGAAGTACTTTGTCTCGAAATTTCCATTATCAGAAAAGTGTTAACGTTACCTTTATTCGGTACAATAACTAACTTATTGTAAAATTTATAAGTGTTTGTGACAAGACACACTGTCAAATACTGGAATAACATACAGAACTTTCCAGGAGGTTTTTACAATTGATTTTATTTCCACGCAATGAAACGTATCTCCAATTAGAGAATAATAGTGATATCTAATTTGAAACAAATATCCTCTTTTCAATTCCTTTATTTTATTCTATAGCCTGTACGTTTGGTTGGTTTAAAGGTAATCATTTAAATTATATTGTATGAAAGGCAAATATTTGATTACATTTGAATGCAATAAATTTAGATCGTTCACTAAAATTTTAAAGTGGCGACTTTAATTGAATTTAGTGCAGAATAATTGTCACTTGTGCACATTCGGTGCTTATTTGTGTACATTCATTGCAACAGTGCAGAATGGTTGCTTTTTGCAAGCAACTCTTCTGTGAGAATTTGCAAGTACAACGGACAATGACTGGGACAGTTTATCTGCGGGAGAATTTGCGCCTGCCGGGGGGGGGGGTCAATTCAGTACAGAACGACCCAGATACTGCAATATTAGCTCTGATGATGATCGCTATGCGATCGAAAAGCCCTTTAGAATAAAAGTATTGATACCTAACAACATATTTTCTCAAATTACAATATTGAAAATAGGTATTTTTGCCTTAAATGAAATCTCATCTTCAAAATTCGATGTTTAAATGAGGTCACGTTCAGTTTTCAAAATATGAGTACTTTTCCCGTAACTTATCGTGAAACATAGGCAGGTTTAAAAACGAGTTTTTTCCCAAAAACTGCTCCAATATTTTCTTTTAACGTTTTGTATGGACAGTGCAAAATGCGCTGAATTACATGACAAATACACCATATTGTTGTATTTTCTTCGCATTTTCTAAAAATTACACAAATATACGTTTTCCGAAATATCTTTCTCGTTATTAATATGTTCAATTACTCCTCTGTTGTGTTCTTAAAGTCATATTTCAGTTCTACTATTAAAGGACCGAAAAATTTCAAAACAGCGACAAAATGTGTTATAAGCGCCAGTAAAAACTGAGGAGAGGGTGGGGCAATATCGCAAAGCTATCCTAGACTAACGAGAATAGAAAACTAGAGAGAGTGCGAGGGAGTGCGAGAAAGCCTATTCTATTATGTTGCTCCTGTGAATTTAAAACAAAATAAATAAGCTTCTATGCTGGGGCTATCTTTTGGGACGTGTGTACACACTTTCCCATATTTTACATTAGTTTCATAAAAACGTACTAACAAGTGTTCATGGCAGACGCTCACTGGGTAGCATTACACTATTTCAACCTAATACTAAATAAACACTTTAACTGCCTGGAAAATAAACGTACATAAAAACAGTTCAAATTGCCACCATAACACTAAAACGCATTGAAACTTGTACTCATATCTCAAAACGCTCGACGCCCCACTGTCTCGCGCGTTCGCCACACCTTCATTCATGGCTGGCCGAAAGGCATGGAAGAGCTAGAGTGATCGCACTTTCTGATCTACACGCTATGCCGTAACTGTGAATGCGCCATGCGTTGTATTGTTTACCTTTTTTATTTTTAGTGTGCTATTTAATGTGTATTGCTTTTAGAAATCTCCCACCATACGTAAACTCCCACCCAAAATACGTAAACTTTAAAATTTCATATTGTTCAAAGAATCGTCTTACCGACTGGTAATAGAATTAGATACCTTCTGGTTTAGCCAACTTGCTCTAACCACTAGCTACCGAGACGAACAAACGTTTACACTATTTCTTAGGCCTGATGTTTTGCTCTTTAGATGACATTCAATTGTCACCAAAGGATGGGCTTGTGATAATTGAATAAACATGAAACTTTTCTCAAAAATGACATGCCTTTGTAGGCCGCCCTACTTTTTTTTGTTTCTTGTATAATGAAAGTGATATGATCCCTCACTCCCCACAAAAAAGGAAACATAGGGAGCTTTACCTTCATCATCCTCTTTCGAAATTGGATATAAGTAGACATCGGATGTTTAGGCACTAAAAACTCACCTTTTAGGCGCCTAAAAAGCCACTGAAAATGTCAAGAATAAGGAAAAAAAGGCACTGTCATAAATTACATTCACAAAAAAATAAAAAATTATGTGTATAACTCCATACATATTTACAACTCTTCTGCATTTTATTTTTAATAGTTTCCATTGCAATATATTACCAGTAAATTTTCAAGAATCGCAATTTCAAATCTGCAATGATTAGGAGACAAAAACAGTTTGAATACTGAGAAGGATTTTCTGAAGATACAGAGAAGGATTTCTAAAATATATGCCAGACACCAGAAGGATTTTAAAAGTCCAAAATGAGCAACACTGAAACCTTCTGGAAATTTACATTTATTTCCACTCAAAAGGTGCCCTCGGTATATTGGCAATCGACCATTTTCTCAGAACATGGCTAGTATTTATGGGATAGGGAAATGGAGAAAAATATATTGGTATACTTTTAGGAATTCTCTCGTATTTCAAAATACAAAAACGTGAATTATGGGATTCGTAATAATTGGTCAGGTTGGACCATGGCCGATTTCCTGATTTCTTAGCATTGTATATAAAAGTAATACATAAAAAGCAAAAACCTGCAATGATTCTAAAGAAAAGGCATTTATGCCAAAAATAGTACATTATGAAACGATGATGTAATGATGGGTATTAATACACGAGTGTGAAATTACGATACGAGCGAGGTACGAGCGAGTATCGTAAACTTCACACGAGTGTATTAATACCCATTACATCGAGTTCCATACGGTACTTTTTCTACGACTTATGGCAACTTTTAGAAGTTAAACTTTCTCCACTGAATCGTTTCGTGGCAGTCGACATGCAAGATTCAGCCAAGGCCACCTAGCGGTCCCTCACTACCCTACACCCGCAGGTGGCTGTGTTTTACCAGAGCGCCGGCGAGTGACTACAAAAGTTGCGGCAATAATATTCCGACGTCCGTATTTTCGCATTTTCTCTCATTTCTGGAAACGTCAGCACCATCAGAAAGAACTACCATTCACTAAATATTTTAAACTAAAGAATTGGCCGGTTTTTAAGAACAACCACATAGCAGCAGCAAATAACGTAAAATGACTTGCGTTCAGATCTTAACCTCACTGAAAGTTCTCTTCAATAACTACCACTGCGCTAGTCAAATACGATCAACGTGAAATTACGATCCAATTTATTTTTAATAATATTTCACGTAAAAATTATTTCTAATAAAAGAAATTAAAACTGAGAAGCTTAATATAATATTAAATGCAATTTTAATATACACACTCGAACGAAACATTTACTGCAAGGATTCTCACTGATTAATGAAGTGACAATACTTGGTTTGTAAGCGTCTCTGTGATTGGTCAAGAACCTGTATCATAATGAAAACTGTATCGAAATGACCATCATTATGCAACTGGTTGCAGCCATCCAAAGACAGCGTTATACAATGGGAGTAGAAAAAAGGCATTTATGCTAAAATAAGCAAAAATAAGCATTATAAAACATTGTCATACGTCATCATTTGTCATGATTCGTGCACATATATTATCAGCCTTTAAGTAAGTTTGCTAGAAAAAAATAGGCATTTCCCTAAATATCCGGTGTCTAGATATAACCCATAACATTCCAGCCCGAGGCATTCACTCAGTCCCCATTTCAGCCGCTTAAGCAACGCGGGCTGGCCCAATAACGTGGGCGTGTGCGAATTTCTGCTTCCACTTGTCTCAATGGCAGGGGGTCTGCTTTTGTCTGCCCCATATCTCGAGGCGAGCTTTGCAGGGCGCGTGCACGCACGATCGCGCTCCGAGTGTGCGCCCTGCGCTGGCGCCGGCCGCCCGCGGCCGCTGGCTATTCGTGCGTGGGCGCTGGGTTTCCTGCTGCCCCTATCTCTTCTCCATCGCCTCCCTCGCGAGGCCGCCTCAGATTCCCAGGTCTCTGGTTGGAATTCCGCCGCCGCCACCGCTGCCTCTGCGAACCCCGACACCCTGTAGCCAGGAGGCATGGATACGCCGTCGCCCCAATTGTTGTTATGTGCATTACCACTGCCACAGCTCACGCCACCGCTTCCACGGCCGTCACTGCCACCACCTTCACCGACACCATCGTCGCCGCCGCCGCCGCCTTCACTGCCAACGCCAACGCCTCCACCGTCGCCGTCACACCCATCGCTGCCTCCACTCCGCCGCCTCCACCTTCATCCCCGCCTCCATCCCCGCCTCCATCCCCGCCTCCATCCCCGCCTACAACACCGCCTCAATCCCCGCCTCAATCCCTGCCTCAACCCCGCCTCCATCCCCGCCTCCATCCCCGCCTCCATCCCCGCCTCCATCCCCGCCTCCATCCCGCCTCCATCCCCGCCTCCATCCCCGCCTCCATCCCCGCCTCCATCCCCGCTGTATCCACCACCTCCTCCGCCGCCTCCATCACTGCCTCCTCCGCCACGTACACCGCCGCCTTCACCGCCGCCTACACTCCACTACCACCGTTTCGACCACGATCGCAGCCGCCGTCGGAAAGGCTTTCGTGGCTGCGTGCCTTTACAGATAAAACGGGCTCCGTCGCCCGTCTGCTTGGGCTGCCGTGCACTTGCAATACGCAGCACACGTAACACAGGACGCTTCCGGGCTCGCCCTCCCCTTCCACCGCTCGCGTGGCTCAGTGGTTTCGCTTGCGCGGGTGACACGCTCTACACTCTCTACGTTCGTTTTCTTCTCTCGTGTATAGATAATAGATAATTTAAAATCCTGGAGAGAAAGGAACTGATAGTTACAATCGTATTTAAGCGAATTTCTATTTTAGTTCTGAAACGGAATTCGCCATTGCTAAATCAGTGCGATTCTCGCAAGACCTGGAGTGAAGTTTAGATAACTGTTAATTGATGTAAAAGTACTCAGGTCGGTTATTTTCTTTTTCATAATTTACGTAATAGGATCTGTGAAGCTTTGAAGTTGAACTGGTTTGTTTTATGTATATCAATTTCAAAGAGTAAGAATCTCAACAATCACCGTTATTAGAGTAACCGCCCATGACAAAATGTGAGTAGATAAAATGTCCCTATTTAGCAGCTAAGTGTTCATAGCAAGTGTTTTTTTTTAATTTTTAGAAAGTAGTTCATTGAAAATGAAATTACTCAACATATGTGAATAATTTCACGTATGTCCTGCTTTTTAACGTAGATTGAAAAAATGTTCTAGTTTTTCTGTATTTTTACTAGTGATCGATATTTCTCCCTTTAATAGTCTGCGGTGACAATAATAATAGTAATTATTTTCTCTGTAATCTTTCTCTGCCAAGTGGCAGGTCTCCTCACACTTCTTCACTGCTGTTAATCTTGTGTAGCTCTCGGCACAATGTGTATTTTCAAAATCACTTCCTTTAACGGTCAGTTTATACGTACTCAGCGCACTCGCCGGATACTACTGCCACAATCTCTCGCAAGCAGGTGCGCGGGAGGTGAATGAATCCCAAAGGCATTACACGCGGTCGCTTGTTTCCCTCCGGGAGCCGGGTGAAAGGCGAATCTCCACCGGCAGCAGCCGTCGCCCCCGCCCAGGGCAAGGCGACCCCGCTCGCAGGGTGGGACTCGGCCGCGCGGCGCAGCGCAGCCCGTCGACGGACCCTGCTGGCGCGGCTCCAACCACTTGCCGCTCCGCGCCCCGCCCCTCATCCCCAGAGCTGACCCAATTAGCGCCCGTTGCCGGCGGCGGGAGCTCGCCCCGACCCTCCGCCGCCCAGCGCCCTCCGCTGCGCCCTGAGCCCTGCTCTGCGGGGAGCGCCGGCTCCTCCCCGATGGCTCCTCCCCGTCCTCTTTAAGCCCGTGCCAAGTGCCTACGTTTTATGTGCATATGGTATTCATATATGCAATATCCTCCTAAATGTCGCTTTTAATAGTTAAAGATTTTTTTTAAGGAAAGGGAATATTCAGCGAGGGTTAATGGCGTAGCATGACTTTCTACCAACGGAAGCTTTCGGTTAAGCTGTGGATCACGTAATGTGATTATCCAAAGAGCCATAAATAATTCAGAATTTACGAGGGTTGGGGTAGAAAAATCATGACAACTAATTTTTTTTCTAAAATAAAGGTTATCGGACCATAAATTTTCATTTGTCGCGTGAAAGAAAGGTTGTACTAATGTGTGTCCACAACAACAGATAGCTCAATGGTTGTCTCTGTTAGCACGAAGAGCAATAAAAAATCATTTGCCTGACACTCGCCGTTTGAGATGAATATAACCCATTTCAAGCAGTGCTCAATTATGCTAGATCGCCGTTCTCCATGGGAGAATTGCCCGAGAATGTCACAGGGAATTGGTTCCATTGCGGTTAGTCGCGAGATGGGCAGGAGAGTTTCTGGGAGGACGCGTCACAGTGATTAACAACTCACGTGACGGTCTGTGAGTGTGCGGACCGATGTGGCACGTGCGGTAATTGAACATCCGCCACATCGAGACTTTAGAACTGGTATGCAATGCTTTTGGAATGCTGTAAACTAATACGTGCTGAAATGCTTTGGAACATAAACCACGGATGTCTTTTCAAACACCTTAATAAACATGAAAAACACAATTCTTGTGTGTCATTAAATGTTCATGCACTTAGTTCAAACATTGTCTTTTCATGTGTATATTTCACATTTTCTATCCATACTCGTATTCTCACAAAAAATAGTTGCCATGGCTTATGCACCAACCCTCGTATACTTTTTTAGGAAATTGACTTTCATCAAGTTTTAAACTTTGCGCGCTTTCAAGCCGCGCACAAAATCATTCAATGAAGCCCTACGTTGAGACCCCTCTTTCATTCTGTTAGGGACGTTTCTTTTAATTTTTATAGCTCAACGTGTCACTAGGTTTCTATCTGAGTCTACATCCGCATGAGTCATACATTTCACCACTCGTGCCCGCCAAAGACTTGTCATCCTTGTTGGATATGAGCACTCACACACAGATACGCAGATTCACTTTGCCAGCTTTCTGCACTAGTGTTCAATACAAAATATCAATTCACCCATTTTTTTAACTGTACTGTATACAGCATATTCACAAACTACACTACACTTTACACAATTAATCACTTAGGTGGTGAACGCCCAAAAAAATACAGAGCAATAGGAGATAATACACATTCAAACCACTTCGCGCGCTTGTCTGTAATTGGAATTGAACATCTCCGAGCTCCCCACAACTTTGAAGGGCTGATAAGAAGCTGAAATTGGGTCGTTCGCGTAAATGATGTGGTATGCATTACACTCTTATATCAATTTAAAGTATTAAAATGCAACCTAAGAGTAAGCTTCAAGAGGATACTGACCTTTAAGAATTAATTTGGGATCAGTGACAGAACTTGGAATGAATGATATGCCCTCAGGCACAGATTGTTTTTTATAATAGGTAATATCGTCTTTGGATATTTGATGATACATTGGTGACGTTTAACTATTTCTCTAGGTCTAACTACGTCTCTCTGGATTATTTAATTAATTGGAAACGGTAAAGAAATTATTTAGGTATTCTAGCGGAGTCACGGTTATGCCCAGTGTCATATTTGCTTGTCTATCAGCGCAGCAACATAGCGGCGCAGTGTGTTGAAACTTCCTGATTGCCACCATTGTGCAGACCGTTTTTCATTTCTACCGTATTGTAGTTGTGTTAAGCGGATTTGTGTTGATATTTTCTTCCGCGTTTTCGGTTAAATCTCATGAAGTTCATCTGAGTGTGCCTCAGTATTAAAGGTAAATATAAGTTGCAGCTGATAATTTGGCACGTGAAAGCGTTCACCCATTTAACCTACACAGACGTTTAAAAGGGGTGTAATCAAATAGAACAAAACGCGGCTGTGAATCATTCTGCATTTTGTGAACCCTGTTACAAAAATTCATACTAATAATATCGATTAATGCTGGCAACCTTTACTAAGAATATTGTTTCGATTAGTAGATCGTGTGGCGATACATGTCGCAAAATATCAATAGAGGCAATATTGTAAAACTAAATAGAGATATTTTAGATGCAATGTTCGAAGATACAGGAAACTGAACGCCAAAAAATACAATAAAATGTAATATAAATGTGGCGATAGCTCATTTAATCCTCACTCCATCGTGGGTTTCCTATTATTTGCGTCATAGTTGGAAACATTCCAATGCAAGTGGAGCCCGGGCTAATGTCAGCGAACAAATGATCATATACACCGCACATAGTCAGATATGCCCAAAATATCCAAGCATTTTATTCTCTTTACGAATTTACATTTTTAACTTCTTAAATATGACTGAAAAACTTTATTTTCAAACGTAAAAGTTAAGTGCCGTTTTCAAAATTTTAAGTATGGTGATCAGCTGCAGTAGAAATTAAGTCATCCCGATTTTCGTAACAATAAAAATATTGTTACTGTCATAAAAACAAGAATTGTATTTATCATTGCAACACGGTCACATTGAAACTACTTTAACAAAGTATCTACCTACTATATAAGGAGAATGTAGACAGACGAGTTATCAACACAACTAAAATTATCATCCTATCAATACATCATGTTTATTCCTTCATTTTCAAGAACCTGCATCAAAATGGTGTGTTTTCGTGGGTTTATTCCTTTGGATATGTAAATTTTGCAACACGTGCCCTTTCTGCAATGGCGTTTCTGCAATGGGAATTCAAATGGCACGAGTATTCGTCTATTTTGCATGCTTGTTCAATTGATGTTTTCGGGCGCGTCAACTGATATGGCATTTTTCCTCGTTAGCAATAGTTAATATTATTCCGGGAGGTGGTGTTGTCCCAGTTGGCGAGATCCGGTGGGGACCTACACGTCGGCTTGCGGGGAATATCCCTCTCCAGGTACCTCCCCAAAGAGTGCGCCGCCCCAGCAGGGACAAGCTCTAGGCCCATATTGCTCTCCTGACATGAGTGATAGTGTAGTGCATGTATGTGTGAGGGGAGATGTTAAGAAAAAGAAGAAAAGGAAAGATACCATGTGGTCTATAGCCCATTTGTTAGGAGACTGCTCCAGTATTCGTGTGGTGCTGATCGGAGAAATCACGGAAAACAACAGATCAGACCAGCCTGCCGCTAAACTTCTTCAGACAGCGACTGAACGCGGCTTATACTTCTGTTTTTCTTTCTTGGTGCGTGGGGGTGTGTCATCAAAATGGAATATCTCACAGTATTTCGCGTCGTTCTCGGTTGTGCCGCTAGAATTCGTATGATTGCGACTGTATCGAGCAGTGCGAGCGGTCATGCGACTTCTAGCTGCACAACCGAGAACGAAGCGAAATACCGTGAGATATTCCATTTTGATGACACACCCCCACGCACCAAGAAAGAAAAACCGAAGTTTGACTATGAAGCTAGCGTCGAAAAACCGCCACCGTCGGAAGTCAAACTCTTGGACCTCCCGGTCAGAGCCTCTGCAGAGTTAGCGGCAATCCTTGCTTGGGCTAAACCCAGCCGGTTCAAAGTAAAACTACTATGTTCGATGTATGTTATTAGCTCTGCCAGTGTCTCCGTAGCCGATATCTTCCCCATGTCGGCACCTGACCCTGCGCGCTTGCTAGGAAGGCACGTGTCTTCATCGACACTCGTTAGCAGCAACGTGCGTTAGATGCGCGATGCGGAGAGAAGATCCTGGAAGGAAAAGGCTGCTTTCGCCGCGACCTTGGCAAGGACCGCGGCCTTTCACCTCTCGCGGAGTTCTTGCGGCCTCCCCAGCGGCCCTGCAGGAAGGCGGTCCAGGCCCCCGGGGCAGGGGGTGCGTCTCTCGGGCGACAAATCATTGTCACCGGGCGGAAGGCTTTGTCTCAACTCCAACTGTCGGAAAGAGGAAGAAGAATCTCTACGAAAGTGCGGGAAAAGGATCTGGAGGAAGTATATATGCACTTTCGAAACGAAGGGAAACTGGGCACTTGTCAATATTCGCGTCCATTTCAAGAGCTGAAGGTAGTTTTGGGTTCGTTAATTTGAAATATTTATAACTCAAATTTGTTTCATTCTGGTGATATTTCTTGCATATCTGTAATTCTGTAACTTGGATGTCTTTATGTTGAAATATTAAATATACTAGCGTACCCGTGCGAGAACTCTCGCATGTTTAACCCCACCCTTTCCCTATCCATTTGTCAATCTTTTCCATAAAGGAGAGGAACTACTAATGTACTTACAGAATATCAAACAAAATAACAATGCAATTGATGTTTGAAACAAATTTTCAATTAAAGTTTATTCAACATTATAGAGAGATGTTCTTGGAACAATTCATACTTCTTTAAAAATAACATTTAAAGAAATTTTTCAATCTTCCTTGAGAGTTAGCTTTTCGCTTTCCTTGATAGTCAAATAATAGAAAAGGTTTTTACTCTTGAGAAAGTCAAGTAAAGTAGTGCGAAAATTCCGGATCGGGCAAGAACAGACCTACTCATTTCAATATTATTTAACTTTCTTTGATTTGTTATGAAGAACCGAGTGGGTTTTGGAGAGTCAGGGTGCCAGCTTGCTGGGGTGAGAAAATTGAAAAATTATTTGTATACTAAAAAGTATGGAATTATTTTCTGCGTCCTTACGTACTTCAAGAAAAGCAATTCCGAGCCAAAAAATAATCAAACTAATGTTTTCCCCTTTGAGTACTAAATACCATTTGTTAGTATTAGAAACAATTTAGTAGGCATTAGGAAGCCCACTTCGGTACATGGGAATGTTGCTCAAACGATTTTTGCATTTTTAATATCTTAACGAACCGACACCAGACCCCACACTCATCCCTATCCTTCTATATTCATCCTAAGAGGGAAAGTAGTTAACGAAACGTGTTTATTTGTTTAAAATCTATAAAGGTAACTTGCAATGTACTAACACAATTACAAATAAAATAAAAAACAATGCAAGTAATGTGTAAAATCAATTTTCAATAAATATTTATTCAATATCATGGAGAATTTGCTTGGAATAATTCCCAACACTTACATAAAGACATTTGAAGTAATTATTCAATATTCTTTGTCATTTAGGTTTTAGTTTTTCGTGATAGTCATAAAAATATTAGCTTTTTACTTTGAGAAAGCTACGTGTCTGAACCCGTTGACTTCAAAATTTCATCGAATGATAACGAAAATATAGGTACAGGTAAACACAAACACAGTCTTCACTCTTCAGTGAACGCCCACATCACTCCATAATTAAGTACGCAGCACTTATAGACCATAAAAAAACGTTAATTGAATAGTTTCACTACACGCATAAGAAACAATCTTCATAGGTATAGGTATCAAGCAATTATAATAGTACTTCTAGTTGTTGCTGGAGAGCAAATCTTGAATTAACGATTATGCAAATAAACCTCGTCAGGCTGCACAAACTACGGTGTTAACAAAAAGCGTAAATAAAGATTGTCGAATCTAAGCATTCTAAACGTGTCGCCCCAAAAATTGCTACCAGCAGGAAGGGCTGAAATATTGAGGTGGCCTAGATAGTATTGAAGCGTGGAACCGAAAAGTTAATTGAATGGATCAGAGAATGTCTCATCTTGTAGATTATGATGTGTAAAACGTTTCTTTGAGGCTTCGGCCTCAAAATTTTACTTTTTAAGGCTCTAAAAGGCTTTGTTTATGAGTTATTTGCCGATATAGATTGACATGTGATGCGGGTTGCATTTACATGAATATTTCGATTCGTTTTTTTAAAGAAATCATCCATATTTTTAAAGTCAAAGTGGAATTCGTCAAGTCTCCGTGAAATTCTCTTTCTTTAGAGCCCTCATTGATAAAGATTGGTTGCGTGTGAGAGCCGGAATCCAAAGGTATACTACTGAAATAATACAGGAGACGACGATATTTATAATAAGTATTTTTCTTTTTGCACCTTCGGATTTAAGATATCGTGCTTACAGTGTTTTCGGTTCTGTTTTTTGAGATGAAGTTGAAGTGCTAATTTAAAATATCTTAATGTAGCAACGGAAAGAAAAAATGAGCTTCAACAATATTACAGATATTTTCTTAGAAACATAGTTTTATATGTACATAGTGTACCTCTCTTTGCAGATGATACTTTACTCTTTTATCAAACCAAAATTTAAACACAGCACATCATTGTCATGTAATTCAATGCTACCTAAAAACATAGAAAATTGGTCAAAATTATGAAAAATTAAAACTAACTCCAAAAGATCAGTAGCCAAAATATTTACTTCAAGATATGCTGTCTTTCCTTGCCCCTTACCTCTGGGCTCCTCTATCATTCCCTGGTCTCCTGTAAATTCATCTATTCGTTATCTCGGCGTTCTCATGGACACAAGATTAAATTGACACAGTCACATCTCGTCCAAAATAATTGAAAGCAGTAGAAGGTGAACTATTTTACGCTCGATTCTCAACTGTAACGATTTTTTAAAAATCCATTCCTCTTTAAGTATTTACAAATCTATTCTTCGTCCGATATTAACATATACCTGCCCTGTATGGATTTCAGCAACTCCAACCACATTAATTAAGTTACAAATTTTTCTACACAAAATCATAAACGTAACAGTAAATACCCCCTGGTTTGTCAGCAATAAGACTCTTCAAACCGCTCTTGCAATAGAGCCGATTACTTCCTTTATTACGAAACTGGCACATAATTTCTTCAATAATTTCAATAATGTACAAGGAGCAGTCACTTACGAAATAGGAACTGGTCAACCCTCACTAACCCGTCTAAGAAACAAACTTCCATTTCACATTTTCCTTCAACATCTCTCCGACATTAGATAAGGTAAGAGTATTTCTTGCATTTACCTGTATCTCCCGTCGTAATTCTTTCGAAACCCTATTATCGCTCTCAAACGAATTTTCCACGCAATAACCTTGATTGAAGGTATAACCCAATGAAATCACTATCAGGGAGATGACAAGAAGTTCCCCCTTCACACTTCGCTGTCACAATGTTGCTCGGTCAATCAACTGAGGAGCCTCACGAGCTGAACGTTGTATTATCTGTCAATGTAAAATAAAATTTAATATAAAAACAAAAAAAACATAGTATACCTTTCATCACCACAATGGGCTATAAGCAGATGTTAAATATTCTCCAACTTGTCCATGTTCATTTATCGTAAATGATTTGTCGGTGTGGGAGAAATGCACTGTGGATACAGTTTCGTGTGCCTTAATAAAATATTTTGCCCCTTCTGATTTAAGATATCACGCTTACACTGTTTTCGGGCTTACATTGT
Organism: Acheta domesticus; assembly: GCA_031308135.1. NCBI lineage: Eukaryota > Metazoa > Arthropoda > Insecta > Orthoptera > Gryllidae > Acheta > Acheta domesticus. The sequence goes on along the minus strand of JAHLJT010003656.1, from coordinate 109,635,664 downwards.
TATTACAAATTATAAGATGTCCACGTACTTGAATCATAATTGCTATTATTATTTTAAACCGTAATATAAACGTTTGAACGGACAAAACCTCCGCCCAACATGATTCCTACTTCATTTGGGCTCAACCAAACCTCTCTGCAATTTCCTTTGCGGTCAATAAATCGATCGAGAAGACCTCTCAAAGCATGATCTTCATGACCCGATGACGTAGCTTGCATATATCACATCTGCATTGACCCCTGGCTGTTGAGCGCATATCGCATTCGTGGCAATTCCATGTTTGCTGATGAAGGTGATCAAAATGTTGAAAGCAGCCCGGTGGTTTACAGCCCCCGGCAGCTTTACCGCTTCACCCTCTTCTGCTCTTCCGCCTCCAATCGCCGAGGGAAGCCGGGGGCTCTATTAGAATGAACCGTGTTTACGTCGTATTTTATCTCTCTCAACAGTAACATACAGGGGAAAATGAATACCCTTCACGGAAATAGTGTTATTGAAAGAAAATTAAGACAGAATAATAGTTTTACTTTCCCGTATACGTACGTATACACGGAGTGATACACGTAGTATAGGGAAAGTTATGTAATGCTGCGCGAAAAAATGGCCAATTTTCGGTGGAAAAAAATTAATTGCCGGGCCGTAAAAACGAATAAGTGCTAAACCAGTTGCTAAATTAAGAAAAAAAATCCTCTATCTCGTGGTGTGGTCAAAATCCATGATTTGTAGCTTCTTTATACTTAAAAATCGATTGACGGCATTCCGTCCGTCTGTCCGTCTGTGGTCAACGCTAGCGCCTAAACCGTTCGGTCGATTTTCTTCAAAATTGATATTCCCCAGTCGATCTGATTCTAGTCGAAGCTTTGTGATTTTGAAAAAGATTCTTTAAAATTTGGGGGTACTTTATATAAAGCCCCCCGGGGATTTTCAACATTTTCTCAAAAACGGCTCCAAATTTTTTCTTTAAATTTCTTGTATGAATAGAAGAAAATGCACTTTTTAACATGGCATAGGTCCGATTTTCACGCACAGCTCTGAATTTTCGAAAATTGTGAAAGTTTGAATTTTTTTCGGCGTCTTTCTCCAACTACAAAATTGAAGATAGAGATTTTTTCTTCAAATAAAATTTGTTCTGCATATTGAGTTCTTTAATAAAGGTCATGTGAATGTTTTTCACAATTTTGGTAGTTTTCGTGCAATATTGTGTGCAATATGTGCAATTTTAAAACATTACAAAAACAAGATTTTCTCAAAAACGGCTCCAAATTTTTTCTTTAAACTTTTGGTAGGGATAGTGGTAAATGTACTCTATCAATAACATAAAAGCCATTTTGGTCTATCGGTTGGTTTTTTCAAAAATTACAAAATGTAAATTTTTTTACTTGTCTCTCACGTCGTTAATATTTACATTATCGGCGATTTTTTTACATTATTATATTTACAAGTATATATGCTTTAAATAATGTCAAGTAAAGTTTCTCGAAAACACTACCGTTTTCTGTGAAAAGTAGCTCAAATTTCGGCATTTTCAGAAATGCTCAAACGTCATTTTCTCGTATATGGCTGCAATTTTTTTCTTGAAACTTTTGTAACGGATAGTGCTAATTACACTCTTTAGTATAGCGTAAAGTTTAGTTTGAGTTTTTGTTTTTTTTGTTTTTTCAAAAATTATATAAATGTAAATTTTTTGAAAGATCTCTCACATCTTTAATATGCACATTATCCGCAATTTGTAAAGATGATTATATTTGTGAGTGCAAGTGCTTCAAATAACTTCAAATAAAGTATTTTGAAAACAAAAATTTTCTGTGAAAATGAGCTTCAAATTTCGCATTTTTAGTAGTGCTAAAACGCCATTTTCTCTTAAACGGCACATAATTCTTAAAAGAAAATTGCCATTTACGGCTAGGTTTTTGTGTTCTTTAATATTCTAAAATTAATGTTTCTGTTCTACCAATAGAAAACCGAAAAATTAAGAAAATGACAAAAAAATGTACTTTTGGCGAAGAGTATGTGGCAATTCCGAATAGCTAGCGAAGACCCAGGAAAATAGAAAACTAATACGGGAAAGTCTGTGCCATTCTGTAGCACCACTAGTTTAAAATGGTCGTAGGCACTTTTTTCAGATAACATTTCTTTGATTTCAACTACCTGCATCAGAAGCATATGTGTGTTCCATTCGATAACTTTATTTTATATTAGCACCCATTTTGCAGAGGGCAACTCAAATATCATTATTGTCTTAATGTAATGACGACTATAACTGTGACTACTATTAGTTTACAAACAATATACTCATTATGCAGGTGATCTTCATATTTTAAGTATTTATTTATTTACTTGGTCAAAAAATAGTAAAAACTGTATGTGACGTTTGGAGGAAGAGATTATCTACGCACATTTTCTTTAGGTCCAGAGTGAAAACGAAAAAAAAGAGCAGGTGTCCCACCAACTATGGACCACTGAAACCAACTATGGAATGAATTATGTTACAATTAATACACCGAAGTGATTTTGTTCCTATTATTTTTAGCTTTGGAAAAACGTAATCATCTTCGACTTTTAAAACAAATTATAAAGTTTTTCAATCTGCAGTAGATAGGTCATAGAAACGGAAAACAATGATAAATCATTTGTTAGCAATTTAAAAGTAATATAGAGGTAAACATATATTTTGGGCACGTGATTGTAAATTCTATGCAGGTGCTGGTAAAGGAAAATTTCCTTCTAGCAGTCCTTGCAGCAATCGCCTTTGAAGCAGTTCTTCACGGTGCTGCCGAGTCCTTTAGACTGAGAGGGGCCGCAGGGAGGGATGGAGGCGTGACTACAGAAATCAATGTTCCTGTTTGGAAGGGAATAGCAACAAACATAAATATCAAAGATCAAAATCCAAGAAAGTGCTCCTCTTCCATTTATTCAACTGAAATTAACGTTTCTTCCATTCATTGACGTTCCAAAGTATCAATTAAATATCATCAAAAGAACAAGATGAAAAACTTGCAACACAAGATAGAAAATAATAAAGATCGTCTTCAAACGCTCGATTTGCGATAGCTGTAGAAACAAGTCAGAATTTTATTTGCAGCAAGTCAATATTTTAAGTGCATGGGAAGGAAATCAATTGTTCAAGATTTTTCACAATAATACTCGAGATCATTCTTCAGATTAGAGATTGGTAGCAGTATTCTATTAGTTTTTTCTGTTAATCTCCTTCCTTCTGAGTACATCAATGTAACAAAAATATAAAACAGAAAACAAAATATGTATTACTTCCCTCTCCTGAGATACATTTTCATCACGCTGTAGCCTTGACCATTATGCGACTGTGTCAAGAGGTATTCTATACAAATATTGATAGAGCACCATAGTGAGTTAAATTGATTTTCACATTCTCCACTATCATGTCTTAGTTTTTCTGTGGAGGAAAGTAAAAAACAAGTATGAGGGTGTACCTAAGTCTCCAGAAGACATCTGACAGTTACAATAAAGAGTGAAACACTCCATTCCGTTCAACGACTTTTGAGTCACGTCCGTAGATGTGTATTTTTGTTGACTCTTGAAAGAAAATAACTTCGATCTGAATATAATGTTGCAGGGTATTTCAATGCAGGGATCTGAATATAATGTTGCAGGGGGTTCAATTTTATTTTCTATTTCATACTTTTGAAAGCCTTGCCTCTCCTCTCAGTCTAAAGGTGTGGGTGCCGCGAAGGTCACCTTTACTTAAAATGAAATACTGCTCGAAACAATTACTACATACAATTTCGATTTACTCTTTATTACTTTTGAATAATTAATGATAAATTATTATAAGCAAACAAATTTCTATGATTTTGCATATTTTTGTCTGGTGCATAACCAAGTGAAATTTCTTGACATTTATTTAGAGTATGATGCTATATAGATTAATATGTTAGTGCATATTTGTGCATATTTGGCCCGATTTTTCCTGTTGGTGCATATTTTGCATATTTCGTTAAAATAGAGACTTATCTATAAAACGTTTAATTGTTTTCATAGAATCTATATATTTGTCAGTGTTCATTGATTTGAAAGAGCTTGTCAAAGTTTGCGGTTTTTTTCTATAGGTAAGAAAATACTTGTAAAAATGAGGGATACTTCTTGATAACATATTTTTAAAACCATACAGAAGAAATACAACAAGACATACAATGTACTACACTAAGTGAATGTTACTTCAATTAGTTATCTTCCAAAGTAGCGTAGATTATATTATGTTTTCACAAAAATATATCATTTCATTTCAACCATGCTTCTCCTGAATGGTATCAAAAAAGTTTACAGAGGAAATTAAATTTTGTTAATTTTAATTGCATATTGAAGTGCATATTACAGAATTTTTAGGCCATAAATGCATCTTTCTAAAATAATATTCCAAGATTTTTAGGGCATAAAAATCCTCTCCCTAATTATTATATTTTCTCTTTGAATTATTTATCAATTCCAGGTGAAAAACGACGTATTTCTGATTAAAAAATCAAAGATGATTGAAATTCTTCAAAACTAAAAATACGATCTCAGCACCAGCTTTCTTGCCCCATGATTCAGTACTGATGGGCTCATTTCTGCATTCTTTGTAAATTCTATGCAAATTAAAAAGTTACAAATGTAAATAGAAAATATAAATTAAACATATACCTGAACTAATCTAAATGTAACAAAATTAAACGAAATGTGATTGCAACTAAATAGATGTTGAACATTGTGCGAGCGACCGTGGCCTTGAAGAAGAACCGGTAAGTCTTTCCGGGAGAGGCTGAGAACCTGAGGGAGAAAAGTTCCTGAAGACAGCGACTGACCGCTAGGTCACGCATTCCCTCATGTCCCTAAAAACATGAATAGACTAATAGGGTAAACCAGTTCCCGCAGGTTTCATTACTGTCAGCGGCTCATTATGATAAATGGAAATGAGGTTATTTAGAAATGATAACCGTAATGCTACAATAAGTGTTGATGAGTAAAATGCCATTATCGGTGCTATTTCAAACGTAAGTGCTATCATGGTCTTTAATTTCTTTGTCACTTTCTTATCTTTTTGTCTTGAAATTAATGTTACAGAATGAAAACAAACCCGATTTTTTCCATGAAGGGTCTCCACTCGAAAGATACATGTTTAACAACCTTTCTGCCTATGCCCACTTCCACTCATGTATTTTTGTTATGAGAAGTAACATAAAATGTTATTTCTAATAATTATACACAAGGATGCATGTTTTTCACATGTTTCCTATCGTCTCATACTTCTTATTGGTTCTTGATTGACAGATTTACGAGCACATCAACTGCTGTGGATACTAGACCCGTTTGTGCAGTGAATATTTCATCGCAGGAGGGGGCGATGTTCTTCCCACACTGGATGGAGAGATGCAGGGTTCGTCCTATCCACAAATCTCCTACAAACGGGGCACAGCCCCAGCCGGCAGAAATTCTAAGCTTCTGACTGGTTGTACAGTGCATGTAAATGTAAGTGGTATTAGTCAGGGTGAGGATAGAACAAGTAAGAAGAAGGAAAGATTTTGTTTGTGTAGCAACTCATACTCCGGCATTCATACTCCGGTATTCACATGGTATTGATGGAAGAAAACACGGAAACCTGCCGATCAGAGCAGCCGGCCGCTAGAGCCCTCCTCCAGGGTTGGGAGTAACCACAGCTGTTGAATTCGACATCCCAATGAAGCTGAGTCGAAAATCCGCCATCGACGGGACTCGGAACCTAGACCCCCCCCCTGAGACAGCAGCAATGCTGGTTATGAGCTAAACTCAGCTTGCCTTTCTGTTTCTAAAATCGATTTCAATTTCCCTTTTGTTTGAAACGATGTTCTTCAAGAGGAAGCATTCTTTCAAACATGCTGTTATATGAGTAAGTTATTTTCATTTTCCTCCGCAAAGTTGGCTGGTCCCTCTTCTTTCCGCTTCCACCTCCACCGGCTAGGCCGGTTCGTGAAGGCTGGCCTTAGCCACGATGTTATCGATCGCGTGCTGCCCATATGGAGATGGGAGTCCAAGACGAGCCCCGCCCCCTCGCCCGCTCGCCGGACTCCCATCCCGAGAGCGCGAGAGGCGCCTGCAGCGGCGGCCGCCCGCTCTCCCCAGGGCCCCGGCAGCGGCGCGCACCTTGCCCCCCTGCCACTGGGCCGGGGGCGGGGCGGGGGCGGGGAGGGGCGGCGGTCGATACCCGGCGCACGCCGGCCACAAAGGGCGCCGCTGCACGACGCTGCGCCGCGCCGCTGCACCGGGCCATGCGGCGAGACGGCCGGCGCGGGAGGAGGGGAGGCGCGGGAGTGAGGCGCCGGGAGCCCAGGTGGGGCGGGCCGGGGCGGGTGGGGATGGAGCGGGTCCGAGCAACGGGCACGCGGGATCGCGCGGGAGCCTGAGAGGAAGGGGGGGTGCGGGAGGAGGGGCCGAGAGGCGCCGGTGAGTCGCGGCGTGGCGGGTAGGGATGTAGTGGGTCCGCACGTAGGTCTTGTGGGGTTGCGCGTGAGATTGACGGGGGCGGCGCGTCAGGGAGGCGGGGATGAGGTGGGAGCGAGGCAAGGGCGGTGACGGTGCGGTGGGTGAGGCAGGCGCGGAGGCGAGGTGGTGTCGGCACCGAAAGGGTGGGGGCGGGGAGGGAAAAGGCGGAACAAAGCAGGGGCGAGCCGACGACAGTGCGGGAAAAGGGACAAGAGGCACCGGCGAGGCGGGACGGGGCGGGAAGGAATACAGAGAGCGAAGCGGCAGGAAACGCGGTACGGGGTCCAGGTGGTGCTGGCACTGGAGATGAGAAGCTTGGAGAGACGTGACAGTCCAACGCGGGGGCCACCCAGGTAGGCGCGCGAGGATTGGGGGGGGAGCGCCGGCAGGGGTTTGGCGGGGGCGGGGTAGCGTGGGAGCGAGGCGGTGGTGGTGATGGTGACGGCGCGGCGGGGAGGTATGTGGGGACGGTAGTGCGCGAAGTCCAGAGGCGAGCCGAGGTCTGGCGGTGGCGGTACGATGGGGGTAATGTGGCGGGGCGGAGGGGCGCGCGAGTGAGGTTGCGGGGATGTGGCAAGGCAGGGACGGCGCGAAGGAGGCGAGGGAGGCGAGTGTGCCGAGGGAGGCACGGCGGTGAGGCACGGGAGCGAGCGAGAGGGAGGGAATGCGGCAGGAGACGAGGCGGGTTGCAGCTCGACGGTGGGGTTGTGACCGGTTTTTAGAGAGACCGGCGGTGGGGGCGTGGTGGGGAGCAGGGTGTGGGTGGGAGCGATGCGGTCAGAGACCTGCAGACCGCACTGCAGGGAGCACACAATTGCCGACGACGAGGAGCGGTGTCTGGGCTGGATTTTCATGTGCGGCTCCGCCGCTGGTAAAAAGAGGGTCGTCACAGTTTTAGAGCTCGTAGGCTTGTAAACAACTCGTGGAATAATGTATTCCGGTAATGACATAAAAAGTGGAAAAGGGCCGAACGTTTACTGAGAGATTATACAGAAGCTCAAGTGCCTAATCGTGCAGGGTCATGGGTTCTCTGAACGGAATTACTACTTTGCATTTAAATAAATATCTTGCATCATAACAACGTTCCTGTAACATTTTCCGTGAAAGCGGCGGAAGAATTAGGTTTACTCGTTGTCGCGAAGAATGATTATTGCGAATTTATTCGTATTAAAGAATCAAATATCCTACTTAGCACAACGATGTACAACATAGTGTTCATGGATAAAATTGAAAATCTTCTAATAGGCCACATTTATAGTGAATATTTTAAGTAAGAAAGTCTTAGATTTTTGGTGTTAGTAAGAACCTTAATTTTTTTAAATTTTGTAATAAATTTTTTGAGATATATCAGTAGTTCTCACATCATTTCTCTTTCGTGTGAATATGTAATAAATGCATATCTCTCCAGTGAGATGAAGAGGTCCAGACATTTTAATATATCCTCCCGCATAATACATCACAAGCATTTTCTAAATGAATTAAAAGTTACGATTGTTTAAATAAACGATGTAAGAACATATAAGTATTAACATCTAACGTAGCGGCTGAGGGCTCCAGGCATCATCTGATGTCACAGCAAAGCCTCTCACCGGGAGCTCCTAGGGATCGAGTCCCGAGGTTTTTCGTCATTAGCTAGAGAGCTAGGTCGAATTCAGCACCTGTTTGGAGGAGAATTCTAGCGGCCGGCTGCTCTGATCGGTAGTTTTCCGTAGTTTCTCCCATCAACACTAGGCGAATGCCAGAACAATATCCTAACAAGAGGGCCAAGACCGCGCGCGATCTCTCCTTCCTCTTCATTATCATTTCCCCACCTTACACTTTCACACACTTACATTCACTTCATCACTACCACTCTATTGGAAGATTCCTGGATGGACAGAACCCCACAAAATGACCTGTAGGTTTGCACCATGCAGTAAGGGAAGCCCCCTGCCCGTGATAAAAACATGTACTGAACTTACGGGACTAATAACCGTAGTAGTAGTAGTAGTAGTAGTAGCAGTAGCAGTAGTAGTAGTAGTAGACTCTTCCGTAAACACAAATCAATCAAATATAAGGCAATTAAAAAAGTCAAAACAGCGACTCATTGTAAGTCAGTTATGGGAACAAAATAGAATTTCCCGTAAAATGCACACCACGCACCGTCGTAGAATCGAGCGTTACTACACAGCTGCAAAGACTTAACTTCGCTCAGACATTTGTAAGCTCTAAGCGTACTTATGTACGCAAACCACATCGTAAATACCCAGGGTAGAATTTACTGGGTGTGCAATGTACTAGACAGCGCAATATGAACCAAACTAAAACACTAAAGCAGAGTATCATGCAACGTCGTTCCTTTCCAGACAAAACGGCGTTGGAAAATAGCGAGGAGCATTGCAGAGAAAAAAGTATAATAAAGAACATTGCGGAAGATATTGAAACTCGATGGAATATTAAATTTCTTGAAACATCGTCGATAAAGGGGTTGGGGATTATTGTCTTAGGGTAAGGAAATATCATCCTATAGACGTTTTAAACGCGCTTTATTTTAAAGGAATGGGCAATCCTTTTAATAACAACAATTTTTTCACATACGAGTTCACATGTTTCGTGCAACTCCTTGGCAACGTTATTACGTAAATTATTGAATTTAATAAATAAATTAGTGGATTAGTATGTATTATTCATACATCACAAAGATTTACTAAAAATTTACTATATTTAATAAATTTAAAGAAAAAATTTGGAGCCGCGTTTGAGAAAATTTTGGAAATGAAATGTCCGGGGCGCATCATGTAAAGTACCCCCAAATTTTGATAAATGTTTTTCAAAATCGCGGCGCTTCGAGCGGACGCAGATCCACCGGTTAATACCATTTTGGAAGAAATCGTACTTATGGTTTAGGCGCTAGTGTTGTTCAAAGACTGACGGACAAACAGACGGACGGACAGACAGACAGACATAGACAGACGGTCGGACGGACGTTTTGAAAAAAAGACTTTTTCTGTATCAGGGGACCCCAAAACGTGTATTTCCGTTGAAATCTTGAAATCGAATTTCCGCAGAATTACATAACTTTCTCTGTACTACGTATACTCCATACTATAAACTATATACTCTGTACTCCATTGTGACGTGCCACCCTCGGAGCTGACTGACTTCAGCGTATTCCTTAGGCAGCGCGTCACTTTGGAGCACTGTGGTTGACTTGGAAGATTTTAAAGGGAGGGCAGTTTTCTCAAGAAGAAGTCATGTTTCAAATAATGCACCATTTATTACTGTTGCATGAAGAGAGAGAGAGAGAGAGAGGGGGGGGAGGAACGATAAATCAGATAAGGGAATGAATAGGAAGTCGAGCTCAGATGTGGCGGCCTCTTACCCCATCACTCCGTGGTCCAGGCGCGGCGAAGACGACAGCAGCGGCGGCGGCGGCGGAACTTTGCGAACGAGTCATCATGGGACCTGGTGCACGTCGTTCACGATTCTCACACACGCTTCTGACTCCCGTGTCTCACATGATCCCGGACTGCTTCCGTCTGCTCCGCATGGTACCGTCTGCCCTGCATGGTACCGTCTGCTTCCGTCTGCTCCGCATGGTAGCGTCTGCCCCGTATGGTCCCGTCGCTTCCGTCTGCTCCGCATGGTACCGTCTGCCTTCCTGTCTCCGCGGGGCCCGTATATATTGGCCCCCGCTTGCATGCGGCAGCACTTTTTAGAGGTTGTGCCCCCGAGATGTTGTGCTTGCCGATGCAAGCCGCTAACCTTCGGTGTGGAGTAATGGTGGCACGCCACACCATACTATATACGTATGTATACGGGAAAGTAAAAATACCAAGAAAAATTTTCGATCCACGTAGTTTATCAATCGATACATGATAATTATTTAAACAAATTTACAGATTTATCAAAACTGTAGCTAATTTTATCTTCTAAGTATGCATTCTTTATTGCACAGATGTTACATCGACAAATTTTAATTAAATAAATAAAATTTCATAATTTCCATTTCAACTCTCTGAGCTTTGTCGAGAACATTGATACTACAGAGAGACCCTGAATTCCTGCAAGATAACGGTTGGCATTTCAGATGACTATGATGTGTCAGCGTTTCAATAAGTAGAATCGTTATTGATAATATTACTGACAGTGAAAATAAGAATATAGATAGAAAAATTAACGTAAGACTTACAGGAAACTAGAGCTACATTATCCCTGTTTCAAATTTCAACATTCCAAAAGGTTTCTTTAAAAATTTTCATGGAAATATCAAGTCTTTCATCGACGATTCGAAAAAAATAATTTTATTTACCTCTTGTCATATATTTTAGACCAATCAATGCATGCACAGTAATGTTAAAACAGGTTTTAAATTCTAATAGCAATTTTGATTTTTTGTTAAGCCAGATTTTGGTTTAAATACATTTTTTGTTAAAATAGTGTTTAAGGGTATTTGGTTAATATAAGTTTTTTTGTAAAAACTCATACACATTTTTACAGTAGTACATAGCTTTCAGCTTTCTTGAAATAAATAATTGCAGCATTTTTTTTCTATTTAGTAAACTAATTCTCAAAACCAAATTTATTTGCAATAATAAAAACAACTTTCTATTTAGAGACCATAAGACTAACAATTGTAAGGTACCTAAAATAGTAACTAGTGGTGCTACAATGTGGCACAGACTTTTTCGTATAGTTATTTCCTGTTACCTTTAATCGGGGATAGCTTTTTGGCCCATCCTCTTCCCAGCTGCTATCTAACGGCTTCTGTACTATGATTAGCCAAAAACATAAGTTGGGAATGATCCAATCAGTAAATTAAATATTACGTTTAATTACTTTACATATTTTTGTATATGAATTAATTATTACATTACATAATAATATATATTGAATATTATAGCTATATAAAAATCTGCAAAGCCGAATAAGATGGTAAAAATATATTACATTTCACTCTTGTGTACTCGTATATTCCTCTCTCATTGTGGTAGAATTTTCTTAAAAGACATGTTTTGGTGCGCTATCAGTTTCTAATTAGCTGCATGATTTTGACTCCATTGACCCAAAAGATGAAACAAATCTCTGCATTTCCGAAAGAAGCTTGATTCCTGATCAACAAAAGATTTTCGCAAGTGATCTTAGTGTCAAATTTAGTAGTTACACTATTTTGCTGACTTTTCAATCATCCATCAGCGGTAACTTGGGATTAGCTATTTTTATCCAAATGTCGTTCCATAATGTTCTCGTTGGTCAGTAAAAACTGCCCTGCATCCTCCCCATGTGCATTGCACGCTTGGGACCGTCAGTTTTCGCAACTCTTTTTCTCTCCTGCACAGCCCACTCCCGCCGAATAACGCGTTTTGGTGACTGCCGTGACCCTGCTTCAGGTCACCAAAAATATTTCATTTTAATGTTTCCTTGCTCACATAGAAAAGTAAAACGAAACATTAGAGCATTACATATGCGTTTTTGGCTTCAATGATTAAATAGTAATTTAACTTGTGCTGCCACAAAACACATCTTTTCGTTTTGTCGGTAACAGTTTCGTAGTACTAGAATATTGCAAAATGTATCCTATTAACACTTGAGTCATTTCTTAAAAAAATTCCGAACAAACGAAGGTTCGAAACAATACCTGCCTTTAGATTTCTTTTAATTCAGAAGTCTGGCTAAGACGATTTCTTCCATGCTGGTATAAATGCATCGAAATATTAGTGCACAACACACCATTAGAGCAAGGGAGATGCGCATTCGATAAACGTTATTAAGATATTACTTCTATGTAATCAAACAACAAAATATACCGGTATTTCATTTAAGTATTCTAATTAAAAATGGAAATAGGATGGGTAAATACCATTTGTTTTATCACAGTTAAAGCATCGAAATTTTAAACATCGATCTTTTTGTTGACGTTTTCATCGACATCGAAAACCTTTTGACAATGTATCGAAATATCGATGTATCCATGTTTTGATAGAATTTTCCACCACAACAGTACCGGCAGCGTATAAGCGACTCTAACAATTCTCTCGCTGCGTGCTGTGGTACGTCATGTGACCTGCTCTGAAGCAATCAGCTTGCGAGGATTTGTTTACTTTCTCACAGCCAGGGTTCAGAGTTGCCGCTCATCTTACTTGCACAAGGTAGCGGAGGCGATGTTTGTCTGTGGCGAGCGACATGATATCAAGACGCCTATCGGTAAGTGTTCATGTTCCGAGATTTCATTGATCTGGCATGTAAGTCGAGCCAAGTGTGTAGTGATGTAAGACAACAGCGCATCGAACTCACTGGTGGATCCAGGGGAGCGGCCATGGGGGCCATGGTCTCTCCAAAAGGCCTAGGGTTTTCGTTTACCCTCCTTTATTTGGCAAAATTGATTTAAATATTCATGTTCGTATCATGTAATTATTTAAACAATAATATTGTATAGTGTCATATCTACAATACACAAATAACATATTATAATAACAAATATGTTTATTGCTAAAAAAAAGCGACGGCCCTCCCCAAAACGATCGACTGGATCCGCCCCTGATCGAACTGTCAGAGTCGCTTATATTCTGCCGGTACAATGGTGGCGCGGTGCCCCGCTGCAGCCAGCGGCCAGAGCGGCGAGCGAGCCGAATCGCGGAAGAGCGATGGCCGGACGCGGCGGCGATTGAAACAAACGACGGGCGGGGCGGCGCGACGCCTTTCGGCCGCAGCCGGGCCGACGCGCCAGTGGCGCCCCGCCAGCGCCGGCGGCCGCGCGCCCTAATCCCCCGCGCGTGTTTTCGCGCCGGGCGCCGCGCCGGGCGCCGCGCCGCGCCGCACCGCGCCGCGCCGCGCGCGGCCATCGAACGGCACAAACGGCGCTCGGGCGCCGCTGGATTTATCAACCCGCGTCGATCGCACATAAACCCAATTTGCTCGCCAGTGAATGTTTTCTCGGTACATTTGTTTGCTAAAGAATAGACGGTTAAAGGCGAGACTCCGTAAAAAGGTTTCTTTTGACTTGCTTTACAAAAACAGTGTTTGTTTTTTTGTCGTTTGATGAGTTGCCCCATAAGTCTCATGTGATATGTGTAACGATAATGTTATTGCGTGATAAATAATAAATTTACAGAACATATATTGCAATTAAATTTTGACTTGATGCCTGAAATGAGACCACAGAATCTGTGTTTGTTTTTATCCATTATTATGTATTGATATATCACTTCCATGGATACATTACGTGTTAAGGTATATTACGAGGGACGATTGTTGCTATCATGTTATTTTCGTGAATATTTCCCTCCCCATCATAATATTACTTTGCATAATTGTAATTGAGAAAAGAAGTGATTGCCCTTTCTTTAAGGACTAGAATGTTGTCTGAATGATATTTATGCGAAATAAATGTGACGTGTGAAATGCGTTAAATACTAAATAAAATCTAAATAACAATTGGAAATAAAGTAAAATGTAAAATATTTCTCGCATGTGTAAATCGCGAGTCAATACTAACCGTTGTTGGATATATCATTCTGGCAACAATTAATTTTCTCCCCCCCCCTCTCTCTCTCTTTCGTTCGTTCTTTCTTTCGTCCGTTCGTTCGTTCGTTCTTTCTTTCACGCGCCTACCCACTTCATCTGATCCGAGTGTTGATTGGCTGCTCTGATGAGAGACGGGCAATATTACACCCTTCTCATTGTAATGATACAACTTAGAAGGTAGGGTCAACCTGGGTGGCGCAGAGGGCCAAATGGGCCTTGGACCGCGAGATCTTTTTTTCTTCCTCGTCCTTTCCCCTTCCTCACACACTCACACTTTCATTCAGTATACTTCCACGCATGTCGGGAGTTTAGAGCTTATCCTGCTTGGGACGATGCCCCGTTCGGGGACGGTGCCTCGCTTCCGTTTTGGGGAAGTCGACATGTATTTTGACGCCGTATATCACCACCCAGTGGAGCATAATTCCTCGCCACCTCCTGGGATAAAACATTCCCTACTCTAATAGAACTAATGGCCATAACTGCTGGTGTGACTGAAAACCAATTAATTAATCAACTGGTAAGTTGTGAGAGGGAGTTAAAACCAAGTGTATGACAGAACGGCTTATATGACCGCAAAGTCAGCGCCATCTTCCTCTTCCGCTAAAAGGGGTGGGCAAGGGATGGGCTCACGATTTAGGCTTTGGCAAATAAATACCTGCTTAACACCAGTGCAAGATGAATTGCCTACCGATCATGGACAGTGTCGTATGTGCAGCTTCATTATGAGAAATATCACTTGATGGCGAAAAGTGATCATCTTCGACCCCTCCATCTGCCCCAGAGGATGCTTGTAACATTTATTCTTACACGAAATGTAGTGTAATACCATGTATGACAACTTTTAAAAGTCTCTCTCTGTCTGTCTGTCTCTCTCTCTTTCTTTCTCTGTCTTTCTCTGTATCTCTCCTTCTCCCCCTTCTCTCTCTCTTTCACTCTCTCAGAGCCTATCTGCTGATTGGCTGGTGCGCTGGGATATGCTCAATGATACACCCATCCTCTTGAACCATGACGCAACATCACTAATTACGCGCAGCGGTTCTTGCGCAACCGGACGAGGGACAACGCAGCTCGTGCATCCAGTCATTCGCTGCCGCTGCAGTCCCCAAGAGGAACGCTGCCGGAAGGTGGGCGCTGGCGGCTGTTGCGCCACGAGGGCGGGGCGGCGGGCGGCGGGCGGCGGGCGGCGGGCGGGGGAGGTTGGCGATCGACGTCGCGTGCTCGCCCACCGCCCCGCTGCCGGCCGCATGTTCGTCCGATCGCCAAATCGCCTCCGGCAATTTCGGCTCGTTTTATCGAGCTCTGCCACCAGACCGCGTTGTCTCTCTCTTTTCCGGGTCCCGGCATGGGTTTTGCGAAACACGTTAAAGATTGCAGGTCGTTTAGAAAGCGATGCGGATCAATAGTCCGCGTTGCGCGCTTTAACCCGGGGAAATGAAAGAGGTCAGTTAAAGTGGCTGCCAAGTGTTGTGGTACTATGATAATTTGATACGTTAAAAATGATAAATAAAATTATCAATATTATTACGAAAACTACTGATAAGAATATTCACCTCTGATTTCTGTGTAATCACTATATTTAATTGAGATTTTGAGATACGTAAACATCCTTGGGATTGAAAGAAAATGTCATAATAGTTTAAATAATATTTTTTAGACAAAATATAAAAAGCAAAGTTCATATTTCTTTATTTTGAAATTGATATGCAATTTTAAATAAACCTCTGTGTTTTTAAATGGGCTGAGAGCATTGTAGAGCACTACAGAAGACGACGTTGGTTTCACCACAGGAGTATGGTATTCAGATATTCCATCTGAACTATCATTCCTTCAATTATTCCATAAATATTCACCTTTTGTACCTTCCCTCAACCCTTCACCATTAACCTCTTGTACCAACCCTTCCATCATCCACACAACGGAAGGCAGCGCCAAACCACCGCTATTGTCATCCATCCATCCATCCAGGAAATACGGCAAGCATTCCTCTCGCCTTCATACAGATGCACTAACATTCACATTGAGGAGATTCTTTTCGTTTCGAGAAGGGAAAACATTTTTTCTCGTTGTTTTGTTGGAATATGCATATTCTCGAACGAATCCAATATATGTGAGTATTACTAATACACCTCCAAAATCTTATATTCTACGCTTGGTAGTTTTAACTTAAAAGGTTCGAAATAAATCTCAAAATTCTAATTTTAACATTTTTCATTCAAATTTGGCTTCGAACAGAAGAGGAGAAATGATTTCATGCTTCCTTTCCTTTTTCTTTGCAACCCAACAATCTCGTCACCCGCCCTAGATTTTAACTCCTGCAGATCGTGTCAAGAGGCGGGGGAGGTTGAGAGAGACGCCGAGCGACGCGGAGTGGAGTGGAGTGGGAGGCGGTGCGGCATTCGCGAGCGATGCAGAGCGGCGCGCAGAGAGGCGCAGAGGCGGGGGAGGGAGCACCTGGGCGTGGAGGGGCGCGGCAGAGCCGAGAGAAACAGTGTGGAGCGGTGGCGGGCGGCGCGACGAGCAGACGTCCGCTGAGAAGCGGGGAGGGTGGGGAGGAGAGTGCCGGAACGGGATGGAAGCGAAGGGGACTGGGACGGGATGGGTCGGGGTGGGTCACGTGGGGAGGGCTGTAGCAGGGGTCCTAAGGGCTCTGAGAAGAGGAGCTGGGTGGGCGGGAAGTGGAGTGCCGGGACGCGGTCGGAGCGGAGAGGATTGGGTCGGTATGGAACGAAACGGGACAGGACGGGACTGTTGGAGTATGAAGCTGAGGAGAGGAGTGAAGTAGGGTGGGTCATGTGTGGGCGAGTGTCGTGGCCGAGTCAGAGCGGTCAGGACCGGGACGAGACGGGACGGGAAGTGTGGAGAGGAGTGGACACGAGCGGGTCGGCACGAGGTGGACTATTTGGGAAAGGCAGCGCAAAACAGAAAGGTCGGAAACGGGATGCGACTGGTCGTGTGGAAATGGGAAAGCCTAGACGAAATACTGCGGATCAGAACAAAGTGGGGCAGACCGGGACAGAACGGAGGGGAGCGGAGTGCTGAGAGAAGCAGCAGGAGCCATGTGTGGGACGGGACCAAGCAAAAAAGGGCGAAGCGGGACGGTGTGTGCCATTTGGAGAAGGCAGGGTGGGGCAGACAGGTCCAGAAGGTATCTGGAACGGAACGGGGAGGTTAAAGCCGGGGCGGGGACATGCGGACTTGAGCTGGGCGGGGCGGGGGAAATTGGAGCGGGGCGGCGGGGGTGTAGTGGGAGAGAGGTGGCAGCGGTGAGGACGTGAGCCGTATGGCAATAGAAGTGCGTGAGGGGAGGGGGTCATGCGGAGCGGCACAAAGTGGGCGGAGCGGGGCGGAGTCGAGAGGAGGGGGGTGGGGCGCGCGGGTCGGAGGGAATGGGACCTCGCGAGCTCCAATTCGAATGAGGCCGCCGGAGCTGCCCTCTTGAGCAAGCAGCCGGGCTCATCCGCGCCGCTCGTCTCCGCCCCGCTTGCGCCATCTCGTGGGACCTTCCCCCGCCCGCCTCATTTCGTCGCTGCTCGTTCGCCTCTGCCCCGCCCCGCCCCCGCCCCGCCCCGCCGCACCCCGCTCGCCCTGCCGTGAGATAAGCTCCTGTAAGGTTTATCGCTTTCTCCGCAGCCGGCCATTTCAATATAAATATTTATACAGCACCCTCCACCGCTGCCGCCGCCGTCGCCGCCCGCGCCGCGTTCCCAGCATTGTCTCGCTCTCCCCCATCCAAGCACTTCGAAGCTTCCCCCTCCCGTAGCGCAGGGAGATGGGCGCGAAGCGATTTACTCGGCAGACGGCTCCCTTTTCATCAGCTGCGAATTTGGAACAGCTTTCCATGCATTGCATTCGTGCAATTAAATTACGTTATTATCCGCGCTCTTGTGCTAAACTGTGAACCGCTTGTCTTTTCCCCGAGTCGTTAAGTGGCCCGAATAATTTAAATATAATGAGTGAACCTGTAAGATGTAAAAAGAATCTAAAAAAGTATTCACGGATGTTTTTTTCTGTAGTTTCAGATTTTAATTTGTAAGGCAAGGTATTTTGCGTAACGTCATTAAACTTGAAAGTATCAAAGAAAAATAATGCATATGTATTCTCCGTAATATGAATGGACCTTGAGCGAATTTTTTAAAACATATTTGAAGTTATTCAGTGTAATATATTTATAAATGTATGAATCTAAAGTATTTTATATATTTAAGATAAGTTATGTAATTGCAAAGTCCATTCCACTGTATGCAATTTTTAAATCTGAGTCTGAGTTAGCATGTTAACAATCGTAGTGAAAAGTATGATTTATTTTCGAAAACAATTTAAGAGAGTTAACACTTGATGCGATTTGCATTGAAAGCCAGACGTTCAAATATTCAATGTAGTGAACTCGTGCCTTCACTTTCATTTATCTAAGCTCTCGACCGGCTCTCAAAATAGCGTGAGCAGTTTCCATATTGCAGCCATTCTTAACTTCCCCCTTTCTTCGCTTTGACATCATTCTGCCGAGCTCGAGTGCCGCGAGCTTCCCGCATGTTTAGGATAAATTCGTCGAATTCCTACGGTGATAAAGTCAAACTTTCAGGAAGACAAACTCGCGCTTTGATGAAAGTTTGTGAAGCTGCGGCGGCCGCCGAGGCGAATGAATGTGTTGCTCCCACGGTGCGGGGGGACGGCGGAGGCCGCAGGGACGGCGGCAGGAGAGGGGGCTCGCCGCACGCGTTTTCACACGGTTCCAGATGGACAGATACGCCGCTCACGCTCGCTTCCGGTCCGCGCCCGCCCCCGCTCGCCCGGGCCCGCTCTCTCACTCGCCCTCGCTCGCTCCCCCGGTCGCCCGTCAAACTGCGAGAGAGGCCGCCATCTGACTAACCTGCCGACCGACCGACCATTTGACCCACCGACCAGCCAACCGATGATGACTGACCAGACAGATGATGACTGACCAGACTGACTGACAGACTGTTTTCTCGTTGTGGCTCACCAGGTGTGATTCTGGGTCATTTAAGACGTCCGTGGCCTCTTTTATTAATTGCCCCGTTGAGGGGCCACTGTTTGTTAGCATTCACCAACAAATGTTTTGTTCACTTTACTGTTTATAGAGAAAACTATAGTTAACTGCTTTGGTCTGTATAACGGCACAATATAACACACAAAACTTTTGCACTTCGTACTTCGTTTTCGTACTTCGTTCGCTTATCGCCCGTGGGCAAAGTCAAGTTGCGATAAGAGCTACCTCGGTCTCGATGTGAACACCTCGGCGACTCGAACTAGACTGAGAACCGTGGCGAAGTTTGCATGGTCAGGTGGAAGAGCAGGCATGATGGCCTGAGCCTCGCCTCGCAAAATAAAGCCTGATTGATTGATTCGCAGGTGGTTTGCTCCGCAGCTCCGCCCATCCTCCTCCCAGTCCCTGGTTGCGAAGTCCGCCAGCTGTACCTGGTCGGTCCTGCTCACCGGTGGGCGTGGCGGCGCGGAGGGGCGTTCCGCCGGCCGTCAAACTCGGCTTCGGTGGCGCTGCGGCAGCGGCCTGCGCCCAAGCGATAACGCTGCGCGCCGCCGCCGGCCAGAGGAAGCTGCGCGGGCGGGCGCCTGCAACCCGCCAAGCGAGGCCCACGCAAACCCAATATCGACCCTGCCCAAGCACACGGCAAGTGGGAATGTTCTGGTTGGGAATTGTGTGTTTCACTGCACATACGAAAACTTCATCTTCCGAATGGAAAGTTATTTTTTTGTATTTGGTGTTTAAATACAACATTCTAGTTAAAGAATCCATCTAACTACACTTGGCCATCGAAGAGTCAATGGTGAATTATTTATTTATTTATTGTGATTTAGATACCCTTCAGCCACCAAAGACATCGACACCATGGATGATGGATGATCTGGATAATGATGATGGATCAATTGTCGAAAAAGTGGCAGAGGAACGGGAGAACCCTGAGAATCTTGCCAAGCGTTCACTTTGTCCACCACAAATCCTTCATGGTTTGCCCGGGAGTGAATCCGATGGAAGATTATCACGAACCTCCCCTCCCTCGTTGCTAAAAATATTATATTATCCAAAATAAACAATGTCTTATCATACAACAGTGATCTGCTGTCACAAGTGTCGTTTAAAGCGAGTATCAAACTCAAGGGTTCGTCGATTATATTGTACTTCAATAAAAAGGTTATATTGAACTTCAAATAAAATATCATCCAATAAGAATGCATGACTCGTTTTTTTTCAAATTCAGTGATTTTAGTAATATGTGGGATTTAAACAAACATTTCTTTTTCTCGATAAAAGAAATGATAGAATATTGTTAAATATTGATAAATTCATTTATTTTGTCTTTATTATATTTCCAGTGGTTTGAAGTTATTCTGTTCGCCTTTTTCTAATATTCTTGTTTTATTTTGTCCGTTCAATTGTATTTTTTTCCATTCTATGGTAAATTTTTACTTTCCCTCTTTTCAATGGTATAGGAAGGAAAAGTGATCCACTATATGTCCTCTATAAAAGTGATCAACTATACAATCTGGAATTTTCAGTTGTGAAATACGTGATTAAGATTCTTTTGAGTTGGAAATTCGCACACATCCGTAAAACCTAAGCTCTGTTAGAGCTGTTCCAAAGGTGGTGATCTATTAGTGCTGTTGCGGCAGATGGCGATGAGATACACACAATTTCTTTAACGATACTCGAAATGCCTAAATGGATGGAAGTAATATGTGTCAGGCATAACTGTCAAATAAAAAGCGTTTATCATCTTGCTTGATATCTTTCGTTTTGTATTTTTGTTTTTTCATATTCTGTAATACCTCTGGTAGCTAAATTTTTGCCCAGTTATGGGTAAATAAATTAATAAATTTAAAAAAATACATGTTACTTATCACTTTCGTAATAGTAATAATAAATAATATTGCAATATTTTTAATGAGTTCAGTAAGGGAATAAACAATACAAGGTAATACTTTCATCCAAATGATTAAATGCTGGGCCTTTCTCTTGGTCTGGGGGAAATCACCTTCCGATGGAAATACGAAACGGATGTTAGATGGTCTGTACAGCCACCATACTCCGAGGAGGAAAATTATTCCACCTCAAAAAGGAGACTGTGCAAACTCTATGATCACGTTCTCAAACCTCACTAAACTAAATGTTAAGGAATATACTATGTCCTAATAATTAAATGGCAAAATGTTAGTAAAAGTTTAGCATTGTAAACATTATACAAATAAATTCTTAACACGTATTTATGATACTTTTAGTTCCAGGTTTCTCACAACAATTTTTTTTACTTGCAAACTTTTAACTTGTGACTTCTTTCTTTTTTGCAAACTGGCATGGTGTCGCTATGTTTATAACTGACATTTAAAAAATTAGACTTTTACGTCTGAATATTTATAAGAGAGTGTATAAACTTTTCTTCACATGTTATCAAGGCATTTTTTTGCATTTTATTTCACAAATAATGGGGTCGCAAATGTCTTCCCTGCTTAAAATAATCAACTATGTCCATTTACTCCTAACCTGTATAATTATTAACTATCTCTCCTAGATATATGAAACATTTTCTTAACTACATATGCCTACTCTTTAACAATCTATTAACTTTGATGATAAATATTCAGACATTTTTAAAAGAGATAAATCAATACATTGTTGGTTTATAAAAGGATATTTGCAAATTTAAATCTGATTATAAAACGGAAAGATTATTCACTGTGATAATTACTAGAGATATTTGATAGTTCTGAGGGCTATTCATTGCTACATATACCGAGACTAATTAAAACTGGCAAGTCCATGATAATTTTGCGGAGTTCTCACTCCGCAAAATTTCTTTCATGTCAACACGCGTTCCTTTATTGCTTGTTTTATGGGACATGCATAATTTTTTTATCTTACCTTCTAATTGAATTGTGACACTTTAAAGCGCATAAACTTTTAACTGAACATCTTAACATCTACTTCCTTGTTCTTCAATTATTCATTCACAACGATTTTGTATTTTATTGTTTTAGTTACCTCAAAACAATTCTATATCTTAACTGCGTTATAAAAATGATATCTCTATTGCATTCATAATATATATCTGTTACATCAAAAAATTATTGTTATTAACAAATATTTTAGACAAGGATGTTAGAAAGCATTCAAAGCGTATTAAAAGTTCAATTTTTAGCACTAGTGCTAAACTTTAATGAGACGATGCTCAAATGATCAAATAAAACTGTGCATTAATTAAAATAAACGTTGCATTAATGTAACGTAGTTATTGGTATGTTTGAATTACAGTAAAATAAGCTGTGTAAAAATAGTAAAGCTGTGTAAAAATAGTGTATGTTGTACATGATAAAAGTAATTTTATTTTGCTCGTAGTATTTCGCCACTCAGCAAATCGACCTTGTATCACAACATTTCCTACTCGCAAAATAAAATGTCGCTTTTATCATTCGTAACTAATAAATAACTATTAACTTCGCTTTATGAAGATGCAATTCTTAGTGAAGTAGTAATACTATATTAAATATTTTTTAGTATTTTTCGTCAGAGGAAATCAGAAGAATAAATTATTAAAACCAAGAATTTTGTTATCACAAGAACAAAGCCATAAGGCTAATCTTAAGGCCAGACAAAAGACGTACAAGTCGACAAATGCTGCTACTAAACTCAACAACAGTAAGCTGATCCGTTGAAACTGCTC
Source organism: Acheta domesticus (assembly GCA_031308135.1). Taxonomy (NCBI): domain Eukaryota; kingdom Metazoa; phylum Arthropoda; class Insecta; order Orthoptera; family Gryllidae; genus Acheta; species Acheta domesticus. The sequence goes on along the minus strand of JAHLJT010003656.1, from coordinate 109,613,003 downwards.
CGAGGTTCTCCAGTTGAACAATCAGTTTTGTAGGTCAGTTCGTCAGTTGTTAAAGAGGTGCAGGATGACAGTTTATTCCCTAAATTATTGAAAGGAATTACATTGTTATTTTTTGTAATTATAAGGCCATAAACACTGATTTAGCTCCATAGAAACGAGTATCGCCACATTGAATAAACAGCAGCGGTCGAAAAAAATCGCAGTGGATTGTAAAAAATGTGTGGCGGACCTTTATGTTTAGCTTTTTCGATTGCTCTTTAATAGTTCAGTTGATGTCTCGTTACAGCAAATTCGTCGCAATATATTATATTTTTGGTCGATATCCAATAAGAGTCATTTTTTTAAAAATTGGTAAGTATATGATATCAAGTACACAAATATTACGTTGGTACGACATAAACTTCAAATTATTACAGAATATGCAACTTATGCTGTCAAATCATGAGTCTTACTGAATATTTTTAACAAGCTGGAGTATGATCAGAAAGTTCTAGGTTTTAAAACCTTTTACTTCTCATTCGGGAGACCTAATATTACATTTCCGCAATTCCACAAACATTTTTCTGTTTACACCAATCACAAAAATACATGTACATCTTTTCTTAAGCACTTTTCGATTTCGCGTTATTAAACTGGAGATTGCCTCTTCTAAGGAACATATGACAGGAATGGAAATATCTTCATTTCGAACACATTTTGTAAGAAATTATGAAACAGACATTACCTGAGAATATTTTCACAGGCATCATACGAGCGTCACGTTTCATAAATTGTTGGTGTACAATAAAACGCGAATGTCAAGAAACGAAGACATCAAAACTTCCAATTCATGTCAACATATGTGTGTATGTGTATATATATATATATATATATATATATATATATATATATATATATCTTGTATTCCTAATTTATATTTTCGTATTACGAGACAGTATATGTCTAAGAGTCTTTAACAACACGCGGGTTTACTCGACGTCGCTATCTCTACGCCTCGTAGTTATCTATACGGCCTTGATCTTAAAGATTCCCTTGACTTTAAAGAATTAAGTAATAAATGTACTAAGAATTCGTATCATGTTAACTGAATGTATCTGTCTTTCCATATTATGCTGAAATGCTTGGTCGTTAATGTACCTTAGAAGGAGTCACAATCTATTTTCGATGATTTGGAAGTTATATTTCAATAAGTTATAGTCTAATAACATGGTAATTTACTGTCTCTATATGTTTTCAAAGCTTTCAAATACGAGCAATATTGTTTTAATATATTGTATCCACATTGTTTATCTACAGTCAGACGATGCAAAACTAAGAACACTTTTGCAACAAAAGTTATTACAACAGAAGTATTCTAATATCCGTATAATCCGTGGCCCACTATTAACTGCAATAATCAGCTTCGGAATACTAAGGAAAACTTCACATAAGTTTTCTAGTAAGCCATGGCCTTCTGTTTACTACATCGACGTTACTTTACCACATTTCAAAGGATGAATTGTCAATTGTAAACGAAAATTATAATTCTTTGTAATTTTTCCAAGGAGTATTAAACGTTGTACGATATTCTTATCGAAACATCTTATTACAATACTCTATTGGTTATGAAACTCTGTCTAACGCCCTCAGTTTACCTAGCTATCCAGAATGTCGAAACTTCGCCATCATCGGTACTTGACCCATATGTTTTCTCAGTTAAACCCGCTGCATTGGCAACAGTTGTTATCCTGATCCAACTCAACCGGTGACAAAAAAAACATCAACATTCGAAACACAAAGGAGCGCAGTTTGCACGTGAATGGCTAAGCGAAAATCAGTTGCATACGTACTACAAGAGAAGAACAGAATCTCTCCGTTCCAAAGCGAAGTGTTGCAGTCATAAAGCGTTGACCCCGATTCCAATTCCTAAGCAGTCAGTGCGCGGGTGGCTGAGTTGTGTGGCCTCGAGAGGTGGCGGGAGCTGGGAGGAGTGGGTACGGGAGCGTGATTGGATCTCGCGCGCAATCGGATGGATGGAAGGGGACGAGGCAAGGTCGCGGGCGGGGAAGGATTCAGAAAGGACGAGAAACGCAGATCGAGGATGGCACTTGACTCTCATGCTCATCGCAGTAGCAAGGGAGAAAAACGATTTTCGTGTATTGTACTTTAGACGTTGGGTACAGAACATTAGATTGCAGAATGACTGAATTAGAGTGCAATTAAATTGTTTATCTCAAATATTGAAATATTATTTTAAGGAGTAAATTTATGAGTCAGTGTCAAGCATATTTTTTCAGAAAATTTTATTTACACATTTATTTATTTTCCCACCAATTCACTCAGGAACTCACGTTCCTCAAGGCTCTGCCATTAATTAGATGTTAATTCGTTTGCATGTTCCAATAATATTTTTGCTTGATTTTCATCTACTACACGGCAGCGCGAGAGAAAAAAAAGCTATGGTGCAGTGGACGTATGACGCTGGATACAGGAGTAAATACTGGTCCCGGACGTTTGATTGTAGAACGAATGAATTACAATGCTATTTAAAAATTGTGTAATTCGAATCTTCAAATTTTATTATATGGAGTAAGTTTATGAGGCATACTGCAAACATATTTTCAAAAAAATATGTACGATTTTACAATTTTATTTATTTATATTATAACTAAATTGAGACTCACTTTTATCAAGGCTCTGTACGAATTAGACAATAATTTGTAAGTATGTCCAAATAACATGATTGTAATCCACACTTGACATCGCGAAGGACGGACTCTCAGATCCTGGATTTTGGGCACTTCAAACGAGTAGATACAAGAATGTTCCCAACCGAAAACTTAATAAAGTGTGCGATATTTACTGATGGTTGCGGAACATGCAAAGCCTTCAATCAATAGCCTTCAGAACTGCATTCTTCTTTTTTTAGTATGTAATATTTCAAATATGAGTGGTCGAATTGTGTGAAAAATATCTTCCAATGTTTTAATTTTCTTGAATTATTATAAATAAAAATACTAAAGAGTCTTTAAAAAGTTATTTTTTGCTTGCGTCAAAACATAAAATGATGAAAGTACTACATGAAAATATCAAAGGAAATAAGAACACTTTATCTTATTTTAATCTTGCGATTCACACTTCAGGTTTGATAAAGTTAGTAGACGTGCTTTTAGGACGGTCTGTTCTTGATCACAATATTAATTTCGTTATTTACAATAGTTTCGTTCAGAAATATTCGATAATACGATTAATAAGTGATAAATTACACAAAAAATTCCTCGATTATAATCATATTAAGCAATAATGTTGCGGACGGTATTATAACTAAAGCTCTATAAAGCTTAATATTCCCCGAGGAGTCATTTACTACATCCATTTAATAGCTATGTCGACTAAAGTTCCTTCTCTAATAGGTAGTTTCCATTGATCCCTCCGTTCAGTTATGTTTGTCAAAACCATTCAACATGATCATTCACTTCCCTGCCTGTTCTCATCCCGTTGCCTCAAATTTGACATTGTATTGGGTACATGACTCAGCCCAAAGGCCGCTTGATTTGAAAGGTTTCCAACAGTATTCGTTAAGTACCTACACCGATAGTTCGCTTTATTGCCTTACAGAGTGTGGATTCTGGAAACAATGGTGATTTCATAAGTGAAAACCGATCTATACGTTCCTACACCATAGGGGGAGAACATACGTTTAACGTCCAGCAATGACTGAAAATACTTTCATGTCACCGATATGGTTCTCTGTGAGCATTGATGGCTACGTAAATACTCACTTAAAAGTCACCGTGCTCCTAGATAAATGTAAATATTATAAATGAGTTTCTAGCATTGAAGGTCATGTATCAAAAGTCCCCAAACAATCTAGTAAACGTATGGCCACTAAAGCAGATTTATTTGATACTGACTTATTATAATAATAACCACAATTAATCTAATAAAACAAAAATATTGTACATATTTCCTTTGGTAATAGATCAATGTGGATATTAATATTTTCAGATCTTTAGAAGCAACCGCCTCTGAGCTAATCGTTGTATTATGAAATCCATGCTTCCTCCAACTGATTATTTCATGAAACTCTATTTAACATGCACCGACAGTAACTCCGCATCCAGGTGCCACAAATTCATTCTCAACAGCTCTGTGTGAAACCATACATCCCGAATAGGGCATGCAGTTTTCACGAGCAGACTATATATACACCGCACACCTGTGCACTGATTGCCACTGCATGGGAGCTATGTTATTCATGACAATCGATTTCCTAGATGCGCAGGTTGTGCGAGTTTATCCCAAACTTGAGGCAACGCAGGCGAGGTCCCATCCTCTGCAGATCGCCGAAAAGTGCACATTGTGAGCGAGGTGCGAAATTGAACCACAGAACAAGAGGTGTTGTAGAAGTTCGCATGTTCAATAATTGTGATAAAATGAAAATTATAAATTATTTTATTGGTTGCAATCAAAACATCAAACGAAACCATAAACGTTAAAACAGTCTTAATAACTTCTGTGGTGGTAGCTGATATTTTGTGGTAATCCATTATATTATAGTTAGAGGTAATGGATAAACAACCAAATTTTTTAAGTTTATATTATTTATTAATATAACATATGGTAACAAATACCAAATTGCTGTGACCCACGTTACTTGGGCAGTAAGTAATTTGTATTTTGTAATTTGTAATTTGTAATTTTTATTTTATTTTATTCATGTATTATTTATCTCAATTCATTTGTATTCTTTTTTTGCTTCTTCATGTTGATCTCCCATTTTTCCGTCTGTTGCTAGACACCCACTGAAAATGGAACAATTTTAATCCCGAAAGTGACTTTGGGCATATGATATATTAATAAATAATATAAAGTTAAAAATTGCTGTTGATTATCCCTTACCTCTAATTACAGTCTTAATAGTGAGATCAAAGAAAAACTGTCCCTTTTTACTTTCTCGCCTTACGAATACTTCGTAAGAAGAGAAAGTTATGTAATCGTGCGGCGGAAAATGGGGAATTTTCTCCAGAAAATCTCTTATAGCAGGGGTCTGGTGACAAAAAAGTAGATAAAACCTGTCTAAATTTAGAAAAAATATCCTCTATCTCGTGGTGTAGTCAAAATCCATGATTTGTTGCTTCTTCATACTTCAAAATCGATTGGCGGCATTCCGTCCGTCTGTCTGTCTGTCCGTCCGTCCGTCTGTCCGTCTGTCCGTCTGTGGTCAAGGCTAGCGCCTAAACCGTTCGGTCGATTTTCTTCAAAATTGATATTCACCGATGGTTTTTACTCGTCTCATGGCCTCTTGAATTTGAAACCGATACCTTAGTATTTGAGGATACTTTACATTAAGCCCATTTTGAGATTTTGTAAATTAAAAAAAATGGCTCCAAATTTTTTTAATATATTTTGTTGTTGAATAGTGCGAAGAACGTTGAAGGGAATGACGTAGGCATCATTTTCGTTGATAGGCCCTATTTTTCGAAAATTGCAAAAAACTATTTAAAAACTGCAAAATTGAAGATAGAGATTTTCGCCTCAGACAAAGTCGGTTGTACAAAATTAGCACGTCAAATAAGGTCATGTACCGTTTTTTGGAAAAACGAATAGTTTTTGGGTAAATTGCGATTCAAATTTTTTAAAAAAAAAATTCTCAAAAGCCGCTCCAAATTTTTTCTTTAAATTTTCTGCACGTGTGTAAGAAGAGAAGGTAAATATATAAATAAACTAGCGGTGCTATAGAAATGGCGCATACTTTCTCGCAGCAGTTATTTTCCAAATGCCGATCATTCGATAAATTGTGTGGAGTAAACAGTTCACCACTGCCTTTCTTGGTCGTTTTTTGAAAGACATGTTTTTCGCATGTTGACATTTACCGCCTTCCTAATGATAGAACAGATACAAGTACGTTTTGACTGAAATATTAGCAGTTGTTCCGCAAGTGGGTCTCGTAGCGCGGTAGGTTAATGCACCTTCGGGTAGAGACCTTAAATAAGGAAGGTACCGAGTTCGGTCCCCTAGGGGAATTTTAATTTGATGAATGTGATGTTGCAGGAAAAAAACATTGAAGAGTGTAGATACTTTATTGAAAATCATTTGAAGTACTTCTACTCACGAATAGATCCAATATAGATAAATAGACAGGACTTGTCTGCGTTTTCCCTAACTGCGTCTTTTTGAAAGACATGTTTTTCGCATGTTGACAATTACCGCCTTCCTAATGATAGAACAGATACAAGTACAATTTTTCACCTCTGTTATTCGATTTCTGAAGCGTATGACATGTCAAATCAACCGTTGTCTAATATATATCTGTATGTACAAATTTAAGTAAAATTATGAGCATTTTAACGCTAAATTGTAATACAATATAGCCAGAAGGCATGCGATGAACTGATATATCCATAACGGTTCCAAAAATGGTTATTACTTTCTCGCCTTACGAATAGTTCGTTAAGCGATTCACCGCTGCCTTTCTTGGTCATGTTTGAAAGACACGTTTTTCGCATGTTGATAATTACCGGCTTCTAATTATAAAACAATACAATTACGTTTGACAAAAATATAACTAATTGCGAGAAATGTACTGGAAATGTCTGTATATATTTGTTCAAATTTTTAACCTTTAACAATTTTTTACTTCTCTTCTTTAATTTGTAAAGCGTATGTATCATCGTATCGATTGTTTCTTTATAATGCATTTACCATTTTATATGTCGGTTCTATTCTTTCGTGGCTCATTCGACATAGGCGGTGTTTGTGTGGCGTAGTGGTTTAAGTGCTGGTTCGTTGACTTTGAGTCGTGCCTCGGTTCGGAAAACGTTTGCTGGTATAATACACTTTTGCTGGTTTATGAAGTAGTGGAATAGCTATAAGGACCGTATAGAGGCATAGCGAGAAAGTATGTGCGTTGGAAGCACCACTAGTTTAAAATATATTATTGCAGGCAAACGAAAGTGAGTCGGTTTTCATATTTAAAGTTACTTATAATTTCATGCAACTTGTTATGAAGGGTTCACACTGCGAGAAATAACACACAGTATAAAATGTATTGAAAAACTGGTCCACTTCCCATTATTAAATTTATTATTATTTATAATATATTATTATTTACAAATAACGATTGACTGTTCAAAGAACTGGCTTCCCCCCGTTGGTAATCGAACTCGGATCTCCCAGTATACAAGCTCGCAAGCAACTGGGTAATTAGCAATGGACTCGCAACGATAGTAATTGGCAATTGCGAAATTGGAAACATATTCCCACGCAGTTGTCAAAACTAACAACTTTAACCAGGAGATTAAATGTAAAATATTATTATTATTATTTATTATTATTGTTAATATTATTGTATTTTTTCTTTTAGAGTTTACAACGACTTTTAAAAAAGTAAGGAAAAAGACGAATCTTCTTTATTTATTTACAGACTAACCTGTGTACTTTAGAAATCAAAACATGAAATATAATTCTTGTAGTGTGAATTAAACGCTTTGAACGCATTTCATATAGATAAATTAAACGTGGTTGAGACTATGGCACAGCAATTTGTCTCGAAAGTGGAGTTAAAAATTAATTGTTGACAAATTAAAAGTAATAACCAAAAGACATTTATTATTGATAAACAATTGGTATATAGTTAACTACATTTTGGTGTTTAACGATGACCGCCGTGACTCGGATATAAATAACTAAAATTCGTTGTAAAATCTACTCTGATGGAACGCGCAACGCCATTGACCGCGCACGTGACGTTACGCACGTAAATGATGGATCTGGTTGCGGACATCATTAGTAACAACCAGTTGCGCCCACAAAAGTGGGATGGGGTCGCGGTGCATCAACACGTACAGTTTTTACTCATTTCTATACATAAAGTAAGGAAAGTTATTCAGTATCTGAATTGCATCTGTTAAATGCAACTATAAATTAACAAATAAAAATAAATTCAGCATAAATTTAAAAAATCTTTGTAAGAAAACGTCACGTTGGCAGGACCCTGTACCGTCAATTCTGCATAGAAAATTTTAATTTTTACTTTCCCGTATACGTACGTATACACGGAGTGATATACGTAGTATAGGGAAAGTTATGTAATGCTGCGCGAAAAAATGGCCGATTTTCGGCAGAAAAGAATTAATTGCCGGGCCGTGAAAACGAAGAAGTGGACAAAACCAGTTGCTAAATTAAGAAAAAAAATCCTCTATCTCGTGCTGTGGTCAAAATCCATGATTTGTTGCTTCTTTATACTTAAAAATCGATTGACGGCATTCCGTCCGTCTGTCCGTCTGTCCGTCTGTGGTCAACGCTAGCGCCTAAACCGTTCGGTCGATTTTCTTCAAAATTGATATTCCCCAGTCGATCTGATTCTAGTCAAAGCTTTGAGATTTTGAAAAAGATTCTTCAAAATTTGGGGGTACTTTATATGAAGACCCCCGGGGATTTTCAACATTTTCTCAAAAACGGCTCCAAATTTTTTCTTTAAATTTCTTGTATGAATAGAGGAAAATACACTTTTTAACATGGCATAGGTCCGATTTTCACGTACAGCTCTGAATTTTCGAAAATTGTGAAAGTTTGAATTTTTTTCGGCGTCTTTCTCCAACTACAAAATTGAAGATAGAGATTTTTTCTTCAAATAAAATTTGTTCTGCATATTGAGTTCTTTAATAAAGGTCATGTAAATGTTTTTCACAATTTTGGTAGTTTTCGTGCAATATTGCGTCCAATATGTGCAATTTTAAAAAATTACAAAAACAAAATTTTCTCAAAAACGGCTCCAATTTTTTTCTTTAAACTTTTGGTAGGGATAGTGGTAAATGTACTCTATGAATGACATAAAAGCCATTTTGGTCTATCGGTTGGTTTTTTAAAAAATTACAAAAATGTAAATTTTTTTACTTGTCTCTCACGTCGTTAATATTTACATTATCGGCGATTTTTTTACATTATTATATTTACGAGTATATATGCTTTAAATAATGTCAAGTAAAGTTTCTCGAAAACACTACCGTTTTCTGTGAAAAGTAGCTCAAATTTCGGCATTTTCAGAAATGCTCAAACGTCATTTTCTCGTATATGGCTGCAATTTTTTTCTTGAAACTTTTGTAACGGATAGTGCTAATTACACTCTTTAGTATAGCGTAAAGTTTAGTTTGAGGTTTTGTTTTTTTGTTTTTTCAAAAATTATATAAATGTAAATTTTTTGAAAGATCTCTCACATCTTTAATATGCACATTATCCGCAATTTGTAAAGATGATTATATTTGTGAGTGCAAGTGCTTCAAATAACTTCAAATAAAGTATTTTGAAAACAAAAATTTTCTGTGAAAATGAGCTTCAAATTTCGCATTTTTAGAAGTGCTGAAACGCCGTTTTCTCTTAAACAGCATATAATTTTTAAAAGAAAATTGCCATTTACGGCTATGTTTTTGTGTTCTTTAATATTCTAAAATTAATGTTTCCGTTCTACCAATAGGAAACCGAAAAATTAAGAAAATGACAAAAAAATGTACTTTTGGCGATGATAAGATGGTAGCTGGCAAGAAAGAGTATGTGGCAATTCCGAATAGCTAGCGAAGACCCAAGAAAATAGAAAACTAATACGGGAAAGTCTGTGCCATTCTGTAGCACCACTAGTTTTATATTGTTACAGCAAACATGATTCATGGCCCATGCGGTAATCTGAATCGTTTGTCGCCGTGCATGGCAGATGGAAAATGTACCAAAAGTTTCCCTAAAAATTTCACTAACGATACGATCACAAATGTTGACGGATATCCAATATATCGTCGGAGAAGACCCGATAATGCCGGAAAATCATTTATTAAATATATCAACAACACATTGACTTTGACAAGCGTTGGGTGGTGCCATATTCACCTCTGTTAAGCAAAACATACAATGCGATATCAACGTTGAGTTCTGCAGTTCAGTGAAGAGAATAAAATACATTTGCAAGTATGTGAATAAAGGCAGTGATATGACTGTATTTTGAGTTGAAAATACCAATGACAATGTTCCTCCAGTGAATAGAAACGATGAAATAACGCTGTACCAAATTGGTCGGTACGTCAGCCCTAATGAAGCTGTTTGGCGTATTTTTGGTTTCCCAATTCATAAACGGGATCCAGCAGTTATTCACTTAGCCGTCCATCTTGAGAACGGCCAGTGAGTTTATTTTACGAACGAGACAGCTATTGATTGTGCTATAAGTCCACCAAAAACTACACTCACCGATTTTTTTGAATTGTGTAATCGTGCGGATGCTTATGGTGCATTTGCACGGACATTATTCAGAAGTACCACGCCCGTTTCACATGAGTTCGAACAAAAAAATGGATGCCATGCAAGCAAGGCACCAGTTGATGCATGTCCCGGTTTATTTAAATCAAACACCTTGGGACGAGTATTTACAGCTAATCCAAAAGAGTTCTTTTATCTTCGACTGTTGTTAGTTAATGTCACCGGCCAATTGCCATTTCAAGATATACGTAAAGTGAATGGACAACAGCATACAACGTACATAATGATGCATGCCTTGCACTCGGCTTGCTGGAAGACGACAACCAGTGGGAATATATGCTTGCTGAAGCAGTATTTAACTGTACAGCAAAACAAATTCGTCTACTGTTCGCTATAGTGCTAACTACATGTTTCCGGCTCAAGCAGAGACATTGAGGGATAATCACAAAGATTCAATGAGTGATGATATTTTGCATCACATCGTACATGGTGCAATGATTTAACGTTACCATTCAGTGACGCTATGTACAATGAAGCATTGATTGTAATTGAGGATCTATGCATTATCATTGCTAAGTTACCACTCAGTCATTTTGGTATGCGTTCGCCAAATCGAGGTGAATCTGATTTGATAAACACTGAAATGCATCGCGAACTACAATACAATACTGTAGAAATGGCAGAGATTGTTGCTCGCAATGTCCCACTAATGAATGAGGATCAAAGAACTATTTACGACCGCGTTATGCTGGCAGTTTCGGCAGGGCAAGGTGGATTTTTTTGGACATACCAGGTGGAACTGGCAAAACATTCCTTATTTAATTAATTCTCGCCGAAATTCGATCGAATACTGGCATTGCATTGGCCGTTGCATCGTCTGGCATTGCGACAACTTTACTGGATGGAGGCAGAACAGCTCATTCAGTATTTAAGCTTCCACTAAACATTCAAAGTAACCCAGATGCAGTGTGCAACATAAAAAAACAGTCGTCCATGGCCACAGTGCTGAAACAGTGTAAAATTATCATCTGGGATGAATGCACTATGGTACACAAACATTCACTTGAGGTATTGAACAGGACATTGAAAGATCTTAAAAACAATGACAAACTATTGGGCGTCACTCTGGTTCAGGAGATTTTAGACAAACGCTTCCCATCATTCCACGTTCAACGTATACTGATGAAATAAATGCCTGCTTAAAATCATCTCCACTGTGGCGTAATGTTGAAAAATTACATCTAAAAGTAAATATGCGCGTTCAAATGCTTCGATATCCATCTGCTGAAACATTCTCAAAACAAATGTTAGATATCGGCGATGGAAAAGTTACTGTAGATGAAACTGGATGCATAAAATTACCGTCCGATTTCTGCACACTCATTGAGTCGCAAGATGCTCTCATTGACCAGATATTCCCCAATGTACATACACAATATATTAATCATGAGTGGCTCTCAGAAAGAGTAATTTTAGCAGCAAAAATGTGGACGTCAACGAATTAAATCTGAAAATACAACATTTATTGCCATGGGACTTGATGTCATACAAATCTATTGATACAGTTTGCGATGCCACCGAAGCTGTGAATTATCCAGCAAAGTTTTTAAACTCATTGGATTTACCAGGCATGCCGCCGTATAATTTACAACTGAAGGTTGGATCTCCGGTTACTTTGCTTCGTAATTTGAACCCGCCACAGCTGTACAATGGCACGCGATTAGTTATTAAAAATTAATGAAAAACCTTGTCGAAGCCACCATTTTAAATGGCAAATTTCAAGGTGATAATATATTACTGCCACGGATCCCTACTATACCCACAGATGTGCCAATTCAATTTAAACGTCTTCAATTTTCGTTAAGATTGGCATTTGCTATGACTGTCAATAAGTCTCAAGGCCAAACGATGTCTGTTTGTGGCTTAGATTTGAGCACACCATGTTTTTCACACGGTCAATTATGCGTGGCATGCTCTCGGGTGGGCAAGCCATCCAGTTTATTTGTTTTAGCTAAAGATGGAGTAACTAAATATTGTACACTCTATTGCGTTGAGGGATTGATATTGTTTTTAGTAAATTATTATAATTAGCGATTTATATCATTTTAAAAAATAAATTAAAATAAATTAAAACTATAAATGTTTGGTATTGTGTTATTTTTATATTCCATCATCGTTCACAGCGCTCCATGCCTCATCAACTCATATATACCACATCCTCAAACACTGACAATAAGTTAGTCATTTTTTCTACTAAATAAAATATGGCAAAACAACGTTTGCCGGGTCAGCCAGTAGACTCTATAAAATCTTAAAATACTTAACAATTCTCGCAACTGTTACAATTCATTTAAATCTTTGTCTTTAAAAAAGTAGTTTTAAAGTCGACGCTGAATTTGAAATTGACAATTTTGATGCTTGAAATTGACAAGATTTTAATATTATTGTGTAATTAATTTCAAAACAAATACTTTTTCGTATACGTGAGTAGTATTTACATAGTATAGACAAAGTTATATAACGCTGCGGTAAATCGGTTTCGAGATTTCAGCGGAAATACATGTTTTGGGCTCTCCTCATACAGAAAAATTGTTTGTTTTTTTTCGTCCGTCCGTCCATCTGTCAGTGATTTGTCAGCTCTGCAATTTTGAAAAAAAATCTTCAAATTTTGGGGTACTTTATATAAAGCCCTTGAGACATATAGATCCGATTTTCACTGTTAACTCGGAATTTTTGAAAATTACAAAAGTGAAATTTTTCGGCGTCTTCCCGCAATTACAATATTTAATAAAGAGATTTTTTCAAATTATATTTGTTCTCTACCAATAATTCTTCAATTAATGTCACGTATATTTCGATGAAATATGGGCAATATTAAAAAATATTAAAAACAAAATTTTACTGAAAGCGTTTCCTAATTTTTTCATTACATTGGTGGTAGCTATAGTGCAAAGTGCACTGTAACAGATGACATAAACACTATTTCTCTGTATTTTTTCGGTTTTTTTGCTCTGTTTTTTTTCAAAATTACACAGGTGTAATTTTTATATCTCTCGTGTCATTAACATTTGTATTACCGATGATTTGTATACATTATTAAATTTGTGAGTACAAGTGCTCCAAATACTGTCTCATTAGTTTCTCAAAAACTCAAAAAAATTTCTGACGAAACAAGCCTAAAATTACGCATTTTCAGAAACGCTGGCACACTATTTTCTCGAACTTTTTCTTCAAACGTTTTGTACAAATATTCAAAAGTTTTTAAATACATATAAATAGGTAGCATTTTTAGATTTGTTTACTTAAAATAATATTTCGTTGAAAGAAACGAATTTAATTTTTGCAAAAATATAAAGGACTTTTTAACCACCTCTTTCACTCGTTTCTATCTTACGTTGTTTTAAGAATCGGTTCTTCATTTGTGGCATTTATAACTTGTAAACAGTAATATTTTATTGTTTATGGAATAAATTCATCTAGGCAGTGTATGACACTTTAAGATTAAGAACAATTGCAAGAAACATTTTTTCATACTTTCGAAGTAAGAAGTAACATCTAAGTTTTTAAAAATAAGTAACGAATAAATGGGAAATAAAAATAAAAATTCTGAATTCATTCAATGTCAGTAGGTAGGCGAAAGTACTGACCAGTTAGCAATATATTATCATTAACTTATTACAAACATTTTTCTTTCAAAGCTTAAATCAAACGACGAAATTTTTTTAACTTTTCAAATTGCAGTGTGTTGATGGGCAGAAATTTCCGTGGTATTCGTCCCGAATTTGAGTTATCCCAGAATGTGAGGAGCCACCGGAAACGTACAAACAAGTTTCTGCACTTCAACGACGCGACTCTCCCGTCATCTCTCGGATATTACCGCTCCTCATCAATCTCCATTACTCTGACACATTTCAAAATAGACTATTCCTCACACGTCCCCAGTGAGGACACAGTCGGAATCAGGGAAACTCAATCCAGAAACGTCAGTGATGTGGTTGAGGAGTCTAATCTTTCTACCTCTTCTAAATCTAGGAAATTTGCTGTTTTTCTTCTACGCAACTGGGAATAGCGTTCTCTCGAGATCACAGTATTTACACTCGTATTCTTTTCAACGGCTTAATACGTTTACAGTTCTCTTCTTAAAAATTTTAATTCAACATAAAGTGTTTGTAAATATATGTGCAAAGGGTAAAACATAGTTTCTTGCAAACTTAAATGACTTGATAATTTTCTTCCCGCGGAAAGAAAGAGCAGGGCCTGGATTTTCTTTGTGGTTGGAAAAAATTGTGTTTAAAAAAGACCCACTGGGTATATTTGGGTTTGTTTGTTTTGGGAGTGGAGGTCATATTAGTCTTTAAATTTAATTCATATAAATTAGCATTTTCAAATGATTTTCATCATTTGAAAAGTCAAACTGAAAAACGTTCAATAATTATATGTAAGGTGCATTTAAGGATTAACCTCCTTCCCCGGTTTAAGATTTCAAACTAATAGAATCATTACTGGCAACATAAATTTCGTTAACGTTATTATGTTTGCATACTAAAACACAAGGGAGTAGCACACATCAAAATTGCAAAATAAGTTTGTTTTATTAAGTTTCTTTTGTACTTATGTTGTCTTCGTACACAAAAAAGCTGCACCCCGAAGATCCCCTGCTGATCCTCTGCAAACTCGGTGGGTATTTTGCACACCATTCGCTAAGCCAAAGATTTCGTTTTCACGATAGGCCGCGCACTGGAAGGGGGCGGGGATAGGGGCATGATGTCGTGCCCACCTGCCGAGATAAGAGGGACGCAAACGGCAGCGCCGGACATAGCGACATCGGGTAGCGTCTCGCCAAAGCGTCACCTACACCTACACGTACACTATGCCTAGGGTACACTACCGATGCGTTCGACAGCCGGTTATCCAGTTAGACGCGTTCTTGAGGGCCCGCATCGTGGGTCTGCGGCAGGCTGGTTCGTCCTGTCGCCGTATTGCGCGCCACACCGATCGAACGGACACTACCATCCCCCGCTGTTGCCGCAAATGGATTGAGGGAGGCACGCACACACCACATGCAGGATCTGGACGTCCGCCACGTACCACGAAGAGGGAGGACCGATGGCCTGTCCGCCACGTGCGAACAGATCCAACGGCAACAATAGATGCTATGCAGGGGGCTGTATCCGGCACTGTCACATCCTGTAAGCGCCAGAACTATTGGCAGGCGGTTGCACAACGGAGGGCTCGCCGCACGCCGACCGTTACGATGCCTGCCACACCCCAGCAACGTCGCTACAGACGCCTGATGTCGGGAACAACGAATCTGGCGTCCTGCAGACTGGCAGCGGGTCATCATCAGCTATGGGTCCCGCCTCTACCTTGATGGCGAAGACCACCGGATCCGTGTGTGGAGGCGCAGTGGGGAGCGCCCCGCCAGCCTGGTGTGAAGGTGAGCCATTCCACGTCAAATCGCACAAAAGTTGACACGACATTTTTTTAAATGTACGATTTTTTTTCTTAAGTCTGGACATCAAAAAAGAGACACGTATTTTTTTATTTGCATGAAAATTTATTATTTGTGTAGTTATGGCTATATTAAATTTTGGAATTTACAGGTACTTCACAAAATAAGATCAATTATCTCTCCGAATATACTAAATATAAAAATTTCTGGTTTGTGTCATTTAATACTTTGAAATGTGTATTTTATTTCTCTGTAAATAAAGTTTTCAAAAAATATTTTTTTCATTTTAAAAAATGTATTTTTTTCAAAAAAGTAAAATTTGTATATAAACTCGATGAGATAAAAATTTTTAAAAAAATATAGGCGTGTTCCTTGTTCAGTTTTCTATAAAATACAACAAGAAAAAAAGTGGCCACTCCACACATACAGTTCTAAGAAAATCAATTGTAAGTATGAGGGCGCGCTCTGCCTAGCCATGCACTAACGAATTGTGTTCGGCCAGTCTTTCATGCAAGTGCTGAAGAACTAAAGAAAGAATGACCGTCTGCCTGATAAGGGTTTCAAGAGTTATTAGTATTTCAGATGTTCACTCTGCTCCCAGAATGTATGACATTGTGTCATACGTATTTCTGTGGGTAACATCGTGTGTGACTTGTGGGTCACCTATGTTCTTATGGGTGAGAGCGAAACGAATTGAAATACGAGCCATTCCACGTCAAATCTCACTCGAATTCACACGACTATTTAAAAAAAATAAAGGACACGAATATGGCATTCATTCGGGACAACAAAAAAAGAGACACGTGTTTCTTTATTTACCTGAAAATTGTTTATTTGTGTAGTTTTGTCTATATTAAATTTTGAAATTTACGCGTACTTTGCAAAATATGATTAATTGACGCTCTTAATGTACTTGACATAAAAATTACTCGTTTGTTTCATTTAATTTTTTGATATGTGTATTTTATTCATCTGTAAATTACTTTTTCAAAAAATAAATATTTCATTAAAAATTGTAATTATTTTTAAAAAACGAAAATTTCTTTATGAACTCTCTCAGATTAAAATTTGAAAAAATAGGCATATTTCTTGTAAAATTTTCTACAAAACATAACAAGAAAAAAGTGGGCACTCAACACGTGTAGATAAAAAAATCAATTGTAATAATGGTATTCGGGCGCGTGGTTCCTGCCCCTGCACTAACGAATTGTGTTCGATCACTCTTGGATACTAATGCCGACGAACAATAAAAAGAATGGCCCTCTGCCTGATTTAGGTTTCAAGAAACATTAGTAAGTCTATGTTCACTTTTTCCCCAGAAGGGATGGGTGACAGCAAAATGAATGCTTTTCCTCGTGTCAGCGAAACGAATTTTACTGCGAGTCCCTTTGCGTCCTAGGGACGGGGTGCCCTCCTGACCTTGCTCGTGAAGTACAATCGTCCTTTTGTCAAGGGACATGGTAAAATTTTCTCAACAATAGTCGCAATACTTATGAAGACAAGAGTGCTTTTTGTTCGGTGAATCGTGTGTACACTGTGCAACATGAGTGGCGATCAGCGTATGAAATAGATGTTTCAATCCATTGAAACTTTCTGATCACGATTTTAAAAAAAGAAAATCTCCAAGACGCGTAAACCACGATTTGCTGGTGAATTTACAGGAGTCATTGGATTGGCGAATTTGTGATTCATTTCGGAAGAAGGGGAATCGGCTTCCAAAACGGCCTTTTCTTAATGGTGATAGCGTCGAGATCAGTGGCTCCCGTGGCATTAAAAAAGTAGCGGAACGTCCAGTGAAAAAAGTGGAAATCAAGGAAGTGACAATTTAAGCTCTTCAGATAGTTCAAGTGTCTGTGAAATGAATAAAGAGAAGATAAACATGAGTTTAATTACAATAGGAGAAACCCCCGCCACGAAAAGAAAATTGGAACAAAATGGTTTCCCCATGAGAAATTTTAGAAAGTACAAAGTGCCAACAGATAAATTTTTTCACATTGAAGATCCTTCGACGTCCATCGAAAAATCAGACAAAGATACTATTTAGTAACTTATCGATTACTTTCACTCAACAGATGACATGACGTTGAAAATTTAAATTTTGACAATTTTTGAATGCTGGACATACTATAAAATTAAACGACTTTTTGCAGCAACCGAACGCATGATAAAAGTGTCTAAAACGTTGGCTGATGAAAATGGAATTTTGTCAAGAACTGAAGTAAATTCGGTAGGTCATTAAAACTGCATTGTGAAAAAGTTCAGGAATTCTATGGTACGCGAGTACTTGTATTTAAAGTGAGTTTTAAAGGACCAGAAAATTTCAAAATGTCAGTCAAAACCTGAATCAAGAATCCGTCATTTAATTATTTATAAATTTATAAATTATTTATAAATATATTAATATTATTTATATGTATATTAATACACATAAGTATTATTATTTATAAATTCAATCGTGAAGTTTCACCACCTCAAGAAGTACTTAAATTACTGCTTCATCCAAAGAAACTGACGACCAGTAACACAAAAAACGTGTCTTTTGCAGCAATCTATTACACACTGGTTCGTAAAATATTAATATCTTTTAAAGTTACTGAGATCCCACTTTGATTTTTTCTGGGCTTATTATCAATACTTTAGTGCGTTTATAAATATTTTTAAAAAATTTTTAGCTCGTCGAGTTTACAAAAATATTCAATTTTCAAAATTTTAGTTTTTTTAAAAAATGAAAATTCAAAAAATTAAATATTTTGCAAAATCTTAAAAATTATACATGTTTTTAAGTTTCGAGTGGAATTTGAACGGAATTTCTATAATTGGTGTATTCAAATGTATAATATTTTTAAGTTAGTGATGCGCGTCATTTTTAGCAAATTTCATTATACAATATTTCCGAAAATAATAAAGTTAGAAAAAAATAAAAATACACGTGTTCACTTATTTGATCCATATAACAAATAGAAAAAATTAGAAAATAAATAAAAATATGAAGGTCAAATTTTGGTCTTTTTTGTGCGATTTGACGTGGAATGGCTCAGGTGTGGATCGCGATACCCTATGGTGCCCGTTCACCGTTGTTGTTCCTCGGGGGCACCGTGACAGCCACACGGTACGTTCCGAAGATCCTGCAACTGGTGACTCTACCGTTCGTGAAACGCCCACGCTCATGTCCTATTTCAAGAGGACAACGTGCGTCCGCATACCGCAGCAATTTCCCGAGCATGCCTTGCAGCCATGGATACTCTGCCATGGCCAGCAGCATCGTCAGACCTCTCCCCGCACGAGAATGTTTGGGGAGCTCTGGAGCATGCGAACAGGACCTCACCACTACCCACCAAACTGCAAGAACTGCGCGCTCACATACAAGCTGCTTGAGATGGACTAGCACAGGACTTCATTCGGGACCTGTACAACTCTATGCCGCGACGTCTGGAAGCGTGGGGTTGCCAACGTGGCGGCCCCATGCCATACTATCATGTACGATCGTGTAGCGCAATAAATGTTGATCCTACAAATGTGAAAATATAATAATTTCGTATGTGTGGTACCCTCTACCTGCCTGCCAACAAGGATCGCAATCCACCTCGTTCTTCTGGGTGCAGCTTTTTTTAAGACGAGGAGTGTATTTGTTTGTGTGGTTGATTTATTTCCGCGCACGTCAACTGCTCTGGTCATTAGTCCCATTGGTGTAGTGAAACTTTTATCGTCAGGAGGCGATTCTTCCCCCGGTGGATGGTGAGATCCAAGCCGGTCTACACGTCGTCTTGGTAGGAGAGATATTTCCCCAAGCAGGGCACCGCCCCAGCCGCGACAAGCTCGAAGTTCCCAGCTGCTCTCCCGCATTGAGAGGAAGAATGACAGTGTAAGGCTGTGTGTAAGAGGAGAAGTGGGGACAAGGTTGAACAAGGGATGATCCCACGCAGCCCGTGTTCTGTTGGGGTACTTGCCTATAACAACCTGGTAGTGATTGGAGAAACCATGAAAAACTACCTATCAGAGCAGCTGGCCACTATGAGTGTCAATAATCCATCACCGTCGGGACACAACCTAGGATAACCCGGTCAGAGTTGATGCAGAGACAACGGTAAAGCTGGTTCTGAGCTAACTCAGTCTTTTTTGGGAGGCGGGGTATTTTGATGAAGTTGGAGTTGTCAATATCAGGAAATGAATTTTTTATTTTAATGTCAGTGTATATTGTTTTGATATTTGATATTTATTTGATCAAAGAATAGTAAAAACTGTATACAAGTATGACGTATGGGGGAGAAGCTTATCTGCGCACATTTTCTTGAGGTCCAGAATTTAAAAAAGCGCCAGATTAGAAACATTATTTAAAAAACTAGACATTTTCGTTCCCGAGTTACAGAAAACATACTTGCAACGGTAAGGTAAACGAACTGCAGATTTTTCTACATTGCTAACCAAATACGAGTAACTCACCGGCAGCTCTACTCCTACCACTAAAAGCAAAAGGAGTGTTTAACAAAACGTGCGCATAGTAAAGCTACATATACGTCCATAAGTAAAAAAAAGGGGCCATCTCAGCATTTGCTCAATGGATGATGGAAACAGGACAAAAATCTGATCGAGATTTGACCCGTTGACTTTAGTTTTTCACTTATTATGCGTTTGTCGGGATTAGATTTGGATTAATGAAAATAATTAACTTAAAATTATAAGGTTTGGTATTTTATTCGAGATAATGTAAAAAAATTATTTCACTGGATTTTATGGATTTTTATTTTCTTTAAAAAAGCTCGATTTTATAGATTACAAAATGTTGTATGTACACATTCGTCGTATTTAATAGCAATAGAATAAAAAAAATATTCGTAAGAGTATTTATAAAATATGAAACCGGTTGTGACATACATTTATTGATTACCCTCTTATCAAGGAATACAGGGAATAGAAGTGAGGAAACAGTAAATAATTTTATTCACGTTTTAGTTTGAAACTCATTAGAAATTCGGTCAGAATGTTAGCCATGGCCGAGTGCCGTAAAGAGACATAGCGAGAAAAAAGCTCTGACAACTTTCGTTTAATCCCAATCACGTTTACAAAGCATCTCTCATTTCCTAGTGCATTTCACTAGAGAAAAGAGATTTGTGAGACGGCGACGGCACCCTCTCTGCGCGAGCACTTCATTCCCACACACACATCTAGAAATACGCCGTCGTCACCACCGCCTCCTTCCACTTACTATCTAGTCATCCTTCAATGCTTGGGTCTGGGGCTATTGTATTTCATTGTCCTACTGCTTGTATTTTACTAAAGACGACATTCTGTTTTGGCTTGTCACATGTCTCTTGTTCGTTGTCCTTGACTTTTTTCAAACATATTCAACCACTCGAGTCAGGTTCTTCCGCAATGTCTGTCGATGCATCGCATTGCTTACGTCATTTGACATGCTAATGTCGCTTTATCAATTTCAATCTTTCCATTTAGTTTGTGTAGCTCGCATCATCAAGCCAATATCAAACACAATGTGACGCCTCATTTTGCTTTACCTTTAGTGCTTTATTTTTCTTCACGTGGTTTCATCAGAAGGAATATGTGGAGCAATTTGTGGAGGAAAGGAAGAAACATTCATTTCATTTTTCATCTTCATCCCTCCGACAGAGAGCGTGAAAGGGTCTTCTGTTTACGTTCTTTCACTTTATTAAAACAAGGCTCTTGCATCTTTATCTTCGATTGCCTTGACGCCTGCGATAACCTTCACAGAATTATGGGACTGAATATACTCCAGAATCAATCTCCTCTTAACGAAATCTATGAATTATAAAGATGTCCCAATTCAGATGTAAAAAACGCTGGAATCATAATCTATGAGTTCCCAACAACAGTTTTTATCTTTACCATTTTAAGTAATCATAGACAATATTTTTGTTGGTATCATACTCAATTATCATTTTAACCGACTGTTCTCCGGTCTTTATTTCTAAATAGGTTTAACATCTTGGAATGTCAAATAAGTATAACATATTGGAATGTCGCACTTCTGCGTCATGAGACACTTCTGTTGCGAGAGAGCGGGTCGCAGCAATCACTACATACACTTTTTCAGAGGTACTAAGGAATGAAACATACACGAATGTTAATGCACTGCAGTCTCGCAAGTATTGAGTAAGCTTGCAGCATTGCCGATGTGGCAGGTTAGGAAGAAATACGAAACAGTGGGATGTTAACCCGAATGTGTCACATTTGAATACCTTTGCATTTATTTTCGTGATCAGTTAACATTGTTCCGAAGATAGTTGAACACATAGTATGGTGGAAAATGTACAAAATAATCATATATAACTATAATAACTAATCATATAATAACTAGGAGTTTAAAGAGGACGGGTGCATAGCTACACATATACGCGCGCGCGCCCGCTCCAACACTTTTGCTCCTCGCCCTGCGAACACACTCCAATGCACACAAAACACAAAGCAAGATGGGCTGTGCTCGTTTTTCAATTCTAGTTGGTAAAACTGCGAAACTGAAAAAGAGCTACTGCCGCTGGTATAATTGGTTAAAACTCTAAATATTTTTTTAACAGAATCAATGGATTCAACATTACCCTTAAAACTAGGCTCACGAATCTCGAGAAAAATAAAGACATCCCAACAAGTATTTTCCAAATTATTTAATTGGACGGAGAGGGGGTTAATTGATGTGCAAGGTTTCCTGATTATGATTCTTAGATTTTTTCTCTAGGGTTACTTAAAATATGAAGAATATAGAATCCCGGTGTACAATGACCGGCAAAGATGGCTCAGATCATAAACTGATGTCACTGCAGTGCCTCTGATCGGGAGATCCTAGAGTTCTTCTCCCGATTGTGGGAGGATTTTCGACACTAGCTTGTTGAATTCATTCGCTGTCTGGGGGAGAATTCTAGCGGTTTCAGATGCAGATGTCATGCACTACCTCTGATCGGTAGTTTTCCGAGGTTTCTCCGAGCATCACCAGGCGAATAGCGGTGCAGAACCCTAAGAAATGGGCCCGCGGTATTTCCTTCCTCTTCCTTGCCATTGTCCTTGTCATTAACTCACGCATATACACTCAACACTCACATTCAAATGCACTACACTACCACACTTTTTGGGATACGAGTTGGGAGCTCGGAGCTTGTCCCGACTGCAGAGGACCCCGCTGATAAGAGATACTTGGTTGTGGAAAATCCTCGCAAGCCAACGTAGGTCGGAGCCGGATCTCCCCAGCCAGCGGGGGAAGATCACCGCCACCTCCCGCGATAAAAAATATACATTACACTTACGGGACTAATGAGAGTAGTTGACGCGCCCGGAACCACTAATCAATCAATCAATCAGCCGGTGTGTAATGTTGAACACCCTGCACGTGTGCACGCTGCTATGACAAGAGTATCAATGAAGTTGTGCCACTAGATATCATTCAGAAAATATCTCTGCTCGCGCACTGACGTGCAGTTGCATGAATGAAGGTCACTTCCAACATATATGGACAAGTGTTCCAATGAAAATATGCAATCAAGTTGAATGTATTGACTGGATAGTATGCGGAAAAATCAACTGACTTCTGCGTGGTTGTTACGAATATATAATCTCTTATATAATCAAGGAATTTCACGTCTCGTCTGTACTAGACATTGAATATATACAGAAGTCGTGTAATTTGCATTGTGTATTAATATTAATTCTGTTTCTTTTTGCTAATTTATCAGCTGTTTAGTTTCCATCAAACACATCATGGAAAGGGATATACTGAAAATGTATTTGTTTTTCATTTTAGAGTCCACGTAATGAGTTTTCACATTCAAGTGCTCGCAAACTAGATTTCTTCAAAACTTGGTCATAGTCGTCAAATTGAAATATTGGCGTGGAAATACTTTATGTATACACTTATTATCATTTAGTTGTAAATGTCTTTCTGAACGGTACAAAATAGATGAGCAGAACGTTTGAGCAGGTTTCCACAAAATGTAGCATATAGAACAGAGCAACAGAGTACAGAAATAATGTAAGAACCTCCATAGAATAGAGCCAATGATTCAGAACATTAATACAATAAAATGTAAATGTACAAATTAATATTTTGTTAGTATGCAGAAAAATCAAATCAGTTCCTTCACTGAAACTGATTTTCTATAACTCGGGAACAAACATTTTTCAAATTTTTATTTTTCTAAAATAATAATTATTTTCTAAATTCTTGTTTCTAGTTTCTCAAATGTTGCTTTTTTAAAAAAAAAATTCTGGAACTCAAGAAAATGTGCTCAGATAATTTCATTCCCCACACGTCATATACAGTTTTTTTACTGTTTGTGACCAAATAAATAAATAAATATAATATCATATAAGCTTGTGTACATTGAAGACACACACACATATAGTTGAAGAACCAGCTGCTCTAAGAATAAAAACCAATATGAATAACAGTAAATTTCTCAAAAATAAATCAATTGCTTTCGCATCCTAAGTACATTTTGAATTAGGCACTAATTTATAAGCTTAAATTCCTTAGAATATTCCAATGCTATTTTTTGAAGATACGGATGGTTAGGCCGTTCAGGTGTCATATCAAATAACAGAAGTCAGAAATAAAATTTACGGTTAACTCATCAACCACTATTCATTAACTCCACATTGATTCTCATTATTCACAATGGTCATATTCACTTTTTACCACTTCACCTAATAATTCTGTTTCCTAAACGGCGAAGGACTTATTTAATCTAATGTTATAAATAATATGCTGATTCTTTTCACCTAAAATAACACACCTGCTCATGAAATCAGCATTTTTGTTTCTACCAATGGACATAACAGAATGTTTTACAATGTTTATATTTTTTCTTAATCGTTTATTTTCTTCAAGCGATGAAATCGCAGACGTTCTTGTGATGATGTCGATACGTTCTTTTTTGCATCACGTAATGCAGCGTCTAAAGAGTCTTTCTTTGCAAGTCAAAAATAAAAGCATGGAGAAAAGAGAGATCATTCTTTTTTGCGGGAGTTGAGGGGGAAGATGGATGATGGAAAAATGTCGGTTGCAAACATGCTCAAGTGCATAACTTCATGTACCTCCTTTCCTCTCAACTATTTTTCGATATTTTTTGTCAATTTACGGAATACGAGTTTCTTGTTCAAACAATCGATTCTTAATAACGGCTTAAGTTGCGAACATTGGAACACGTTACTTTTTCCCCTCCTTCTATCAATTAATAAAAAAACATTGTTCGGAAGCAGTTTTGTTAAGAAAATAAAACTGTATTATCTCTTTTAATTATAACGATGTGCTTTACAATGATCGTTAATTCATTTGCAGACTTATAGGAAGAACGTATAGTCTTGCATAAATGGTGTGCTTTAAAGATCGAGAAAGAATATCAAAGAGCTACTTTTCGAATTTATAAATCAAACATTACAAAAAAATGTGAAAAATTGACTTACATTTTTTTGAGAAAATGGAACATAACCATGAAATAATTGGATAATCTGCGTCTGTTAGTGTGGCTGTTCGTTTACTTACGGTTGAAACTTTTTGGTCCCCCATTTGTTTTAAGTGAGGTTCCTGCCATTCGCCGCATTTCTCGACAGGATGAATCGATTCCCACACTTTTTGCCGTATCCTTCCACAAAATTTAATTCTATAAAAGGTGATTTGGTGTGTTTCAATGTACTTATATTGGTGAAACATTCTGAACTTATATGAAATGTATCGAACAGACTAACGATAAAGAAATGTTTTTGTAAGGAAAAAAGTTAACAGAGAATTTCTATCGATACGTTTCGTGTAATTTTATGTGAGTAACGTTACATTTCGTGTAATTTTATGTGAGCTGATAGACGAACCAATCAACTACACAGTTTGCTTCTTATTATAAAGTAGAAAAACAAAAAATTAATAATAACAAGAAAATACCCGCCGGAGGCTAAATTCTAACCTAATAAATAAACAATATTATTCAAAGAAACAATTAACATGAGTTATGATCTTCAAACTTTCTTCGTCTTTTAGTACGTTATTTACGTTGTTTGTGACAAATACGACAATTCGCTCCGGCTCTAGTCTCTTTAGACTGTCCAGTTAGAGCATGAATAGGTGCATCACTCAGACATGCCAATTATTGCAGGTGCATAGATAATATTTACATGACAATGGATTGTCAACAAGTGTTGCAACTGAAGATATGAATATCCTGTAATGAGCATAACTGTTTCTTGACCGGTTTTCCTTTGCTCAATCTTCTACGTTTTACGTAACATTTAACACCTCTATCCTTTTTTTGCTAGTTTTCTTGATCCTTGTTCGACAAAATTATGTCTTTTGAGGGTTTTAGGTTGCTCACAAGTAAATAGAATTTTTGAACTTACATTTCAACAAATATGCACTACAATGTTTGAAAAAAATAAAAATAGAAATTAACAACTAAGAATATTCAGAAAGGGTCCTCCAGAACAATACATAAAACATTTGAAGTACAAAACACGTTTAAATTAAGAAATATTTGAACACCTTATACATCTAATTAAGGAGGATGTTGTAGGTCTTTAAAATATTTTGATTTGAATCGTGTTTTACAAAGAGTGTACAGACGAGTGGCTGTATAATATGAAAGAGAAGAGTAGAATCGGAAATAATTTTTAAGAATCCAAGTTTTAGAGGTTCAATAGATTATTCTTATAAAATTTGTTCATTTCTGATGTACCGTGGAGTTTTCAAAACTTTTCTCAAGAATTTGTTTTGCAGTACTTCCAGTTTTCGAAGGTTGGTTTTCACAGCCTGCCCTTATTGGGCCGCAAACATTACTTACCTCATTTTGGTTTACTAATTTCCAAGTTCAAATTAAAATGTTTTCCACCCTTCATGCATGTAAAGCAGTATTTCCTTTGACTTGCTTTGACTTTGAAAATATGAAGAATTTGTAGAAAAAATGAATCTAAATATTCATGTCAAATGAATCCCGCAACATTCGGGCAGCATTATTAAAATCTATTTAGTTGAATAACTCCTATACGAGGCGTTCTACAGCCTTAAAATCTGGAAGTTTGAAGCCAAAGGCCACAAAAAAACGTCCGTCTCACCGTAATCTATAGGACGAGAGCTTCTTGGACATTCTATTACATTTTGCTGTTCCGGCGCTTCTCGATACTCTCCCACCTGTTCATAGACGTGCAGAATCTGCAACTGTTTGTGAAATGAAACTAATTATTTGATATTCTTGGCGATTAAATTGCACGGGTGTGACTCTCAGTTCAGTAATAAAGCTAAATAATATTCCAAAGATTAAGGTTATGCTTGCCGGTCTTGTAATTTTGCATGGACAACTATAAGTAGCTTTCTCGAAAGCAAAAATATTTTCTAAAATGTTTGTGACTATCAAAGAAAGTGAAAAGCTAACTCTCAAGGAAGGTTGTATAATTACTTCAAATGTTTTTAACGAAGTGCTGTGAATTATTCCAAGAACATGTCTATAATACTTAACAAACCTTTACTCAAAATTTGTTTGAAATATCAATTTCATTGTTCTTTTTTTTCTTTAATTCTATGAGTACATTTGAAGTTACCTTTTCAATTTTTTAAAACAAATAAACACGTTTCATTAACAACTTCGCCTCTTAATATGAAAAAGAAAAGATTGGGAAAAGGGTGGAATTAAACTAGAGTTCTCGCACGGGTACGCTTGTTTAATCATTATCCTGAATTCCCGAAACGCTCGTGATAGTATTTTTTATAATTTATCACCCAAGATCTCACATACTTTTCTTTAGAATGATTGGTTCATCATAGCAACCTAATGTATACGAGTTGAAACGATGACTGAGCAGTGTCACGACTGTGATGTAACTCAGAGTCAACAAATGTGAAGGGGGGCAGTAGACCACATCGCTGCCCACCAAAATTGAGGAGCTCTTCATCTCGAGGACCAGCCACCGAGCGAGAACCGCTACTTATGCGGGATCCGCTTTTGATGACAGACAAAAATAGTGGAGAAATTACCAAGCGTTTGTAATTCTCCGAGTCACGAACAAACAACGCTTCGAGCACGGAGGTCCCTTGAATAGACTCCAGCAAGCGACAATGGCTTTTGGGGGAGCGGACGCGCCACAGGCCCGAACCCTTGTACGAGCTGCCCACCCAGTTGTGCAATAATAAGACAAAGGGCCCTGGCCAAGATTTCAAGACAGTCCGTATCTCAATTTTTTTCGTTTCCATATTATTTAAAACCTACTTTTTTGTTGAATGTAATTTATGAATATGCAAATAAATGAACATTAACTGTTTAGTACATTTGTATTTGTGAGCATTGAAGTAAAATTTGTTGGTTTTGTAATCCTGACTGTGCATTATTACAACAAACGCATTAAAATCTTAACTAAAATGTATTAACTATTATACTTCAGGAAAACATAAAGCAATTTTCAAACAATAACATTCCTGAGAAAGGATGCTTATTTCCCTAGAAGGTATTTTCTTTAATGTGATCTATAGCAAAAATATATATAAAGTAGTTGACATTTTTTCAGATATACATACTATACTGAAAAAAATGCTGCAATTGCTGAGATATTCTTGTCCCGAAGTATCACATGGAACTTTAACATTAATTAAAGGTTGATTTTCCTTGTCCAATATGTTCTCACAGTTGCTATTGTTTTAATGCAAATAAATAATAAATAAATGAGTAAATAAATACATGAATTAAAACCGCTACGACATTTTTTGTTGTAAATTTTGTTTAAAAAAGCAATATTTCATTCCTGAGCAATATTTAAAAATTTCTTGTTGACATCTAAAAAGGAAGGAAAATTTCTGAAATGTGACATTTGTTTTCAATCATTACTAGTTTTACTTATAGGTATTAGTATTTGAACTCTACACCTATTTTGTAAATCAGTAGTTACATTCATTACGCATTGTTCAAAATTGCATGAATTTAAAGTTAACAAAACTTGTGATCTGTGTGACCAGCCCGCGTTCGGACGCGCCACTCCAGATATGCGATACCCCGAGCCGCGAGACCCGGACAGTGCCGGGGCAGTTACCCGCGTGAGGGCAAGTTCAGAACTCTGGCGCCCGCAGGCTATCCCGGAATTGCCTCTCTTGTAACGCAGACTGCGAGCTCGGTAGTTCCACGTGCTGAGGACGAAATTACCCCACTGCATTAGTATTCAGTGGATCCAGTAACCAGTTGGATGACTCGCGAGCTCATTTAACACTTTGATATTATAAGATTGAACATAATATTATACCATAATATTCGTTTAGCATACCATAATAGTATACCACTATATTAGATTAACATTTTTATCAGCTTGCTACGAATATTCTTATTGCGTCCGTTTTGTTCTGCATCTCTTATGATATAGGTTCGGAAAAAATTAGAATGCATTCTTCTGACTGAAAAGTAATTATAATGAAAACAGATAAATAGATGTGTTCTTGTGGAATCTAACGTGTCTTCGGTTATGTGAATAATAAAGTAATTTATTAACCCACGACAAACTGCATAGTTTTCTTTTATTTAAAAGAAATCGTTGCGTCATCGTTGAACGCGTCCCTGTACCCATTTTGGGCGTTTAGCGCTGGTATGGAGTAATCCTCCGTTATTATTTTGTCTAGTCTTGTGACGTCGCAGTCAGTCAGCGCCTTTTATCCCTTCGGTCAGGGGTTCGGCGCCTTTAGAAGTCGGAGTTCCTAGACGGTCACCCAACCAGGAACCCGCGAAGTCTCGAATTCGCTCAACCCCCCTGACTACACGGAGCGTATAAGCGATTTCGGCTAGCGATGCCGGCTGCGCGCAATGGCATAATGACAGACCGAGCAAAGTGGCTCAGGGCATAGAGCGTTGACGTCACATACGGGAGGCCTGGGTTCAATTCCCATGTCGACCATCCTGACCGACGTTTTCGTGGTTTCCATGCGAATGCTGGAATGGTTCTACTAAAAGGCCACGATTGCTGAATTCGTTAACTATGTGAAGTCACGAAGGTGAAACGGATTCGAGACATCGTGGGTTCCTGGTTGGGTGACCGACAAGAGCCTCGGGATCTAAAGGCACCGAGGCCAATTGCCCCTTTACGGGACATGTAATGGATAAATGCAAATACAAAATATAGGCAGAGGGCATCTCTCTTACATCATTAAGGGCAGACGAGCAGGGGCGCTCAGCTCGCATTCCGGTGGCAGCGGCGGCACGTTCCGAGCGAGCGGGCGCGAGAGGACGCGAGAAGGGGGCAATGACGGAGCAGCGCCGGGCGGCCGGATAAGGAGCTGGCGTGCTGGTGCCGCGAGGCGTCGCTGGCAGCGAAAGCGCCCGCTCCTGTCCGCACATCTCTTCCCCGATGACGAGGCATCTGCCTTCTGCAGCCTCTTCACTCGTCCCCCTCCACATCACTCACCTTCTGAGTTGGTTCCGAGGCAGCATGACCGATGTGTCTGCAGCGACTCTGACCGGGAGGTCATAGAGTTCAAGTCGCATCGATGGCGGATTTTCAATACTCGCTACATAGCTAGATCGACTTCAGCCGCTGTCTGGAGGAGAATTCTAGCGGCCGGTTGGTCTGATCGGTAGTTTGGCATGGTTTCTAGGATAAATACCAAACTAATGCTGGAAGAGTACCCTAACAAACAGACCATGAACTGCTCGCGATATTTCCCCCTTCTCCTTGTCCCCTCTTCTTACGCACACCCACATACACTGAAATGCACTACGCTACCACACGTCAGGCAACTAGTTGTGAGCTTAGAGCTTAACCCGACTGGGGAGGTGTCCCGCTTGGGGAGATACCTAGAGGGAAAGAAGCCCGCAATCATATGCGAGGTGTAGGTCAGTGCCGAATCTCCTTCGAGCGTGGGAGCAACTCCGCCCCTTATCGAGATATAACATAAACGAGGTTAATGAACTTATCAATTGACGTGCCCGGAAACATAAATCAATCAATCCTGCTCACTTTTCCTTTTGCTAACATTTTTTTTTGCCACCACCAGCGAAGTTAAGAGGCAGAGAATGCGTTGCATCCCTCAAGGAAATATTACTTTGTTGGAAAACCTGTGCTTGATCGTAACCTAGGATTGTATGAGTACTGTCATCTTGAGCTTGTGTTACTATTTGGTCATACTCATTTCTGTGAAATAAAAGAATCAGCTTCATTGGCCCCTGAGTGCCATTACTTCTCCTCTAAAATTAATTCTGGCCGTGTTCATGTTAATAAGCTTTCCAGGTGAAACTTAAAACGTAGATCAGTTTTATTTATTATGTATTTTTTATAAAATTTGAAATTACATCTACTTTATTCTTCAAGATATACAAGTTCCTCAAAAGGTTTGCTCTTTCAAAAAAATCTTTAGCTCAAAGTATGTTAAATCCACTACAAGTACCTCCAAAAAAGTGTACAGTCAATAGTCTCCGTATATTGTATGGCATGAGCAATGACAATGGCAACAAGCAAGAATAAATCCTTCGGTTCACTTATTTTTATTATATTTTGGTTTGAGATTCTCATTCGTAGGGAAGATGGGTTACATTACTCATCAAAATCACGTGAGCATGTTTCTTCAGAAGAATTGTGGTATGTTGAAGAATATTGGTATGAAGAAGAGTGGCATTTCAATCAGACTTTGGCGAAAGCCTAATTATTACTTTCTATCGATTAATATAATTATTTAAAGAATTTAAAACGTTCATTTCATACCAATTTCCATTTTAGCAATAAATACCGTTTAATGAGATCGACTCGTTAAAATCTCGAATACAAAGACGAGTGTTGGCGAAAAAATAATCAATCGTAATGTAAAAACATTTTCTGGCATACTTTCAGTGGAAATTTAAATTAAAGGAAATTATTACACAAACAATATTGAAAAGAATAAAAAGTTTAATATGACACATTTTTCGATGAATATTTTCCACTAGTCATTGCTTCTTAGTGAACCAGTATTTAGCCTTCAAGTGGTCGAAACAGGCAAACTTCAAAGCATCATTCTTGCTCCTATATTCATTAACTCATTCGTATTACCACGTCATTAAAGCTTGAGCAGTCAGATACAATTCAGCAATTCATAAAGACGAGCAGAAACTTACCTAAGTGACACGAGACATTTCAACAGGTTAAACCCAGTGTCTAAAGGAAGACCCTCCCGGAGATACGCGATTCGTAACACTATGAACGGCACACTTGTACGGCTGCAGAGGCGGCTAATCTTCACGGCATATCACGCAACACGGGCGAAACACAAGGAAGTAAGCAGATATCCACGCCTCAGAGTAGCATGAAACACCAACTTTCTCATTCCTTTTATGGTTACTATGTATTAATCTTCATCTTTGCCCCTACACATTTCAGTATTTACATACACGGTTTACACATTCATGCTTTACTCATGCATACATTTATTTTCATGAAAGATAGAGCTGAAAGAAGTAAACGCACTTTTGAGATATCTCGATTTGCAATCACATAACAACTCTATCCAAGTCGCACAAGCGTAGTAACTTCTTCAGAATGAATATGCATGCTAAACTGAAAATCCTTTTTTCTAAACATTTGCGAACTTACACATATGAGACTTTATATGATTGCACGCACCTATTATTCAAAATTAATTGTCTGGAATCTGAATATTCTCAAACACGAACTCCAAAAAGTTAATTAAAAAATCAGGACACAGATAAAAATCCGCCAAGAAATGGTTACTCATTAAGAACCATGGCTGGTTTCGTTGATTCACGTAAGTCAGAATGATGCAAGTCGGAGATTCGAGTAGGATCACTCTTGCCTTTGTAAAGCTGAGGCCCGGGTCTGTTAACCAACGCTCTTTTGTTTCGATTGAAAAGCATTATAAATCCACTGAAAGGTCCTTTATTAAAACGAACGACTTCTTCGAAGATGAAAACGCGTTTTTTTTTCAAATGTGGAAATGTGTCGTTGTGTCAACACCACACCCACCCGCTTTCTTCCAGTAGCGTTGCGTGACGTACCGTGCACTCGCGCGTGGTCGGGCGTCGGTGTTTGTCCGCCTGTAGCGCTCGCGGCACGCATTCTAATGAATCGTGCGCGTCGTCTGTGAGGAGATGTTTTCGACGGAGGCGGCCACGCGTCAGGGAAAGTGTGAACGCCGCCCCCGCGCTCGCCGGAGAAGCTGCGAACGCCCCAGGCGTCTCGCCCCCCACCCCCCGGCCGAAAGTGACGGCCGCCGCGGCGATGACAGAGGAGGTGACACTGAGGAGGTGAGGGGGAAGGTCGTTGAACCGGAACGGATTCGTCGATTGGAGTCGGAGAATCTTCCTTCTTCCTGTAGGTTGACCCGTGATGTAGTGGTCAGATCGCTTACCTCTGGGGTACCGGGGTTAAAGTTCTGGGCGATCCACAAGGAATTTGTGATGAACAAAGTGGGGTTCGAACCAACCCATCCACCTGTCTAAAATGTGGAGGAAACTTATCAACTTCATACATTATCCTCGATTGTTTAAGCCTCCAAAATCTACGAAATTGTCTTGGCATCAAAAACGAAGTTTATGAAATATTTAATTCTATTGAAGGTTGCAAGTCAATTTTAACTAATATTAATATTACTAGATTAGATAAAATTATCTGAATTATTGTAAAATTTATTGTACTTCATATTTCTTTTATTGTTATTATTTCTGTTTATTCTAATTTATAAAATGTATCTCTGGTATAAATCAATAGTGGTCGCTAATGACCACAGAAGTTTTTAAAGCGACCTAAAATAAATAAATTATAAAAATATAAAAAAGTAGGTGCGCGGTCATTCATTCCATAGCATTAATGTCACCCAGTGATCAACTGTCAAAAAACATACATCCGAAGTATAGGCAAAAAGGCTTGGTGCTGAGGATCACAATAAAGTTATGGTTTTCCTTCTTCTATTGCTCTACAGCTCAATTAGACCCTTGATCTCACAAACGCTTCTCCTTTGGTCTACTGCTTGGACCTGTGCTCTACTGTTTCAGAAGCAAATACAGAAATCCTCCAACTTTCCAAAATGAGATACATAGAAAAATCAATGCGCCCTAGTTTATGTGCACTTCATAGTTGGGAACTCAAAGAACTCTTTTCTGTGAGGCTTAAACTTATAATTATTTCCTAATCTTTCACAAATTTGCAACCCTTGTCCAAAAAGTAGCAAACAAATCTGTGAATACTTTTATAAAACAAATTGCCACAACAAGCAGTATCCAAACAACAATATTATACATACAGTTATATCCAGCTAATTATTACTAAATAAATGTATAAATCTTATCTGTAAAGGTATAACGAGGATCTGAAGATCAGTGACCTACATTTTAAACATATTTTAAAATGTTCTATTTCTTATTTAATGTAATTTTAAATTTTGTTACAGACTTTGAACTGTATGGAATTCCAATATATTTTTTATGTTCAAACATCTTGGCATGGCAGAATTTGACGGAAGTAAACAACCAATTGTAGCAGCAGGTAGAATCGCCCGATTGCATCCGGCGGTCAGTTTTCTCTCACACCCGCTTCTCAGTTAACCCCCTTTCACTTTCCCACTTCACCTGAGAAGGCACATGTCGACTACACCCCGGCCGTTTTTTGTTTGTTTCTTGTAATTTTTGTTGTTGTTTTATTTCGGAGGAGAAGGAATAAACAATTTAGTAACGTTTCCATTCATGAGTAACGCAAACAGATGTTTTCGCACCAATCAAGAGAAATCTTCGAACATACATGAACGTGGGAGAATAATCGGAATTGCAATATTATGTTATTTTTGTATCCAACTAAAATATAATTATTTTAATTCTGAATTCCGTAGTAGTTGCAGATATCTTGTGGTATCTCCCATTATTTTAATTCTGCGTATTCAAGGCATGAGCATTACTCAATTGACCTCTTTGGAGCAGTCCTCGTGATTCGTAGAAATCCATTTCAATAAATTAAGGCTATTCAAGTGTATTTTTAATTTTTAAATAACAAGCTTTCCTTACTATCTGTACTTTCTATCTGCGGACATACAATACAAAATGAACAACCGTAAAAGAGGCATTTGTTCAGTATCTCTTTCATTTTCTTCAAATTTGAAAGCGAGAGGGCCGTCTTTTGAAACTGCAACTCGGCGCGAACTCTTCCTTTTGCCCACAAGAAAAATGGTATGGTTCGGACTTTTCTATGGAAATAGGCAAAAGGCTTAGGGAACATTGCAAAGGATGCAATCGGGATACGTCCAGCAGTATAATTCTGAAATTGCTATCCAGAAAGTGGTATCACCCGATTTTTCTTCTTAAGTATTGTCAAAAATAGGCAACAGACTGGACTGGAACCTAGAATCTCCCAATACGCCAAGTGGTAAAAGCGGACTTGCCGCTACTTGCACTTACACATTCGAGAAATCTGACGAAGAGCTGTTTATTTGTTTGTACCTATTGTAATTATATTTATCATTTTTATGCTGGCTCGTCCTGCTTTTTTTCATTTTATTCTTGAAAAATATATGCTCGGTTATTCTTCTACCTATCATTTTGTATGTAGAAGGTGTTGCGGCGGCTTACATCTGTGTATCATTCTACTTCTGTTGTTTGTCAACAATGTCATTGAAGTCCAATTCCGTATTGTTCAATTATTTTAATAGTAGTTTAATTACATAAATTATCTTGTTTAATCTAAACGATATCGATCGTGTTGAATTCTCGTTATATACTAAAAAACAATAAATATTTATACTTCTTTTCTTTCAATTCTACAATCTAAGATTGTATTTAAAAGTATAATTTACGTTTAAAGTGAATTTATGTTTGGATTTTTGTCACATTCAATAAATTATTTCATCTGACACAACTTGATTTACGGCCTTTCCACTCTAATATTAAAAAGTCTCAAATACTTTTAAAGGTTGCGCCGGCTGTGCTTGTGGCACCTGCCACAGCGAACGAAGCGAAATATTCCGCTCCTACGACAAGGACGGGGCCACCGCGCTGCGCCGGCAAGAGCGGGGCGACAGTTGATGCAGTGACGGCGCCGGCGCCGGCGCGGAGATGGGGCTGGAGCGAGGGTGAGGGTGAGGGCGAAGAAACGGAGACGGTGTTTGTTCCGGCGCGCGCTCGCTAGCTGCTGGGTGAGAGGGCCTGTGGGGGCGGTGGCGGGGGCGGGGCAGTTGTGTGCTCTGCGGCCACCCGTGATCCTGCGCGTCATGGGGAAAAGTCGGCTGCCCCGAGCGGACGGGCCCAGAGAAGCTTCGTTGCATTTCGCCCGCATGAATACGTTTCCCGCTCATCGCCAAGTTTCTGTAACGCGACTGTGCGTTCGACCCAGATCCTTCGTTCAGAGTTATATTGTGTTATGGACTTGTACGTTATAAAGTACATGAATGTAAAGATGAACCCTCCCTGAATGCGTTTCTAAACGAATTAGTAATTATAAAAATACTATATTTTATTGAATATACATTTTTGAGACTTTATTCTCCAAGCATTTAAAACGTGACTACTGAATTACAATAATTCAAAATTTCTTGTGATCAACCAACGGATTAATGCATTGAAGAATAACTTTAAAATAGTGAATAATGTTTTCTTGAGTTACTGAAACGTACTAATAATTTATTATATAGTTTTAATACTGTAGCTTTGTAAAAAAATGTGGAGTATGAGCAATGAAGAAAGCAAAACTGGAACACACCTTAGTGTTTAGAACAATAACTATAATCATTCGTTTCAACTAACGTCAATATTGGCTTTCTCCTCGCGCAAACCAACAAGGGTGTTAATACGAACGTTCATCATTTGTTGAAGGTCGGTAGGTGAAAAGGAAAAAGCACCTTCTGCAAAAAAATATAGACATGTTAGAAGACACTTAAAAGGTACTTGAAAAGAAACTTTCTACGCGTCGTTACAGGAAGAATTGTGAAAAGGTAGTAAGTAACTTTAGAAGGTTTTCAAAATCTGCCACACACCCGCCTTTGTTTTATATTTTATCAGAGAAATGTAAGTAAAATATTTTTCGTGAATGAAACTAAGGTATTTTCTTGTTTTCTAGGAACAAAACAGTTCATAATTTGGTTCGAAAATAAATATGTTCCCCCTTTCTGTAATTATGTACATTATGTTCTTCATTTAAAAAAATATTTCTTTCTCTTGTGAATGTCAAATTTTGGAAAATGGATGTATGCACATTTCTCTCGTCTTTTATATGTGCAGTTCCCAATATTTTGTTTTAAAATGAATAAATTTTCATAATTGACTAATGTTGATGTTAAAGTGAACTTTTCACCCGCCAGAAAACACTAAGAAGCAAGAAAAACAAAAGCGTTTACATCTATTTTTAAATTATTTTATAAAGGTTAAAATATTTTTAAACAATATTTGTCTAAGGTTGCATATTAATTTTTTTGAAATAACATAATAGAAAAAAGTGTTGCAACCTTGTGCCATGAACCCGCACGTTTTCATGAATATGAAACCACTGTGTCTTATCAGCAGTTTCACGGCAGTCGGAGCCTGCCAGCAACGACGTGCACGTTCGGCACCGTGAAAGCACAGCTCATCATACTGCACCGCACCCCTGCACGTCGCCATCACTTCGGGCGACCGCGCCCCGCCGGCTTGCCACCACGCCTCTTCCCTCTTCGACCATCCCGCCTCCCCGCACGTCATCTTTCTGCCACTGTGCCCCGCCGTTCCCACGCCCCGACACCCGCTGCCCGGCCGTCCCGCCTCCGTCGACCCGCCGTCGCAGACTATCCGCCGCCCTGTAGCCCCGGCGTCCCGCCTCCCTGTCGACCCGCCGTTTCAATCCGTCGCCCCGCCCTCCCGCCTCCCTGACACCCCGCCGTCAGTCTGTCCGTCGCCCCGCTGCCGTGTCGCCCCGCCTCCCTGGCACCCCGCCATCCCGTTTCCCTTTGACCCCGCCGTCTCAATCTATCCGCCGTCCCGCCTCCCTGTCGCCCCGCCGTCGCACAGTCTATCCGCCGCTCCACCGCCCCGCCGCGCCTCGCCGGCTCGCCGCCGCACCGCTCCGCCCCCTCCCCACCCACGCCGCACCGCGACGACACCGCCGCCTTTTTTTTCTTCCTTCCGCTCTTCCTTTCTTCCTTCCGCGCTCCTCCCACCCGGTGACGGCGCGGCGCTCGTCTTCAGCCCGGGGCGCCGGAGAAAGTGCGGCGGTGGCGGTGGCGGTGGCGGTGGCGGCGGAGGCGGCACACGAGAAAGTCAAGGCGTCCCCGTGTTGCTCCTTTCCTCGCCACGGCCGCGCTCTTACGCAACGTGCCGTACGTTTCCCCTGCGCCCACGGCGGCCGCGCCCCGTCCTCACCCTCGCCCCGCCCCCCCCCCCCGCCCTCCTGCCTTCGTTTGTTGCTCCGCTTAGTTCGCGTCCCTGGTTGACGCGTGCGGAGCGTCTGTAATGCAAAACATCGACCTTCGGCCAACTTTTTTTGTGTGCTTCGTTGTAATACACTGAATTAAATGTGCATTTCTCTGAAATCTTTTGGGTTCTTATATTGATTTAGAATTTTAGGTCATGATTTTTTGTTCACAGATTCATCGTTTCTCACTTTCATTATAGTTTCAAGTAAAGTCATATATTCTTCGAGAATTGTTACACTCCTGAGGTCATTTGTTGGTTATGATCACGTTTCACAACATCTTCTCTTATTTATTGCACTGTTCCTTAGTTGTTTTTTGTCTTTCACTTCACTGTGTGACTACATTACTTGTAACTGCATGTACGTTCCTTCTTTTTATCTCTGAACGATCAGTTAACGTAAATGTGTCTTCCGGTTAGATATTTCCTAGATGCATGCTTCATGATGAGCTCTTTTTAAGA
The DNA here is from genome assembly GCA_031308135.1 of Acheta domesticus. Classification (NCBI taxonomy): domain Eukaryota; kingdom Metazoa; phylum Arthropoda; class Insecta; order Orthoptera; family Gryllidae; genus Acheta; species Acheta domesticus. The sequence goes on along the minus strand of JAHLJT010003656.1, from coordinate 109,574,546 downwards.
CAACTTTCTACGTTTATGGTTTCGGTATTTCTTCTTAGTCGATTAGTCCTCCATTATGATGTTCATTTTCTCAACATCTCCAATCTCAAATTTCACTGTCTCTCACAATATATTTCCGCATATAACTTACATTTTCGTTACATAACTCATTGCCTTCTAGCTGAAGATGAGTTTGGTGATAATTATGGCTTCAAAATCTTGTACTTCAAAAAATATATTAGAAGAAATTTCCTGCTTTTAGTGAAATTTTATGCAATATAAACATTTATATGATGTTTACTTATTAATTTGTATCTTAACATCATCTTCTTTTTTCTGAAAAGAAGAATTGTCTTCAAAATACCTATAACAACAACAATAATAATAATAATAACAATAACTGCAATATAATGATAACACCTACCAACAATACATTTGTAACAGGGTCCTTTTTGCTATGTGATATTTGGGAGAAAATTTTCGCCATCATAATATGATGTATTATTTTTCATGAAACTCTAACCAACGGCAAAGTTATATGAAAAAATATATTAAAATACATTCCTGTTCTTTATCATTACTTTCAAACATTAATATAAATTTAACTTTTGTAAATCATATTCAATGAACAAACAATTATAATCATTCTTACTCAATTTCTTTATGACTCTCCGCCCACCATTTCTAAGTCCCGTGTACCAAACTGCGCGCATTCACACAAGAAACACCTTATGAGACCCACGTCTAGTCGTTTATACACGTTCTTCCACCGGTTTCCCAACTTGTGCGTTTGTTTTGTGAAGAGTAGAATGGAAAGGGTAAAGAATGACGAATGGGCAGGTCGCAGTCCGAGGCCCTTTGGTTACTACACAGCTTCATCATTCACTTAAAAATGGTCCAAGTGGACCATGGAAACGACAAATCAAAACAATGTGTTCAGAACTCTCTTTCAGAAAGTGGCTTCTTTCGTCCAAATTATGGATTTGGATTGAGACTACGCCCCTACAGGGGGTCGATACCGAAAAATTGATTGACAGCAAAACGTGTCTGCCTGTCTGTGATCAACAACAGCGCCTAAATCTTTCAGCCGACTTCCTTCAAAATTGATTATCCTCATTCGATTTACGGGAAATGAAGGCCCTGAGGGCTTGAAATATATATATATATATATATATATATATATATATATATATATATATATATATATATGAGGGAACTTCACAAGAGGCCACATTTACATTTTCACTTGTTGCAGTTTGAAGTGTAATTTTCGAAAAGTCAAAGATTTCAAAGAAAATGAGATTTATACCACTTTTTAAGTGGTTTTTACGTTATCCGAGGAAAAAGTTTAATAAAAATAATTGAAGCCATTTTTGAAAAAAATATGTTTAGGCTTTATGTAAAGTACCTCCAAAAATCAAAATATCCGTTTCAAACTCGCATGATCTCAAGTTCGTATTGATCGATATTCCGTAATGAATTCCATAAAGACGTATCTTTAAATAAGATTGTGTTAATTTTTTCGAAAATGTGAGTAGTTTTTCTGTAATTGGGCGTAAACTATAAGTAATTTTTAAAATAAATGAACTTTTTTCACCAAAACCGCTCCAATTTTTTAATTTTTTTCTACGCATAGAAGAAGGGATGATTAAAAGAGTAGCACGGGTCTCATTTCGTTGAACTCTCTTACTTTTTGAAAATTGAAAATTAATAAATAATGCGAGAAAGTATATGCTGTTTTAGCCCCACCATTTTATGTTATGTAACTTCTTCTTCCCATTACCTCATTAATAAATGGCCATGTTTCTAGATGGTAACAACGGTGGGCAAAGGTGTATTCGGGAACTGTGTTTGAGTGTTCTTGCGAATTCTGTCATCTTCAGAAAGTAGATGAGAGTGGACAGCTGTAAGAGCTTTCAAGAAAACGACACAAATGGGTGACTTCCTCAGTGCCATTAGGTAATAGCTTGCGTCCTCTGTCCTGACCCTACGCTTCTTCCATTTGGTTTTATTTATCTCCGCTTCCAGACATACTCAACTCGGAACATGTTATTAGTTGTCCCAAATGAATTTCGTATTCACGAGTTGAATATAATAAAAGAAATTGTAGATAAAGTAAAGATAAAAACGCGCAACAACTATTCGCCAAACGTTTCAATCTTAGATTTCTACTCTCCGTTCCATCTGCTCAGTTCAACCCACAAATTAAATCGTCAAAATCTGATCGCACTATAGTAAGTACTTTATTGATAGGAAGTACGTATTGACGTATTCTAGTCATAAGCTTAAACCCTTAATTCGTATTAATTTCTAAATTTAAAAAATAATTACATAATATTGAGGGATCATAATTGTTCATTTTTGAGCTATTTGGTCCAGTAGCTATCTAGCCGAAGAAATAGGGCTTGGAACTGAAATTCAAATTTTCATGGAAATAGTTGTTCAACATTAATAGCTTGTTAAAGGAAAATCGCTATTAACAAGGGGCAATTGTGAATGTTGTGGGGTCAATCCATTTTAGGTGGTTCAGCACTGGTCGCTCGACCATCTTGAAAAAAGTTCATATTTTGTACATAAATTTCCTTATGTTTTGGCTGTTCAAAACCATCTTTAACTTTTTTATTGTACCTGGTTTACAAATGGCGGTCATTTTTGTTTCGCGCCGTGCGCCATTTTTCGCATTCGCAGACATTTACTCTTTCCTACGTTACCCAGCTCTAGGTTGTTCTAGCATTCTAGAATAAAAAGCATTCGATTCAGCATACTCTGGCCTGCAAATGGAAATATTATTTACCCATTTTCTATGTTTTTATTTGGGAAATATTTGCAACGAAATCTATGGAACGCGATTGAACGAAATACGATTTTCAGAGAGTAGTTTCTCAAAGAAGGAATATAATCTAAGCCTTAACTTTTTCTGTGCTTTTACACACAACAGTATAGTTACATTTTGTAAAATATTATTGGTATATAACGTACCCCTTAAGAATTACATCCTCTTGAAAATTGGAATTTTGGATTTTTTCCCAATTTTGAACTGTAATATCTCTGTTGGGGGACCAGATAAAAATCTAAAAATTGCACACATGCCAGACCGCTATCATACCAAACTTCATCAAAAATTACAACTTTTAGATTTAATTCGAAGTATTTTAAAAAAATTGAAAACTCACGAAAAAAAAGGCTTTATTTCCCCCTTGAGGATACTTTGTGCCAAGTAGTAATCACTTTATTTTGAAGCTATTTTAAACTCAACTCTACATTGATTTAAAATAATTAATTCTACTTAATAACTAATATACATAAAAGTGGCCTAATATATAATTTTCAATATTACGTACAGTTCACTCTGAAACATAATTACAATTTGACATCTACGTCATTAACTGAAAATATGGTTATCTTGATTTTGAAATCTGAACCGCTTAAAACAAAAATTATTTATAAAATACAACAAATAAATAAATTCAGCGTTTTGTTTATGTTTTCGCGTTTAAATTTGCCATTCTGTTTACCATTTCTGAAGGTTTCTGCAGAAATACGGATGGTCGCACCGTATTTCTGATTGAACATAACGTGACTGAATTAACAGAAAATGCAAGAGAATCAGCGGATATTAGGCCAGTGCAGTTTAGGAAAGTAGAGTCGAAACTACTGATAAACATGACTTCCGCACCTATGATTATTTCTTAGAATATCAACAACCGAAGATTCGTGCACCTGACAGAACCAATGTGGTGAGCTGAGGACTTAGCACACTTTCCAGATCACACAGGCTTTTGAATCGTTTTCTATGAGTTTATGGCTTGAGGGTTGTCTTCCCTTTACGTCAAAACGTGTTAATCTGTGCCTTTGTGTTCAGTTGTGTGACTGTTTATGAAAATGGAGTGTGAATGCTGTGTAGGTGAAATTACTAATGAAGTTGGCCATAAAACGTTATGATATTTTTCCTAAGGACATTACGTCAATTGAAGAATTTGGTGTAGAGGAGAATGTTGTTTTCTTTAAGGAATAACTGGGATATCACATCTCTCTGTAAGTATCAAGACATACAATACGTACAAAAATTTGATCTCTTTGGCCAGTCTTTTTCAAATCCTTGCAAAAATCATAAAAAGGCTTTATGAAATGCTTTGACAGAAATAACTTTGGCTCGCACAAAGTTCGCACAAATAACAAGAAAAAACTTTTTCAGACAATCTTATACTAGGGAAATGATTGTGTCCATCATGTTATTCTAAAATTCAGTTGCGATCATTGCATGTAAGGAGTACTGTGCAACTGTTCGTATCTCTGCAGAAACATTCGAAAATAGTAAGTAGAGTGGCAAATTTAAACGCGAAAACATAAACAAAACGCTGAATTTATTTATTTGTTGTATTTTAAAAATAATTTTTTTAAGCAGTTCAGATTTCAAAATCAAGATAACCATATTTTCAATTACGGACGTAGATATCAAATTGTAAGTTTGTTTTAGAGTAAAGTATACGTAATATTGAAAATTATATATTAGGCCACTTTTATGTATATTAATTACTTAGTAGAATTAATTATTTTATTTCAATGTAGATTTGAGTTTAAAATAGCTTAAAAATAAAGTGATTACTACTTGGCACAAAGTATTCTCAAGGGGGAAATAAAGCCTTTTTTTCGTGAGTTTTCAATTTTTTTAAAATACTTCGAATTAAATCTAAAAGTTGTAATTTTTGATGAAGTTTGGTATGATAGCGGTCTGGCATGTGTGCAATTTTTAGATTTTTATCTGGTCCCCCAACAGAGATATTACAGTTCAAAATTGGGAAAAAATCCAAAATTCCAATTTTCAAGAGGATGTAATTCTTAAGGGGTACGTTATGTACCAATAACATTTTACAAAATGTAACTATAGTGTTGTGTGTAAAAGCACAGAAAAAGTTAAGGCTTAGATTATATTTCTTCTTTGAAAAACTACTCTCTGAAAATCGTATTTCGTTCAATCGCGTTCCATAGATTTCGTTGCAAATATTTCCCAAATAAAAACATATAAAATAGGTAAATAATATTTCTATTTGCAGGCCAGAGTATGCTGAATCGAATGCTTTTTATTCTAGAATGCTAGAACAACCTAGAGCTGGGTAACATAGGAAAGAGTAAATGTCTGCGAACGCGAAAAATGGCGCACGGCGCGAAACAAAAATGACCGCCATTTGTAAACCAGGTACAATAAAAAATGTTAAAGATGGTTTTGAACAGCCAAAACATAAGGAAATTTATGTACAAAATATGAACTTTTTTCGAGATGGTCGAGCGGCCAATTAATTAAATTCTGGACCACTTAAAATGGATCGACCCTGGGAGAAATGAACAGAAATAAAGAACCATGGCTTCAAGTTTGTCCCTTCCGCGTTGCCACGACGGTACGCTAAAACGCGTGGATGTCAAAATTTACCAGATTCAGAAATGAACCCTTTTTTTCTCTGTGATATATCAATGAAGCGATCCGTGACGAAGTGTCTTCATTTCTACTAGCCATCATCTCGTTTCCGGGATAAATGTATCGACCTCTAGATATGTAACCTAGTATTTTTTTTTACTTTCTCGCCCTTACTCTACACAAAATGAACTAGCAAATTTCAATCATCGACAGAGTGAAAGAGAGAGATCCTTAGTTTCAGGTTTCCCCTTCCAACCAGTGCACGATGTAAGATCACCGCACGCCAGCCTCTTCCCACGACCTGACCTTTCTCAGAGTCTGATGACTCGTCTGGGTAAACAGAGACGCCCAGTATTGATTAAATTGAAAGACAACTCTAAATTGCAGATTAAGGGAGGATCTCCTCCTCTCGGCCGCGTGTCTCTATTATAAACGTGTTTCCCTGCTGACCGCAGGAGAGCTGTGATTTAAGGACGATTACTACTCGAGAGGCGAAAACGCTGCGTGTTAATAGGGAGTTTTTGCGACCTCGAACGTTAAGCACTATCGATATTCTGCGCATGCGCAGATGCACTAAAGTAATGCGAAACTTGAACTGCGCATGTGCAGTAATTGAGTTGAGATCGATAGTGCTTAACGTTCGAGGTGGCAAAAACTCCCTAATGCTCAGAGCGATTTCGATAGTTTTCTCATATCTTAAAAGCGCACGTAGTTTAAAACTCGATGAAAGCTAATTTCTTTATAGGTAACAACTGAAAAATATAAATTTTCCCACAAATATTAAAGCTAGTATTTTATTCGCAAAATTCATTCAAAAGAAGAAAACTGTGAGGAGATATATTCTCCCTTCCCTCCCCTAAGAAACAACTTCTGCAAAAATTTTTGTCAATTAGCATGTTACCAAATCATCTTGAAACTTGCCGGCAAAGATGGCTCAGGGCATCAACTGATAAAACTGTAGGGCCTCTGACCGGGAGGCCCTGGGGTTCAAGCTCCGACTGTGGCAGGATTTTCGATGCGATCTTTTGAGTTGGGACGAATTCAGCCCTGTCTGGAAGAGAACTCTAGCGGCCAGGTGCTCTGATCGGTTGTTTCCCAAGTTTTTTCGACCACCACCAAGTGCATGCCGGAGCAGTACCCTAACAAACGGGCCACGTACCGCGCGCGATATTTCCTCCCTCTTCCTTGTCCTTTCCTCACACCTTACTCACACACTCACATGCACTTCACCACCACACATGGCGGGAAACCAGTCGGGATCTTACAGCTTGTCCCGAATGGAGCGGCACCACGCTGGTGGGAGAATCCTGTTTGGGGGCGAATCCCCGCAAGTCGACGTAGGTCGGCACCGGATCTCGCCAGCCTGCGAGAGAAGACCACAGCCACTGTCACCAACAAACATGTACTACCTTACGGGACAAATGCCCTTAGCCGTTGGAGCACTCGGAATCGCTAATCAATCATGGCATCTTATCAAATCATCTTAAAACGTCCTCGCAACAATGAACAGGGCACTTGCTCCAAAAAGGCCTGCGACCTGTGCGGGTGGAGAGCAGGCGCCGTGAAAGGGGCCGCGCGTGCGCCACGCGCTGATGCGAGGGGTGATAAGGCGGCGGCGGCGGAGGCCCGCGCCTGCGCGATAAGGCCGTTTCGCGCCGCCCCCGCATTCCGACACCTCTTCCGCATCCGCGTGCTCTCAGCGCACGCACGGCCATACGCGCCCACGCGAGCACGCAGCCTCCGCCAGCACGCGTTGCCGCGCCCCGGCGGCACGCTGAAACGCGTGGATGTCAAAATTTAGTGACTGCTTTGAAGTTAGGCTCTGGTTTACGATTGGGCAGATTATATACTTCTAGGGATCTTAATTACTCCTATTGTATCCACCCCCACAGATTTGTATTACTCAACACATGTCGCGCTCCGTTTACAGACTTTAATGAGCTTCAAAAGGTATTACCGCACTGGGTTAGTGTGCAGTGTGTTTGCATCTCATGACGAGAGCTTTAAATTTGATGACGTGTATTTAACGAATCTATAAAGGTATTTGAATGTAGAAATAATTAATCACATTACAAAGAAATAAAAGTTAACATGATGTATTGCCATTTCTATTACTATGTAGGGATCAAGAAGATTTTACCTTGATCCATTATCAAATGATGAAATGACCATTTGTTTGGTTCTGGGCTTAAATGTAGATTCACTCGCACAGGAAGCGTAGAGTAAAATAGCCAAGACCTCTAGTTCTTTTGATATGACAAATAATTTTTTTTGGACGAGAGCAAATATTTTTTATCAAATCTTAACAAACACGCTCGCATTCATAAAACAGCTTAACATAATATACAAGTTAGGGTACAGATTACAGAGCTAAAGGGAACGTACACATATTGCACCTCTCCCATAGTATTTCACACAGATATTGACTTATTTTAACGTTAAATAAATAAATTAATAAAATAATACTGAAATTTGATCTCTTTGATCCTTAAACAGTAAAATATCTTCCTTGGCATAAAAACACAGATCTTTTCTGGTTATATTTGCGAATGTAACAAAAAAATACAATTATTATGATTCTTTATGCGATTTCTAAAATTGCCCGTGAACAGTCTAAAACAATTAAAAACTGTGACGTTCTAGAGGAGAAATGAAATTAAGTCATCAAGTTTCGCGTTTGTTTGTATTAATAAAATGAAATGTTTTTCTGAATCATTATACCTGTTATTTAAATCATAAAATGTTTGTTAATAAAATTACTCTTCAAGTTATTCAAGAAATAACATACTCCATGGAATGTATTTAACAAACCAAAATACAACAGCTGGAATTGAGAAATAGAGCAGAATATCATTCCATTATACGCTTGTCAACCAATGACAAACTAACTTCATCTTGCCCTGTTCCATTAATGTAATTATCTAAAATATTTTCAGTAACAAATTAAAAATATTTTAATAAATTTATTTTCAATAACAAATTGAAACAATGGAATGTGCATTTCATGCCAAAACTTTTCATAGTTGTGTGCGACTTCGCCTTGGGTGAAAATGTCTACACCGACTACGCTATCATTATGAACATCGAAGGACTATATAAAAATTTTGGGTCACCAGACCTTACAACAATAAGCTAAAGTTTCCCTCTTCCGTGAGCGAAACAATGCCAGTGAGGCCCCCCTGCAGGCAGCGTATGATATCATTTACGTCAATATTTTTGCGCAAAAGCGCATTGGCACGCAGTGGCGCCGTCGGGGTCGGATCCGCGGACCGCGGGCGTCTGGCGAAACGGCGTGGGAGCGGCGGGGCGCGGGCGCGGGCGGGGCGCGGGCGGGGCGCGGGCGGGGCGCGGGCGCGGGCGGGTCGCGGGGCGGCGGGCGCCGGTTCCTGAGCGAACGTTCCCACCGCCACGCGATCGGCCCGCTCTTGCGACACCTCAGGGCCGACGCGCGTCGCGGTTGCCCAAGCCCGGATGGTCCACGCCCGCCGCCCTCCCTGCGCCCCCGACCCAGGGGATCCTCCCGGCGGTTGCCTCGGGGGAGGGGAGGTGATGGCAAATTTTATCCACACATCGGTACATCGATGTTTAGATTCATCACCGAAACGTTTTCCATGTCGATCGACAAAAAACATCGATGTTAAAAACATGGATGTTTAATATATCGATGTTTGAAATATGATAGAACAGGTGATAGTTTACCATCCTATTTCCATTTTAGTAGTATTTAAATGAGTTATATTTTATTGTTTGGTCACGTATAAATAAAATGTTATAAAATAGCCTCGCTATTCACTTTCATTCAGAAATCGAAGTAAAACGTCCTGGATCTAATGTAATTCACAATACGTAAATAAGAGTTTTATGAATATTCTGTAACAAATCACGATGTCATCTTAATTTTTAATCAATATTCTTTACAGACAAGGTTCAATATGCAGTTTAGCGATACTATCGCGTACAAAATCATCGAAAAGGTAACAAACATGATTATTGTTAAAAAACGAAACACAATAAAACGTTTGAAGATGATTTGGGGCAAGAACATATTTATGTTTCTTAAATAATTTTAACATTCGCACATGTGTACTGAATCTTAAAGAAAATGTACCGCTTGCTCCAAATTGATTCAACCTATTCAATTAGTTCGTCAATCCAAACATTTTTATGATGCTAAATGCATTAAAAACCGGAACCGATCCACAGTTTTGCAATAATTTTTGAAGATTTCGAACCGATTTTTGACTGCAAGATGTCTGCTCTAAACGTGATTAAAAACTAGTCCTAATAAGCCGCATAATTCTTTCCGCTCATAAAATAATTATATATTTTATCTCATTAAGATGTATTTACATGTAGTCTATTTTTATTTTTTAAAGTACTTTTGTGAATAATTCACTCAGGTGGTGAACATCTGGCAACCCCATGATAATTTTGTACATGTAGAAAATATAGTTTTTGGTTTACAATAATATAGTTTGGGCAAGATTCTCATCTCGATGAGTCAGATATAGTTCGCTGTTAAGGAAATTTTAATTTTAAACAATTATTTTCGTCTTTATCTCTGCAGTCTTATGTTTTCTACAGCAAATATTGAACCAATTTATTCAGTTGCATCATTTGTTTACTTTTCGCACGAAACATAGATATTTTGTTAGAATTATAATGAAGTGAGATATCCCCCCCCAAATAGCTCCTCGACCTCAAAGTACCGCTCAAAATAATTATAAAGAAATATCTCCCTCTGGACATGGACAACAATGTTACATGTCAGTGGCTGTTGGTTTTGGGCAATTCACGAATAAAAGTTTTATGAAATTTTATTTGTATCATAAGCATTTTCTGCAAACATCGATATTTCTGGAAAAATATACCGATGTGAAGAAAACATCGTATCCAAAACATCAATATTAATAAATCGATGTTTCTGGTCGAAAATATCGATGTTTTAAAAACATTGATTTTTTGCCTTCCCTAGTAGGGAGGAGACACCAATGTTGATGTTTTCAGTCTTCGAAGTTTGTATATAAATATCAAATGTCTTGCCTGGTAGAGTTAAAAATAGAGCTGTAGCTTTCCTTTAAAATCGTCCCGCTTGCTGCATCTGTACGTCAAATAAAAGGTCGGGCAGGCGGAGTATGCTAGAGACAATAAAGGGAATACATGTTCACCACATGTTTCTCTTAACCCCTGTGCGTGGGAATTAAAATAATGTCACCGTAAGTTGGCCGGCAAATGGGGCAAAATGCCAAAAACTCACATATATCGATGTTTTATAGGTGATTTATTATCCCCATGTTTATTAACATCGATGTTTAGTTTTCGATGTTTTGTATGTGAATGAATATTAGTTTAAAACTTAAATAATATTGTCAGTTCAAGTTCGAACGAAGCGTACAGTGTTCGAAGTATCTTCACCCAGCGGACTATCTCTCGACCGAGAGATGACCCCGATACCCAGACTTTCCAACCCATTTCCTCGTATCCCCAAACGGAGAGGCGGCACACGCACCCGCCGTGCGTAGAAAGTTTTGAGCCTTGAGATGAGGCTTTAGTCTCATTTTTGTTAATTGTTCCTATTTTTACTTGGTTTTGCAGGTTAAATCATAATTATAAATTAATAAGCACTGCCTATGTCGAATTAAATGACCCTTGCTCGATGTATTTGAGTCAATGTATAATTAACGTCTATACTTTGAATTTAAACGATATTTTGTTGTCGATGTCGCATCCCTACTCTGGAGCCTTGTGCTGATCACGGTCGCGCTGGAGGCACGCAACATATGGAGCGGTGAGGGCTTGAGGTCAGTCCTCGCTCTGGCGGAGACTCGCGAAAGCTCTTGGCCTTTAAGTTTATTTCATTTCTCGTTGCTCAGCAAATATGCTTTTCAAGAGACCATGGAGCTATGAATATAGCTGTATTCATAGCTCCATGCTATAGCTATATTCATAGCTCCTAGCTATATTCATAACTCCATGCAAGAGACATAAGAGTTGTTTTTTATTAATACGTTATTGTTTGTTATTGCCTTCGATACGGAGCTTGATATTCACTGCATAACTTTCCTGGATCGAGAGGATCGAGGGAAATATGAGAACAATTGAATGTTGCTACACATTCTCTTACGGAAGAAATTATAAAAGGGAATGGTGGGAGGTAAATATTAAATGATAAACGGAGTCATGTTAACAATTAGTGAAGTAGTAAATATGAACAATTAAAATCAGGAAAAAAACGTAAAATCACGTACTTATATGTATCACGGACACTAACTAGTTTTAATGATCTCGGGTGACAGAAAGCTCGCGGTATTTTTCCCGCAGTATAATTAGAACCCTTATAATGCCCTTGGTGCATAAATAACTATTAATTGGTGATGCACGGCTCGGAGGAAAAATACGGACCATTTTCGTCAAATTTTTGTATACAATTCTAGTTCGTTTTCTCAGTGTACAGGTGATAATAGCAAAGTGTAAACTGACAATTTATATTCATTCAAGACGGTTTTGTCTTGATCCGCTTCTTTCTGACTCTCGATTGTTCGGCTATGATTGAAGGAGAAGAAGTCATGTAACGTGGAACATACATACAATGCGCTTGGGCCTTGAGAGAGAAGCAGTTTTAAAAGTGGTCTTTCAGGAACGTAGCTGAACGAATGAATTTTTATTCCAGATGCGTCAACTATTCATTTCATTAGCCCTGTAAGTGTAGCAGTGGCGTAGCGTCAGGGGACGCTGAGATGCTGAGCATCCCCGTATATAAGAACCTTAAATACTGTATTGATAATCTTACAAGTGGTCTGTTGAGCGAAACACGTTTTGTATTAATTTAAAATTGATTTCCTATGATTGAATTCGGCGGGCTGTTGAAGCTGGCCTCTGATTGGTTGGAAGCTAAAATACTTCAGCGTCTGCCGCCAGATTGCGACGAGCAATGACGCATGCGCAGATGGCGAGGTGCCCCTCTCCCCTCTTCACCCCTGGCCCAGAGAAACCCGACTGCTTTACGCTAGCGTCTACTGCGGAAAGAAGCTCGTTTGTGCACGAGAGCGCAGCACACTTCAGGCGTTCAGTAAATTATCTTTCTCTCTCTCACTCGGGAGTCCCCGCTTGGTCATGGGTACAAACTGTAGAAATAGTGCCTGACTACTATTTCTTAATTAATATCCAAGAAATTGTATTATCTCTTAAATAGATTACATATTATTTAAGTCTGCAATGTATAAATTAACAAATGGTCTTATTGCCATTCGCGTATAAGAATTAAAGCTGAGCCATTGTATAATTTGCTTTCAAGACATCGGCAGCCCTGACTGCTGTGAGGATTTTGTGGGAAGCGCCTACACCGTCGTAAGCAATCGAGATCGTGGAAGTAGTCCCAGTGTATCTGCCTTGTGTTGCGTTCGCCTGTTAGACGAAGTAGTTGATAGTGACATTTTGTGTGTTATTGTTGAGCATCCCCAAACGTGTGAGTCACGCTACGCCACTGAAGTGTAGCGCTTGTTATTTCTAGAGAGGTAGCTGTGTTCCTCTCGCTAGAATGTTATAACCGGAGATCAACGTCATCACATCAGCGTGCACAACTAGCGCAGAGGTACAGGTCGGCCTTCCAGTTTCTGTATCTCAAGGTATCTCCCCTACCGAGATACGTTTTGGAATGGAAGCACTTTTGCCGCATGATTCGTGTCATTTGCTTTTTACATACAAAGAGTTTAAAGAAAAATGTAGAGAATTTTGTTAAGAAAATCTAATTTAAGGGTGATTTAAAATTTTGAAAAAATATTAAATCATACTTAAATTCAAAGACATGAAAGTAAATTCAAATACATCATTAAAATTCTAAGGTTAATATACTGTATCATTCACAAAATTGTGAAATAAACTTTCCTACAATAATTAAAAATGTTTTCAGAACTTCAAAACTGTGAATGAAAGACCAACTTTTACATTCTTAACAATATCTTGTCCCGTCTGAAAAATTGGAGTAGTTGAAGTTTGGTTAATTATGAATATTCGATATGAAGTTATTTTACAATATTTCCAATTAAAGGATTGTTTTCAAATTCGCAGCAAGTTGAGTCACGTCGATATCAGAATAATCGTTACACTGAAAAAAGACAAAACTTTTAGAAGTCAGTGTTGTTACAAAAGGACGTATTCTATTACAATTTCTTTGATAAGGACAGACAGAATGTCACTTTTGAAAAAATCATTTTTCGATATCGGGCACTCTGAATTTGAGTATTTTTTAGAAGAACCTGAAGTCAATTTTTTCAACATATAACTTCACAATGATACGATTCCACGACTGCCTCTACACAACCCCCATGCAAGCAAATAAAGCAAAAGTATCAAAATAAATGCGGAGATTATATATTTTTCTGGTGGAATAGTATCGTTTAGAAATAAAGTGCATTTTTTTTCTTTTAGCTTCATCTTTTCATCCTCATTTTAATACTTTTTATTAATGTTTTTATTATCGAACTCAAAACATTACTTACCGAGTAAAACGTTTCTATGATACGTCTTCCTATCACTTATGTAAATAAACAGTCTACTACTGGAATATTCATACTTCATTTCTGCCCTCAGTGGCAAAATTTTAGAGCATTAAACGTAATTATAAACAACACTTAACCTAGAGCGGAGGAAAAAGAAACGAGTCAATGCAAAAGGAGAGTTTTAGGATCAAAGAAATTATGATGAGGAATTGACAAAACTCGTCGACAAAATAGAGTCAAAACAAAACACTTCTCTTCACAAACACGCTGAGAAATATTGATTTTCAATAATTTCTGTAGCTTTCAAACTTCATAGTTTAATATTATTTCATTAATTTATTACAAATAATTTTGAGTTGTTTCACTGAATGTAATTTGCACCGATAAAAAATACCAAATGCGTTGCCACTGGAAGCCAGCCATTTAATAACATAAACCAACCACCTTTATTTTGACGCTTTCAGTCGCACGATTGTCAAGATGTGAAACTGCCTCGTTGCCAGAAAGAGTAACTGAAATTAAATGGCTTACAACGGGATTCCCGTGCAGTTAAACTTCATTTCGACTTTTTACTTTTGTTCTTGACGTCTCAAGGGATATCTGTTTCCTTCGCCAACTCCAGACGCAGCTAAATCAGACCGTCCTCGATTAAACCGTCCTTAAGGAAACTTGGTCGTCTCAGCCCTCAGTGTTTGTCTAGCGGGAACGCAGTTGTGCTTGGCCTCGCCGTTGAAAGGAAACAGTGGATCGTTAAGGTTCTCATCCATCTCTGACAATCGACAAGTTATTCTCGCTAATTGCATGTGTGTGGTCCACTTGTAGTGACGATCGCACTTAATGAGTGTTATAAAAAAGAGAACCTTGTTAAAAGTTCGGTAATGCACGATTTAATGCATTATCAGTTCACTAATTGAGACTTCCTTCACTATTACTTCCAATAAAACTAGTAAAATGTAGCGTCGCTGACGCTGTAAACTGTTTTAAAAATAATTCATATGCTGAAAATTTCTTTCATACTTCATTTATATCATGCCTAGCTCTGTTCAAATATGTTCTTTCTGTATCAGGCATTGGACTTACCAATTAAACGTGGTAGCTGATAATACTTTCAAAAGTTCCCAAGGCCTTAGTAGTCTTGTATTTTTATGTTACCTCCATAAGGAATATAAGCTGGTAATATTGCAATGTTAAAATTATAAACTCTATTACAAATCTGTGGTCACGGGGTAAAAGTTCTTAAGTCAAAAATCTTAGTTTGGAGAAATTTGGGTTAGATTATTGAGCCAACGCCTTTTCCTACGTTCAACGCTATTTGCCAAAGCTTTTTTCTCGTTAAGGAGGCAACATTTGAATTCGGTCGTTTTACTAAAATAAAATATAGATACTTAACTTGTAGTTTCAGTGCTTAATCCAATTTCGCCAAAAATTGACTTGAGAACTTTTACCCCGTGACCACAGAAATACTGGCAGGTATTGTTACGAGTAGTTAGATTTTAATACAGCAACATTTTTTACGCTTTTTTACTAATGTGCACAAAAATACACAGAGCACATTTGTATTAGCACAAACGCTAAATGCAAAGATGCAGATCATTCCCAATTAGTTCCGAAAATTCTATTGCATCATCTTATACAACTACATTTGATTCTTCCCAGGATTTGCTTAACTCTTTCATACTTTTCTCCCTTCATTTTTGAAGAGATTAAAATTCTACAAACTCAGTCTAATTTCTGTTCATTTCTATTTCTACAATTTGTCTTTGTATTTCTGTTTTGTATGAAAATTTACATTAACATTAAAATGTGACGGTTTTGTATGTTTATGTGAACAAGGTTAAAGTGGTTAAGTTTAATAAAATTAAGTTGTGGGTCACATTCATTTGGAAAACGGTATTTGCACCCCTAAGAACGTAAAAGAGAGAAGTTGAAAGGAAATGTATGATCTCAGTCAAAGGAATTCTTCAATAAGAATCTCCTTAGAAGATCTTGCTATAGAATGGAAAAGGCCAGAAATCTTTGGAAGCAGGCTTTAAAACAGGTATCTTAATTTTCTAAATTCATTGACACATTTAACACAAGGAAAATGAGGTTCATTATCTTAAATTTAGTAAAGTGTTATGAATACATTATTTAAATTTTTTAAGGTGTCAACTACAAACTGGAAGAATGCAGTGGAGTATACTGAGAAAATTCTGGTTGTATATAGAGAGAAGGATGGGGTAGCTAGTGAAAACAAATTTATTGTACATCTGATCAGGGACAGTGTAGAAGAAGTATTCACAAAAAAACTGGACTGTAAAAACACTTGTTTGTAATTATTGTGAAATAAATTTACTTCGTAAAAATTATAAATAGTGTTTTAACTCTTCTTCCTTATTTTTTACTGTTGAATGTTGAGATTAAATATATTATTGTAATTATGAAATACTCTGATATCAAATTTTTCTTCCATTCATTCTATATTCTTATCTTTGAAAGTATGTAATAAATTAATTTATTCCTCTAATGCTTTCTAATTATATTTGCATTTTGCAATGAAGTAAAACATTAAACTTCTCATATTTCAGCATTATGAGTTTCAGGAGAAAATTATCAAAATAATTGGTCCAAATGATAATTATTTCAATGTTTCAAAACATTCAGTTGATTAAAATTAACATAAAGAGAGAAGTTCCTGAAGACAGATTCTCGAATTGCGTATGTTTGAATGTAGCGCCAGAGTCTAGCTTCATGTACATTTTCGAAGTTGGCAGGGCCGAATGGCCGCCATATTGAAAATTCTAGGGACCAAAGCAAGCTGAAATCCCGTTTATATAGGGATATTCGAATATTTAGCTTTTTAATTAAGAACTGTTTTCCGCAGTAATTACACACTTCTTTAAGAAAGTTCTAATTTAACGGCTCAGTTGCGAAAAAACAGGATTTGCATGACATTATTATAATTATATGAAGAAATGCGATAATAAATAAAATATTTGATATTTTACTTAAAATGTTATACGTAAACAATACATAATTATTTTCTCCGAGATACAGAGATAACACCTTTTTTTCAATATTCATTTTGTAAGGACCGATACACTAAATTCCTGAAAAACTTTATATTTAGACTCGATTATCACCCCCTGGCTTGATACAACGAGGTCTTTAACATTTCCCTTACGTTCTATTTTGATCTTTTTATTGTTTAACTTCCCCTCTGGATATTTTCCTGAGAGAATTTACATTAAATTTCCAGCATATCTTGCAACATAATATCTCGTCAGTGGTAGAAGTCTTAACGAATGAAACACCAAAGTACTGCTTCTTAACAGTTCTATGAGCATATTGAAGGGAACCTACTGCTGGAGTCTTCAAGCTCAGGAATACTTCAATATTGACACATCCTAGAATAAGATTATTACATCTTTTCCTCTTAAATGTTTCTATCATGTTACCTGTGATAAACGAATAATGTATTGGTTATCCAAAAATATTCGCCTCATCCCCTTTTACCATTAGAAAAAATATATCGTCAATGCCATGCCATTTCTTCAATTCTTCTGAGTCGTTTCTGACAATTTCCGTAGATTCGTGAAACCATTTTCCTTTCCATGATTGAACAGCATTCGTTCGACACCTTTTTCGCAGTAGAAAATCAGAAGAAAATAAATTTCTGCAAAGTTTATTTCCAGTACCCACTTCAAATCCGAAGTCTGTCGAATAATTAGTAATAATAAAAAAATTGAAAACGTTTTTAATGAAAACAGTTCATTAATGATACTACTAAACAATTCAAACGTTGCCTCGGGTAAGTGTAGTAGGCTTCTAGAGGTGTAGTTTATATCAGAGGTTGATTTTACGAAGAAGCTTGCGACAATGTAATTGTATTTTCATACGCTGTTCCTACAATTAATTTTTATAACTTCGTATTATAATTGCTCATTCAGATACAATCCATTGAATATTTTAGAAACGTTTCAAAACCAACGTCGCCAGATCTCGAACGGTTCCTGACAATGATGGGGAAGTTTCTGCAAGAGGGCGAGAACTGCCGCTTCTATCGACGCCAGACTTTTTGGTGTCGGGGCGGCCAGCGGTGTCGGAAGCAGCAGCGGTGGAGGCGGCCCTTTATTATGCATCGCGTGCGCCTTAATCGCTTTAGGGGGCCCTGGGGGTTGGTTGGAGCGGCCCAGACGGCCGTGGAAGCGGGAGGACGAGCTGCCGGCGCGAGAAGAGTGTCGATTCGATATATGACGAAAGGTCGAGATGCGAGGAAAATCACCAATTGTTGGATGCAAGCCGACGTCAGTTAAACAATTTATACCAGTGTGTAATTGTAGAACCTTTAGTGAAAGCGTATTTATAGCAATAAAATGTTAATTCATCGAGAATAAGATAGTTGTGGTGCAGGAGGGACAATCGTATTGCAGGAGGGACTAGTGTCACCGCTGTCATTTTGACAGTTCGTGAACACATGTAGCGTTGAAGAAAGAGCCTGGAACAATTGGCCAATGAGAGAAGTAGTCGCGGATGAATACTGTTTACTGTTTTCCTTTGCTTACATCAGAATCATTCTAAAGCTGAAGAAAGATTAAGACTTCAAATCTCCGCAGAAAAATCTAGATATTTTATCCCTAACTAGGGGAAATCCACGATTCTGGAGGTATAACGGTTGGCATATCGGACTGATATACCCAAGTTCAAGATCGAAGCCGTGGATTTTTAAGGGCGAAAAAGTCCTTTATACGCCTTCCTTTAGATGGGAAGTATAGCCGTCTGTCCTATGTTGAAGATTTACTGCATGTAACAAGAAATTATGTAAAAAAATAAAACCCAAAAGAAGCCTCTGAGAAAAATTGTAATCGCCTTTTCGTCGCCCGTGTGATACCTTCTTTCTCTGCTAGATGGCGAAAGCGCGTAGTGAAATTTGCATGGTCAGGCGGAAGAGCAAGTCTGATGGCCTCGCCATGTAAAATAAGACAACAATTCATTCACTTACTGAAACACATGATCATTGTAATGTTCTGCATGAGTTTGGCGAGTGGCCGTACGGTAAGCGACAGGTGAGTGCGTGGTGAGGGCGAGCAGGGGTAGTTGAACGGCGGTTTCCAGTCAGGTAGTGATGGGTAAGTGTACCGTGTGCGGAGGGTAAATGGCAATTGATTGATTGACAGGTAAGCGGCAGGTGAATGCAAGGTGAGCGACGCGGCGGGTAATCAATGGGAGAGGGGCGCGTTAAAAAGTTTGTTGTTTTTTTTTCTCATTTTTCCATGCTTAAAAGACCACGCTGTAGCCATAACGAGCCTTATTCAAGTTCAACTACAGAGCGAGGAAAAGCTGTTTTTTTTATTCTTCCCGAATTTTCCTCTGTTTTCGATGATCTTTTACTTATGAAGGGACCTCGTAAGAAGACAAAGTTATGTAATCGTGCGATGGAAAACGGCGAATATTCGCCAGAAAAACTCTGATTGCCGGGCTCTGGTAACGAAAAGAGGATAAATCCTGTTGTTACATTTAGAGAAAAATCCTTTAAAACATGATGTAACCAGAATCCATTTTTTTCTTTTTTACAAATTACCGGAGTCGATTTGGGAGGGGGTACAATTACTTTTTGTGGCATTAGCGAAACAATTCTAGTCTAGAGTGACACATTTTGGTGGCAGAAAAAGCATGAAGTAAATTTTTCTCTGACCCCAAGCCATAACACATATCCATGGTAAAAATCTTCAACCAACCAGAGAGAGAGAGAGAGAATTCTGAGACGATGGGGTTTGTTAGTATGATGAGTTTGACTTACCAATAGTTCCATGGTAAGTAACACGACCTCTGTTCATGGGAATAACATTTTGAAGAATGGAGAGGAGAAATGGAAAGTGTTGTGAATACAACGTTCATTATTTGAAGCATTATGTTGTACTGAAGAATAAAAAATTAAGGAATAAGAAGAAAGAGGAAGAATAAAAAGGAAGCGCGAGGAGGAAAAAAATAATAATGGAGGAGGAGATGAAGGGAGAAGAAGGGAATGAAAGAAGAAATAGGAGAAGGAAGAAGAGAAAAAATAAGACACTGAAATAATTTTCCAAAGCAAATCGGCAATCGAGAGGATCACTAACAATACGTTCAATGAACTCCACAATATTTGTTGAAAGGAGAAATGAACAAAAATGTGTTTCCGATTCCAAAAGCTTGTTGGTTTGTTTTCCAACGCCCACTTTGGCATGTTAGCCATTTGGTGACGCGCTGACCAGTGTAGACGTGCAGTTTCACTCAGCGTGTGGAGATTCGCACGTTCACAATGGTCAAGCGTGTAGGTGGCGAATCACAGTCGCTTATTTAGCGTTACCCAGGAGACACGTTCAGTAGACCACGGACGCGAACAACTTTGTTCCCGCTTTGAATTGTTGTTATTGTTATTATTATTGTTGTTGTTATTATTATTATTATTATTCCATTACAACTCGACTAAAGATCTTATGAGTCGGCTGAATATAAAATCTACTCCAGGTTGCAACCAGCTACCTAAGGAGCAGATCCGGTGACTATCAGTGCCTCTACAATACTTTACGCAAAATGTGGGCTGTGCCAAATAAAGCGATTTCTTGCACTTCCCAGTCTTTTGAATTACCTGGGACAAGTTCTTGCTCAAATTTTGCGGAACAAATCCCAGAGCTCCGATAACTATCGGGACGACCTGTGCTTTTACGCTCCACATTCGGCTGATCTCGATTTCCAAACTTTTGTATTTAAGACGTTTCTGTGCCTCCTTGGTAACGACGTTTTGATCGCAAGGTACAGCAACATCGATAAGTAAACACGATTTTTTCGCCAAATCCTGGATAACTATGTCCGGTTTGTTTGCCGTTATCGTGCGATCAGTTTGAATTTGTTGGTCGTACAATATCGTACACAATCCAACAGACGTCACCGGTTTTGGTGAGTGTTCGTACCATTTGGCGCATGTGTTTGGAACTTCGAGGGCAGGACAGATCTGCCAGTGGAGGTAGCTACACACCCTGTCATGTCTTTCAAGGTATTCGGTCTTTGCTAGGATTGGACAAGCTGAGACAATATGATCAATGGTTTCTACTTGCTCCTGGCAAATGCGGCATTTATCATCTTGGGAAATTTTGAGAACCGCTTTATCATAATGTCGTGTTCTCTACGCCTGATCTTGGGCAGCTATTACAAGTGCTTCCGATTCTGGCTTCATTCTTTCCTTTTAAGCCACATAAATGATTGATCTTTATTAATCTGCACCTTGTCCATTCTTTTTAGGTATTGTCCGTGGAGTGGTTTGTCTCTCCACGATTTCTTTAACATTTTTTGTATCTCACACTTCATGTTTAGCTAGTTTTCTTCGCAATGCTTCTTGCTACACTAACAATGCCTCTGTTTCCCATTCTTCGGTCAGATTTCATGACCTGCCTCATTAGTGGGTCATCTTGATGGCTGACTACATACTTCCCCAACCCGACTATTGCGTTGTGCCAGGAGGCCTCAATTTGTCTGAGGCCTCATCCTCCTTCCTTACGTGACACATAAAGTCTATGTATATCAGCTCGAGGATGGGAAACATGATGCATTGTTAGCAGTTTTCTGGTTTTTCGATCCATGGTGCGAATTTCTTGCTCAGTCCAGTCCACTAGTCCAAAACTGTATTCGGCTACAGGTACCGCCAAACTACCTATTGCAGATATTTTATTCCTGGAATTCAGAGCGGACTGCAGGACCAGTCTCACTCTCCTATAATACTCCCTACGAATTCTCTCTTTCATTCTGTCATTCGAGATGGTTTCACATTCTTCAATGCCCAGATATTTGTAAGTTTTACCTGGCTCAAGATCTTGAATCACAGTGTGCATATCAATTTCAATGTTCTCAGACGTTGTGAGTTTCCCTCTTTTTAAATTGATTTTTGCACACTTGTCAAGACCAAACTTCATGCAGATGTCATTGCTAAAGTCATTCACGACAGACAGCATTTGGGAGAGAATCGCTTCATTCTTAGCAAACACTTTCAGATCATCCACGTAAAACAAATGTGATACTGGCCGTTCATCACCATGGAGCTTAAAACCAAAGTCAGCTTGCGACAACTGTCTCGATAGTGGGATCAAACTAATGCAAAACAGCAGAGGGGATAGTGAATCTCCTTGAAAAATACCCCTGTTAATCTGAATACTTCTGGTTTCTACTGCTTCCTTTCCGCTGTGTATTAGTAACCTGGTACTCCACGACTTCATACTAGCCTTGCAAAATTCAATAAGTCTAGGATGAAATCGATATATCGATATTATTATTATTATTATTATTATTATTATTATTATTATTATGATTGAAGTGATAGGGTGATGGTGAGAGGACTTGGATGATGGTAAGAGGTGATAGGTGGGGTAATGGGAGCTGGAAGGTGTTCGTAGGATGGGATGCTGGGATTGGAGCCATCCCAGCATTTGCCTTATTACCAAGGGAAACCACGAAAACCCCGGTCAGGATGGCCGGCCCGGGGATCGATTGCGAATCCAGTGCTCTATGCACTGAGCCACTTCGTTCGGTAAGCTTATTCACATATCTCTGCTAGTATTTCGAAGTAACCGACTGCCGCAATGCGCTTTATATCACACCGATTATTCGGCAGAGAGGTAGGCAAATTGCCACGCACGAATGTCGAAAGTGTTGCTTTGGCAGGCGTCTCTCAACTTTGCGTATACGCAACGTACCGTCCAGCTTCGACCAAGAATCAAAACATGTGTAGCAAACTGGTTTTGCTATCTTTAGAGACTTATTATCAATATTTAACTAAAATGTATTCAATAAATTAAGTATTTCACTGTTTGGGAGGAAATGGGTTAAGTAAGTGATATGAATAAAAAATGAGTAAATACTCCAGAGCAATTGCTCATTAGTACAAGTACGAACTACTGATTCTCATAAGTAATTGCTTCTTTGCGTATGAATAAAAAGTTTTGTAAACTCGGAGCATTTACTTCTCTCTCTCTCTCTCTCTCTCTCTCTCTCTCTCTCTCTCTCTGAGTAATTGCTAACTGATCTATTGCGATTGGTCGATTCTCATCTGTTTTGTTTATCTACGTTACCACGCGACGCATTTATGTTGATGTTGGTGTCAACTAAGGGGTACAATTGACTTGCATTGTTAGCGAAATCGTAGGAAGTCTTCCATCATTCATTCACTCACTACCTAAAACTTCACAACCAGCTCACAACAGTTGTGTAGAAGCTCTCTTCTCCCTATTCAATTCCATTTGAGTCAGCTACAGAGGTTGCTCCGAAAATTCGAAGTAAGTGCTTCACACTAGAAGCAAATTCTCGATTTTATTCATACGAAAAGTAATCAATTGCTCCGCGGTCGAGCAGCTACCCACCACGGGAGAAATTGCTCAACATAAGAGCAATTTCTCACGTCCTTTATTCTGTTTAAAACAATTGCTTTTAAAACTCGAGAAATAACTAACAGTTCATATTTATTAATATCACCCTACGTCTCGCACCTGGATCTTCGCGTACCAACCACGTGACTCTCGTATCACGTTCCTGGATCATCGATGATCAGGTGTTGCCTTCTGCCTCATGTCAGAATCTACATAGCGCAAAGTCTAGCCAAGTTGGAACGATTTCATTCAAATATTACAGTGACGAAAACTGTAATTGTGCGGCGAGTTCTTGAAAAAAAATCGGTCAGATGACAGATACCAAATAATTTTTATATTTGTATTTTTATTATTACATTATTTGACGTTACTATCATTCGTTAACTAAGGTCTCTTGGGTCACAATATGAAGTGTTTTCAGTTAAAAGTTTATGTGTCTCTTGACCTTCTCGTTGCTTTTATGAGGATGCTCTACCAAATACTTGAAACTTGTGTATTATATTCATCGATGACCTTGAGGTTCATTTACCAAGTTAAAATCGAACAAATGAGATAAATTCTATAAATATATGAAGAGTGCAAAGTTAATTTTAAGTAAATGAAACTCATGCGCCTTCTATTGAAAACATTATTCTTTTTTCACATACTTGCTTCCTCTACGCCATTGCAATCGTTTCCCCACGTATCAGAAATTATCTTATACATTTCAACGTCTTTGTGGACGTGGTGCTATCAGATCGAATGGGGAAATATCCATTTTCGGAAATATCTAGGGAGCGGTTTTGGCATTTGCGCAAAGTTGAGGTCACATTTATCCCCTGAATCTGCATTTCTGTATATTTTGCCACCAAGAAAGACAATTTCAATACCGTGTCGATGTTGCCCGTTGTTTTGATCATGTAAGTCGGAATTAATCACAAACCTCAGACTTTTCAAAATGCTGTTAACATTCCACTTTCCGTACGTGTTCTTAATACTGTTGTGGTTTTAAAGACGTACTCGCATCAAAAATTACCCTCAATGCATTGAGCGGACACTGAATCATGCTAAGCGAGAAGGGATGATTGTGTCACCGAATATTAAGGGATTGAAAATGTCGGCTATAATGTCAATACCCAGATTCAATCTAGCTTTCATCAGGATTTACTAGTTTTTTCTGATATCAGATAAAGAAGTTTACATTAAATTATTGTATTGCGTTAGCTCCGCGTACATATATGATTCCCGTGCCCAAGTATGATTCCAGTGATTCCGTAACCCCTCAAACATCCGGAGAGGATAATATTTAAATTTTAAGGTAGGGTTGTTTAATCGACTTCAGCAATTTGTAAGAAAAGTTAACATCTGAGAACAGAGTTTTTGATTGACGAAATGTTTACAGCTTCAATCCACAGAACGAAACTCGAACAAAATCCGTAAAAATTCGCCCTCGATCGAATGTTTCAGTTCCCTTTGATTCATAGAGTAATTGCTGACTACATTTCCAGCTGGTCTGTAATCGTAATATTTTTATATGAAACACATTATACTGGTGTTTTTACTGACGAAAACCTTAGTAAATAAAAAGTCTTTCAGAGTGCACTCTAAAGTGCATCCTCAACGTACTACACTTGCACAATGTTAATTTTTTTTTCTCAACAATTTTTTCAATGAAAATATGTTTTACAGATTCACCGTTTTCAAATTTTTTGATAACGTTTTTAATCATGCTGTTACAATAGGAATAAAATTTCGCTTTTGCAATCTTGATAATTATTCAAATCACTCACATTGCAGGCGATCATGGTACATACTATTTTATGTTCATTTGTGGTACAGATAACATACTGATGAGAACACCACCAATGTCCATTTCCTTCCTCTAAAGATGGATATTGACACCTTTGTGTTTGTAAAAGATTTTAAGACAACACTTGATATAAGTATTAATTATTTCAGGAATTATAGCAATTAAGGAAGATAATTCATTTCCTTTTCTCCAAACAACTTTTTTCTTCAACAATTCAACACAAATCAGTCATTTGAGCAATATTCTAATGTGATTCAACACAAAGTACATGAAAAAGTTTTGATTGATTGTAATTCAAATTAAAGATGTTGTATTTACAGCAGTTAAACTCTTGCATTCTTAGTTAAGAGAAACTTGTTTGAGTCCTAATTGAATGGTCCCAATAGTTCCCGTCTTTAGATATCGTCAAATTTCACAATACAATTTACTTTCAAGAAGTTTATACTAAAAGAAAATTATACACTTGCTCAATGTATGGAAAATGAACAGCTGGGAACATTCCACTTCCCCAATTAAATATCTATAAAATTTGCAGAATAATATGACACTTGGTGGCTTCAGTGTCTCAAAATTATTAACTTACATCCAGAAAAGAAAAATATTTAGTTGCCTCACTCAGAATTACAATTTACTGATGTTACAGAAAATCAAACTACAAGAGGAATGCCAATGGTTTGAGATGGTCAATATAAAATTCACTTCCATTTCATTTGAGTTTATGTCATGTTAATATCTTATTAATAGAACATATAGGAAATAAAACAACAAAATCATATCCACACATTTACTTATTTACATTTAGTAGTACTCTCAGAAATTGCACACAAAATACATTTCACTACCTCCATAATGAAAACAGTCCCATCTTAACCTTTAGTTTATATTTGTAAGAAAATTTTAAATGTAGATTATAAAGTTTTAGATAATTAAATTTAAATACATATACAAAATAGATATCTAAATTAGATCTTCTTTCACACAGAAAACAAATGAACTCCTACATGAATTGTGGAATTATAAACTACAATTTTAAAATACAAGGCGCAAGGATTGTACACCCTAACCATACACAACAAGATCTCTCCACCACTTGACATACATATTTAAGTTGTATATTAAAACCTGTATTCATATACACTTTTGTACAGCATACATTTATTTCTTTCTTTATATTATTGACACATGAGTGTGGTAACACTCTTCACGAGAACTGTAATATTCGTATTCCTACTAACAGTGTACATGTATCATAGGAGACTTCGTAAATATTTATGAAAGAAATGTCAATTTCTTAAATGCTACAATATATCTTTAGTATGAGGATAAGCTGTCAGCAATCAGTACTAATAAGAATGCATGGTACTTATATTTACAATGAATGTTTCAAATTCCTGTGCTTACGACATTACAATATGAGACAGACGAAACTCATACTTTCATGAAAGACATGAAGATCAGTGCACAATGCTGAAGCATTAGAGTGCAAAGAATGCTTTAAGCTCAAAAGTTATGTGTGCAATATTATATACATAATACATATAAATATAGATATATATATATGTAATATAAAAAAAGGTGGTATGCATAGTTGTAATATTAGATATTACACATGTCAATAGTATGCATTTGGTCCGCTAAGATATGCACATCTAAAGAGCTGTATCGACTTTGGAGAACATGAAATTTTTCTAGCATAGATGTCACCAAGACCAACACAATGGAGCTATAGTGTAATGACAACCTGGAATTAAAAAAAAAATTACATTTCATATGATATTTGATTCTACTTTAAGAAAGTTAGAGATAAAAGATTAATATTCTTAACTACTTAAAATAAATATAACTCAGAGAAGAACAAACAGTTACTCAATGAAGAAGACTTCATTAAACTAGATTACCGCAATTATCACGAAACAGAATTAACAGTAGTAAGAAAATATACTACACCTCTACAAAAGCAAGCAACAAATATTCTACCCAATATTAATATAAATATTAAATAATTTAAGAACATTATTTTAATAAAAGAAGCACATAATGTACTGAAGAGAGAGAAAACTTTCACATCAGAACCACTATGGCTAAAGCATAAGATTTATTCTATAATTTCGGTAATTTAAAAAAATTTAATTTTGCAATTATCTTGAAAAAAATAATCACACACAATAAAAAGCCACAAAAAAATAATGTGAACAACTAGACGATTTACAAGCATGAATACTGTTACTAGTAATGTGTTCAGACGTACACCTGCCTGTAATTTATCCATGACCATGAAGCACTCGAGACAAAGCAACATAACTAGTTTTTGCTGCAATGTCAAACCAGCCAATGGGACCCACTTCACAGTCAGCACAGGCTAAATATTTGATGCCAGATATTGTGTTAGAAAATCCAACATTTTCAAAGTGATACATGTCATCAACCACCCAATAATCCTTCACTACTTCTTCTTCTGTTGAATTTGATGCATCACTTTTCTTCTTCATGTATGGCAATGGAAACTTAAAGACAAAAATCACTTTAATTAAACATTGTTCCTTACACTCAGAATGTTCAAAGACATTATTATATAGAATAATGAAATTTACAAAATCACATTAATTAGTTATACCTCAACTTGCTTATATACTGCCATTCCAGGATTCAAAATCTTTGAAGGACATCTTTGACACCTAACTAAGTGCCTGTTCTTGCCATCTTTAACTTGTTCTTCTAATGAGCATATTGTGGAAACTTTGGGTATGGGCCCAAGTTCTTGTGAAGTCATTATAATCTACTATGTTCTGTAAAAAGAAGCATACTAATAATGTTTTTTTAAGCAATGGTAAGCACTGTTTGTTGATTTTTATGTGACCCATAATATAAAACACAAATCTCCAAATTATTATTTTCATGAAGACAAAATTCCCTAACCTCTCACGCACAATTCTACTACAGGTATACAAAGTTGTTCGAAACACTCACTCGGACAACATACGTCTAATTGTAAAATGAAACTTGAAACGAATTAAGCCAAAGCGCGATTTTCTCATGAGGAATGCGCGACTTAACTTATACTACCCCCGAGCATTTAACTCATGCAACCTCACCTGGCGGACTCCCGACCAGCGTCAGTCGCGCCCGATTTCTCCGTCGACTGGTCTGCGCCGGTCGCCACGGAGATGCGCTACAGGCTGGATGCACTTCAGCGCTTCTAGTGGCAAAAACTGGGATCACAATAGGTTGTAGTTTTTAACGTCATGCCCAGTGTCGCCTTCCGAGTTAAAAATAGCGGAGCATTTTGAATTGACATTGATTTTTAAATTTGAAAGAAATTAATTATAATTTTTCGTAAAAACACCAGAAGCAAAATCCATCAAAAAATTCATTTAAAACCCCTCAGTTTAAGAATCAACCACTCTCTAAATCGAATTTCCCTACAACTTTTCATTTTTTGAAAAATTTTAATACGTGAAAATTCAACATGTATACCAAAGGAGTCTAAGAGTCAGAACAAAAAATTAAACATTACAGTAGAACCAAAGTGGAGCTTACATAACAAAATGCCGCGAACTTAAGAAGAGGTCGTAAGTCGGGGAACTTCGTAGTGGTTGTAAAATATGTACAAATGTCGGGCAACTAGCAAAGAATTTGCAGGGAATATGTGATAAATCATGCGGGGGGCAAGTGGAGCCCTTTTTATGTTTCGTTAAGTAGTTTTCTACAAAATAAGACTCTTTTGAAACTTCTTTTACCTATTTTTGGAAATTTTTGGGTACCCCTACAGAGTAGAACCTCGAAGTATACCGTTGTGGGGTTGTCCATATGCGAGAGTAACACTGGTTTGTTTGTTTTTTGTTGTATTTTTCTTCAACTTCTTTTTAGACTACACATACTAAAAGCGGTTCTTTTAGGGCATACATAGCGTGGTAGAAGTCCAATTGTTAAGCACTAGTGCTAAATGCGAGACGATGCTAATGTGTTCAGATAAATGGGCTAAATATGAATGCAACAAAGTAAACAAAATACTTTCATTTGACCACATCAGCTACTACTGGTCCTAATGAATCATTAAATGATTTACATACTTGGGTCAAAATAAAACGTCAGTAAGGCTGTCTAAAACGTAGTGTATGGCACACGTGGTACAAGAGATTTTATTTTGCTCGTAGGATTGTGCCACTCGGCCATTCGGCCTCATGTCGCAACCTTTCCTACTCCCAAAATAAAATCTCACTTATACCATTCGTATTATTAATAACTATTGATCAGTCTTAATACAACAAAACATTCACGATTTTAGATTATGAATAAGATTCGATAATTCAATTCAATTACTACTGAAGTCTCACAAGCGTCATCCATGTTTGTCTGGCTTTTTGACAGAATTCTTTTCTCTTCCTTCCCTCAAAAATTATCCCCAGTGTTGTTTTTTTAAATTTATTTTTATTTTATTTTATTGCTAGGTGCAGTCAGCATCTAATTCTGAGGTAACGTTTAGATTTGATTTGGAGGAGTAATTGAATGAGTTTTAAAATAAATTTTTAGTCGCGTGTAATTGCACGCGTTTAGTATTTGGTATGTAGTTGTAGAAGTTATTAGCCTTCACTGCTGCATGTTGTTCTGTAGCGCGTCTATACTTCTTAAGCAGCGTCCACAGCGTTGCGCTTTTGCCGACGTAATTTGAGTGGGTGCTAGACCTCGGCATTTTAGGCACAAAAAAGTGATGGTTTAGGCACTAAAATAGGGTACAAAATTATGAAATTAGGCCCTATTAGGCATGAATATTTATGTTTTAGGCACTTGAAATAGGTTACAAAATTACTAAAGAAGACAAAGAAAAAAACATTAGACTGAAAAAGTAATAATTATGGCATATAAAACTGATCACAAAAGGATGAAATTAGGTTATTTTTATTACGCAGAATGTTACGTATTTTTCCATTTTTGAGAGAGACTATAAGCATATTTCATTCACTTTCATTATGATCTCTTACACGAAGCTCATCATTATGACCTCTCATAATTCCGTAGTAAACTGCGTATCCTATTGGTCGCCTATTATTCCTGGTTACTCTTGGGAGTCATTGTCATTGCTCAAGATATTTTTTTGTTGTTGTTTTTGTGTTAAAACTCGGTAAGCTACAACAAGGGATTTCCTATCTCCTATTTTCTCTTCTTTACTCACTCCGTGTTAAACGAAACTAAATGAAAATAAATTCAGTCATCATTGAAAGTTAAGTTGTCATGCCGCTGGCGAAAAGGAAACCACAAAAATAGTACTTTTACGTGCACGAAGGAAAGTATATGTTTCAAATATATGTATCATATATTGAACTTCGTTAAATATTATTAATTTTAATAGTATATTATACAAAAGGAAATTAATACAACTTGTGTTTGTGAGTATTAAATTTATTTTTACTTTTCAGCAATGGAGAAGGTGATATAGGCATTACGTAATTATTTAGGGGTGGGTTCAAGTTTGCGACTGCAAGATGTGATGCAGGGTGGGGCTTCCAAAATACCCCAAATTTGCGTTACTTCATTTATGGATGACCTTTATTTAAAATTAAATTGACGCATTAATAGTCCCGATATTACGAGTCTTTAATCCTTAAACGTTCTCAAAAAAATCACGCTTTCTCACTGCAGCACTACACTACTTCCTCTATACTACGTAACTAGTATGATATTCCTAATTATGTAAAAGGGAAATGTAAGGAAATTGACTGTATGATCGCAAGTTATAGGTTAAGAAATGAAACCAGAGCGATAATAGTTAAAAAGTGAGAAAAAATATAGGCTATGTGAAATAGAAAATCAGGACTCGGGAATACATATTACAGAGATTCTAGATTTTTGAGTAAGGATGAATGTGGAGAAAGTGAAATGTTCAGGAGAAAGTAAGGTGGATATATGAGAGGACAAAGGTGAAAATATAAGCATGGTAGAGAGATATAGGAAAGTGCATAGTAAGTAATACAAAGGTTGGGGCAGAAGTCATGGTAACTATTTTTTGTGGGAATATGAAAAGGGGTGGAAAATTTCAAATATCCACATGAAAGGACAAGGTATAAACTAAGTGCTTGGACATTTATCAACACACAAATATTGAATTTATCATATTTATTCAGGTATTTGAAATTACCGTATTTGTTTCATGTTCTATGGCATGTTCTATGGCTAGAAAATACGACTTCACACATTCGAAAAGCATTACATACCCGTTCTAAAGGCTTGATTAGGTAGATGCTCGATTACCACACATCACATTGATCCGCATAATTACGGGTCGTCACGTGCGTTGCTGATCACTGGTTTGCCGCGCATCTTTGCAGAAACTCTCTTGCGCATCTCGCGGCTGTCCGGTATGAAAGGGCATTCCTTCCATGGTGAACGGCTCTCTTAGAGTAAGAGCGCTGTTGGAAACATGTTACATTCACATGGCATGGCGGTAGACGGACAACTGATTTCAAGTTACTCTCTGTGCTAATAGAGACACTTGCAGAGCTATCTGTTGATGTAAACATACCCTACTGCAGCATTTCTTTCAAGATATAAAATAAATTTTGCGATCCGATAACATTTCTTTTAGAAAAAAATAGTTGCCATGGGACTATATCATTAGCTATCCGGGCTAGTACCGGAGTCGATATTGTCATATGACAACACGCCATTTACATGGGCCGGGACACCGAGTCTTTCCTCTATACACAGAGTATTGGGCCACTGGATGGATGGAAGTAGTTGGAAGTGGATGGCAGAATATCTGGTTGGATGGAAGCAATCGCGTATAACTGTCGGATTAAAAGGTTTTGAGCTGAAGCTTTGAAAATACGACACAAGTAAGATTTATTTTAGTTACGCCATTCCGGAGATCATTCAGATATTTTAACTTTTGGGGGTACTTTCCGTGATGTCCTTATGACATTTCGAATATGTTCTACAAAATGATTGCAATTTTTCATTCAGTATAATAAAATGCATTTATAAATATGTATTGTTCAGCTTTTCATTAAAAACTATTTTTTTTCGAAAATTGCAAAAGTTCAAATTTATTTTCAATTATTCATCTCTAAAATATTAAAACCGGAGATTTCTTTCTCAGTGCAATTTATCCCTCAATTTTAGATCATTAAATGATGCCATTCACTTTTAAAAAAATGTGATTGGTTCTCGCGAGAAACCTAGAGGAACTAAGAGAAGGAAGCGTTTCGATAAGCCTCGCAATCTTAAGTATTCCGTCTTCCAAGTGATTGTTCGGCGTCACACTTGGTAGAAGTATAATTCATTGAGCCCTCCTTCCCCGGTAGGCGAATGGCTCATGTAGTTTCATGATTTTTAGTGTTCACGTATCTTTTGTTAGAATTGCCAAAACTATTGCTTGGGTTTGTTTTAAAACTCTAATTTTTCATCAAAAAAATCACACATTATTCGTCGTGCACGCTCCACATGATTTTAAAAACACAGTTCAATACGTCTCTTTAACACTTAGTTCGCATGTACTGAACTGAATTATATTCAACATAACTACATGACATCGCACAGCACTTCTCTTCATCATTCTGTTCGAAAATTTACACTTGATAAACCGAGCTACACTGAATATCACAAAGCACAGCACTGCAATTGCGCACTGATCACATACTTTACTGAATACACCTCGCATCATTTAAAAACGTAGCTCAAGGCATCACTTGAACACTCGACACCAACATTTATATACATTATCTGACTCCACGGTGTAAGGAAATTCTCTTACTCGTGACTAAATTGCATCGCACTTTGAAAGAACGACAACGTAGACGAAAGTTAAAGGAAAGGAAAGAGAAATGAAGAAAGGAAAAAAGAAAAGGAAATAAATAAATCCACGTACGAAAGACTAATATTTCCTCTAAGATAGAACAAAGTATAGGTCATTAAAGAAAGGGAAAAGGACGAAAAAGGCAAGAACGAAAGAGATAAAAGAAATACAGAGAGAAAAAGAAATAAAACAAAACAAGAGAAAAAGAAAAAGGAAAGAAAATTGACAATATAAAACAAGACGAAATGAAATCGACCATACCAAACCAGACAGAACCAAGCCAGACTATACCAAGATAAACCAAACCAAACCAGACCAAACGAGACAAAAACAGACCAAACCAAGCCAGACTAGGCAAAACCAAACCAAAGCAAACAGACCAAACCAAACCAAAGCAAACCAGACCAAATGAAACCAGATCAAGTCAAACAAGACATAACACAACACGACCAGACACGACAAGACACGATACGATCAGACACGACACCACCCTACTAGATACTATCAGCCACGACACACGGCATAACGCAGCACGCGCATAACGACGCGACGCATAACGCATAACGACGCGACTCGACTAAAGACGCGATAAAGCATTCGATCAGACAAGAAACGACATTGCAAGGCAAAAATATGGTACGAGTCATTATACGACAAAATAAAAAACCAGACGAGAGAAGAGAATAAGTAGCAAAAGATAAGATACGAAATGAGAAAAGAGAAGAAAAGAGAAAAAAGAATAGATAACACGGGATGAAAAGAAAGAGGCCAACGGTTAAGAGAAAATATCAGATGGGAGAAGATACGATGATTGAGAGAAGAAAGAAGAGGGTAATTATGAGAATAGGGGAAAGAAGAGAAAAATTAAGAAAGGGAAAAGACAACAGCGAACCGTGAAGAGAGATGTGAAGAGGCGATAAAAGCTAAGAGTGACAGGAGAAGAAAAAGAGAAGATGAGTGGAAAAAGATAACGGAGACATAAAAGAAAGAAAATAGAAAATAGGAGGAAAAAGAGCAGAGAGAAGGGGAAAAGAAATGTAGAAAAGAAACAAAGAAGAGAAGAGAGAGTATAAAAGAAAATATAAGCGAAGGAATAAAAGAGAAGAAGGGGAAGAAGAAAAATTTGAAGTTCTCATGAATCGTGACTTACTGTCTTATGTCAGCATGTGTAAGTACCTACGCAGAATTCTGCCTGATGACGCCGAATTTTTATTATCAGAGGCCCACTTGTTGAGAGAGGGCCGCCTGCAGATGTGCTTCACTCGTCATTTTTCCAGATTTCATCTTATGCATTGCCTCCACTATGGGCACATTTGACATTGTTAATCTTCGTACTACAACATCATGTAATGTTTAAAAAAGCACTCACTTTTAGGTGCACCGGTAAAGATCTTTGAACTTTTTTCTGTGTCTTCTTAGAACTTCTTTCTTGACGCATAAATTCTTAAATTCCACCCACCCTATTTTACCAAGTGTGCCCTTGTGTTTTGCTCATTGTGTCCATTATATTCTAAACCGCAAGAAGCTGACAATATACGCGTTATTTATAATGCGATTTTTCTAACTTTGCCCCTCAAGGCCAGCCTTCACGATGAAATATGTCATGGTTTATCGCGACGTTCTCAGTCGTGGCGCCAGATATCGCATGATCGCGACCGAATCAAGCAGCTCTTGCGATCATGCGACTTCTAGCGGCACGATAGAGAAAGAACGCGAAATGCCGTGTTATATTCAATCGTGGCCCTAAGGGATTGGGGGGGGGGCAGATTTAGAAAAATCGCATTGTATATGTAGTTCATTTCAATGTTAGCAGTATATGATAACTCCTTGTTGAAGCTGCGGTACCTTATAGTACAAGTAATGAAAGAAAACACCTGAAAAGGAAACCTGCCTAAAGGGGAACCGAGATGAAACAAAAAAAATGCATCAAAAAATATCAACAATCAACAAATAATGTTATGTTTGCCAATGAATGAAAAGGCGTTCTCTTAACAACCATTTATTTATTCTTATAACCAATCTATTTACATTATACCACACGATATACCAGGAGCTATTTCCTTCAGGCTGGCATTAACGCCAAAGTCCGTGTCCCACCAGTGCGTCACTTAGCACCAGTTCTGTAACACACGTCTGACTGCGCGACTCCGCCGTGCGCATATCCAGCGCGCAATCTCGCCATGCATCACCAAGCACGGCACCTCAGGCTGGCAGTCGCGTCGTATTCCGCAGGCCCCTGGTGCGGCCTCTTCACGTGTGTTTCCCCTCCTGGCTGCAGGCTCTCTCCAGCGGCTCCACTGCGCTGTCTCACTGTTGTGCCGCGGTGCTCCTCAGACCGCTACTGCCTGACTGCCTTTGCCGCCACCTGCTCCTGCCTATATAGGGCCGGCGTGGCCTGGGTTAGCCTCGCCTCGCGGCTTGCTTGCTCGCTGGCCAGCGTTCCGCGTCGGCGAGCTCTGTGGTGCGCGGCGTACAGCTGCGCGCGTGCCAGCTTCAAATGTTGTACACAGCAAATAAAATAACAGGCACAATGTGACGCGCTATTTTGTACTGAGTGGCGTGATGTGACTGCCCTGCGGAGAGCTGTGCCGTCCCCGCGTACGCGAACCGACTTCTTTGCTTCGGGTGATTGCGTCTACCCTGTGTCACCATAGGGCGGTCGCGAGGGCTTGGCGACCACCAAACACATAAGTAGCGCTAGGTACGCAGCCCAGACACGTACGTCTGCGAGGGGCACCGTCGTCCCGTGAAAGCGAAACCGCCAATGACTCACTTTACAGCAAAAAGCAATGAAAATAACTGTGTGTACCAATTGGTACGGTATCGACGAGCTGCTGTGACAGGCAGTCGTGTCAAATACAGTTTGATCTTACGTGATTGTTTTGTTCAATTGTCAATTGCGTTCTTGTTCCGTTTGAAGCTAAGGGATCGTCACCCCACCCAGTTATTACTTACCACTTTACGAACACTCTAACCAAACTCCGTTTTAATATTTATCCATTAGAAATCCTGCAACGATGTGAAAGAGAGAAAAATGTGTGGTAAACATTTCTCTCGTGGTTAGGTTATTAGACTATGAGTCAGTCCCCCTCAGTGGTTACATCCTTGATTCTTTGAATTCTATCTAAAAGATTTCAAGAATCTACGTTGACATCTATTATGATAATGCATCTATGTTTCAATAATACATTTTTATATTTTATTGATATATCTTTATCACATTATTGATATTATTATTTATTGACTGTTTGTAAGTTTGGAAGTATATGTCAAACTAGAGGTGCTACAGAATGACACAGACTTTCCCGTATTACTATTTTATTTTCTTTGGTCTCGGCTAGCTATTTGGACTTACCATATACTCTTACCAGCTTCCATCTATCGCCATCCAAATAATGTTTTTTAAACATTTTATTACTTTTTCAGTTTCTTAATAATAGAACGGAAATATTATTTTAAGAATATTAACGAACAATGAAACCTCGCCCAAAATGGCAATTTTCTTTGAAAAATTTGGAGACTTTTTAAGAAAATCGCGTTTAAGAGCTACTGTAAATGCGAAATTTGAAGCTCTTTTTTCAAAGGAATCTTTTGTATTTTCGAAAAACTTTATTTGAAGCCATTTGAAGCACATGTACTCATAAATTCAATAGTGTTTATAAATTGTGGGAAACGTGCATATTAACAGTGTGAGAGATCTTTGAAAAAATACATTTCTGTAATTTTTAAAAAAACAAAAATATACCCCAAAATGAACTTTACGTCAGATTAAAGAGTGCACGTTCCGTTCGAAAAGTTTCAAAAAAATGGGAGCCATTTATGAGAAAATAACGTTTGAGCGTTTCTGAAAATGTGGAAGTTTGAGCTAGTTTTCAGAGAAAATGATTAAGTTTTCGAGAAACTTAATAGAACATTATTTAAAGTACATACAGTCACAAATATAATAATATGAACTAATTGGCGCTAATGTAAATATTAACGACGTGAGAGATAAGTCAAAACAATTTTATTTTGGTAATTTTTGAAAAACAAAAGAATAGAGCAACATGATATTTATGTCATCACATAGAGTGCATTAGGCAGTATCCCTACCAAAAATTTAAAGAAAAAATTTGGAGCCGTTTGAGAAAATCTTGTTTTTGTAATTTTTACAAATTGCACACTTTGTAAATTATATTGCGCGTAATATTGCGCGTAAACTACTAAAAGTTTCAAAAAAATACACCTGACCATAAAGAAAGTACTCACTATGGAGAAAGAATTTGGACTATTGAGAGGTCAGATTAACTATGGAGAGCCAGATTAAGAGGAGCTTCTTCAATTTGGAAATAATCCTACGTGTGGTTTAGAGGCGCTAGTGGGACGGACAGACGGCTATTTTGCTTTCATTTTTTTCTTTTTTTTTAGCAAGGACCTACAAATTTGGTATTCTGGCTATACCACGTGTTAGGGGATTTCTTTTTTAATTTAGCAACTGGTTGTATCCACTTTTTCGTTATCAGGGCCAGGCAATGCATTTTTTTTCTGCCGAAAATTCGCCGTTTTTTCGCGCAGCATTACATAACTTTCCCTGTACTACGTACCAGTGGCGTAGCGTGACTCACACGTTTGGGGATGCTCAACAATAACACACAAAATGTCACTATCAACTACTTCGTCTAACAGGCGAACGCAACACAAGGCAGATACACTGGGACTACTTCCACGATCTCGATTGCTTACGACGGTGTAGGCGCTTCCCACAAAATCCTCACAGCAGTCAGGGCTGCCGATGTCTTGAAAGCAAATTATACAATGGCTCAGCTTTAATTCTTATACGCGAATGGCAATAAGACCATTTGTTAATTTATACATTGCAGACTTAAATAATATGTAATCTATTTAAGAGATAATACAATTTCTTGGATATTAATTAAGAAATAGTAGTCAGGCACTATTTCTACAGTTTGTACCCATGACCAAGCGGGGACTCCCGAGTGAGAGAGAGAAAGATAATTTACTGAACGCCTGAAGTGTGCTGCGCTCTCGTGCACAAACGAGCTTCTTTCCGCAGTAGACGCTAGCGTAAAGCAGTCGGGTTTCTCTGGGCCAGGGGTGAAGAGGGGAGAGGGGCACCTCGCCATCTGCGCATGCGTCATTGCTCGTCGCAATCTGGCGGCAGACGCTGAAGTATTTTAGCTTCCAACCAATCAGAGGCCAGCTTCAACAGCCCGCCGAATTCAATCATAGGAAATCAATTTTAAATTAATACAAAACGTGTTTCGCTCAACAGACCACTTGTAAGATTATCAATACAGTATTTAAGGTTCTTATATACGGGGATGCTCAGCATCTCAGCGTCCCCTGACGCTACGCCACTGCTACGTACAATACTCCGTATATAAGTACGTATACGGGAAAGTAAAAATAACAATCTTCTGTTCAATGTGTGTGGACTACGGAGATTGAAAATATGGAATGCATTTTTAAAACATGTTTGAAAAAATGAAATTGAAAAATAACTTGTTCTTGTTTCCAAACTACGTTCAGAATAATAAAATAAACTTTTATATAAATATGTATTATTAAAGGAAGAAAAAAGTGTGTTATGTATTGTTTTCTTTTCATTTTTATTGCGAGGTTACTGAATCACCCTGCTCGCCTCAATTCGTTAGAGGGAAACTTGACGCACCCACTGACGGGTTAATTAGCTCTGTTATCGTGACTAAAACAACACATTTTAACTTCCTCTTACATAATTCTGAACAATATGTATCTGTGTTCTGACACTTCAAATTCAAGAAGACACTGAGTATGAGTATTGTGCAAAACCTTTCGGATTTTTGTAGATGATTTGAAACTAGATGTGATACTTCGGAACTTTAATTATAATTAATTCCTACGTTTGAATCGGTTTAATTCGGTTCCCTCGGTTTAGTAGGTTGAATTATGAATATTTTACCCTTATTGTATACACGCATTAATCCTTGAATTTCATTTGGTTGAATACATAAGAAAAATACAGTAGGTAGGGGCTGCACGGGCGTCTATTTCTCACTTCTCAATTATCTACAATAATATACAGGCTTCTGTACTGTTTCGAAACACTCTTGAAGCTTGCCGGTCCATTTAACTATTTTGAACATTTTATGTAAACCTCGCATACAACAAAAATGTCTGTTGTTGGGTTAATACGCAACGCGATACGTAACGAAAAGGCTTCCCCTCTCCACCCTTGTTCTTGTTCATTTCGCCGCTAGATGGCTTCAGCGTCGACAATTCTTCTTCGGCCTCCCCCACCACGTGCCACGCCAGCCAGCGCTGAGCAGATGCCAACATCACAGTGGAGTGGTGTGTTGGTGAGGTTTGTACAGTGTTGAGGCCGTCGTGTGTGTGAGTGTGTGTTTTGTGGGGGAGCGGGCTTCGTGCCGTCTTGCGTGCTTGTGCTAGGCGTGGTGCAGACCGGATCGGAGGGAAGTGCCGCTGTGAGTGTGGGACGAGTGTTCGTGCAAGAGTGCGTGTGTGCGAGTCGCTGTGGGATGCAGCTGAGGTGACGTCGGTCGTCGTGCTTGTGTCGAACGGCGTTCAGTGATTTTTGCTGAAGTTACGACCGCGGTTGTGATCCGTTTTCAAGACGAAAGAACGCCCAAAGCGGGCGAGAACAGTCGGGGTTCAAAGAAGACCAAGTTACAGGTGAGTCTTCTTTCTTTAGCTCTCATTCATTTAATGTGATCACCTATTTTTGTCTATCACCGCCTGTGAATTGAACGGTGCATTAACACCACACAAGTTTAGTTGAGAAGCATATTGAGAACAACGCGCGGTTTTTTTAACATGATAGTTCGCATGACCTTTACGTGTTTATTGCTCTCCTCTCTTGTGAAACCATTGTTATATTCAAAATAATATTTATCACCTATTACATCGTTAGTACTGATACGTCGTTTTGTTGTTTTTTTTAGGGAGAATAAAGAAATGTTTCGATAAAATAATATATTCACTACACTGAGTAGTAATCTAGTGCAAAAGTTCTTTATACATGTGGTTTTATTAATGGCATCAGACCCTTGAATTTAATTCAAATAATTTTGGTAGGATGTAATGTACACCATAACTTTAAATTTACTGATACATAATTAATGTGTATTCATATTTTGAAATGTAAGTCAATACGTGTACTGTACTGGTGGAAATTATTTGCAAGACCTCTTTATGTTTCTCAAAATTAATCACGTGCCTTGTTCGTGTATGGTCATTATCAAACTTTTGCCGGCGAAAATGTCATTGCATGGTCAATGATGGTCTTACATTGAACACTCACTAAGATGTGTATTTCCAAAAGAATTAGGTTTCAAACTTCATTTGACACCCTTACCACATGCTTAAGAGCTCAGGTTCAAACATTTAACATCTTCATCATCGTGTTGCTCACCTACAGCTTCCGCTTTTAACAGTTTAAAATATCACATAACGTTGCTAGAGGGTTTTGATTAGAAACATTTGTCGCCTGATAATGCAAAGTGTGATGCCGTGGTGTAATTAATTAAAACCATTCCCGCAGTGGAAACGAACGATGAATGAAAATTACCATTTTACATATAAAGAGCTAAGCGCATAATATTTGATTCAGATTCCAGGATCCCTAGAGAAATTATTGAGGGCTCAAATAAAAGCTCATTGGGGAACAGATGAACCTTAAAATTGGATCCCCACACCCTTCAACTTGCTGGGAGCTAAGAAACGTACTTCATGCGTTTCAGCCCTTCATAGAATGTCAGCATTGGAGGACTATTTCATTTCTTGCAAAAAACGTATTTACGTAGTTTAGAAGAAATGACATTAATCCATAAGTTCTGTCGAGAGTTTGACGGAAATAGTTTTTGGGGTCCCTAAAATTGGGAGAGCATTCACATTCTTCTGCCCGTCCGCCTGTCTGTGAACATCACTTGTGCCTGAATCCTACACAGGATGTTTACCAAAACAACTATCCCTAGACAGTCCGGGCTGATGTCGTGGTCTCTCGAATTTGAAACGAATCTCTTAATTTTGGGGGAACTTCACACCATTCCCTCATAACATTTTCAAAATCTCCCTCCCCCCCCCAAAAATCTTCACTTTTACCTAGTCATTACATGATATCAGAAAAAGAAGCTCTTAACATATAAAGAAACACAGAATGGGGTAAGTCTGTACAGCCTTTTACACATTTGTGGTAGTAAATAGTCTATTTAACATGGATGGTCTATTATTTCCTATACTTCTACCAGAATATAAAGATAGATTCTAAACAATGAATTGTCAAATGAAATTAGTTCTTTTGACAAAGTAATCCACATTTATAGGCCCTAGTACACGTGCAAAGACAAAACTTTGTTGCCATTGGATCACGTTTCTTTCGTCGGTTTGCAATGAACCCACTTGGTTGCAGCCTATTGTAGCGCTTCTTCGAACGGGGACACGGAGTGATTCGTTTTACAGGCGGACTCGTCATGGATTACTATTCTTAGACGTCATCCCTTGCTCACCATAATTCTTCCTTTTCGTTGAGTTGCTTCTCGCATTACGACTTATCCGTTGCTGTAAATATTTCCTTCAAATCCACGTTTTCTCTGAATCCACGTGATTAACAAGAGCATGTAGTTGTAATTTTTTTTGCCTATCACTATTTGTGTTCCTATTTCAACTTCATGGTTTATTTTTGCTGAAAATTTGACACCTCATCTACCACCACTGTGGGGTTGGTGATGTTTGAAATTTTCGTCGACATGACTCTGACACATCGATTTCGTTTGCACTTCGAGTATTTCCATACATTTCCTTATTTCAAAAATATTTTAGCTGAAATCCCCAAAACTCGTTGTTAATTTCAATCTCGAATCGATAACAAACTGCAGTTATTTCATTGGACCCGTTGAACTGTTATATTTCATTCAGCTAATTTTCTCTTGTCTTTAGGAAGTGATCTAATTCATCAGTTTTAAAACGCCCTTCTCATGAAGATCAGTAAAAAGCCAAATCAGATTTCTGCATGAACTTAAGTTAATTTTGTTTTTAAGGGATATCTAAAAATGTGGCTTTAATACTATAGTTCGTTAAAACAAATTTAAACAAAACGCCAAATAGCATCTATTTAATTTTAGTGTTTAATCAAATTGTTATGTTTCAACAATTGTTTTAAGTCGTAGAGAATTGCAAATTTAGGTGGTTCAGGGCATCAACTTATGTCACTGCAGTGCCTCTGACTGGGAGGTTCTAGAGTTCCGACGGTGGCAAGATTTTTCGCACTACCTACATGACTGGGTCGAATGAAGCTGGGGGAAAATTCTATTGGCCGGCTGCTCTGATCGGTAGTTTTTCGTGGTTTCTCCATGGAAATCCTGAACCGGTACCCTAACAAATGGGCTACGGATCGCGCGCGATCTTTCCTTCCTCTTCCTTGCCTTACCCTCATTCGTTACACACACACACACACATGTTACCAGCAAAGATGGTTCAGGGCATCAAATGATGTCACTGCAATGCCTATGATCGGGAGATTCTGAGATTCGAATTCCGACGGTGGATTTACAACATTGGCTAGACAGCTAGGGCTAATTTAGCCCCTGTATGGAGGAGACTTCTTGCGGACGGCTGCCCTGATCGGCAGTTTTCCGTGGTTTTTCCGATCAACAACAGGCGAAAGCCGGTACAGTACCCGAACAAACGGGCTTGGGTCCGCGCGCGATCTTTCCTTCCTTTTTGTTGTCCTGTCCTCTCCCCTTTCTTACACACACTTTCATTCACATTCACTTATCTACCAAACATGCCGGGAGACAGTCGGGAGCTTAGAGCTTGTCTCGACTGTCAGTCGGGAGCTTAGAGCTTGTCTCGACTGTCATGGTGCCTTGCTGGTAGGAGATACCTGGTTGAAAAAGAACTCTTAAGCCGACGGAGGTCGGTTCCGGATCTCGGCAGCCTGCGGGGGAAGAACACCGCCATCTCCCGCCATAAAAAAAAATTGCACTGCGCCTACGGGACTA
The DNA here is from genome assembly GCA_031308135.1 of Acheta domesticus. NCBI lineage: Eukaryota > Metazoa > Arthropoda > Insecta > Orthoptera > Gryllidae > Acheta > Acheta domesticus. Next base: position 109,531,709 of record JAHLJT010003656.1, on the reverse strand, counting down.
ATGATCTTAGTAGGTGACACACCCGAAATCACTAATCAATCAAGACAACACATGTAGGGAGCATAGAAATTGTCCCGGCTAGGGGGTGCCCCGCTGGTGGGAGGTACTTGGATGGGGGAGACATGCAAGGCGTCTTTGAGTTCGGCGCCGGGTCTCATAATCCAGCGGGGGAACAACACAGCCACCTCCCGTGATGAAGAGAGATTTCTATAAGAAGAGACTGCTTTGACACCTACTTCTTGGCCACTGCTGACAACATAACTGCAGGTTGTGTCCACGGATTTATTTTGTCACAGCGTTCGTTTACTGTTCATTTGTAAATGTCTTAATCACTATATCTTGCAATGTCATCGGCCTGCATGATGTTCGTGTCTTTTCCAACCTGTCAAACTGGCCCCTTCTTAGTAACTCCTCTATAAACCATGCACTACACGTTCCTGACCAATGGCCACAGCAGTTCACGAGCCCGAAAGCCCGAAATAATTAATCTTATGTAATTTCGTTATAGAGTAAATAACAAGTTTGTTAATTACAAGCTTCGCGTAGCTTTCGTAGGTATTTTCACGTTAAAAGGTTTTATTTGAGCTTTGCAAGTTCACAATAAAAAAATATAAAATTAAATAAAATTTTAAATATATTACAGTTGCCAAACTGGCACAATTTCTGACATAGGCACATGAACTAGTGGTGCTGATACTTTCTCGCATTATTTGTAACGACCATGCAATATTATTATACCACATGAACCTGCAAATGTGCTTTCAATCAGCAAACATTTCTTCTCCTCGCTGAGATTCGAACTCAGACCCTTAGAGTTAGCACATCATGCATGTTACCTCTACCCTACCTGCCCAAGCATGCATTCAACATTCCCGACGCTTAAAAATTGTTGAATTGCGTTTGGACTTTTCAAAATTTCAAATATTTTTTTTCACATTATTTCAAGATCTATTTATCAAGAACAAATTTCATCAAGCAAAAGAATTTCTATTATAAATTTTGTAGTTTTCCAAAGTTAATCTTTTCTTTGCAATTTTTGGAAATGCCTAATTTTTTAAGCGTCGTTTGCTCTAACCGAGGAAACATTAAAGACAAAATTAGGACCCATTTTTGAGAAAGTAAATGTTTAAAAATTACGTATATTTTACATAAAAAATACGCGAAATCTACTCGTTTTCTTTTTCAAAAAATTGTAATGGCCTTATTTAATTATCTATTTTTTAGATCAGATTTCTTTAAAGACAAAATCTATTTCTTCAGTATAATATTTGTAGGAAGACGCCCAAAAAACGGACAGTCGGACGGGCGGTCGGTCGAATTTGCTTTTCTTCTGAAATTTTAAACGTCCTTTTACCGGAGAAAATTACTCTGGAGGAGGTTTAACTCTGCAAGTCAATCGAAATGAATATTAAAATAAAACTATATACTTTTGCCATTTAAAAAAATATTAAACTAATAAACGATTTATACACAAGTACTTTCCAATAAATTTCGTCAACATTTTGTCTTGCAATTATTTTAAAAAAGAACATCAATGTAATGTTAAGGTTGATCTTCATTTAGAATTAATGCAGAGAGATGTACCAACTATAATTTTATTTGTTAATGACTAAATGTGATTTTCGTTGATGAGTTGATTTTGTACAGCTGTCAGAGCGAGGTCTCACTTCCAGTGGGAGAGGAAAGTCGCCCCAGCTAAAACATACTCGCACATCCGTTGGTGAAAAATTTGTCTAAAGAAATAATGTTATACAAATCCAAATGACCTATTGTCAACATATTCCAATATTGTTTGAGGACGAGGTCAATAAAATTGTATTTCAGTAAGCAATATTTCTTTTAATAGCGATGGCTATCGTGTATTTTATTGTTACTTTTTATTACAGTCTTCAAAATTATAATTTGAATAAGAGAGGGGGCATAATATGGTCATGCTAAGGCAGGGGTTGATCCAGCGGATCATTTTGGAGAGGACCATCACTTATTTTTGTTAAATAATATTCATTTATTATATGTTTTATTATTTTTGTAGGGTATATATAATACTATACAATATTTTTTAAATAATTAGATAATTGTAACATAAATATTTAAATCAATTTTCCCAAATAAAGGAAGGTAGCAAACGAAAATTCTAGACCTGCTGGAGGGCTCAAGCCCCCCTCCCCGGATCCGCCACTGTGCTGAGGAGCTCCTACATTCTTCTCATGGGGATTTCTATCTCGTCCAGAGCGGTGTATTGGCGTAGGATAGGTTCTCGGTCGATCGCGCGTTGAGGCGAGGCGCGGCGCTGGAGGGCGGGGCGGGGCCCGCGTCCACGCGAGCGACGCGTCGGGAGATGGGCCGGCGTCGTGACGGGCCGCGTCCGCGTCCGAAATAGCGCGTCTCGGGAAACGGTCTCTGCTGGGCGGTGATTCAGCGCGGCGCTTTTGGCCCCCGCGACGCGACCCGCCGAGCGCCGCCGGCACCGCCTCGCCGCCTCGCTCGATTTTCGGACGGCGCGGCGGCACCAGGGGAATGCTGGAATGCTGGGAACCAGGGGAACGTTGGTCGCCTTAACCAACGACCCACGAAACGCGCGCGATCTTTCTTTCCTCATCCTTCCTCCTTTCTCTTTCTTTGCGCACTCACTCTTAAATGAACCGTACTACCACACATGTTGAAAGGCCACTCGGAGCTTGAACGTAGAGCTTTGTCCCGACTGGGGCGGTGTCACGTTATAGCGCGATTTTTCTAACTCTACCTCTCAAGCCCCTATGGCCACGGTGGAATATCACGCGACAATTCGTGTCTTTCTCTGTTTGGCCGCTAGAAGTTGTATGATCCCAAGCACTGCTTGATACGGTCGCGAAATACCGTGGCATATTCCATCGTGAAGACGGGCCTTGAGGGGCAAAGTTAGAAAAATCGTAGTATAGCAATGATACCTAGCGAAGGAAACCCCGCAAGCCGACATGTGATTTGGGGCTAGAACTCACGTTCCATTGAGGGAGGAAAATCACTACCCCCAACTATCATATTCACTACATTTAAGGGAATAATGACCATAACAGTTGTCGCACCCGAAAACTTGAAATAACCAATCAATCTAGCCCAGGCGGCGGTGACGAAGCCGACCTAGGGTGGCTGCGCTCATCAATTTTCCAGTTTTCCTCTTGTGATTTCGTATTATCGACAACAGGAGTATGGTTCGTAGGCGACCGACTGCATGATGTTACAATGTGTAAAATATTTCCGACGTTTACACTAATACGAAGCAAATCTTATATTATACATTTCAAATGTTAATTTTTTTCTGAGTTTCATTTTTACCGACTCATTGTGTGGATATTTAAAAGAGACTCCCTGTGGATATTTAAAAGAGAAGAACAGTCTTCTCGAATACTGCAGTGATCCAATGTAATATATACGGAAAAGCAGTACAACAGTTCTTTAGATACCAAGAATGTCGGTCCCTACTATTTAAACAAAAATGACTGTTGATTTGTAAGTATGTAAAAATTATTGGAGCTGTGTTTATCGATGTTACAAAACAATAACACTGTTTCTCACTTTGAATTGTAGATAATGCATTAAAAAATACCCACAAGAAATACCTGGACATTACCTTAAATTAAGTATTGTCTGTTCAGTCTTCCGCGCGATTTATCTACACACCAAAGTGCTGGCGTGTTCGGTGATTAACACGTAGAAAGATTCATATTTAATTTACAAATGTTGGCGAACTTGTCCTAGAGCCGTTTTACTCCCTATTATTTTTGTCTTTCCGCCAAATGGAGAATGCTTGCATAAATATCAATGTTTTTATATAGCTAGAATGCAAGAAAAATATGCTGTAAATATTCCGTTTAAAAAAATATTTCTACATGTATAATTCTGCGATAAAACTTGGTCTGTTGCGATTTTCATGAATAGTGTGATGAAAGTAAAGAACGCAGACTCTTTGAAATTTGGTATTATGACCCGTCCGCTTACATCCCTTACATTTGATTAATTAATTCACATGTATATATATTTTCATGTGCTTTTAGACAATCTATATCAATTTTTACAATATTCTTTTTAGTGACGAGATTGAAATAATATAAATCACTCGTGGAAAACTATCCCCAATCTTCAACTACAGGCAGTGAGACCTGTGAGACCTTAACACCTGATGGTGCAGTCCTTATGACTGGAGGACGAATACATTTCACAGACCGATGGAGGTTCTCAACCGTTTTAAAACGTGTCAAAATTATCGTATACTGGCCTGAACGGGACATGTATGTGTTGCATGTGGAATTCGAATAATCATTTTTCAAATTTCAAAGGTTTCTATTTTCACACAAGTTTTGATTACTTCTGTTGAATATTTCAAAATTATTAAGGGACCCTATTGAGTGGTCATGCTTAATCGGGCCATGTGTATTGGATTGAGTGATCGATTATTTAGTGTTTTCGGGCGCGTCAAGTCCTATTATCATTAGTCTCGTAGGTGTAGTGTTCCCAACTGGTCTCACGTCATGTCTGGTCGTGTAGTGCATGTTAGTGTGTGTGTAAGGGGTGATGGTAGGATAAGGAAGAGGAAGGAAAGATCGCACGCGGTCCATGGCCCGTTTGTTAGGGTACTGCTCCGGAATTGGCTTGGTGTTGATTGGAGAAACCACGGAAAACTACCGATCAGAGCAGTCGCCGCTTGAAGTAACCTCCAGACAGCGGGTGAATTCCACCTAGCTATACTTCGGTTTTTCTTTCTTGGTGCGTGGGGGTGTGTCTTAAAAATGGAATATCGTACGGTATTTCACGTCGTTCTCGGTTGTGCCGCTAGGAGTCGCATGGTCGCTAGCAGTGCTCGATATAGTCGCGATCATACGACTCCTAGCGGCACAACCGAGAACGACGCTAAATACAGTGAGATCTTCCATTTTGATGACACACCCCCAAGCGCCAAGTAAGGAAAACCGAAGTTTATGTAGCTAGTATCTAGAAGCCTCTGGTGTAGGAGGCGCGAGTGCAGTGTAGGGGCAGAAGGCACGATCGCTGCGCACTGCACGAGTCACTTCCTCCAGGCGAGCGGCGGCAGACGTACTCCAGGCCGTGGACCCCGGCGCGGCGCGGTGGCGGCGGGGGCTCGGCGCGGGTGGGGGAGGAGGGGGAAGCGTAGGCTGCGATGGATGCCCTTTGTCTCCTCTGGGAGAGGGGCGCCGGCCGGGAGGGAGAGAGGGGAGGAGGGGCTGCAGCGGAGTCCGATTAATGAGGGTCGCCTCTCTAATGAGCTGGGGCAGCCGGCGCTGTCGCGTTCCGTCTTGGTTGCCCGGCGCCTTCACTTCGCCACACTCGGCGCACACTGGCGCGGCGCGGCGCGGCGCGGCGCGGCGGACGGCGCGGTGTGATTGCTGCTAGGCGACTCGCAATTTCGGGACGGACGGATGCTTCTCAGGTTTCGTCTTTTCTCTTCCCCTGCTTTCCGTTTCTTCCCTCCTTTCCAACTCATTTTTTCCCGTTCGATCCCTCCATCCCCCAATCCCTCCTGATGGTTTAAATCAGTGACTCGGTCTTTTGCAGTATCATCGATTAATTTTTCCAGCGAATGGAATGTTATTCATGACGTTCGTTTCTCATTTGGATTTTTGTGCTGTACTTATTCTTCAGGTTGGAGTCTTGACAATGAGTATTATTCTTAACATCTTTTGCTAGAACCGTCGCATCGACAGCATCCAATACACCATTTAAAGGTTTACACTAACAACCTCAAGAATAGCTCTATGTTAATATGAAGGGAAAACCAGACTTCGGTTCACGAAATTCTGCCAGTTCCCCAGTTCCTGAAGAACCTGATTCAATTTTGTGAACTGGTTGCACCGGTTTCTCTTCGAGCAAATTGAAAACAACACATGCCAAAATGTGTGTTGTTTCATGTGAGTAGCGTTCGTCATCTACTTACAAAAGTAATCAAAAGCCCAAAAAGTTGATGGTCGTTGCCTTCCTTCCTTTTCATGCTTTTCTACCCGTGTATTGAGTTAAATTCAGTCTTGATCCATCGAACCACTTATTTGATCACACATTCCAAAGGTACATGCTGTATTACTTTTCATGTCACTTGTGAAGGAGTGCGGTGTTTCATAATTGAAGTTGTGGGCAACTGAATTCCTTCACATGAATACATTAGAGTGTTGTTTGTTTGTTTGTTTTCAGAATTTGCTAACGTTCTCATTGTTATTAACGTCATTAAGCCATTAAAGAGCAAATATCAAACGCCGTAGAAGTTTATAAACCGAGCCGATACCCGTAATTGATAACTTGGGAACGAATTTTAATGTAAATACATATTTTTACAGGAACTAGATACGTGCATGCAAAATTCTGAAGGAATTAGAACCTTCCTTTTTTTACATATTTTGGTAAAATAACATTTTTATACATTAAATATTTTACACATTACTACATATTTCTTGCATATTTCCTTACAAAGCAGTGTATTGCTACTGCGCTTCTATGATCACCATATCATCGCCATGACCTTACCCTCCTCTCCTATATCTTCGAAACCCTGCACTCGGAATCGATGATGTGCGGATCTATATGAAGCAGAAATAATTTGAACCAAGTGCTTGCTCATGTTTCAAAGAGCCCATTCGCAACTAAATCTCATAGGCTTACTAATAAATATTTTTTACAGATATTGTCTTATTACGTTGTTGAATAATGGGGGGGGGTATGCTCTATTTCACACCCCCATCCAAGATCTACCACAGGTTACACGGTACTATTATTCACTTGAACATCGAGTCCACGCAAAACATATTGTGTTCTACAAACCTATATTGTATATCTAATAAAACTTTTATATTGTTATAAGATAAAATAACTCCTATAGAGATATAACTTTCTTTCAGCCGGTACGAATCCATGTTAAGATCTGATCGGTGACGTTTTGTGCTCGGAAAATACTTATATAGAGTAATTTTAAACCCTATAATGAATTTTAATTTTACACACTTTCTATATTTCGGAATATATATATATATATATATATATATATATATATATATATATATATATATATATATATATATATATATATCCACAACTTTTGCTTTTTTATTACGATCCAGCCAAATCCGTAATTTGTAACATCGGCCGTGTGTGACTCAATTCTTTCCGTAAATGCAATTTCTTACTAGGAAAATCATATAAATAAGAAATAACTTTTCTCGGAATACTCGTAGGAGTAATCATTTGCGCTCTTGAATCACAACTCATTTGTTTTCATTGTCCTTAACAGACGGCGATCCCTGAAATTCTTAAACATAGACCGTTAAAAGACTTTTCATCCCTGTATTTGGCGTCATTAAGTTGATATAACAGTAAAGAAATAGGAAAGTATAGTTTAAGAGAAACGGAAGGAACAAATGGTTTAAAAATGTACGACAGTAAATTTAAATGAATTCATTTTCCAAGCAGAGAAAATAGAAATCATATTTTACTTTTTGTCAAGAATGTATAATAAATTAAACGGAGAGCACTTGTGTGCCAAATTATCATTGTTGAGAACAGTAAAGCGTTCTGTTCATAAATACGAGCGAAACGCTAGGAATGATGTTGAACCTACGTTTCCTCATGCGATCACGAAGCCGGAACAAATTACGAAAACCTTTGCCAATAGAGATAAGACGAGCGTTTCCTTTCCGTCTTTTCTTCATATTTGTAAGAAATTGGATCGTTTCGAAATGTTTTTCTTGGATTACTGTTGAAAGGAAAGAATTGCAAAATTTTGGAAACTTCGTCAAAATTCCTTCTCAGTAAGTAATGTCTTCTTTTAGAATGGTTATGGAAAATAAGAGAAATGTCAAAAGAAATGGAAAAGTTGCTTGTTTGCTTCTTTTTCCCTGTTGAATATCAAGCGTCCTATGATCATAACTTATCCGAACATTGGAAACTTTTTAAATTATCAAGAAAGTTTGTATGGCCAACTGGTTACAAAAGATTTCACTAGATTTTTTCTTTTTTCATCCTTCTTCGACGTCCCAGAGATGTCGAATTGTGAGAACACGTTGCAAAACATCTTGATTTTTATTGCGATGAACGATTCCATCTGAATAATTTGCATTATTGGTTGGTAAAGGCCATCTGTGTCTTTAAAGAAAGTTACTCAGGTTTTCTGTCAGCCTGAACGTCAAATGACTTATCTCGTAACAAGAAGCCAAAATAAAATTGACGCAACCCAATTCGATTTTTTTTGCCGTGTCGACAGAGCAAAACGTGCTATGACTATTGTATTTAAAATTCGCTACTTAATAGGAATCAAGAGGAGACAGTTAGATCTCTGTAGATGTTGGATTTACAATGGACAGAATAGTTCTCGTTAGGGGGCGAGTCACAGTAGATACTCATTGGTACGCGAGTTTGACAACGGGCGCATTTGTTTCCTTTGTTATTGGTTCGAGGTCGAATGTCATGTTCTGTTTACGATGGTAATGCCTAGGGATCCGCCTCCTATCCGCTGTCTGTGTCAATCGCAGAATAGAGACAATGCCGATCGCTGAATAGAGACAATGTCAGTCGCTGAATGTAGGCAATTGGGATTCAAATGGGATCTTCTAAAATCCCCTTGCTGATATTTGTTATAAAGACCATCTTCCTGGAGAAATCTTGATTACAGTGTCATATTCTTTAATATCACATTCCTAAGTATAAATTATAGTGTAATATATAATCTTATATATTATTTCTCAAAGGGTTGTTTGGTCTTTTCAATAAATTGGGCGACATACGAAACCGATCTGTATAAAGAAGCAATGGATTGAAAAATCGTGTTTCTTTTCACCTGCACATGTGACATTCGTATTGAAAAAGGGCGTTAAAAATACCTAAATATTAAAAAAAGTAGTAATTCGTGATCTGTAATATCTGATTGCCGCGCGATCTATCGGAAGAAAATTACACTCGGACGGTGGCGGGAAATGCAATCTCAAGCATTTTTGTTTGTTTCAATTTAGTGTAGGTTGTGTAAGCACGTGAACGTGATTTTCTACATTGAATAGAAATCTTGAAATATGAGAGGTTAGTGATCTTAGTGAGGTTAGGTCGTTTATAATGCTGGAATACAAAAAAAGAATTTAAGCAGAAAACAGTTTGGTTATTTGACTAACCGTGCGATTTAATCGCACGGGATCTCACTAGTATTAAATTATTCCCCAAAAGTATTGCGAACGCCTTCCAAGTGCAGATCCACGAAGAAGAATAACGAACGTTTCTTCTGGAGAACAATTTGCGAGAAATTCAACGAACAATAGGGTTCTTAGATATCTTTCATACAAAAATCCCTTAGTTTTCAGTTCCATTTCGGAGAACTGTATTTTCTGTATCGTTCGTTCAAATGCCTTTGCCCCATCTATTTGTTCACTTTCACTCCTACGAACTCACTCTGCACGTGCACATATAACTCACAACGGTTGATTACAACACTTGACTTCCTTGGATGGGCGTAATACATTTCTCGACAATATAAAGTTTTGTTGCGTTAATGTTCATAAATGAATTCATAGACAAAGATTAAAGTTTAATAATTAAATTATTGAAGTACACTTACGACTTAGGTTCGCCATTTCTCGTGTCACTAGTACTCACTCATTCTTTCACTTTCTCAAACCTCCCTCCCACCCTCTCTCTCCCTCCCTCTCCCTCCCGCTCTCCCTCTCCCTCCGGCTCTCTCCACTTCCCGCTCTCTCCACTTCCCTCTCTCTCCACTTCCCTCTCTCTCCACTTCCCTCTCTCTCCACTTCCCTCTCTCTCCACTTCCCTCTCTCTCCACCTCCCTCTCGCTCCACCTCCCTCTCGCTCCACCTCCCTCTCGCTCCACCTCCCTCTCGCTCCACCTCCCTCTCGCTCCACCTCCCTCTCGCTCCACCTCCCTCTCGCTCCACCTCCCTCTCGCTCCACTTCCCTCTCCTGCACCACCCTTTCTCTCTTCCGCGCTCCCTCCCTCTCCCTTCTCTCCCTCCCTCTGCCCTTCTCTCCCTCCCCTCTCCTTCCCCTCTCTCCCTCTCTTTTCTCCCTCTCTCTCCTCTTGTCCTCTCTCTATTTCCCTCACATTCTCACCTCTTCCTCTTTTTCCGTGATTTTCCTGTGTCTCTCTCGCACAAATTATATACGAACAAATTCACTCTCTAAGAGGCTGAACTTTTTTACAATGGCGCTTCCTTGCCTAAAAGGGTAAATAAATAAACTGAGTTACTGAACGTTTCTTCCCAGATGTCGAATATTTTAATATTTGAAATTGAAAATATTTTGAGATGGAACTGGATATACCCAAATTCAGTTATCGAAATTACTGTCTTCAGCGATAGGTATTGGATTTTTAGGGCGCGGAGGAAACTTCCATTACACTATCTGTAGGTGCGAAGTTAATGAATTCACTTTTCTCTCGTAGGGTAAATTCTCACTCTTTTGTCTTCTCGTCTCTCGTCTCCATTTTCCTTTTCTCTCTCGCACACGCGGACACACGCACGTCCGATTAAATTCACGTCTCTGGTATTTTACTTTTTTTGTTTCTCAAGAAGGATGGTACTGAAGTCGCGTGGGATCTTCATCTCTTTCGTATTATTCTGAGATACAAAGAGAACGAAGTACTTTCCTACTGGTTGATTTCCAACATGGTCTTCATCGCTTCGGATGGGTCTCGTCCAACCCACCCACATCCATACGCACAGCGTCCACCTACACTGAACCCGGTGGTCTGCTTAACCAAAACTTGCCCGTGCTCCCGCCCACCCATCGGAAACTTGCCTGTCCGCTCACCCAAATCCTGCCCGTCCTCCCGGCAGCGCTTCTGAAATTCATCCGTCCTTTCGCCCACTCCAAAACTTGGCCGTCCATCTGCCCGCTCCTCCGAAACTTGCCCGTCCTCCCGACCGCCCCTTTGAAACTCGTCCGTCCATCCGCCCACCCCTGCTATTCCTCTCGCCCTCTTCTCCGAAACTTGCCCGACCGCCCACTCGAAACTCCCCGCCATCCTGCATCTTGCCAGCCCGTCCGCCTGATTCTTGCCCGCCCGCTCGATCCTTGCACGCCCGCTCGATCCTTGCACGCCCGCTCGATCCTTGCACGCCCGCTCGATCCTTGCACGCCCGCTCGATCCTTGCACGCCCGCTCGATCCTTGCACGCCCGCTCGATCCTTGCACGCCCGCCCGCTCGCAACTTGTCCTATCACCCGCTCGTCCGAAACTTGCCCGCCCTCCTGCTCGAAACGTGTGAGCCCGCCACGCTGGGGTTGCCGATGGCTATCGCGTATCTGCGGCTGCGGCGCCGGCGCTCCGCTCGCGTGTGCCGCGAGGGGCCACGCCCTGCTTAGCCTACATTCCACCTCGCCCCGCCCCCCTCCGCCCCCGCCCCCGCGCGGCTCCCGTGCAAGGCCGCCGCCGGCGACGTCGAGCCGACATCGACGCCGACGCCCGTGGCAGCCGCCGGAAAACATGAGCCTCTATAGACCTCTAATCTCTACAGAGGTCTTTTATTCATCGGCAAGAAACGAACCGTTATGGTGGGATCAAGGACGATGACGTTTTGTTTTATTGTTCGTTCACAAAATTTAACTGTTCCGGGCATCTTTGTTTTTCAAGCTAAGCCAAGCAAAATTCTCTAAATAACGGGGTACCTGTAACTCATCAGGTTCTCTGTGGAAATTATTTTGTGCGTCAATGTTTTTCATTTGTTGGGAAAGATTTTCCAGAATTTGAAAAAATGAGTACGTACGTGTTTCTGTTTCACAGAATTTAATTGATTTGTATTTTAATACTAGCGAATATTCAATTTGTTCTCGTTGTGTAAGCGTATGTTCCATAATTGTATCGTTTACTTAGAAGTTTCGTTTCAAGTACTACTTGAGAGTGAATTAATTGAGGGAGATTTTGAAATCCGAGAAGAACATGGCTCCAGATGTTCGAAAAACTACACGAGACAATGCATCAGAATACTTATGTGCATTTCAATGCCCGCACTCACCTCAGAAAAGCATGCAAACCTTTGAACTCTGCATGACAACGCGGTTGAGTGATAAATGGTTCTACCTGACACAAAGATGTAGAGCGTGTAACATTTTCGACGAAACGAAGGGTGTGGTCAATTACTGCGAATTGCTTGCTCTGGTCACGATTAGTTTTGTGATCTAGGGGCACTTTCATAATGCCAAGCAAGGAACAAACCACATGGCGATTGGCACACATGTCGTTGAACGAGTCCGTTCTTGCATTTATCTCAGCATGCCAACTGCATTTATGTCATCTATTGATGGAAAGGAACGTGATGTAGCAGTCTTGACTACTCACCTTCCGCTGCTCGTGAAAGGGTTCGATCTCCCCTCCGTTGTAAGAGAAATTCGTCAAGGACAAAGCGAGTTCCGGGCTGTTCCCTCGGGGTTTTTACGTTTCTCTTCTTCGTCTTTATCTCCACGTTCGTTACTCTCCTCGTCAACATACAGTGGATACCGTATATTGTTTTCTCTCCGGGTCACATATAATAATAGCATTAACCGATTGATAACAATAGACGAAAAATTCTAATTAAAAGATTATCAAATGAAAAATAAAGAAGTCTTCGATTTTTGCATCTGCTTCTGGTTTTCTGTGACGGTGCCTTTAATGTAAGTCTCGTACTCGTAATGTGTGGAAGTCAATTGACCTGTACTGGTCCAATGTTTCTAATGCCTGCCTGGTTTACGCAGTTGTAGGTTGAGACGTGTTACAGCCTTCTGTCAGTCCAGCAGACGTGATATTTTCGTCATAGCCATCCATTCCCAAATTATTTTTCCGTCGTATTCAGTGATCGAGTGCAAGTTTTCTTCGATTAGTAACATCTGCTTGGTTCGATCGACAGCGATTCGTGCTATGTGCTTGGTCTTTCGGATGTCGCGACCCACGAACGCTAAAAAATGTAAATAATTGAAATATGTTCCAAAATAATAACAAAATGAATTCTGGTCCCAATAAAATACTGTTTTTTAAAATGTTTTAACATCATTCCGGGCACAACATCATAAGAATGATAACATTGCAACATTAACCTTGATTACAATAATCAGCATTACAATTCGCAGCATTAACCGTGATTACTATAAGCTCGTCTTAGTTAACTACGAAGCTTGAGTGCATCGAAAGCAACTGCTTCCTACGAATGCTACGTATAGTGTTCTCCGAACGATCTGCTCTTGGTTTCTCATTGATAATGGCCAGAGAGCGCGGTGGGCTGTGATGTTAGATCTTTAGTTCATAAAAAGATAAAAAAGTAGAGGACCTTGTCTTACACCTACAATAATTAAAGATTTGTCTGAAAATGTTACGTCTATGGTTTTGTAGTATGTTCTAAACTTTATGGGTTCATGCTTTTGCGCGTGAACTGATTACGACTGGCTTCACAATCTGTCAACATTATACCTTGCTGGATATAAATGTGTCTTATTGAATGGAAGTCACTCAGTGAATGAATGTACATTTGAAATCCTTCGTTGTAAAGACTGCGAGGAGAATAGTTTGAAAATACGTACGTGCTTACTTGTTAATTATTTTCATTAATCAACAAAACGCAACCTCAGTGGCGTTATTTTGTTATTCTGTATTTCAAGTTCAGATATCTTCAACATAACATAGTACTGTACTTCCCAGTTCTGACCTTCATAACAATCAACGTGCCGTGCCCAGTTGTGTAATTAATACTTTTCTCTGTGCGTTTCTGTAAACAGGTCTTCAACTGGTGGCTGTGGCACGCTTCGTGGCACCGTAGCATGCCACGAGCTTCTCTACGCAACTAGCGTCGGGAAAGGGAACTATTACTAGTAGTAACCCCGCCGTTTTACAATAGGGATGGCTTGTCTCTTGTGGCGGGGTGATGAACTGCGTGGAGGGTCGTCGTGGCACTCGTGCCACGGACTCACTCTCGTAGCATCGACCTTGACTACACTGGTGTAAAACATACAAGTTCATATTCTTTTCACAATGGCGCCTAGACTGGTACGTCTGGCTTTCCAAACCCTTGGAATTATCATCGTTTATGTTCGTAATTCTGAAATTATGTTCTAGTAGTACGAGTATGTATACATTTTTTGAAGCGCTTCCAGCAATGTACCTAACTTTCGCGCCTCTTGTATTTAGCTTCGAATTAAAAGAGTAGCGTAAAAAAACATCATGGTTTCTTCCCAAAGGCATCCGTATAATTCAAGTGTATCTGGTTAGGCGCGGAAACGGAGCGTTAGTGACACGGCCCTGAGTCGCTGGGTGGAGGCCGGCGTGTCTGGGCAGCGGCCTGTGGAGGCGGCGCACACTCATCCCAAATGCAGCGAAAGTGGCCACATCAATAAATAATAAAAACTGGGGAAATGAACGACTATTCTATTATATCACGAGTTTTTGATAATATTGTGTTTATATCGTGTTTTACTCCTGAATCCTCGGTATTACTGGATATATTAAAATCTTTCAAGAAATAACAATTTTTATTTTAATAATACGTGAGAAAACTAATGAAAAGTACCAAAATTTAGTTCGGTGATAATTTGTGCAAGAATATAATTAAAAAACCATTATTGAAAGAAAAATGAAGTTTGTTAAAAATATTTTTCAGTTTCTCCTTCATTCTTGTGTGTTAATTCACAAACGGAAAACAAACTATTTTGTTTCAAACTGTTCCTGCGAGATTCATGTCAACAATAACATTTTGTTACAATCATTGTATTTTTTTTATTCATTCCTGCTCGGACGATGGACCACTATTAGATGACGCAACCGGTTTACATTGCCACAACGAGGTATTAACAGACCAGAATGAAGCACAAAATACCTAAGGTATTAGACAAGAGATAAGATAATGAAAGAGGAAATTTAGTAGGTGGAGAGGTAAATGGTATAATTTTCAACTACAGTTATTTGCTTCCTCCTAAAACAAAACAACAAATGCATACAAAATGTGGCATTTTTTATGAAACTACGGGAATCTGAAAAGCGGAACCTAATATTATGAAGTACAAGACTTCGTTGTATGTGTTAATGAAGTTAAAGTTCAACCATTCGTAGGGGTTAAACGCGTCTTACTGTGCCAAAAAGGTTGGAAACAAATGAATCTTTTCTATTTTTATCGGACAAGTGGGTAATGTGAATGAATTCTTGCGGGTGGATAGCACGAGGCTGACAACTTTTTATGAATCGTTACCCCTGCGTTCTACGTGAGTGAAATATTCGGTCGAAAACGGCCTTGTTCGTCCGAAGACGAAATCAGGAGAATTGATTACTACCTTGGAGGTATTACACTAAAAAACTATTCTTGCGAAACGATTTCGGAATTTTAGCAAACGCTCATGCAGAGATTCCCCAAACCCAGAACAGAGGCCACACTGCGCTTGCGCACTTTCGCGAATACTTCGAAATCGTTCCACAAAAGGAAGCCTGGACATCGGATCTAAGAGCGCAGAGAGCGTGGTTTGGTAGCCATCTAAAGCTAGCAGAGCCTAAAACGAAATTCAACCAAACCATATACAAAATTAATGCTAATTTTAGGCTAATTAAGTGCTCTATATTCGAATATTTTACCCTTGTGGATTGCCCAAAATCGTGGGTGCGTCTAGTTTTAGTCTCAAGCTAGCAGTGCCCATCTGGAAAATACAACTTCACAGAATTGGAAGTCAACAAAAATGCATCTAAAATTAAAGGTGTTAGGAAAATAACGATTCCAGCCAAAATTTTACAAAAATCAGGGTTGTACATAAGTTGTTATGAGAAACGTATAAGAAATCTCTGAAAAAAACGATGCGTTTTTGTTGATTCACATTTATGTGAAATTGTAATTTCCAGGTGCTGCTAACTTGAGACTAAAGCTAGCAGCACCCATGACTTTCACGGCCAAGAGCCTAGTATTGTCGGGAATAGAGTACTTAATTATCCCAAAATTAGCCTTTAATTTTGGATATGGTTTGGTTGAGTATCGTTTCTAGTTATTGCTAGCTTTAGATGGCTACCAAACCACGCTCTGCGCTCTTAGAACCGATTTTTCGAATTATTTCGAAGTTTTAGCGAACGTGCACATTTGCGGAGTGTCTTGTGTTCTGGGGTTAGGGGATCGGCGTCTGCGCGCGTGCGCCCAAGACTTCGAAATCATTTGACCAATCGTTGGGCACTGCTAGCTTCGTATAGCTCTGCTCGGTTTGGCTCGGGGCACACTGCGCGGACGCTGGCGCGGGCCTCGGCGCGTTATCTCGCGCGCGCGGGCGGCGGCGGCGGCGGCGGCGGCGGCGGTGGGCGACCGCTGTGCTCGGCTCCCGAGGCTCCGCTGCTGCTGCAGCCGCACAAGGGGCCCTTCATTCGCAGCGGCCCAGCCCCCGCACCCGCCGGCCGCCGACACCACTCGCCCGGCGCGACGACCCCGCGCCTGCCTCCCGATGCGCCCAGACCAGCAGCAACGCATTCGGATGGCCCGTGTTTGTTTGGGGAATATTTAGTTATTTTGTTTAGACATTACTCACTAATTGTATGTTTCGGAATTTACAGGTGGGGAGTCATATTAAAACACATGCACGGAAGGTCAAATGTGAGTTTGTCGTGTACGATTTAGTGCTTCGCACCGTGCAATATAGGAGAGATGAATGGTAAATAAAACAGGGCAAAATACACGATTCCTGAGGGGTATCGGCCTGAATTCAATAGTTTTTGGAAATAGAATTATGGTAATATAAGGCCAATTGATAATGAGGTGTATTGATTTCTTTAATTTGAAAATATTGTTCAAGGTTATTGGACGTATAAAACATTAATAAAAATAATTGAATTCACAAAATGAAGTGAAAATTATCTTTTTAATTACAATACAATGGAGGATTTACATACGAAACTTCCGGGTGCGAATAAAGGGAGGGATGAGTCGGTGATCGTTCTCATAGTTTGTTGTCTTCTCTTGGAACAGTTGTAATTTGTCCCTGCTTGCATTGTGTACATGCATTGTGTACATGCATCCATACTTGAGAGGGCCTTATTTATGATCCCGACTCTTTGCTCACATTTTCAAATTCAGGTAATTGGAACACTTTCTCAGGTTGTGCTGTTTAGCAAAGGTGGCCTTATTTTCACTCCTAAATTCTCACCCCTCCCTGGAGTTTTGACCATCATCCTTCGGAATAAAAGGGCAGTTAACACCCTGGAAACCTGCTGATAAAATAAATATTTGTGAGACCCTGGATCCTGAGCATAGTTGCAAACATTTCGAACGCATACTGATAACTTGCCGCTAAAGGAATTTCCTCCGGAGGAAGTCGCAGTATGAAAGCCGAAACGTTGGCAACTAAGCTTACGATGCGATGTCTTCTAAACACCCAGATGTCTATTGACTCATACCGCTAAAGCTGACACTTTTACCTGATAAAAAATACATGCGCGTAATATCAAATCGATGGAAAAATCCCCAGCAAAGTTACATTAACGTTTACAATGAAGGACGTTTGGCCCACAAGTACAGACTTGCAAACACTGCCGAAATCACGCCCACGTGCTGATGTCGACTTCTGTCAACTTGAGAAAGCCACCAACGCCAATGTGAGTCGCTGTCAGTCGGGTGTTGAAGGCTATGCGGCGGAACCGGCAATCAGATTTTATCTCTCGCCTTGATGAACGTCAAACGAAACCGATATCTGAATGGGAGCGTTATTGAATATCTGTGTGCAACATCGTAGACGTTTTTTGTATCTGTGTCATGGTGTACATAGTATCAGAAATTGACAAGTTGTTTTTTCGGATTCAAAGGTTTATCTAGAAATACTTTTCTTGAATTCGAACATAATTTTAGTATTCGTATGTAGACCGAACGTCAAATCAGTCCCCATGTAACGTAACAAAGCACTTGTAAAAAATTGACCTTTCTGATCGTTCACGATTGAAGTAGTCTGAGCGAGAATGTCGTGTGTTTCCACTCTGTTGTTAGAATCAGTGCGACAGTGTGAGATACAACTGGGAATAAGATGATTCATTCTGTTCATGAATAGTGGATAATTATCGTAATAGAAACAGATTGGTTTGTTCTATTATCCTGTTTTAATGAATGTAAAGAATGCCCTGGAGTAGGGATGCTCAAGGACCCTCTTGGGGTGCCCTGGCACAGCGCGTCCAAATCTCTGGTCAGCTGCTTGTTGAATCAGCTCGACGGGGGGGGGGGGGAGGGGTCGGACGCGATCGGCTCTTGGCTAGTGAAAGGCCAGTGGCGCGCGCCGGTCACAACCGCGGGAACTCGGGTTCCACTTCTTGTATTTGAACAGCCGTACCCTAGAAAAAGTAGAAGAAGAAGATGATGCATTTTCTAATACTAAATTACTTTGGACGAGTATTCTAACGAACTTGAATCAAATTTTAAATCAAATTAATATCAAAATAAACAATTTTAATAGTGTTAAAATTTACGTGTATTCGTGGTAGTTTACGACAAAATTACATTATTTCATTAACATTTGAATCTGTTATTATACCGGGTAACTGAATACTTTCTGAATTCTGGTATTAAACTTAAAAGATGATTTGAAATCAATCAGTAGTACTGCGATTACATGCCTCTAAACTAATCAAATACTGCTGACACTTATGACGGAAAACGTAGAACTGAAGTAAAATACATCAGTGAAAAGTCGTTCTTGTTACCAGACGTTTCGTTTCTTCCTTTATTTTTGGAGTTGAAGGCCATCGCCAGCTATGATGTCATCGATCAAGCGAAAGTGGCCGGCTCCGCTAACGGCCCTCCACAGCGTCCGAAAGCTTCGGGTGTCAGCGGCGCCGAAGTGACTTTCCGCCTCGGGCCGAACAATAGGCTCCTCCAGGGCGGCGGCGCGGGGTGGGGGCGCACCTGCCGGGGTCACGGCCGCTCGGAGCCGCGGGCGAGGGCGGCGCCGCCGCCGCCGCAGGATAACGGCGCAGCTCCCTTCCGGCGCGGCGCGCCGGGGCGCCCAGACGCCGCGCCCACGCCCACTGCCCACTCCTCGCTCTCCGCCCAGGCCTCAGCCTGGCTTCGTGTCGCGGCCGCGCCTTCGGCTACGCCTCGGCCATGCCGAAACAGCGCCCCTCCTCGCCTCCGCCCGCGCCTCCGCCCGCGCCACCGCCCGCGCCACCGCCCGCGCCACCGCCCGCGCCATCGCCCGCGCCACCGCCCGCGCCACCGCCCGCGCCACCGCCCGCGCCACCGCCCGCGCCTCCGCCCGCGCCTCCGCCCGCGCCTCCGCCCGCGCCTCCGCCCGCGCCTCCGCCCGCGCCTCCGCCCGCGCCTCCGCCCGCGCCTCCGCCCGCGCCTCCGCCCGCGCCTCCGCCCGCGCCTCCGCCCGCGCCTCCGCCCGCGCCTCCGCCCGCGCCTCCGCCCGCGCCTCCGCCCGCGCCTCCGCCCGCGCCTCCGCCCGCGCCTCCGCCCGCGCCTCCGCCCGCGCCTCCGCCCGCGCCTCCGCCCGCGCCACCGCCCGCGCCACCGCCCGCGCCACCGCCCGCGCCACCGCCCGCGCCTCCGCCCGCGCCACCGCCCGCGCCACCGCCCGCGCCACCGCCCGCGCCACCGCCCGCGCCTCCGCCCGCGCCACCGCCCGCGCCACCGCCCGCGCCACCGCCCGCGCCACCGCCCGCGCCACCGCCCGCGCCACCGCCCGCGCCACCGCCCGCGCCACCGCCCGCGCCTCCGCCCGCGCCTCCGTCGCGACCACGTCTTCAATCCGCCTACATCAACTTTCTTTCACCTCATCCCACGCGTTCAATCTTGGACTCCACCCAAGCCTTGGCCTCCGTCCATACCTGCGCTCTTGTCTCCACCGTATTTTCCTCTCACGCCTGCAATTTGGCTTCGTCAATTCGCCCACCTCGCCCCTTGCCTACGGTCACGCCACCGCTCGTGCCTCCCCCCTCGCCCCTTCCGTCACCAACGCCCGCGCTGTAAGCTTCTACCTCCCTTCTTCCGCATTCTGCCGCGCCTTCCTCCACCCCAAACCCAGCCCATCCGCCCTCTGCGGTGGGGCCCGCTCCGCCACCGCCCTTTCGTCTGACTCGTTTTCTTCCCCCTCTACCTCTCTGTCCCGGAAGTTCAGGAGACCATTACTCAAATCGCCAACTGCCATCAACAGACCACCGGGTTGCCGACTTGCAAAAAGAGTCTGGGGCGGGATTTACAACCTGAACCTACTCTTTCAAACTGAAGCTCCCTTTATTGCTGTTGTGAATTATTTGAAAACGAGCAGAGGGTACTTGGGGATACTGATATAGCCAGTGTTGTCAAGTCGACAGCTCGCAAAACGAGAACCTGCGAAATGCCAATGGTTTATTCACAAAGCTACGTTTCCTCACCGTAGACCCAATCAGGGACAATTTATTCATGTATTGAAGGTTGCGAATTTACAAACATTATCCCAAAATCTGTATAATCAGCTGAATGTATACTTCGAAGCAAAATACCTAGTAATTGGGTATTAACTTCGAGCCCTCTTGGGAAGGGTCATCCTCTGAATGATGTCACAAATATTTTTCAAAAAAGGGACGATGCACGCTCTTCTTAGGTCTTAACATTTCTTTTAATCCGCTGATGTAAAACTTTCTTCTTCGTACTTGTAGAATTAAACGGATGCTTTGTTACGTATACAATCGCGAAAAGTACTATGGCAAAACCCAGAAGACAATTTCCATGTAACAAACATAATATAACATGGTAACAAATTTGAGGAGTGTTAAAAACATGCTCACGAGTTTGCTCCCAGGAATAGTATACTCTGTAATTTATCATTTAGGCTTGTGGCTAATATCTTTAAAGAAGCCTTTACTTTGTAGTTTTTAAGCACCAGAATTTCGTTGCATACTTACCTTCCTTTGTTGCAGTTACCTACATGTACCTTTCATATATCCTTTACTTCCGTTTAAAGACATTTATATTACACCTCTTCCTTCCCTGAACTTCTCATTGTTCATCTCGAGTGAAGTGGATGATTTCGCACCTTTCCTATTTACTTACTATTTTTTCTTCATGTAGTCGGGAATTTTTATGGGTTGTATCATCATAGAGAAGAGACTTTCCTTTGTGGTATCATCAAACAATAAATACATATAATGCCGTTGAAAAATAGCTACGGACTGAATCATCGAGATAGTAGTTGGGGTGACTCATTGAGAAGAAGACTCAGAGAACTGACAGAAAATTCAACTAAGGTTCCATTGATTTTAGAAGTAACATGGTTCATTCCTGAAAAATAAATGAGTACAAACTTCGAAACGAATAACAGAAGTCAGGATCGTTTCCTTTATTTCTTTATATAACTTGTTCTGTAATATTGAGGCAGAGGCCACCTCACAAGAACTTGCAGTGTATTAAGGTGGTCTAATAATTCTTTTGTTATATTTTTCAACTAAATCATCCACCAATAACAAAATTATACATATTTCAATTTGTCTCGAGATCTAATTTAAATTAAGATATTGGACATTCATCTAAAACAGGTTTTCAATCGCTCGGTCGAAGACCTATGCCGATATAGATAGAGTGGGCTCTGACCATATGGCTGGAAATTGTGATTGATGTCCCTCTCTGGTTCTTATCGCCTCCTGATGAGCGCTAGGTATTGCGCTCGGCGGAGCTCTCATTCTGTTAGTTTCTGGCAACAGACATTGACCACAGGAAAATGCGATCCCACATTTGAACCAATAAGTGATTGATGCATATTTGGTTCTAATTCTGCTGAATGAATACAACTTGGAGAGAGAAGAAAGAAGTACATATCGTTCGTGCACAAGAAAAGTAACACCGCTAAAAATGGACATTTTGCAGAAGAAATATTTGATTCGGGCGGAGTCACTTACTTCGCGTCAAAATACGGTGTTTTTACTCCACATAAACCTTTGTCAGTTGGCCCCGTGGCCGACATCGCTAAGGCAGTAGTGCCCTAGTGATCTCGAACCGAGGGGTCGTAGGTTCGAGTCCCGCCTCGAGTAGTGTGTCTTCGTCCTTTCACCCCCTCTCATCATCATATCGTTTCATCTTCATACCATGACGTTAAATCCAATAGTGGTCGCTAATGATCTACTAGTTGATGCGACTTTAAATAGCAAAAAAAAAATCCTTTGTCATTTATTAGCCTCACCCTTGTGAACGGTTATGACATTTTCACTAGCTGTTTTCAAACACATTTCTTCAATTAGCACAAGCATTCTATTATTAGATGGCGTCACTTTTTGTTGGCACCAATGATTTAAGGTCGAATTCGTTAGCATCTGTTGTATTCGTTCTTGCCTTCGGGTTCGTTTTTCATCCATCCACAATGCAGTGAGCTACGTATGTGGGCTGAACGAACTCTGCATATAGGGAATACCCGTGCTAAGAATCTATTGCACGCTATTTCATGTTGGTAATACTGGAGAGTTCCGAGAAATTGCATTCAAGGAGAATTAGTCACCTACACCGTCAGAATCCTTCTAGCGCTTCAGTCGTTATTCACCGAACTAGTCACAAAGTGACCAACTCTGTACATTTTCCTCTTTTGTGACAGAAATATCAATGTGGACGTGTTGTCATCCAAAACAGAATATACTACGTAGATTTTTATTTTTTATTTTGTTCTTCGTTTGCAAATTGAATCAAACGACTTCGAATAATTACCGGAATTGTCATATTCCTTACATCGTTGTGTGCGTATCGAAAATCAAATTTACCTAACAATCAACCTGAGTATTATTTCATCTATTTGAACATCAAAGGCTGATTTATCTTTGCGTGGCCATAATTCTCGTGAAACAGTTCACACATCCACTGTCAGTCGGATTTGTGATTTTAAACGATCGCAATATCAACTAGATACTCTTATCTAGATAAGAATTCCGTCACCGAAATTACAAAGAAGCTCCCTTTTCCCGAAGTCCTCAGTTCGTCTCTCTTTCTTCAGCGAACACCCGTGTCCGTATTTGAACATTTTATCAAAGGGCGCTTTGTCGGTGCTTTGCTTTTCCGAGGACTCCTTTCGCCTTGTGCCGCGACCGAGGGAATCCGAAGCACAGAGTAGCACTTGTCGCTTGGCACGTGCTCGGGGAGAGAATCTGCCTCCAGCAATCGGCAGTCCGGTTAGCCAGCACGCCGGAGAGGGGTCGCTTTTGCCGCTGCGTCTGGCCGTGAATGACTAACGGGGCTCGCCAGTCTTGATTCCACCGCCGCAGATACACTGGTCGATACGTCGATGTGCAAGTCAGTTTGTGGGTGGTGCTCATCTGCCATGGAACTTTCGAAAGTGATTCGTAATATTTCTTGCAAAAATCAGAAGGCACCCTTCAGAAGTCTGAATCAGATAGTCTCCTTTTGAAGGTCGAGCAGGCATCAAATTGCACTATCATACAGTGTCTGGATTTAGACCACATTTTTTAACGTGTTAGTCTAAATAATTTTACTGCAATGAAATCTATTGTCCATCACGTCGTGATTCAAACTGAAAGTACTGAATTTTTGTCGAAGCTCCAGTCAGTATTATCCCTTGCGTATGATTTCACGACTTAAATTTTCCTTTTATACTACGTACTGAAGAGTAAAATTGAACTGAATGTGTAGAACACATGACCCCCTGCCCACAACGGAAATATTTTTGCTTTTTCTATCCTTCTTTCCCTGTATCTAAAACAAAGTATTGTAGGTATATTGTATAAAATAAATTCCGATGAGAACATATCATTTTTAAAAGTATTCATGACATTCCAAACGTGACTAACACGGACGTGCATCACTTACACTTCGATCAATAATGGTGATCCTTGCCATTAGTCAGCTGTTACGGTGACATCAAATCGAGAACTTGAACGTCACTACAGTGACGTCGCTATGGTGGATGGTGTCGTTCAAGCTCCCGATTGGATGACGCCGTAACAGTTAATTAAACGTCAAGTGCCATTGTAAATAAATCGGAGTATGGAGTGCCTATTGTAATTTTCGTGTAAAATTGTGCTGTAAGATTCAGAAGCAGTGCCCTCCTGCAAGTGAGCTCGCACCCACTGTGTTCCGCCCTCGCTTGGCGCGGCGTCTCCGCTGTCGCTCCGTCAGCGTCTCGAAATGGCCGTGAATAAGGCCGAGTCGGCGGCGTGCGCAAGCAAAGAGCTGCCTCACTCGCCCACCGCGCCTCTCTTTCTCTCGCCTCTTCGCCCCCGCCTCACTCTCCCGCTCAGTCTTTTTCGGAGGGTATGAATTCACAATTTTCTCTAGAGGGGGCATTCGAAACTTTGAGAGGGACGATTGAAAAATGGAAAGTGAAAGGGATTCATATTCGCTGATGCAAAACATTTTGAATCGATCCTAATGCTCTGTAGACTTACCACCCAGTCAGTTGTGTTGTGCAACCCAGCTGACGTCGAAAATCCTCCCGTCGCGTCGTGACTAGGGAAGGGGACTTATCTCAAGGGCCCAGAAATTCCTCAGTTCACCATAGAAGGGTACGGGAAGAAGGGGTGAGGGGAGGGCTACACCTACTGCACATGCCTTGGCTATAGGTGGGAAGATGGGGTAGATAGTGGGCAAAGGCAGTAGGAGCCCCGCATGCAAAACACGAAAAGGAAAGGCGAAGGAAATACCACATTGGGGACAGCTCTCGGGGGAGAGGTAGTCAGCTCGATGAAGTTAGTATAAACGACTTTCACTTCGAACACACTCTGACAGTAGTGATGTTAATTATTATTTCATATTTTAACTTTATGAACTGATTATGGAACATTTTCATACACAAAGAAAACTTCGAAAACGAGAAAACTTCGAGCAGTAAGCATCGACTGTTATCAATCGATGATTAAAACATCGGTTTTTACGGAAGTAGTTATGTTTTGAAGATATGTCGGATACCCTGTCGTGACTCAAACCGAGGACCCCCGCGGTCTACTACGCTTCGGTTGCGATGTCGCCATTAGATCACTAACTAATCCTGTGAGAATTCCGTTTCTGGCAGATCTGAGGAGTTTCCGCTCTTGAGAAGCGGCGGAGGTTGGGGACTTCCGGTGCGTTCGGAAGCACCTGCGCGCCGACGGGGCACTTCCCGGAAGCCAGGCCTACGCATTATATGCTCGTCGTGTGACCCAGTCCCTTTCATTGTTAACGCTGATAGAGTGCGGGAAGGAGGCGGCGGGAATTTTAATTTGATGGAATAAAGGAAACGAACAGAAAAGACGTTGCCATTCTTGTATTTGAACAATCCGAAAACATTTTATTATTGAGCGAACGAAGGGATGGTAGAGTGCGTAGTGTGCAGATATGTGGTTTTCAGTATGGGATTACAATTTTTTTTCTTCTTTTGAATATTATTTGTATGATCCATTAGATTAATTTTGTGCTTCAGTATTTTCGACTTCAACTTCAACTTAAAGAGAGACAACGTTAGAGAACATTGAAGTTGATAAGCACGCTGTAATTCAAAATCTTGAGCCAGGTAAAACTTACAAATATCTGGGCATTGAAGAATGTGAGACCGTCTCGAACGACACAATGAAAGAGAAAATTGAGGAGAGTGATTCAGATTTCCATTCTGTGTCGTTCGAAATCGAATCCTAACGTAATTCCAACTAGTTTCGGATACAGAACGATGGAATTGACGTGAATAATGCCACCCCCTCTAAAAAGATATTTTGTTGAAATAAATCGCTAGTATTTGCAAACTCAAAATTTTAAAACAAATTAGAATTAGATGATTACTTGAAGAACAGTTCCAGTTCCACGTCTTTGTAGCTTTTGACGAAATTACTTCAATACATAGATCATCATCATCATCATCATCATCATCATAATAATAATAATAGTAATAATAATAATAATAATAATAATAATAATTATTATTATTATTACATCATTTAACATTGATTAGCCCTCTCCAATTGAAGTGCTTCGCTCACATTTCCAACGTGGTAGTTAATTTTTCGTAACAGTCTGTAGTTGTCCCATTTGTCCTGTCAAACGCGACGTCCCCTTTCGGAATTGGTGAGAGCTATCGCCTGTGCATTTCCTGTCGTCGTCGTCGGCGGCGGCGGCGGCGGCGGCGGCGGCGCAGCGACCTGCTCCAGTGCGTCACGGCTTCCGCGAAGAGCCGTCGCTTCGCGCGGAGGGAGGAAGCAGCGCGGGCGCAGCACCTCGCGCAGCGCCCACTCAGCGCTGCTCTCGCCCGAGGCCACGCGGCGGCGGCTCATGACTGCCAGCGCAAACGCCCGCACGCCCGCCGTGACGTCACGAGCTCCGCTGAGCCGGCCGCCTATCTCGGAAAGCCGCAAGACTGACTCACTCCGTACGCTGTTGTTCCGGTGCACCGTTTCACATGCGACTGTGGTTTTACTCGGAATCTTCTGTGATTTTTTTTTTTTTTTTTCGCGATTGGTCTTCTGTTCTCGGAATTTGGTGGAAAGGAGTAAAGATTTTCTGAAGGAATTTCAGATAGTATTTGTTGCTGTTGTAGCTAAATGTTAATGAAATAATGAATGATTTTCAAGATCGACATTTTTGCATTTGTCTGCAACTGAGAACGTCGGTTTTTAGAAATGACACAATTTTGATCGCGTCTTGGATTATTCGGGCTAAAATCAAATCAGGAATGGAACTAAAAATCAAACCGCCTATCGTCATTACTTATCGATGTGTGTCGTTGTATATCGGCATGTATCGAAATATTCATTAAAAACTCAAATTTAATTGCACCAAACGCATACAAACCAATAGGAAAAACAACCCAAGTTCAAAATAATGTAATTTGACAATAAAATACAAACAGAATTTGCTAGAGTTGGCAACTCCTAATTTCATCCCAACAAACAAAATAATAAAATGCGATTTAGTTTCTGGGCCTACCGGCCTGTTTCGATAATTCTCTGTCTCCTATTGCAATAAGGTGGTACGGTACTTATTTTATAAATAACTATTAACAGGGTCTCCACTGTCTGGAAAACAGTTTTTTTTCTGTTTTCCAGAAATCAGGGAATTCTCGCCCACATCTTGCTTTGGAAACGTTAGGGGAAATACACGGAATTTGTAGAAGAAACGTTAGCAGACAGAGAAAATTTTCGGAGATTTTTATAATTAGTTTTTATTCCTTAAAAAAATAATAGCAAGCACATAGCAATTGTTATTTGTTGAGATTTTTTTGATTTATTTCATTTTTAGTTGTTTTTTTTTTTTTTTTTTTTTTTACTTTTATCGCAGTGAAATCAAAGGGGCGAAAAATTAGTATCAGGCTTGCTTCATTTTTTTAAAATAGTGAGAAAATACTCTTCAAAT
The DNA here is from genome assembly GCA_031308135.1 of Acheta domesticus. Classification (NCBI taxonomy): domain Eukaryota; kingdom Metazoa; phylum Arthropoda; class Insecta; order Orthoptera; family Gryllidae; genus Acheta; species Acheta domesticus. Next base: position 109,504,477 of record JAHLJT010003656.1, on the reverse strand, counting down.
GTTGTGAGTTAGAAGACCGGTAAATTTTTCCATTTTCTGAACAGAACAGGGGAGGTAAAGGGACGTTACGTGCTGTGTCGCTATCGAAACTGGGTGAACGAGAACGAGCGTTTTACACGGACATTTCATTTTCCGCACGCAATCGTGATGAAAATAATTCCTCTGGACGCCGCAAGAAGCATCTGAAGATCAAACAGTTGAACATACATAGTATCTATGATAACAAATTAACTTAGTAGGTTCTATTAGGAAGGTTATATTAGGAATAAACAAGGAACAAGACAATATTAGAACACATATTTTATTTCTTACTACACAATCACATTACACTACAATTCGACATATGATCCATAAATTACGTAACGCTTTAGAGTATTTTCAATACCCCCTCACCCCTTGTTACGCACTTCCCTATCTCTATGTAACGCAGCGTAACGCTGCCTCAGACCCCCTCCTTCCCCCTTTAGCGTTTTGTAATTTATGGATGTCCCCATAGGACGCTCAAGAAACTACAGAAGGAAGAAATAGCACCACACGCATGGCAAACCAGAGAACGTTCCAAAAAGTGACGTCCCGAGCGCGGTAGTCAAACTGGATGAAATCTGTACCAGAAAATGAAGCAAGCGTCATTTTTTGTACAAATTACATCCAGTCGGGTCCTTCACTTTTCTATACCGACGATGTATGATGAAAAAATGACCGAGGTAAAAACAGGCTGAAAGGTAGCGCCGGCCCTCCTAGGAGCAATGGTACACCATAAAATGTAGAACTAATGCGGTATTTGTTGTTAAAGCCTTTATTGTCATCACTGTTATCATATTATTATTAATATTACTGTCTTAATATTATTTTAAGTTACATTGTATTTAATTCTTAATTATAATATGTAAATTGTAGTGTTCTGCCACCAGGTTGCCTAAACCTATCTGCGGAAATAAATATGTATCTATCTGTCTATCGCGTATTGTGGGGGAAACTTCCTGCGCCCCTTGCGCGCAAGGCCGCGGGCGCGCGTGCCCCAGCGCGGAGGGGTCTGTGAACTCGCTTCCGGCGCGCGCGCGCCGCCGCGCGTGTGCGCCCAGATGCACTCGGCGCCCTGGAAACACTCGCTATCGAAGCAGGGGAGGCGCCCGCCCGCCCGCTTTGATGTCTTATCTGCTCGCCTCGCTCCCGCGCTGCACCTGGGACTTCTCTCCGCGTCGTAACGTGCGCCTGCTTGTCACCCTCTCTGGCTACGGTCCACGTTTCGTATTTTCTTTACTGTTCATTTTTCACTTTCCGTTTTATGTTCGTGCTCGTATTTGTGGGTCCCATTCACTACAACGTGCGGATTTTGTTTCCATTTGGTGGACGAGAATTTGGTTGTAAATTGTGTCGTTTTACGATTTGTCGTGTGGTTAATTTATTAGTGTGCTCGGCGTGTGACCCCTTCGGGTTGAATGCTCGGGATGTCGTTGGTCTCGCGCCGTCTCGTGCGGCGCAGACGCGGCGAGTCTTGCGGCGCGGCGTAGTCGAAGTTCATTCACTGCTTGAATGCATCAGTGGAAAACGACGAGCGTCAGGATATTCGTTTCTGCTTTCTAAATTGCGTAGCGCGTATCTCCTTGACTTCCATGGGTTTGTAATCACGCTTTGCTCATTGCGAGCTTGTTGGCATTTTAGAAAATTATGTGTGCTCCGATCTTTGAAAATACATTTAACACAACTTGAAAGCATTCTGTTTGGAAGACAACATTCACAGAAGTTATGTCATTTCTCTAAACCACGACCTATACCGAGAACAGTAAAAGTTTGCCGTGGATAGTTTTTGTTGCTAGAATACCTTCTCAAACGAATCTGACGTCATCTAGCCGAAATACTCGTATACCGAGAACAATAAAAGATAGCCGTTAATACCTTCCGTGCTTTTTCCACAGGAAATGGTTTTGAAGATTTCCCAAATGTTAGTAACACCTTTATCTTTGGAAGCAGGATAGGGGTAGAATAAATCAATATATTACAGTTTTGAAAGTAGTACACAGAACAATATCAGTAATAGTTGGCTTAAGTGTCTTCCTTTTTAGTCAATGAGCAATATTAAAGAAGGGGAAAGGAAACCAAATTGTTTTGAAATCACTGTTCTCTGGAACAACGAAAAGGAATTTGTTTCATCATTGGGAAATGGCCATACAGCAAAAGGACACTCGCCACGCTTGCGGTTTTAATGCGTCTCTCGCGCCTCACTCGACTGCGCGGCGCGGCGCCGTAACCGGCGAAACGTGAGGCGGAGGCAGCCGGCTGGATCCGAGTGCGGGCGAACGGGCGTGCGCGAGCGCGGGCGCGCTCTGGAGAGGGTGTGGGGGCGGGTGGTGGAGGAGCGTGTATTTCTAGCGGGCGGTATTTCGGGCGCTCCCGCTCTCCCCCACCTCCCCACCTCTGCCGCCGTTCCAGGCGCCGCGGGCTAAAAAGCCGGAAGCCAGCGCGCCCTGGCGTCGCGGGCGAGCGGGGGCGGGGCGGACCGGAGAATGGGAGCAGCCGGCGGGAGTGGAAGGGTCTGGGAGCCGCGCAGAATCGGCGGTGTAAACAGAAGGGGAGTGGAGCGTGCTTCTTTATGCCTGAGTTAGTAGGGGGAAAGTGGTTCCATACACAATATATTTGCATTGTTTCTTGGTCGAAGTTTGCGTTTCAGCTGGACGATTAAATGGAGTCCGAGTAAGTGGGCCAGTAGTTTACCCTATTTTCCTCCAAGAATCATCCTCTACCAGGTTTTAAGTTGAGGGTTCTCGATCGTAAGACATTGGTCTTGAAATAACATCTTCCTAGGAATTAATTCAAGAATTTTTTTTTCGAAAACTAGGCCGTAAAATCGGTTTCATCTTGCAAATAATTTCCGAACTTGTTTCGAATGTAGTACTGTATTTGTAAGTTTCGTATACTTGCCGAGGCCACAAATAATGCGTAATATTCTTTTCTTTCCTTTTTTCCTTGTTCTGACTAAGAAATCAGACGAATAACCCCAATTATGACCTTCGGTTCCAATGCTGTTTGTTCTTTCTTCTGTAAGGCTTTACTGCTTCCGGTACTGCTTTATCATTTCGGTAGAATATTTCCTCCTTTTGTATTTCTGAAGTTTCTTCGGGTATTCACAAAATAATTTTTATTTTCGTCTCTCGACGTTGAACGTATATGGCAAGAGAGTGTCAAAGAAATGTACTATTACTTTTAATAGTATCTTAATGGTCGCAAAAGAGTGTGCCTTAGTGGTTCAAGAGAGACGGGAGTGTCACTCGTACTCGATTTCTTTAAGGACCAGTGAGGAATGGCATTAAAAGTAGACCTTTGATATAGCCAAGATTGCTCACTGTTCTCCGCTTCCCAGGTTACCGTTATCATTTCTACAATAAACATCCATCTATGCATTTTTTGAATCACCGTTACTAATTTTCTCTTACAACTGTCAATAAAACCGACCGGTATTGTTATTTATGAACTAATTGAAGTATGTGATGGACACTTATAAAAGGTAGCATTTTTAGAAACCAACAGTTCCATGCGGAAAACGCCACTCAGTAATGCTCGGATGGAATCAAGAGTGGTGAGGAATAGGCCGAAAGCTGAGGTTATTTTCTTCATGCAATATTAGAACAATCACATACGTCTGCTATTCGAACCATCGTCGAAAATATGTGCTTTACTTCGTATCAATTTTTTTATGTAAACAGACATTATTTGCTATAAATGTCGTTGGAATATTTTAATCTCAAGTCACCATCCCTTTCTTTGCTTTGCTTGCATTGCAATAATATTACAAAATCGCACTTTACTTTTTAAAGAATTACTTTTAGAGTACATTTTACTGATTAATGAATTTTTTACATCTTGTGGTGTTCTTATTGACTTCATATTTCTTTTACAGGTAAGAGGCTGTTTGTGCATCTGGCATTATGGAAATCTATTTACCATTGTGGTCCAAAAATGGTGAGTTAGAATGTTATTTGCATAAGCTTCGCTTGCGTATAATGGTAGATAGTACATTTTGTTAAATTGTTAAAAGTAAAGTATACAACCGTTAATTTCGGCGAAGGTGAATTGTTACAAATGTGTTAATTCAGTTGCATGCTCAGTCTGGTGCACTAATGAATTTTGCATTGATTGGCTCCTACAGCTGGGCGCTTCTTTGCCTTCAGACATGTAGGTGTCTTTACTTAATTTCAATTTTATTTTATGTGAACAGACATTATTTGTTAAAAATATCATTGGAATATTTTAATCTCAAGTCACCATCTCTTTTTGCTTGCATTGCAATAATATTGTAATCTTAACGCAGCGGTGACTTATGTGTCACGCAATTACCAAATGCAAAGCGTTGAGAACACTAGAAGCATTATTAGAATCGGACTATGATGCTACTGTACTTTCATTATTATATTTGTGGTTCAGTGGTATATGACACAATGTCCATTTTCGGCCGAAATGCGATTATTGTCACAATAATATGGGTTTCTTGTTCTCTACCTCTCGAGGTATACAACGCTATACCGTATACCTCTTGTGATATAATAATCCCTGATTTATTTTATCTAATTTAATTTAATTTTATTTTAATTCGCTAGCTCAGTTTGTGGGTTCTATACGATGACACACCTGCACGCTTACCTGCAGGCTGGTTGTCACCGGATTGCCCTCTATACAGAGAAGCCTGAAAGTCTGAAATTGTTTATATTCCGAAGGAATTACATATAACGTGGCACAACAATAATTTTGTTTATTAAAAATTGAATTTGGGATTAACAATATAAATTCTCTTGATTGATTGCATGCATCAGGTTCGCGGTACCGAATTGTCTGGCGTTGTGAAACGATGGCCCCGCAGTTCGTAGCCCCTTGGCTTCCGCGCCGAAAATCCCTCTTCGCGCCGGTCGTCGCCGAAGTAGTCTGCTTCTTTCTTGCACTATTGTTCCACAATCTATCCTCCCTATTCACGTCAATGTCCTACTTAAATAATTCAGATTACATTCGCGCCGCTACCACCACGATGCCAGTCAACCACCAACTCTCTAGTCCAGCGCCCCCTCCTGCCCCTCAACAACCTTTGTTACCTAGTAACCGCGACCGTCCAGATTAAAGCGCGGCGTTTGTTTTGTAATATTTTGTATATTACAGCTCCGTCCGTCCAGATTAAGGCGCGGCGTTTGTTCTGGAATATTTTGTATATTACACTCTGGAGGTATACAACGCTAAGTCTTACATCAAGAATTGGCAGATCTTACTGAATGCTTTTAAATAACTCGAAGTCCGCTTCCAAGTCCAAAGTAAAACATCTTCAAACTGCTAAACTGTAAAATTTAGTAAATGTGACATACTCCGACCCACAGGTATGTTCATAAGGCAAGGTAGCGACCCGTAGTGTAGCTGGCAGACCTTTCGCCACCTACTGCTGGAACCGGGATTGGCGATCCGTGTGGAATTTGCGGTGGGCGAATCAGTATCTTTGTTACATTTATTTATTTATTTATTTATTTAAACTGTTCTGACCAAAGGTTTCGCATGTAGATATTAAAGTAACTTAAAATATAACTTTTGACATACATATAACAAAACATTTTGTAATATTTCAAACGCAGGTCACCGGTCGTTCATGTCCTTGTGTTTTTAGAGATATTTTTAGAGACAAATGTTTCTAAATAATTTGTTATTGTTGGAAGGAGAGGAAATGTGGGTTTTAGGAAGATATTGTTGTCACTTTACTGCTTCGCGTGGAAATTTTATTTTGGGCGCGTGAATTTATGGATTTTGTTTCTCGATTTTTGCGTACAGATTTGGAAGCGGAATCGTGACTGGTTATGTTGGGATTCTCCCATTTCCTCCGGCTCTCATTCCATCGTTGCACTTCGTAATTACCCAACCCACCAAATAATTTATATATTACAGGGTGCCCAAAAGACTTAGGCACTTGCAACATAATAGGGGGGTTCAGCACTTGTAAGGTCTTGAACTTATGCACTTCGGATCACGTGACTTAAAATATAGACTAGATCTGTAACGAGGAACCTTATGCGTAAGGTACGGATCTCGCGCTTCAGTTAAAAGAGCAGGGCTGTAAGTTGTTCATGATCAAGATTTTGCGAGTATGGATATGGGAGCAATGTTCCAATCATGTGAATCATCATGTTTTTTTTTCTTTTCTTTCTTTTTCGGTACGTAAGCTATGCTGCCGGCGCGCCAAAACGTTTTGAAGTCTGTTATCACATCCTAACGTCGAGTTTCTCAAGACCTAAACCGTGGAGAACGTAAGAACAAGACGGTACAAATGTGCCAAATAAATCATTATTCATCATCATTCATTCTAATTAATTATTATTTGCTCGACACGAAAAAACGCGATTGCGAGAACTATTGCGTGTCATAGTTCGAGATGCCGAGAAGTCATAGTCTTACGCAGCCGGAATCAAGAGGGGAGCCAACTACATTTCCGGGCCGCCTTCCCTTTGAACTTATTTATGGGATATGACATATTTTACTAGAAAATGAATGTTTTAATGAAATATTATTGATTAAATAATAACTGTATTGTGAAACTTTCATTATACAATAAATAAATGCAACTGATTTCATGTCGAACTATTGGAACTGTTGGTAGGTAGCTTGGAGAGTCAAATGCATATCTGTTTCTCAAATAGTCAAGTTAAATAGAGGGGAGATTATGGATTTAAAATATTTAAGGAAATAAATTCTTTTATTTCTTGTAGCATCGAGGCCCCTTTCAAATCTTTTTAGGGGGTCAAGGCCCCTCCCGTGCGCACGCCAATGCGTAGCGGGGAGCCAACGCCGAGCGATTTCCTCGAAGCGCCGGTTTCTCCTCCACCTGCGGCGGCGAGGGCGCCCGCGCACCGCCTCCGCCTTGCGCAAGCGCCGCCGTGACGCACCGCCACGACGCCTCCGATGGGCGCGCTGCCAATTCGCGCGGGCGGGGGGGGGGCGGGCTCGGCCTCCCTGGCTTCGCCGGCGGGCGATCGGCCACCGCTGCTGCTGCTGCTGGCCTGCTCCTCGCCACTCGCACTATATACCAACAGCTGCCCAGGCCACAAGCTGTAGAGTGAAGTTGAGTTCGTTCTGTTGCCCTGCGAACACTGTACCAATAGAGACCATACCGTACAGGTGCCTAAAAAGTTTCTTTCGGGAAGGACGGCAATCGAACCACGCTCTTCAGATCAGTTGGCGGAAGCTGTAACTCCTACTCTACGGAGGCAGAATGACATGCTCAACAAGGAAGTGTAGAGTTGACTCTTCGACATTGGATTATTTGAGTTAGTATATTGGATACTTCGAAGGAAATAGTAGTTACATTATTGAATCATTCGAAGGATAGGGTAGGACACACCATTGGAATGTGTATTAAATAAATGTTGAAAATCATTTCTAAATCGAACTTTTCGGTGACATTCCAAAAAGTCGACGTGTAGGACTTAGAATTTACAAAAAACAACAACAAACACACTTGAATTAATTTATTAAACAAAATAGTAACTGGTGATACTTTTTTAAAGAAATATGCCAAAAAATAGCTCATTATATGACAGTTTCGCACGTGCTAATCATGCTTGCTCCATTCTTTCTCTTGAGCTGCCCGCAAATTCTTGGTGAATTCGTGCCTTCAAATCTTTTCGTCGTTCTGCTTCGAGTGCTGTGAAATATTTCAGAATTCTACGAGGCTGAGAAAACTCGTTCACCTGTGAATGAGGTTGGATTTGAAAGAAAAAATCTGCAAACATAATGTCTTAGAAGGCTGAAAGTAGTTTTGTACTCCGCAAATAATTTATCTCGACTAGTGGGAAAAGTTTTTGTGATGTGAACAAATGTGTTTTCAGCGTTTACTCTCTTCGAAAGTTGTTTCGCCATCGACATGTAAATCGTGCTCCCTGAAAATATATTTCGTTAAGAAATATATTCGTATATAAAGAGAGTGACCATGTTATTGGAAGTTCACATATTTTTATCTCAGTGAAAATACATTTTTTATTATTTTAATTTCTAATTAATATTGGTCAATTCAAAGGCGTATTTAAAAAATTGAGTAAAAATCTAAAGAATACATCAATTAATAAATTGACAGTTGAATTTATTAATCACAGCACTTTCAATTACGTTTCTTTCTAAAAGAAAATTTTGAGAATTATTGCATTTATGGTTTTTAAATATAACCTCAGATTATTCAAGTAATTTTATTTGGTGGTGTACGATCTGTGAATTGCACAGGAAGTGAAACAAAGTTAGGTAATACTCTCTGTTGTCTCAGATAATGAGAATCGCGTGTGTCCAGTTATCCTCCATCAACTAGATTCTTTTCGAGTTTCCCTAAAGGCTGAATCGTTCCATGAAGTCTGACGCTTGGGTAAGTTTATACAACTGGCAACTTACTATTAGCATTGCTTATCTCTTTCACAGGAACGCCCTGAAAAAGTGAGTGGGTACTTACCGACCTCGTTCGATACGATTTTTACATAAGTTTTGCATTTACACACGTTTAACAGTATCATTCCCAAGTTGCTGCTTAATGAATCTGTCAACTCTGCATGTCCTTCATCTGGAGGCAAATTATTATCATTTTTCCTACATTCTCCTCGTTGTTTGTGTTTGTAAATAATGTGAATGGAAACTTGCAGAACTCTTTATCATATATCTTTCTCGCCGTATATGATCTTGAAACCTGTGTCCACAGAACTGATATGACTTGCATACTTATTCCGATAAGTAACAACTAATATTTGTGCTACAGATGCGAATTGCTATACCAATGCACTCTGAAAATACTCTGCTTTCATTTTGAATGAGTTTGACCTAGAACTGCGGGGACTTTCTCGACTGAAAACTTTTTCAGAGAAAAGTAATGAAAAAATTAATCTTACCTAATTATGAGTTACAAAAATATAAAGTTATACAATTACGTGCCGTGTTAATTGTCTACAAACTAGATGTTAAATGCAAATGCAGGCTGTAATTGTATAACTTGCCGTTGTTAGAGGGCCCTGTCTGCCTTAAAAAGCATATAAAAAGCATATCATCATATCCCTTAAAAGCATATCAGTCAGTCTTCCCGCCTCATTATACACCTTCAATGTTTTTAAATGTCTATAAGCATAATGGAAGTCAAAATTATTTTTGGTCTCGTATGTTGGGAGAAGTTGAAAAATTCAAGGTACGTTGTTCACGGGCGATTATTCGATATTCGGGATATTTGCCGCATATCTGGACGGAATATTGGTGATCGTGATCAATTGTTTTGTATTGTATTGTATTTCTGTTTGTATTGTATTGTATATCTGTTTTCAGTTCAATGAGTCCCATCTCGATGAGGTTTTCCGTCCAGTTTCCCTTAACACAGTAAGCAAATGCTGATATGGATCAAATAATCGGTGTCCATGTCTTGTGGTAGTTAGTCGATTTCTTCACTTGGACACGAAATGGAGGAAGAGTGAAAATCCGAGGCTCTTTTCTCGATGCAAAAATTTGCTATTGCTAAAGAACGATTATTTCTTGTCATACATTTTTGGCAGAAACGCTCGATGCTCCATTTATTTAAAATTCAACTTAGTGAAATAAAGAGCGGTAGTAGAGATATAGGATTTCACGAAAATATGCACGGACTGTACTTCTCAATACGTCTCGCGTAGTTGTTCAACTTTTTTAATATTAAATAATAGTAGTTTGCCGATCCGATTGCCGAGATCGCTAAAGCAGTAGTACAGTAGTGGTTTCGGACCAAGGATCGCAGGTTCGAGTCCCCGACTCGGACATGGTTGTATTGTGTGTGTCTGTGTATGTTTGTATTTCATCATTCATCATCATCATTTCATCCCATTCCCCAGGGCTTACAGTCCTGGGGTGTAAAAATGGAATCAGCATTAAAATGTGGATTCCCTCCTACAGAAAAAGTAACATGCACATACCCCAATAATCAAGTCTGAGCTTCTGTGGGATGCGTGTATCGCGAGGCCCCATAATAGTTGATTCCCCAAACAAACAAAAAGAAGTATATTATGAAATGATGTAATGAGATGTATTAATACTGGAGTAAAAAGAGATATTACAACACGGCCGTTCTGTTGCCAGCCGTTATTATCGTGTGCCCAAGCACTTGCAGCAGCGGGCGGCAAAGAATTTAAGGAAGAGTGTTGAAAGGTGATATATAATTGGGAGACCATGCCCGAACATCGACGACAGCATCCATGCCCCAGGTGGTATTGGAACCCGCGACCACTAAACCGCGTCCGTTTGGACGATCTTGACATTGTCTGCTATCTTTTGAATTGCGTTTTTAAATAATATGTGAACTTGTTGTTGCCTCTGCAAAACTGGCTATGAAAATGAATTCTGAACACTTAAAAAGTCAGAAATTAGAATTGGACTCTTAATTGTAAGAATTTTAATGAATTAAAGGATTGGATGTCAAGAAAAAAATACTTTAGTGTTTTATGTCCTTCCTATAAAATACATTATTTTCACATGGCCGCTTTTACTGACGCAATGACTACAATCTTCTATGTGACACAATGAACTGTTTTATACAATATAGAAGTTTAAAAAATGTAAATAATATCTTCTCCTATATTATTTCAGTAGTATACCATCCTTGCGGCTCTTATAAGTAACTAATCCTTATAAATGAGGTCTATAAAGAAAGAGAATTTCACGTAGACGTCACGAATTGCGTTTTGACTTTAAAGATAGGAAGGATTTGTTTAAAAAAAACGCAGCTAAATATTCAAATAAAATGCAACCCGCAACGCACGTCAGAATTTTTTTAATATATATCGTTAAATAACTCGTAAAAGAAGCGTCCAGGGCCTTAAAAAACTAAAATTTTGACGCCATAGGACTCAAAGAAACCACCGTAATATACAGGATGAGATCTTCTCGACAATTCTATTGCATTTTTGCAGGTTCGACGCTCCTCGATTCTACCCCACCTGTTCGGAGCCTGTAAAATCTGCAACTGTATTTGAAATTACCAACTACTTGATACTCCATGTGGTTGAAATACTCGGCTTTGCTCGATAATAATGTTAAATAAGAATAGTTTGTATTGACAAGGATGTATTGTATTGTTATCAATTACATGGTGACAAATAGAACAAGTGACGGAGAATAAGAGGGTCTTGAAGAAAAATGTATATTATAGGCTTAATATGGAAATGGAAAAATAAGGAAGAGCGTGGGGTATGGCATGCGAGAGTTCTCGCACGGGTACGCTAGTAAATATATAAATGGATGAAAATTGAAATTTAAATCATGGCACTCCCCTCAGGAATGAAAGTCCATATTAAAAGAATGTGAAGACTTCTTGTACTGGAGGTTCACGGCCCCGCGCAGCGCGCGCGTTCCCGCTGCGCGCAATCAGCACGCGATCAGCATCTGCAACTGCGTCGCGCACCTGCCGCCTCAGCCGCCGCCCACGCCCGGGCATTCCTCTGCCCGCGGAGCATGGGCCGCGCGAAGGCGCCTCGCCTCGCCACGCCTCGCCTCGCAATTCAGTGAATAGCTGTTCAAACGAGCCCTCCATCTCTTCCTTCTCCTCCTCCAATTTTTATTATTATTATTATTATTCCACTACATCACGACTAAAGATCTTATGAGTCGGCTGAATATAAAATCTACTCCAGGTTGCAACCAGCTACCTAAGGAGCAGATTCGGTGACTATCAGTGCCTCTACAATACTTTACGCAAAATGTGGGCTGTTCCAAATAAAGCAATTTCTTGCACTTCCCAGTCTTTTGAATTACCTGGGAGTTTAGACAAGTTCTTACTCAAATTTTGCGGAACAAATCCCAGAGCTCCGATAACTATCGGGACGACCTGTGCTTTTACGCCCCACATTCGGCTGATCTCGATTTCCAAACTCTTGTATTTAAGACGTTTCTCTGCCTCCTTGGTAACGACGTTTTGATCGCAAGGTACAGCAACATCGATAAGTAAACACGATTTTTTCGCCAAATCCCGGATCACTATATCCGGTTTGTTTGCCGCTATCGTGCGATCAGTTTGAATTTGTTGGTCGTACAATATCGTACACAATCCAACAGATGTCACCGGTTTCGGTGAGTGTTCGTACCACTTGGGGCATGTGTTTGGAACTTCGAGGGCGGTACAGATCTGCCAGTGGAGGTAGCTACACACCCTATCATGTCTTTTAAGGTATTCGGTCTTTGCTAGGATTGGACAAGCTGAGACAATATGATCAATGGTTTCTACTTGCTCCAGGCAAATGCGGCATTTGTCATCTTGGGAAATTTTGAGAACCGCTTTATCATAATGTCGTGTTCTCAAGGCCTGATCTTGGGCAGCTATTACAAGTGCTTCCGATTCTGGCTTCATCCTTCCCCTTTTAAGCCACATAAATGATTGATCTTTATTGATCTGCACTTTGTCCATTCTTTTTAGGTATTGTCCGTGGAGTGGTTTGTCTCTCCACGATTTCTTTAACATTTTTTGTGTCTCACACTTCATGTTTAGCAGCATCAGAAGTTCAGTGTCTGTGTTATTCGACGTGTCTTGCCTAGTTTTCTTCGCAATGTTTCTTGCTACACTAACAATGCCTCTGTTTCCCATTCTTCGGTCAGATTTCATGACCTGCCTCATTAGAGGGTCGTCTTGATGGCTGACTACATACTTCCCCATCCCGACTATTGCGTTGTGCCAGGAGGCCTCAATTTGTCTGAGGCCTCTTCCTCCTTCCTTACGTGCCACATAAAGTCTATGTACATCAGCTCGAGGGTGGGAAACATGATGCATTGTTAGCAGTTTTCTGGTTTTTCGATCCATGGTGCGAATTTCTTGCTCAGTCCAGTCCACTAGTCCAAAACTGTATTCGGCTACAGGTACCGCCAAACTACCTATTGCAGAAATTTTATTCCTGGAATTCAGAGCGGACTGCAGGACCAGTCTCACTCTCCTATAATACTCCCTACGAATTCTCTCTTTCATTCTGTCATTCGAGATGGTTTCACATTCTTCAATGCCCAGATATTTGTAAGTTTTACCTGGCTCAAGATCTTGAATCACAGTGTGCGTATCAATTTCAACGTTCTCAGACGTTGTGAGTTTCCCTCTTTTTAAATTGATTTTTGCACACTTGTCAAGACCAAATTTCATGCAGATGTCATTGCTAAAGTCATTCACGACAGACAGCATTTGGGAGAGAATCGCTTCATTCTTGGCAAACACTTTCAGATCATCCATGTAAAACAAATGTGATACTGGCCTTTCATCACCATGGAGCTTAAAACCAAAGTCAGCTTGCGACATCTGTCTCGATAGTGGGATCAAACTAATGCAAAACAGCAGAGGGGATAGTGAATCTCCTTGAAAAATACCCCTGTTAATCTGAATACTTCTGGTTTCTACTGCTTCCTTTCCGCTGTGGATTACTAACCTGGTACTCCACGACTTCATACTAGCCTTGCAAAATTCAATAACTCTAGGATGAAATCGATAGATCTCCAGGGTCTTCAAAATCCAATCGTGTGGTACACTATCAAAGGCCTTTTGGTAGTCAATCCAAGCCATGCTCAAATTACGTTTGCGTTTCTTTACATCATTCAAGATGACTTTATTCAGTAGCAAGATTTCCTTACAGCCATAAGAGCCTTTACGACATCCTTTTTGTTCAGCTGGCATTAGATGATTCTTATCTAGATGTCTATACATTTTGTCAGCTATGGCTGAAGTTATAACTTTGTACAGTACTGGCAGACAAGTAATTGGCCTGTAGTTCTTCGCCAAAGAGCTGTCTCCCGCTTTGGGTAGCAAATGCGTGATGCCGCGTGTGAGCCATTCCGGGATTTCCTTTGGGTTATCAAAAATTTTATTAACAGCCTTTGCTAGATGAGAATGTATTGCTGTTAATTTCTTAATCCAATAAATCTGGATCTTATCAATCCCGGGGGACTTCCAGTTTCCCATGTTCTTAATTGCTTGGAAGAGGTCCTCTTCCGAGAATTGGTGAACATCTTCCACTGTTTCTACAAGTTCATCGGCAGCATCAACTTCAGATTGAAGCCAAGATGCGTCTTTGTTGTAGGATCTGCTCTCTTCCCAGATTCCTGCCCAAAATGCTTCGACGTCATCTTTTGAAGGAGTAACAGCTTTGCCATTCGGTTTTTGAGTCAGATTGCGATAGAATCTCTTCGCGTCTGTTTCAAACAACCGGTTCTGTACACGGAAATCTATTCTACGTTTGTACCTTCTTATTCGTTGAGCCCATGCTTGAATTTTCTCTTTTAGCTTCTCAACTACCATTAGCCTGCTGGTGTCATTTTCAATTTGGTATTTTTGTTCAACATTGAATATTTTTCGTTGAACTTTGGAGGTGTGCGTTGATTTAGAAGATGCCTCAGCTAAGAGTGATATTTCACGGCGGGTGTCGGCTATCCGTTTCATAATTCTGTTAATCCATGGGGGTACAGAGCTGTTTACTCTGTTTTGCTGTCGGCCGTCGGTGTTCTTGGCTGGCCCCAAAATTATCTGAGATACTAGATATCCAGTTGCGTATATGATGTGATTGATTTCAGTAATATCTAGATCTCTGCCTGGGGTCTCCACCACCTCATTTAAGACAGAATTCACTGTTTCTATCACTCTTTTAGCTTTGGCATTTTCGTATATTCTCCTCAACGGTTCGCGAGATTCAAACGGAAGTTGACTAACTCTTTCTATCTCGCGCCGAAGGAGATTTCGCATCATGTCCTTATCGTGTAAATCATTGCCAGATGAGTTTTCAACACTGACGTGTGTTTCACTGGAAAGCGATGAACCTTCCACGGGATCATCATTTTCAAGTTCTACGTGTTCGTCATGTGGATTGTTCGAGCGATGTACATACTCCGCATTTCTCTCAATGTCAGCAAGTTGTTCTGCTGTGAATTTTCCACTGCTGAGTATGTATCGTCGTTGACTGGCAAGCTTCTTTGAGTCTAGGGTAAGTCTCATATCTGGGTTCCGCTCTCTCCATACCTTGAAAACTTCTATTTCTGAGCCCCCATTTTTCGCTTTTGCATAGTAAAAGCACCACATCACCTCCTTTAATTCATCCCGGGTCCATCTCTGACGATGGCTTCGAGCTACTGCCGGCTCAGGGTCCCTGGGACTAACACCCGTGGGATGGCCAGACGTCGACAAGGTGACATTAGCTCGGTTTCTGAGCAGGTATGGGACATTGGTAGAACAAGGCACGTTAAGATTCATTACATTGCTTGTTCTATCCATTTTGCTCATTGGTTTGAATTGAGGATTCGCAGGACGCAAGTTCGAGTTCACAGATCACACTTAACCCTCGGGTTGTTTCCTGCCATCCGTTACTGCGACCCACAGTGGCCTCGGGGCATCCCCCCGCAGGGCCCAGCAAGGGGTCCCTCCGATCGCCAGTCGGCATTACTAAACCCTACGGGATTTTCACTGACTGCTGAAGGCAGCCTCCTTCGCTGGCTAATGCAAGGTTCGGGCCTCCACTCTAATCAGTGGCCTGGTGTGCCAACCCAGTTTCTCTCCTGTACCCTCTATGAGCCGACAACAGGAAGTCAAAAGGTTCATGACCCTTCCCTCTCTACTTACTTCCCACTCTCCTCAAAATGGAGTACTTCTTCGTCTGACCCCTCACCTTCAACCCATTCAGCAAGGGAGGCCCCACCGGTAGCTAGGCTACCACTGACATAGCTTTAAGGCTCATGGGGGTACTCAAGCTCCACCACCAACTCCAAGGTCGTGTACTCCCTAGGTGGAGTTATTATTATTATTATTATTATTATTATTATTATTATCATTATTATTATTATATTATTATCATTATTATTATTATTATTATTATTATTATTATTATTGCTTCATAACACAACTACAGATGTTATGAGTCGCCTCAAAAAAAAATCTACTCCAGGTTGCAACCAGCTACCTAAGGAGCAGATCTAGGGACTGCCGGTGCCTCTACAATACTTTGTGCAAAATGTGGGCTGTTCCAAATAAAGCGATTTCTTGTACTTCCCAGTCTTTTGAATTACTTGGGAGTGTAGACAAGTTCTTACACAAATTTTGCGGAACAGATCCCAGAGCTTCGATAACTATCGGTACAACCTGTGCTTTTACGACCCACATTCGGCTGATCTCGATTTCCAAACTTTGTATTTAAGACGTTTCTCTGCCTCCTTGGTAACGAAGTTTTGATCGCAAGGTACAGCAATATCGACAAGTAAACGCGATTTTTTTCTCCAAATCCCGGATAACTATATCCTGTTTGTTTGCCGTTATCGTGCGATCAGTTTGAATTTGTTGGTCGTACATTAATGTACACAATCCAACAGAAGTCACCGGCCTTGTGTGCATACCACTTGGAGCATGTGTTCGGAACTTCGAAGGCGGTACAGATCTGCTAGTGGAGGTAGCTACACACCCTGTCGTGTCTTTTCATGTATTCGGTCTTTGCTAGGATTGGACAAGCTGAGACAATATGATCAATGGTTTCTACGTGTTCCTGGCAAATGTGGCATTTATCATCTTGGGGAATTTTGAGAACCGCTTTATCATAATGTCGTGTTCTCGAGGTCTAATTTTTGGCACCTATAGCAAGTGCTTCCGATTCTGGCTTCATTCTTCCCCATTTAAGCCACATATATGATTGATCTTTATTGATCTGTGCTCTGTCCATTAGTTACAAATAGTGTTCGTGGAGTGGTTTGTCTCTCCACGATTTCTTTAACATTTTTTGTGTCTCACATTTCATGTTAAGAAGGATCAGAAGTTTAGTGTCTGTGTTATTCTGCGTGTCTTGCATAGTCTTGTTCGCAATGCTTTTTGCTACACTTACAATGCCTCTGTTTCCTATTCTTCGGTCAGATTTCATGACCTGCCTCATTAGAGGGTCATCTTGATGACTAGCTACATACTTTCTCATTCCAACTATTGCATTGTGCCAGGAGGCCTCAATTTGTCTGAGGCCTCTCCCTCTTTCCTTACGTGACACATAAAGTCTATGTACATCAGCTCGAGGGTGGGCAACATGATGCATTGTTAGCAGTTTTCTGGTTTTTCGATCCATGATGCGAATTTCTTCCTCAGTCCAGTTACTAGTCCGGAACTGTACTCGACTACAGGCACCGCCAGACTACCAATTGCACATATTTTATTCCTGGAGTTCAGAGCGGACTGCAGGACAAGTCTCACTCTTCAGTAATAGTCCTTGCGAATTCTCTCTTTCATTGTGTCCTTCGAGATGGTCTCACATTCTTCAATGCCCAGATATTTGTAACTTTTACCTGGCTCAGGATCTTGAATCACAGTGTGCATATCAACTTCAATGCTCTCTGACGTGAGTTGGCCTCTTTTTAAATTGATTTTTGCACATGTGTCAAGATTAAACTTCATGGAAATGTCATTGCTAAAGTCATTCACGACAGACAGTATTTGGGAGAGAATCGCTTCATTCTTAGCAAACACTTTCAGAGCATCCATGTAAAACAAATGTGATACTGGCCTTTCATCACCATGGAGCTTGTAACCAAAGTCAGCTTGCGACAACTGTCTAGATAATGGGATCAAACTAATGCAAAACAGCAGAGAGGATAGTGAATCTACTTAAAAATACCCCTGTTGATCTGAATACTTCTCGTTTCTACTGCTTCCTTTCTGCTCTGTATTAGTAACCTGGTACTCCGACTTCATACTAGCCTTGCAAAATTCAATAACTCTAGGATGAAATTGATAGATATCCAGGGTCTTCAAAATCCAATCGTGTGGTACACTATCAAAGGCTTTTTGGTAGTCAATCCAAGCCATGCTCAGATTACGTTTTCGTTTCTTTACATCATTCAAGATGACTTTATTCAGTAGCAAGATTTCCTTACAGCCATGAGAATCTTTACGACATCCTTTATGTTCAGCTGGCATTAGATGATTCTTCTCTAGATGTCTGTTGATTTTGTCAGTTATGGCTGAAGTTATAACTTTGTACAGTACGAGACAAGTGATTGGCCTGTAGTTCTTCGCCAAAGAGCGCTCTCCCGCTTTGGGTACCAGATACGTGATGCCGCGTGCGCCATTCCAGGAGTTCCTTTGGATTTTCTAAAATTTTATTAATAGCCTTTTCTAGATGAGAATGTATTGCTGTTAATTTCTTAATCCAATAAATCTACATCTTATCAATGCCGCGTGATATCCAGTTTCCCATGTTCTTAATTGCTTGGAAGAAGTCCTCTTCCGAGAATACGTGAACATCTTCCATTGTTTCTACAAGTTCATTGGCAGCATCAACTTCAGATTGAAGCCAAGATGCGTCTTTGTTGTAGGATCTGCTCTATTCCCAGATCGCTGCCCGAAATGCCTCGACATCATCTTTTGAAGGAGTAACAGCATTGCTATTCGGTTTCTGAGTCAGATTGCGATAGAATCTCTTCGCGTCTGTTTCAAACAACCTATTCTGCACACGGAAATCTATTCTACGTTTGTAACGTCTAATTCGTTGAGCCCATGCTTGAATTTTCTCTTTTAGCTTCTCAACTACCATTAGCCTGCTTATGTCATTTTCAATTTGGTATTTTTGTTCAACATCGAATATTTTTCGTTGAACTTTAGAGGTGTGCGTTCATTTAGAAGATGCCTCAGCCAAGAGTGATATTTCGCGCCTGGTGTCGAATATACGTTTCATTATTCTCATCGTCCATGGGGGTACAGAGCTGTTTACTCTGATTTGCTGTCGGCCGTCGGTGTTCTTGGCTGGCCCCAAAATTATCTGAGGTACTAGATATCCAGTTCCATATTAAGATGTGATTGATTTCAGTAATATCTAGATCTCTACCTGGGGCCTGTACCAACTCATTTAAGACAGAATTATTATTATTATTATTATTATTATTATTGCTCCATATCACGACTACAGATGTTATGAGTCGGCTGAGTATAAAATCTACTCCAGGTTGCAACCAGCTACCTAAGGAGCAGATCTAAAGACTGTCGGTGCCTCTACAATACTTTGCGCAAAATGTCAGCTGTGCCAAATAAAGCAATTTCTTGCACTTCCCAGTCCTTTGAATGACCTGGAAGTTTAACCAAGTTCTTACACAAATTTTGCGGAACAAATCCCAGAGCTCCGATAACTATCGGTACGACCTGTGCTTTTACGCCCCACATTCGGCTGATCTCGATTTCCAAACTCTTGTATTTAAGACGTGCCTCTGCCTCCTTGGTAATGACGTTTTGATCGCAAGGTACAGCAACATCCACAAGTAAACACGATTTGTTCTCCAAATCCCGGATGACTATATCCGGTTTGTTTGCTGCTATCGTGCGATCAGTTTGAATTTGTTGGTCGTACAATATCGTACACAATCCAACAGACGTTACCGGTTTCGGTGAGTGTTCGTACCACTTGGGGCATGTGTTCGGAACTTCGAGGGCGGTAGAGATCTGCCAGTGGAGGTAGCTACACGCCCTGTCGTGTCTTTTCAAGTATTCTGTCTTTGCTAGGATTGGACAAGCTGAGACAATATGATCGATGGTTTCTACGTGTTCCTGACAAATGCGGCATGTATCATCTTGGGAAATTTTGAGAACCGCTTTATCATAATGTCGTGTTCTTAAGGCCTGATCTTGGGCGGCTATTACCAGTGCTTCCGATTCTGGCTTCATTCTTCCCCTTTTAAGCTACATAAATGATTGATCTTTATTGATCTGCACCTTGTCCATTCTTTTTAGGTATTGTCCGTGGAGTGGTTTGTCTCTCCACGATTTCTTTAACATTTTCTGTGTCTCAAATTTCATGTTAAGTAGCATTAGAAGTTCAGTGTCTCTGTCATTCTGGTTGTCTTGCATAGTCTTGTTCGCAATGCTTCTTCGTACACTTACAATGCCTCTGTTTCACATTCTTCTGTCAGATTTCATGACCTGCCTCATTATTATTATTATTATTATTATTATTATTATTATTATTATTATTGTCCTTAAATAGGAAGAGTAATCTACGTCTGTCCGTCCGTCACCCACTGTTACCATTTCCCATCCGCGAATCGAGACAAATGAGGTGTCGGTCTTGTAGGAACTGATCGTTTTTTGCGGATCCGTCGGAAACACAGTAAGCAATTTCTCTAAAAACTGTTGCTTTGCTTTTTAAGTGACGAAAACACATTTTGTATGACTAATGGCACCCAAACAAGGGATCAGTAGCTCATTCGATTCCTCTCGATAAGACAAATCGGTTAGCAGAATACTTAGTTCCTTTTAGGATATTCAGAAAGAATTCTAGAAAAAACACGCTTTTTTGTGAGGGTATTCGGGGGAAGAACATCTGAGAGTCAGGGATTACTTCAGAGTAAAAAAAGATAAGGCTCCTCTGCAGCTCCTCCAATAACATTTTCTCGTGGAACCGATTAATTTTTCCAAATTACACATGCAAACATATTCCCTCGAAGTGTCCATCTAGCCTTGCTGCTAGCGACTGGGCACGTTTCGTAGATTGACCTGTTTTGCTCGGTTACCTCGTGCGATTTTGAACTATAGAATAGCAAGCGGAAAAGTAGATTGGTTTTGATTTAGTATCTTTCTGTATTGAAATGTACCAATAATGTCTCGTCATAAATTATTACGAGATCGTGCCGTTTTAACTGCTACATCATTTACCTTAGGACTGTTATATTCGTGACCCGTTCCGAATTTATGGAAAACTATGGGCGCCAGGAACAGGTTACGATAATTGATAATTTGAAACCAATACTTCCACAGCTAATCTTAACGAATGGATAAATGTCCGGCTAGCTGGGTCAATGGGTCATGTAATGGATAACCGCTATCGCCTAGATAGCCTATTATTTGATCTGCCAACTATACAGTATAGCGAGGAATCTGAAAGGAAATAATTAAATATATCTCTAACTACTTATCAGTTGTGATTGACTAAATCAAAATCATCTTTTTATTTCCAAAAGAAAATTTAACAATTTATTGACTTGTGAACAATTATTCTGCTTTTAGGTCATGACCTCGTTTTAAAAGAAAACCTTTGTACTGCAGTACTTATCTAAACGTGATCTTGACCGACGGCGCCCCGTAGTATCTTCTCACTTGAATGCTGATAATCCCAAGTCCAGCTTATTTCTTCTAATCTTGCGACGCTGCCGACGAATCCAGCCCTCACTGCCTAGAATATCTACGTGTTCTTTCTTAATATTCACAGTTCCTAGTTCTCCCCAACTACGTGGTAAAACATTAAAGTCCAAATCGCAATATAAAAAACTTTCAAAGGCCTAAGCGAATTTAACTGATGCACATCAACTCTCAGAGTCCGAAAACTATTGATTCTCACGTCAAACTTACAAGTCCCACTCCCCTAATATTAAACTCACGAGCGATCTGTACCACTCGACGGCCTCTATCCGAATGTCATTTACTCCTCCGTTTTTAGCCCTCAACGCCTCGGTATCCATCCTTCATTCTTATTTTTATAAACAAAACGACAAACTTCGACAGTCTATTCTCAGGAGTTGACAGTCTATTCTCCATTAGCCAATCCATCCATTTCTTACCAAATCAAGTAGCCACGCTCTCGATAGTCATTCCTTTCTAGACCAATCCCAAATTATCTTATATTTCTATCTAGCCAGCGCCCCCACCTATTCAAGGCCTAAATGCAGTTTATTGACCTTGCCAACCACTACGCCGGCGTTGCTAAGGCTGTATATTGCCATTTGCAAACCCTTTTAACCCAACCCATTTACAGCAAATGTTACTGTCAAAATATCGTCTCCTGTATTATTTCAGTAGTATACCTTTAGGTTCCGGCTCTCACACGCAACCAATCTTTATAAATGAGGGCTCTAAAGAAAGAGAATTTCACGTAGACATGACGAATTCCATTTTGACTTTAAAAATATGGATGATTTCTTCAAAAAAACGCATCGAAATATTCAAGTAAAATGCCACCCGCATCACATGTCAACCTATATCGGCAAATAACTCATAAACAAAGCCTTTTAGAGCCTTAAAAAGTAAAATTTTGAGGCCAAAGGCCTTAAAGAAACGTTTTTCACACCATAATCTATAAGATGAGACATTCTCCGATCCATTCAATTAACTTTTCGGTTCCACGCTTCAATACTATCAAGGCCACCTCACTAATTCAGTCGTTCCTGCTGGTAGCAATTTTTGTGGCGACACGCTTAGAAGGCTTAGATTCGACAATCTTTATTTACGCTTTCTGTTAACACCGTATTTGTGCAGTCTGACGAGGTTTATTTGCATATTCATTAATTCAAGATTTGCTCTCCAGCAACAACTAGAAGTACTATTACAGTTGCTTGATACCTATACCTACGAAGAGTGTTTCTTATGCGTGTAGTGAAACTATTCAATTAACGTTTTTTCATGGTCTATAAGTGTTGTGTACTTAATTGTGGAGGGGTGTGGGTGTTCGGTGAAGAGTGAAGACTGTGTTTGTGTTTTACCTGTACCAACATTTTCGTTATCATTCGATGAAAATTTCAAGTCAACGGGTTCAGACACGTAGCTTTCTCAAAAGTAAAAAGCTAATATTTTTGTGGCTATCACGAAAAACTAAAACCTAATTGACAAGGGATATTGAATAATAACTTTAAATGTCTTTAAGTAAGTGTTGGGAATTGTTCGAAGCAAATTCTGCATGATATTGAATAAATATTTATTGAAAATTTCTTTTACACATTAATTGCATTGTTTTTTATTTTTATATGTAATTGTGTTAGTACATTGCAAGTTACCTTTATAGATACAAATAAAAGTATAGTAGTATAGATAGTAGTAAGTAGTATAGATACAAATAAACACGTTTCGTTTACTACTTTCCCTCTTAGAATGAAAATAGAAGGATAGGGATGAGTGTGGGGTCTAACATGCAAGAGTTCTCGCACGGGTACGCTATTATAATATATTGGTATATCACAGTACGATGCATTTTAATATTACTTCAACTGGGATATAGAGTCGTGCATCTCGCAGTGGGATTAACTTTTTATTCAGATAACAGGTGATATTAATGAGTGTTCATTTCTGAAATTACCAAACGTTCGCTTCGGCCATATCGCAGCATTATTATGAAGTTTGATAATCCCTGCCTGCTTCCCCTCCGTGCAAATAGAACTGTTCACTGAGCATGCCGTTTGCGCGAAACCGATCTGAAGTTCACTCGTCAATTCCTTCAACTGAAGGCCTTGCTTGAATGTTTTACAGGATGTGAATTCCATCTTAAAGTCTAGTTTGTTTCTGTGAACAGAAAATTAGTTTCTCGATTAAGAAAATGATTGACAAATAATTCAGTGTTTATCACTAGTCGAGAGGAGGTGAATGAACCTAAACCCTCTGTGTAAGTTATATTTTGTATTTTAAGGTAATTAAAACTATTTTACGGAATCATTCATTCTCTTAAGAATACATATTGCAATACTAATTGGTGCGCGATTACTGAAACAAATAATTTCAAGTGTAATAACAAATTATTTTATAAACAATAACTTAATTACAAAAATTTTATGGAACAATTAAAAACACAAAATGGAAAGTGTCGTAGAGTAGAAGGTAGAGAATGAGACAAGAGAAACCTTGAGAATATTTTCAGAGACAAACATTTTCATACGACCGTGAATATTTTAGCTTATTCTTGGACTTAGAAGAAACATTCCGTACTTCTACTCAAACTAGCTAGTTACGTTAAGTTTAAGGCGGTCTGTGTGATTTACGGATCTCCGTCGCTGGGTTTCGAAGTGTGACCATTATCACCTGTTGTTCCGGGAGCGCTTATTTGACCTCCTTTATTTTCACGTGATAGTAGTTCATGCCTTGAAACACTGCAACCATGTGTGCTGTGCGTTTGCTGGCTGTTTCAACCATATATGTAGTGCATCGGCTCCCGCACGCTGCCGCATGAGATTGTGACGTCAGTTGACCTCAAGGTTGTGCCATTTGCGGACGATTGCTTGTCCAAATCTGAAAACATTAAATACCCAAATGTAGGCCATGCGACTGAATCTTCGGAAGAATAAACGATTAAAAACGTTTTAAAAGCGCATCTATTTGTTGAAAGATTGACCCCCGCCACACAACATCCGAAGTCACCAAACGAAATGCAGCAAACCCTCGTTAGCACGAACTCGCGTAATACGGACATTTGTAATACTCAGATAACACGAATTTTTATAACACGAACACCGATAATTTCGGTCTCTTGGAATTCGTATTAATGAGGGTTACTGTTTATTTAGGGAAGCTTCTGTGTTTTGAAATTCTCCAATTCCCAAACTCACTCCAACTACCAAGTATCGCGCCGCTGAAATCACCACGAGTCATTTCAGTAGCATCAAATTATGTGGGTATCGATTGGTCTCTTCTGTCAATTAAAAAAAAATAGGAGACTTCCCTACTCGAAAAAACTTTTTGGGCGCCATATTCTTAAACCGTAAGTAATAATATAGTATGCAAAAGAAACAGTTTTCTATCGTGCTCCACTTGCTCAAACATGACATTTCAATCGCGGAAAATTAAGAAATTATGTTATAGGTTTTTGTGTATGTCCAAGCAGTGACCAATGTTCGCTGTAGTGATTGATAGAGCATACCTAAAATTGTTTCTTCTTCTTTCTTATTTTACGTCTATCGTCATTATAAGAAAAATTATATCTGACATTTCCTGGAAAAGGACGTAGATGTCGGTAGCTTTGGGACAACTTGAATGATCGTGAACATTTCTACCCCTTGCAGTTTGTGGTAACGCTGCCGCAACATACCATTTAGTTTACTGTGTCTTCATGAGAAATCTTATTTCTAGGAAATAGTAGTTCCACAGTGACCTACAAAATGATAACACTTCGTAGATTTCACCATTGTAAATGAGTTTATTTTTAATAATAGCTGAGTTTCTCTGTTGTTTCCTGCAGCCAAGAAGGGAAGTGGTGACCCGTCATTTTCAGAAGGGAAGTGACGTTGCAGTGGGGGAACAATTGCATCACCGGCGCGCCTCTGTGACGTCAACCAGATACTCCCCCCCCCCTCTCGTCTCAGAAAACCGGCCGACGGCGATGGCCAATTGAGTCACTGCGTCGCACCGGAGATGCGGAGGCCACTGACAAGGCTTTTCGCACTCACCTTCAGACTGCTCCACACAGTGCCGGTGCGAGACAATTTTGGGCCTGGGCAAAGCTAAAACGTAGCCCCCCTCCCCTCGAAAAAATTACAAATGTGAAAGTTCTATCAAGAAACTATAAGAGTTATTTTATATCAACAAATAACAAAAATTACGTTTAAGCTAGAAACAGTTTTTGGAAATATATTTTAAATAATTGTGTGAAGTACAAGTAATTAGTGACAATGTCGACGGTAATCTTAAAACGCTAAAAAAATTGTGTTTAGTTGGTGTTTAATAAAATCATTTCTTGTTAAATACATGAAGTAATAATATGAATTTCAGTTGAACCTATTTTAATGTTAGTATCGTTTGATTCATTTCATAAGAGTTCTACCTTATAAATAATAACTATAATTGAATATTTACGGTAAACAATTAATTGAAACTTTTATGAAACACCAGACCACTGTAGCGCTACTCATAAAAATACGATACTGATTTTCTCGATTTCTATTTATTTATTTATTTTTTCTTCTATTTTTTTTCCATCATCGGGCCCCTTGACTTGTCTACACATCACGCATTCGCCGTGCAGGGAACGGCTGCTCGCTCAATCCCGTGCAGCTGATGTATTGGTCCGAGCAGCTTTTCGCTTCCTTTGATGTGTCCGAAAGACTAACACGCGGTGAGTAGGGCGAGCACCGAATGTTCGTCGCTCGACAAATAGCAAGCAACCCATTGGGGTAGGCGAGCAGTCGCTTGCTACTTGCCGAATATCGAATGTGTGGAGCAGCCTTTATACACGCACACCATTACTCTCTCATCCTGCACGAAGCGACCGGATATGAAGTACCGTGGACTCCGCGTATTGTTATTGCTCCGAGACACATAATATGTGAGATTAACCAATTGATAACAACAGACGGAACATTCCGATTTAAGATTCTACAATGAAAAACAAAGCTAATTCTGGAGTTTACTGCAGAGGAAACATCTATTCACAATAAAATCCATTCTTGTCTTCTCTAAGAAAAATATTTTCTTAGAATAGTCTTCTATAAAAAAATTATTCCGATTTAAACTCGCTGAGCCATCCGGCGGCCGCCGCACGCCCTGTGCTGAATACTTTTTCGTGCGGTTTTCTCGTGCGCGCGCTCTCAGTTATCAAAACAACGTACACTTTCCATCTTTTCAGATTCGGGCTTTGGACCGGCACCTGATCGTACCAAAAAACAATGCCAAATGTCTAATTTATAAACAATGCCAAATGTCTAATATATAAGACACGTACCGTACACCAGGAAAGCAAAGTCACAAGTGAGAAGCAGTCCCCGGAAATGTGTTGAAGTAAACACGGAGGGTGGATAGACAAAAGGGTTTTCTATTCTGGTACTGAAATAATCTTTTGACCTGCTCCTGCTTGGCCGGAAACGCGCGCGGGCCTCAGGACGGCCCGCGCTCGCCTCTCCTCTCCCTGTCCTCCGCGCGCTGGACGCAGTGGTCGGCGGCAAGCAGCCCATGCCTTCCAAAACACGAGACAAATCTCGCAACAGAAGCATTGAAACGCTATTTAGTGGGCACCAAAATAGAATTCAAAGTGTCCAGAACAGGACCCATGTAGTGGCAATCGCGTAATTTCGAACGCGACAGAACAACAAACTCGAGAACCCGAAAGAGCAGTGCGACGCACCGGTGCGTCGTTAGCAGTGGTGGCACGGCGAAGTTTGACGCACCAGTGCGTTGTTAGCACTACGGGCACGGCAATGCTTGACGCACCGGTGCGTCGTTAGCAGTGAAAGGGTTAAGATCTGTTCCTGATCTCTGAGAATTGCATTAACATAAATGTCGAATTCTTATGTTCTTGGACATCATTTGACCTGTGCTGAAAATCACATCGTAATATTTCTAAAGCCTACTTCATTTCAGCTGTTGTCGGCGGTTGAGAAGTTTTCACAGCAACGTCGTAATTTTCTTCTCCACACACTCGTGCTGCCACTTTTGAGTATTTAAAAGGAATGGGTCTCTTGCTGTTTGCCAGCAGATAGAGAGATATTCTCATCCACAACCATCCATTCTCAAAATTCCTTTTCCGTCGTATTCGGTGGTAAAGGGCTCAAGATGTATTTACTCATCAAATACATAGTATCTGCTCGGTCTAAAAAGTATGATCATTTCGAGTATTATGGCCGGCTTAGGTGTCCACGGACATCAGCTGATGTCATTATAATAAGTCTGGCCGGGAGGATGTAGGGTTCGAGTCCCGACGATAGCAGGATTTACCTCACTAACTACATAGCTAGCTCGAATTCAACCGCTGTCTAAAGGAGAATTCCAGGCTCCGGCTGCTCTGATCGATAGTTTTCCGTGGTTTCCCCTATCAACACATGCCGGAGGAGTACCCTAAAAATCGGGCCACAAATCGCGAAGAATATTTCTTTTGTCTTCCTTGTCCTATCCTCATCCCACTTTCACACACTTCCACTTCCACTTACATTTACATTCACCACACTACCTCACATGCCGTGACACCGGTCTCGAGTTTACAGCTAGTCCCGGTTGAGATGGTGCCCAGCTGGTGAGAGAAGCCTCGCCAGCCTGTGTAGGTCCGCGCCATATCTCGCCATCCATCGGGAAATGATCACCGCCACCTCCCGAGGGAAAATATGCACCACACTTACACGATTAATGACCACAGCAGTTGACAAGCCAGGAAAAGCGACATAATCAATCAATCGGGTAATATGCATGTTCCATCAAGTTCATCTTGAAGGTTAGTAATGCTGCTAATGATCTCTTGTACAGATCTTGAATTGCCACCAATCAACACGTCACAGTGGAGCTCTACTACTTAATTTGTACACATTTAAACTCGTCCTTTCACTACATAAGGTTTGCATAAATTATTAGGCGTACATTAGAGCACATTTTGAATGATTTCACAGCATAAATTGGTACATATTTAATAGATTACATAGGCACAAAAAAAGTTGTCAGAACCGAAGACTTGACACACATTTCTCTTTCTCTGTGTATGTCGAAGCTCTGAATCCGAATCGGAAGCCAGAATTGGGTCACCATCCTTCAGTTGTTGTTTCTTTTTAATCGCGAAAACCTCAGTGAAATTGTATTTTTTTTTCCTTTTCGGGGGTTGTTGTCTTGACACACGTTTCTCAATGTACATCGAGGCACTGAATCCGAATCCGAAGCCAGCATTGCGCCACGACCGCCCAGTATGTTTTTTTTTAATCGCGAAAAACACATGCGAATACTAGATTTTGAGATCTTTGGGATCTTGTAGCATTATACTCCACAGAATCGAAAGGTTGCCAGACCCAAGACTTGACACATAGTTTTCTATGTATGTCGACGCGCTAAATCCGAATCCAAAGCCAGAATTGCGCCACCACCTTCCATGTTTTTTAATCGCGAAAAACTAGAGGGTGATGGCGTAATTCTGGCTTCTGATTCGAATTCAACGCGTCGAGGTACCTAGAGAAGCATATATGAAGTCTTTAAGACTGATAACAACCCCCTAAAACTAAAAGTACAATTTCACGATGGATTTCCACGAATAAAAGAAAACTGGAGCATGGTGGCGCATTTTTGGGTTCAGATTCAGCGCGCCATCATACGTAGAGAAACTTGAGTCAAGTCTTTGGATCTGACAACAACCTCCGAAAAGAAACTAGTGATGCTACAGAATGGCACAGACTTTCCCGTATGTTTTCTATTCCCTTGGGTCACGGCTAGCTAATCATACTTGCCACGTACTTTTGCCAGCTGCCATCTATCGCCGCCCACTACATGTTTTTGGTATTTTATTAATTTTTCGCTTACCGAGTTGTAGAACGAAATATTCATTTTAGAATATTAAAGTACACTAAAACCTCGACCTAAATATTTTCTTTGACAAATTTGGAGCCGTATTAAAAAAAAGACGTTTAAGCGCAACTAAAAATGCGAAATTTGAAGCTCTTTTTCACTGAAAATTTGAGTTTTCGAAAAACTACATATAAAGTCATTAGAAGCATTTTAACTTAAAAATACAATGGTGTATAAAAATTGCCAGAAATGTGCATATTAACTGTGTGAGATATCTTTCAAATAAATTACATTCGTGTAATTTTTGCAAAAACCAAAAATACCCCAAATTGAACTTTATTTCATATTAAAGAATGTAATTAGCGCTATCCGTTCGACAAGTTTGAAGAAAACATTTGGAACCATTTTTGAGCGTTTGAGCGTTTCTGAAAATCCGGAATTTTGAGTTAGTTTTCACAGAAACTATTCAATTTCGAGAAACTAGATTGACATTATTTAAATCACATGTACTCATAAATATAATAATGTGAACAAATCGCCGCTAATGTAAATATTAACGACGTGGCAGGCAAGTAAAAAAAAATTACATTTTTGTAATTTTTGAAAAAACAAAATAGCAGAGCAATATGGCGTTTATGACATCTTATAGCACGATCCCTACAAAAAGTTTAAAGACAAAATTTGGTGCCGTTTTTTGAGAAAATCTGGTTTCTGAATTTTTTTGAAATTGCACATATTACACGTATATGTGCAATTTGTGCAAAACTACTGAAATTTGCAAAAAAAAAAATGTACATGACCTTAATGAAAGAACTCACTTTGGACAATAAATTTTATTTAAAGGAAAAAATCTCATCTTCAATTTTGTAGGAAGACGCCGAAAAAAGTTCAAACTTTGCAAATTCTTTTTCGAAAATTCAGAGTTAATGGGGAAAATTGGACTTACGCCACCCTTATAAGTGTATTTTACTCTATTTTTACAAGAAATTTAAAGAAAAATAATAGAGCCATTTTCTTTAACTTTGAAAATCTCAAATAGGTTTTATCCACTTTTTTCTCACCAGACTCCAGCTATAAGAGTTTTTCTGGCGAAAATTAGCTGTTTTTCGGCGCACGATTACATAACTTTCTCTTCTTACGAAGTATTCGTAAGGCGAGAAAGTAAAAATTGGAGCCGTTTTTGAGAAAATTTTGAAAATGTCCGGGGGGCTTTATGTAAAGTACCCCAAATTTTGAAGAAAGGCTTTCAAAATCGCGGCGCCTCGAGTGGAAGCAGATTGACTGGGAAATATCCATTTTGGAAGAAATCGCACGTATGGTTTAAGCGCTGGTGTTGTTCACGGACAGACGGACGGGCGTTTTGAAAAAAAACAACACTTTTTCGGTATCAGGGGACCCCAAAGTGTATTTCCGTTAAAATCTCGAAATCGATTTTCCGCAGCATTACATAACTTTCCCTATATTACTCGGTATATACGGCAAAGTAAAAATACCATTGCACGGTGGTTTTTCACGATTAAAGAAAACTGGAGTGTGGTGGCGAAATTCTGGCTTCAGATTCGGAATCAGCGCGTCGACATACATAGAGAAACATGTGTCAAATCTTTGTGTCTGACAGCTTTTTTTATTTTGTGTACCTGTGTTATTAGAGCATATAAATCTCGTCCCTTATCATGACTCAAAATTAGAACTGTAGTCGTTAATCATTGTATGGAGCAAATTGTCTCGGGAACCAGAACATTAAGAAAGGGAATTTCTCATGAGCCATTGGCTCGTGTGAAAATGTTAGAATTAATCTCGATGAAATCTTGAGAATTAAGCTCAGGAACACTCTTGAGTCTGAAGTGCTATGTGAAAGCTCGAATTTAAGATTTATCCGATAAGAAATTGAGTGTCTGAGAGATGAGACTGATTAGAAATATCTGTTTATCGGATTCAGAAATTGTGTCCGCGTCGCGAGGATTGCGTTTTACTTTCCAGGCTAAAGCTTATAAAAGTGCTGAACTGTAGAGGGAATACATTTTTTTAAAAACACAGTTATTTAATTTAGTTGGAATACATAGTTTAGTATAATCACTTTACAGGTATTTTCTTTTTTTGAGACTTAGTTAAAATATCTAAGCTAACTTAATCTATACGTTGAAGAGTATCCTGTAGGGGAAAACCTCGGGGTTATGCATCATGGTTAAGAGACTTTAAATGGGAATCTATTTTTTATTCGGATGTGAATTGGATTTTTCGCTAGTTTGAAATGGGATGCTGCTGGTATGTCTGTTAGTTTTTGGTAGAAATTGTTCGATATATATGCTATTTGGTTTATTATTGTATTGATGTTTAATTTGGAATGAAGTTGTTTATTACTTACGAACCAGGGGGCATTTGTGATTAAACTGATAAATTTAATTTGAATTACGTGGATTTTATTGACATATGTGGGGTCTGCGTTTGTCCATATTGAGCATGCGTAGAGCATTAGTGGCCTTATTGTTGTACAGTTTTGTAAGAGAGGGATTTATGTTGATTAGTGGTCGGAGTTAGAATAATTTATTTCCTGCTTGTTTAATTTTTTAATATCTATGTGGGTTTTCAGGTCCTAAGTAGAGTACGGGTTCTGATTGTGGGGAATCAATACCTTAAATATGTGAATGTTTGAAAAAAAAATCGTTTCTCATGTGTCTCACCCGACCGCATAAAGATTTATGTTTTGCTTATTTTCATGCGTGTGTACATGTGTTGAATATTTTGGTTTTAAAACAGAATTTAATGTTAGGATTTCTAAACCTTGTTTTGGAAAAATCTGTTTTTTATTTACATAAAGCTTGTATTAATTTATAACTTTTCGAGTGTATAGTTTATTGAAATGTTCAATAAGTCTTATAGTACTTCTTAGTTTTTTGTAGCCCTCAATTATTATTAAAATAATTTCATGACAATCTAGGACAAAACATTTTGGATTAGTACCAAATCTAAATCATATAAACATAATTCATTTGTGGTTAGAGTTATTCTGTGTTGTTGTTGGGAACATTGGGGCATTTCATCGTTATTTTAAACGTCAAACATGTTTATGAAGTATTTTGCAAACTTGTTTAGTATCGTGTTTTCTCGTATGATTATTTAACATTCCAATAATTCTTAATTTTTCAAATTATTTAATCAATATTATTGTTATAAATTGCTAACGAGCCCCGTGTTAGAAAATAAATACATCCAATTTACACGCCTGCGTTTATGAATTAAAATGATTGTATTCCATGAAAAAGCGCCAATTTGGGAAATGTTAGAAGTAAAAAGTAGGAAAAAAGTTTTGTTGAAAAAATAATTTGATTTAAATTGTAAATCATGTAATCGAAGGAACCCCACACTCAAGTGAAAATCTTCAACGTTTTTAAACTAATTGACCCTCCAGGTTAACGCAATGGGAACCATTCGGGACTAGTTCGTAGTCCATTCTGGTCATCTTCCTCAGAAATCAGGATGAAGCTCGTTTTTGGACGGAGTTGTACCTCCCTAAATCTCGCGTAGATGGTGTTCAAAAGCGGACTTTTGTCTTGGTAAAACAGGCAGCTGCCTAGAGACCCAATCGTGGTGGGGGGCCCCCAGAAGATACGAAGAAAATAGAATGGGGGCCCCAGAAGATAAGAAGAAGATACTACAGGGGCACCAATACATTTTTAAGCAAAAAATGTTTTGGTTTGTAAATATGGAAAAGCAATTTTCAACTGTTTTACTAAACAGATTTTTAAATATATTTATTTACTTCAATTTTTAAAGTACCGTTTTGATTACTGGAATAATTATAAATCAGCGAAAATGATAATTCAATTAATAATATTGCTTGCGCCAGACATTTTGATATCTCCAAAGACAGGTCAACCTACGAGCAAAATAAGCAGTTGCTTACGGGCACCCATCCATAAATGTCCCGGAATAATAATAGTAATACTCGTAATAATAGTTATCACAACAATAATAATATGGTATATAGTACAACAGAATATTCCGAAAAGTTATAAAATGTTTACCTCTAAACTAATTGCTGATTGATTGTCATTGATTCCAAGCGCGTCAAGTACTGAGGCCATTAGTTCCGTAAGAAGTGTAGTGTATGCTTTTCCATCGAGATGTGGTGGTGGTGATCATCCCTCGCTGAATGGCGAGATCCGGCGCCGACCTAGCGTCGACTAGCGGGTTTTCCCTAACCAAGTATCTCCCACAGCGGGGCACCGCTCCCGCCGGAACAATCATTAAGCCCCCGACCGGTCTCTCGGCATGTGTGGTAGTGTAGTGCATGTTAGTGTGTGTGTGTGTGTGTGTGTGTGTGTGTGTGTGTGTGTAAGCGGTGAGGATAGGACGAGGAAGGAAAGATCGCGCGCTGTCCGTGGCCCGTTAATAAAGGTACTGTTTGGAGATCGGCTTGATCAGAGTTATCACGGAAAACTACAGATTAGAGCAGCCGGCTGCTAGGATTGTTCTGCGGAGAGAGACTGAATTCGACCTAGCTTTCAAGCTAGTGTCGAAAATCCTGCCACCGTCGGAACTCGAACCTAGGACGTCCCGGTCAGAGGAACTGCAGTGACATCAGTTGATGTACTGAGCCACCTCTCCCGGTAAAGTAATTGTTAATCAAATAATCTACAGTACTACAAAGTTTGTGATTAATTTTTTAAGCACATTAAAAAAATAATTTTTTCGTATCCTCACTTCAAAACCCTTATGTAGCAGAGCCATTTTACGCCACAAAGATGAGCCTTGGCGGCCTAGGCCAAGAATGAATTTTAGAGGACGATTACCATGGCTACGTCAAGTAAAAAAGACAATGTACAAATACCTGTTGACACATTGTCAAAGAATATTTATTATTTTTCGAATACATAATGTGTTTTGTTGAATAATTGCTCCGTAATGTTGACGGTTTCACTGTCTGCAGCTATTGTAAAAATAAAGTTAGTTATCTTACCCAATTAAATTAGCTTTACTTATAAAAGTGTAATACCTTTTCATAGAGTTATGCCAGCATAGTTGTTTCATTTACCATGGTTACTTGTTTTTGTCTTTTCCATTTTAGAAAGAGTTCATACACTCTTTCGTACGAATCTTTTGATTTTTGTGGAAGTAAACTCTCAAAAGTATAGCTTCAGCCTCGTCAGATGTAATCTTTGGAATATCGCACTCCACGAAACAAATCGCCAAAACCACCCGCAAATTCTACATGCTTTAACAATTGTGACAGTACTGACAACTTCAGAGGCGATAATGTAGAAGAACATCTGCATCTATACGACGAAACCGCATGGTATAAATGAGATCACTCTAAAAATTCAAACCTAAAACTAGTAGGTGAGTATGTGAAAAATAGTTGTATGCCTCTCGGCCGAAATTGAATATTTTGAACTTGTTAGTTTACCAACCTCGGCTCCGTTCCGCTGGGCATCGGTTGATAACCACCTCATCCAAAATCATTCATTTTTCGGCCTTGATACATAAATAACCATTTTTTCTTTGTTTATTGTTTTTTTGAGGAGGGAGGTGGCTAACACGATTTTGAGCTTTGGGGGCCTCACAGTACCGAAATCCGGCGCTGGTGGTGTTGTCCGTGGTCCCACGACAGCGATGCCGCGCCGCGCAGTCGCTCCGCTGAGCTGCCTGGGTGCGGAGTTGCTTGGGGGCGTGGGCGAGCGCGTGGGTGCGCGAGGCGGCCTGGTTTCTTCGCCGCCGACCGCCGAGACAGAGCACACGCGACGCGGCTATTCCCATCGCGCTATCCGCTCGCTGCGCGCGCACGCGGCGCCGCCGCCCCTCGGCCGTTTGCAGGGGGCTGCGCGCAGTTCTCACACACCCGCACGCACTCCAACACACTCCTGTACAAACAAACACACACACACCTTCACATAGCCTCTCTGTCTGTGCCTGCCTCTCCCTCCCCCTTCCTTTCTCCCCCTTCCTTTCTCTCTCCCTTCCTTTCTCTCCCCCTTCCTTTCTCTCTCTCTTTTCTCCCTTTCTCTCCCTCTTTTTGTGTCTCTCTCTTTCTTTCGCACACACTCCCGCACGAACATTTTCACTCTTCAGACTCCTTCACTTATACTGAAGTGAGGAAGGTTTGAATTCAATGTACTAAGCCTACTGAGTAAATCAATAGAATGATCTGCATAACGATCTGTTATCTTATTACGTTATGGCCAGAGCCAAGAGGATCAGGTACTTATTTTCTCTAAAGTATGCATTTAGTCTAGACTCCGGTTATTAATTTTTTTTCTGA
The DNA here is from genome assembly GCA_031308135.1 of Acheta domesticus. Taxonomy (NCBI): domain Eukaryota; kingdom Metazoa; phylum Arthropoda; class Insecta; order Orthoptera; family Gryllidae; genus Acheta; species Acheta domesticus. The sequence goes on along the minus strand of JAHLJT010003656.1, from coordinate 109,469,294 downwards.
AATAAGCATGCAAAAAGCAGTGGCGTAGCGTGTCTCGTGCGTTTGGGGATGCTCAATAATAATGCGAACTGAAGGCATCGTGATTCTTAATGTTTTCTAGAATCTAGGTTATTGAAACAAATGTTACACTACTTCAACAGATTTATGTCAGGAGACTTCTTGAAAGCAAATTATGAAATAGCTCCGCTTTAGTTCTCACGCGCGATTGACAATGAGATCACTTGTGAATTGATGTATTTCGAACCGAAATAAAATTTAATATATTTAAGTCAGAATTCAACTTCTTAGATATTAATTGAGAAGTAGTAGGCAAGCACTATATCTACTATTACCAAGCACGGAATCACGAGTGAGAAAGAAAAATATTTCTCTGACAACCTCAAGTGTGCTGTGCTCTCGTGCACAAACGAGCAACTTGCTCTCATAAGCCTTTGTCACCAGCAGTATGCTGCCCGTATGCTAGCTTTTCGGGACTCGAGAATCCTTGGGCAGGGGCGAAGAAGGGAGGGGAGAACCTCACCGTCTGCGCATGCGTTATTGCTCGTCGCAATTCGCGGCAGACGCTAGAAGCATTTTAGCGTCCAAGCAATCAAAGGCCAGCTTGTATAAACGCGCGGAATTCAATAATAGGAAATCACTTTAAAATTAATACAAAACATGTTTCGCTGAATGTTTGACTCACTTGGAAGATTACCAATACAATATTTAGGCTTCTTTGATTAATATTTCACGTGGGGATGCTCAGCATCTTAGCGTCCCCTGACGCTACGCCACTGACAAAAAGGAATGGAAATGTAACAAATGAGAATGAAGAAAGGTTATAGCCGAAGAAAACCAGATGGCATCAATGAAGGGAATCAAACAAATCTTCAAAACTTGACTTGTAACTCCTAGCTCTATTCCTGCGGTTTAAACACTTCCTGGCCTTAGAACAGCCTGAGCTCAAGACTTCTTGGCTGATATCGCGTTTCCACTTGCAGAGGAAGTCATAATGCAAGTGTCTACATATTGTTCAGGTTTGTATACAGACATCCAGATTTCCAGCGTGTGGAAAAGCGATATCAGCCAAGAAGTCTTGAGTTCTTGAATACGAACAATAATAGAAGGCATTTTGATAGACTTCTGAGCTCCACATTTGACGATAGTATAAGACATTAATTTTGATAATAAATTAATCCAATCGCAGATACATTTTAAATTTTTTAATCAAGAATGTAAGGGAATGCCAGTCCCTTTAGCCTCCGGTAACTAAGCAATGTATGTGAAATATTTTTTTTCGGAAAAGAAGCGGGATGAAACTACTAACATAGAAAATCGTGGGATTGTTTGATTTTAAAGGTCCAAGAGCCCTTGTACAACTGTTAATTCGTCAGCCCCGTGGCCGAGTTCGCTAAGGAAGTAGTGTCGTAGTGATCTCGGACCGAGGGGTCGCGGGTTCGAGTCCCACCTCGTGCATGGTTGTATGTGTTCGTCCTATCACCCCCTCTCATCACCATATCGTTTCATCTTCATACCATAACGTTAAATCTAAAAGTGGTCGCTAATAACCTAGTAGTTGATGCGACCTTAAATAACAAAAAAAAGTGTAATATCATTTAAGATTTCTATTTGCTTTGAAATAGGTCGTGATAATTTTCGGAGGAGTTGGCGGCGGCAGTGGTGGCGGTGACTTAGGGGCCTTTCAAATAGATCAACGATAACAGTCGTTAAAGATCTACAGATACCTCTGTCTCTTGTTTATACGTGGTACGGTGGTACTGAGTTCTTAACCTCGTATGATAGCCTGTAACAACTAAAATAGAAATAACCATGGTATTATTCAAAAATGTTGGATTGTATTATTAGCGTGCGTAATTTGTAGTAGTACGTGTAAATTCAAATAATTGTGGATGAACAAATATTTTTGCGTATTTTTTAAAAAATGATACTGCTGCATGTACTTTTTTTATGTTCTGTAGATTACGTGGAAACGAGAAGGCACTTTAGTTTGATAGAAGGGATCGTATTCACAAAAAGTGGATAAAAAGGAAATTTTCATTCGTCAATAGAACTTCAAGATATAGAAGGGATAGCCTCCACAAATCATCGCAATGTCCGTAGTTTTAGAAACAAGTGAGAATAAGTTTAGTAATAACAGATGAAGTGCCTTTTGGAACTGAAATTGTTATTTAAAACTTAATGAATTTAGATACATTGTGCAGTTCGGTGAAGTGCGGCGAACGTCGTTGAAACGCAGTGCGATGTTGCGAAGAGTAATAGATTTTGGTATAGTGCTGTCGTATGTAATGTTAAATAATATTTATTATTATTATTATTATTATTATTATTATTATGATTCCTCTAAATCACGACTAAAGATGTTATGTGTCGGCTGAATATAAAATCTACTCCAGGTTGCAACCAGCCTCCTAAGGAGCAGATCTAGGGACATTGGGGAAAATACCCGAAAAGCTGGCCAAAAGTCGAAAACACGAATTTCTACATACGTACTTGTGTCATATACCGTTTAAAAGAGGACAAAATTCTGTATTGAATGCCGTTAATTTCAAAAACGTAAGTTTACTGATGCCGTTTTGACAGCGTTTCAAAGTTGCGTCAAATTTACTTCTCTTGGGTGTGATCTCGAAGGCTGTTTGCAAGCGCGCACTCTGTCATGCATAACTTCGTTCAGTGATCATATATTGACATTTGGGAAAGGTAGAATTAGGTCTATGTTATTCTTGTAGGTGTGATCTGTATGGTGAGTAATTGCCTTCTCATTTGTTTGCTTTGGTCATGACAAATTTATATTCAAAAATTGCAATTTTTCGATGAATTTTTATAAATTTTTATTTATTTCACAAGGTGAAAGTCAGGACTTCCACGTACTACCACCGTCTTTCATATTTTAAAATGTCAACTAGTATGTTCTTTAGAGATATTCATAACAATTAGCTGCTAATATTCTAATAAAGTTGTAGGGCAATAAAAACCATCCCAAAGCAGATGTTGAATGGAAGATACATTGGCGTATCAAATCACGACGTCCATTGTAACTTTCTTCTGTGAGTCTATTATTAAAGCTGGAAATATTATATTGTTCTTGAGGATTTGATCATTATTTTTAGTAATTATTACTGAATTTGTTTAAATTGATAATGATCTAATTGGTATTAAAAATTGCTTTCATTCTATTTACATAACAATTTTGTGTTCTAATAGGATCCAATAGCGCTTTCTACCGCAGTTTCTCAGAGTTTAAAAAATTAGTTATATTTTTTAATAAATCCGTAACAATTACCAGATAACATGTGCTAATACAGTTGTAGAACAACAAATAATATCTCAAATAAGATGTTCATCCCACACCAAACGTATGGAAACTTCGCGAAAATGCAAAGCATTAATATGATTAGTACAAATTTGTGATAGTAATTTATTTTATTAACTTATTCTTCCAAGTATTTTGGTTTTTGAAAAGGCACTCAAAATTTCATTATTTTACTCGCATAAAACCAAAATTTTTACGTCCGTCAGCGCCACTGTGTCTGCTACAGTCATATTCAAAGAATATTAAATGAACTAGATAATGAATATTCTGAATATTTACGAATGGTATATCAAATAATACAAATAAAATATATTTATTAAATATTATGTTTTTCACACCATTAGATTTTATATAAGAACCACCCTCGAAACGAAATTCTTTTCAAGTGTATTTTAAACAAAAGGGTAAGTGTAACAGTTTCAAACATCGTCAGTTTCCTGATACAACAAATACAAACAAATTAAAACATCAGTCAAAACAAAAAAATTGGATTAATTGACATAGTACTATGACATAGTAAATAGTACATAGTTATATAATACACAATTTTAAAAATAGAATTAACATTCTAAAAACTGAAAGAAAGAAAAGGTATAGAGGGTTAAATCATTTAATATTATAGTAATTTTGTGAATCTATGCACGAACTTGAATGAAGTGGAATTGAGTATGTAAAATTTTGTTACAGAAAATATGAAATTTAAGTTGAACCGTTTCTTTCCTGTTGTTTGGAAGCCACAAAACGAGTACGTGGGTTCAGGCTGGCCAAAGAGCTTAAGTACCGGGCTTTGGGGTGGAGGAAGAGGAGGGTTAATGGCCTGGATGCTGAGCACTGTCTTTTGCCCCGCCCTGGAAGAGTACTTGCTAGCTGCCAGTACTTAATCTCCCGGCCTGTAGTGCATACTCATACATACTCTCTCCTGTAGACCCATATTCTCTTTTGTAGTGAAGTCGTTCGTGTGTTCACTTTTAGAGAGTGCGTTTTACTGTCGTGTGTTTTGATTTTGCTAAAAATACAATATATCTGTTCTCGTAATTCACCTACATTGACTTCGTGTCTAACTGGGATGTGAATCGACATTGTTCATCTGGTAAAATGGAAGCTGGAAGCTTATTAACAAATAAATTGAAGGAAAATGTGTGATAAGTTAAATACTCCAAAGTAAAGGAGAAATATATCCTTATCTATCAATTGCCAACTATTAGTATTATAATTGATTATCCAAGTGAGATTAGTAGTCAGACAAATAATATATTGTAGAATAGGTCATTCAAATGATTTATAAGTTAATTTTCTGGTGTATTATTGTCTCTATTTATTCCATTTTTTAATAAATTGCACATGTGACTTCAGATTCGGATTCAGCGACCCCAAAAACCCGTAGAAAAAATGTTTTATGCGTGATTGGCACCTTATTTGACTTTTGGCCAGTTTTTCTGGCTTTTTCCCCAGTGTGTGTCGGTGCCTCTACAATACTTTGCGCAAAATGTGGGCTGTTCCAAATAAAGCAATTATAATTATATTTATTATTATTATTATTATTATTATTATTATTACTACTAGTTTGCTGTTCTTTGTTTATTTTGAAAATCACTTCCCCCCCAAGTTGAACTCTCTTGGTGAAAAATACAGCATCTTTTCTGTTACTCTCGCACAGTTAAACGAAAATAATTCGAATTATATAGAGCTAGTCTGAAGAGCATTAAACATGGAGACTGTTTATATATTTCCTCTATGCTGTGAATTAATCTTCTGCTTCTCCTTCTTCTTACTCAACTTGTTCATTTACAAAGGGTTTTTTTTAAGAGACACGAACATAATTTCCAATTGTAGAGCTTTTTCTTCTTTTTTTATTGCCATTGTACGAGATACGCCCGAGCCTGTTTTTCCACGATCCACCCCCCCCTCGCCCCCCCCCCCCCCATCATTTAGCGACGCCAGGAGTCCTCGCCATAAAACCTCTTTCGGGTGTGAAAGCCGCCGGTAGCTGCCCAAACTGTCAAACGGGGATCCCTTCCCAGCGGGGCCAGCCAGCTGCGCGCAACAGGTCTTGCGCGGCGGCAACGGTGATCTCGCGCCCGTGGGGAAAGCCATCGCACGCAGCCACGCTGCCGCCGCCGCCGCCGCCGCTGCGGAGACTATATATGGGCAGGCAGGCGGACGGTCGCGCGCGCGGTCAGGCGGTGCGGCGGAGCGCGCGCCCACTCTGCCGCCACCGCCGCCGCCGTCGCCTCCGCGCGCCAGGATCCGCGGAGCGCGCTCTACGGCGGAGTGGAGGTGACGTCGCAGCTGCCGCTTGGAACACATCAGTACTCTCCACGCTGTTTTTCGACACTCACTGTAAAGCTAGAGAGATTACAACGGGGTGAATTTTGATTGCCCTAAAAGCAAATTAAAATGACGCAAAAAAATTGATCAAAACTTGTTCAGATGAACAATTCAAGCTGTTGGATATGTTACTGATGTAATAGAGACGTCATTTCGTTGAAGTGAACTCAGCTTGCAAACTTTTGGTGTGGCCTGTTCTTTGGAAGTCCAAAATCTCTATATTTTTCCAGAAATCGGCCGAACCGACAATGACACTGATTTGCCTCACGTTCTTAGATGACGTACTCACAACGGCTAAAATGACAATTTCTGAGCGAAGAAATCGAATAGACTACTCTGTAATTCTGTGGAAAATTTGTTTCATCTCGTAAATATTACTTGAAGAAAGTATCATTAAAATTGAAATATCATTAAAATAATATTAAAATCTGTGAAATCAGCGAAATATGCTGTAAAAATTATGGAAAAAGGTAAATAGTGACGTATCGACGAAAAATGCAAAAAAAGTCATAACAATGGATCATTTACTTTTGTCAAACACAAAATTAATTTCTTCTAAATGCATTGTTCTAAAGTAAAAAATTCGCCGTTTTCCGGCGCACGATTACATAACTTTCTCTTCTTATGAAGTATTCGTAAGACGAGAAAGTAAAAAGAGCAATATTTCATTAAAATCCGTCCCCTGGAGATTACTCTTAAGAAGGGTCCGCTTTGACAGACTCTGCTTGGCTACTGCGGGCAACATAACAGGTTATGTCCACGTGGTCAATTCGCCAGTGCGTTCGTATGCAGATGGCTCATTTGCCAAAAGATTCAACGTAACTACCCACGAAGCCATCATTGGTTTTAATTTTTCTAACCTGTCAACTTTGTCCCTTCTTAGAGTATTTTCACTTTATTAGGGATCCGACATCGCCAAGAAAATATCGATCTTTCCAAACGTCGATGCTCAATATTAAAACATCGTTATTAATGAAACATTGACCCAAAACATTAAAAGTGTATTAGTAACCATTGAAGTCCACGCAGTGGGTGGGGGGATTTAATTTTAAGTCATCTCGCTTATTAATCGTCAGATTTAACTGACAAAACAATGTCAATAATCATCATTACAATTGAACAAAACTATAATTACCTGTTTGGATAATTAAAAAGTTATAGAGGCTTCTTTATTGACGAAAACTTGATTTTATTTATTTTCCACCCGTGGTCACTTTGCTCCGAAGAATATTCAATTTATGGATATCTGAAAATTATTGTATAATTTTTTTATTGTGGACATTTTCATTTAAAAATATGGCCCTCTAAAAAAAGGAACAACAATATATTCAAATCGGAGTATAGTTGGGTTGAAATAAACAACTGCCTGGCGGAGAATTCTAGTGGCCGGATGCTCCGATGATAACCTGTTGTGTACTGTGGTGTCTGAGATCAATACCATGTGAATGCCGGAGCAATACTTTAACAAACGATTACGGACCTTGCGCGATTTCTCCCTTCATCCTTGTCCTTATCTTTCCCTTAAGCGTCGGACAAAAATATACAAAATCATAGAAATCCGCTCCCTATTTATAACTAATATACACAGACGTGCGCACAGAGGGGTGTCAAGAGGTCATGCTCTCCCTTTGACAATTTTGAAAGGGACCTGATAGCCTTACGTTGTAAAACATTTTATTTTCCAAACATGTTAAATCCGTATTTTTCCCGCTACTTACCTGACGATTTGGATAATTGTTGTACATTTGGGGAAGAGGCTTTCAAAACCTGTAAATGGTTCATTATAAAATCAATTAATTGTATAATTCAAGTTAGTATTTCATATTACATGTAGTATTTTTAATTTATTATCTAGTAAAGTTCATAGTCTTATATAAATGATGAAGTTTAATGGAAAGGAAACCCAAAAATATAGTTTCCACCCCCTTATCTTAAGGTTCGACCGCTTGTGCTATTAAACAATTTTGTTTAATTTGAGGCCCGTATCCAGCGGTGACCCTAGACACGTGCATTAATCGCGCCGTGACTGCGCCGTACCGGAAAGCACTTGACAGATGAACATCGAAGATTCCACTGACGGAGACCTTTTTAGATACTAACGTCTTGTGAAAACCAGTTACGGAATATTTACTTCAAATCGCATATTTTAGAAAGACAATGATATTTTATATTCACGATATTTTTAGACAGTAAATGTAAAACTTAGTTGCCATAACATTAGCAACGGCCTAAACAACCATTCCCTTAGCATGAACCAGGATTATAATTTTTTTCAGGAGGAACATCAGTGCAAGGTTCCAAATGTATTTGGCTCTGGTGTGTATTTAAATTGCTTTAAATATGCGGTTGGGTTTACAGCCTTTAATAGCAAATAGTAATAAGTGAAACATGATATCAAGGACACTGAGAAATGTTTTTCATTCAGTTCTTCAATGAACACAAATTCTCTGCTTCTCCCAATTTTCCCATCTAGAGTGTTTATTCACAGAGAGAGAAAGAGAGAAGAGTGGGAGAAGGAGGGAGGAGTGAGAGAGAGATGAAGGAAAGAGAAAAAAATTGAAAACGGTGTTACTATTACATATCTAGCAGAGAGCTCTTGTATTTCCAGAGAGTACTTGTACTACCAGAAAAGAGGCGCTTCGATAATATTCCGTGGGTGTGCGCCATTACTGACTGGTGCAACCGGTTTTGTGCGTGATGCTCCTCTGGAAGACAGGCGCGCCCTTTCGAGTGCAGGAGCCGAGTTCATTCATCCACTCGCCGTGCCTCCAATGAAAGGCGGCGTCGTGCGGTACTGGGCCTCTTCAGTGTGAGCTCGAGTTTTCGAAAGGCGGCGAGGCAAGATTGATCCAGTGGTCCGGAAAAGTTTTAGAATAAAAAATAAATTTAACAATACATTTTTGAGTTCGGTAATGAAAAATAATTAGAAGCAGTTAATATTTAACCCCAAAATGAAATAATTTAATTTTAAATTACAAAATAAAATAAATTAACCCGATATGAGCAGAATAATCTGATTTCAGGAAAGGTGATTTAGAGAGAGAGATATAAGACGAATGGGGTACTCAGTAATAGAGTAAGGCCGGCAACGGTTTATATGGAGTGATGCGCTTCGAGAGAAGAGGAAAGAGGCTGCGGTGAGGTTGCGACCGCATAAGAAATATAGGTCATTCGATATCTCCAAATGCATTTATGTGCCACAAGCCGAGGGTAATGACTGCAGAGTTTGCTCTGAGATGAGCTCTGAATCTCATTTGTTGTTTTATTGAATGCTGTTGTGTAATTTTAGCCCTTGAAATCCTTTTGTCACCATGATACACGGAGAGAAAGATTTAGTTCATACAATCAATCACGTAGTAGATTGAACTAAATGTATGATATTTTGGGAGAAGAAAATGCTTAGTCATATTCACGAAACTGCTGTTTAGTGAAACACACTAATGAATAGAGACCGGAAAAATATGTAGTATGAAACGTCAAAAATGTACATAAATATGTGAAAACGGTAAGAATATGCAATAAATATGTAAAATCCGATATAATATGTAATATTCAAGTTCACTAATTATAAAATACATTTACGTAATACGAAATTACATTGATGACAAATTTCCTAAACAAATTTTAAAAATACAAACGTCTTAAAAATAATTGAGAGAGCACGAGTTGATACACACTTTGTACGAGTACCATAGAAATGTCTCATCAGTAGTAAAAGCTTCATCTACCCAGAACCGTAGTTTTGCTGCCAGATTTGACGCAGTAGAAGGCATCGTACAACCTGGCGATATCTACGAGCAGCAAACAATCATTGCAGCGTGAAGCACTCTCATTGTAGTCTTACATGTCGTCTATCGCCAATGTCTCTTCGAAATTAAGGTTAAAGATCACGAACCGCGGCGCCAGTGGTACTTTTCACACCTAAAGGTGAAAATGATCTGTCACTGACGCGCATTTCCTACCACTGGGATAACTGAAGCAAGCGCGCTGGACTGTGAAAACATCACGTGTCTTCACGTAGGGTATCTGGAGTAGACAGCACGCAGTAACACCGAAAAGAAAAAATGCTGATGTTTTTTGTTTTGAAAATATTTCTCTTCTTAAGAATGTGCACTAACATTGAAGAAAATTGATAGAATAAAAAATATTTTGTCAAAATACCAAAATATGTAATATAGTACCAAATATGTAAAAATATATAACGAAAAAAATAGATATTGTGTTAGGACGGCGACGATTCGCCCAGATTACAAATTTGAGAACGGTAATTAGAAAGACAAAAAATATGTAATTACATAAAAATCCGGTCTCTACTAATGAACGTGTAGTAATGTTCACCAAACAGGTCTTACCCCGTGACGAATGGCATCTAGCGTAGAGAACTGAACGAATCGTTGCGTTGACTAATACATTGAGTAATGTTACCATAGAGTAAAGATGTAGTAAAGATGTATAGATAAAGACATCCTTAGTGTATAATGTTACTAAACACATCGCAGTGAAAATAACTAAACGAAACGTGGAAGGGAATACTTTCTTTGAATCCCTTCAGGCAGGTAGCAACTGGGCTTCCGGAGCGGTCACCCATCCAACGGCCCCGTGGGCTATACTTCCTTAACCTGGGTTACCTAACAGACACTAGCCAAGCAAGAACACATATGGGTGCTGGTTGACGACTTTTGACTACTGTCGGTATTTCTACCATTAGTTTATAATAAAAAAATACAATTATTTAAAATCAATAAAACTAAACCTGCCATTTATCTAGCATATAATACTGTACACAACGTTGATTTCTCATAGGGCTCTATAACTATTCGAATTTGGCTGATTGCTAAGAACTCGCCATTACTAAGCACTGTTTAGTAAGTGTGACGACATGAAACGTAAATCTGACCGAATGATTTTATCTACGAAACTAGTATAGTATCCGGAACAATCCTGAGAACCCTGAAAAAGAAAGTCAGAAAGGAAACTATGATTAAATTTTATAAGGTATTAAATATCCCGACGTGTTTATATGGAAGGAAAATTAGACAATGACCAAAAAAGGTGGCACAAGACTACAACGTGCTGAAATGAGATTTCTGATATCAGTAGCTGATGGACAAGAAAAGGAATTTAGAAAATCGTAAAAAAACTCTTGAGTATGTAATCTTCAAGAGAAACTGAACTACTACCGAAATTCCTGGACACAGCACATTGAAAGATTGTAAGACAACCGTCTGCCGAGTATAGTACCACCGACAATTCTCTTTGTTCATTTACTTACGATTTTATTTTGTCTGAGTTACTAAACGCAACTAAATCAAGAATCTTACCACACGGATTATTTTTTACTATATGAACGCTTACTAAACATGTTTAGTACATTGTATTACATTTCTCTCAGTATAGTAAATCCTCTGCATAACGAGTTCGAATTGCCTAAAGAGAAATACATTATTGCATTGCATTAATTTTCATTTAACGTAAACGGTTAAAGACTGGCAAATGGGGAAGAAGTTCTATCTATGCAAGTTGGTTTGAACTCCGGAATCTCGTATCCTCATTACTAGTTGATTTATGAATAAATGGTGAATTATGAAAAAAAATATTACAAAAATTCACAAATAATAAATTCGTTAATAAATAAGAAACAACAATAATAATTATAATTATAATAATAAAATGTTTGTCATAAATGTTTGACGAGCAATATTAATTTGAAAAATGTATATCTTCAAATGACCATATTATAACTGAACAAATTACTAATATTTGTTACAGAATTGCGTTGCAATATGTTTAGAAAATGGTTCGCTGCTATACTGTTGTATGTTTGCTAAGTTGATCTTGCGCAAAAATGAGTTGGTTGAATGCAAGTTCCGTATGTGTACATTCTATCTTCGATCCGGGAATGATCGTATGTTGAATGGGTCCGTTGACGTTGATCCGGGAATGATGTTTTGAGAATTCATTGTTGAAATAGTACTTGGGAATGGCGCAAAAGTCATTTTCAGACATTATTTAACTAAACCTTTTGTAAAGAAGATTGCAGGTAGCATTATATAATGAAATTTAAGAAAATAACAGATAATTTGATAGACGAAAGGCTATTATAAGGCTTCTTGTAGAGTTACACGGGTCCTTGAACTCATCCCGACTGCGAAAAACGCTCTCCAGAACTTCTTAAAATCTATTTCCCCTACGTTTTCCTTTCTTAGTGATTGGAACACTAATAAAAAATGTATTCTCTCGAAAAATTACAAAACCGAAAAGTTTTTTTCAGAACGTTGGAAGAATTGGGTCAAACGCAGCGTTTACGCAAGAAGAACGAGGCTCCATCCCACAGCAGTGGCGGTTGCAGGGAGGGGGGCATGGGGGACAGAGACATGGCTCTCCCCAAAACATTTCTAGAGTTTTCGTTTGTTACCTTCTTTTATTTGGCAAAAATGATTTAAATATTTATGTTGGAATTATGTAATTATTTTTTAAAAAATATTGTATCGTATCATATATATATATATATATATATATATATATATATATATATACTGCAAAAATACAATATAACTTAATGACAAATGTTTATTATTTAACAAAAATATATGATGGCCCCCTCTAAAATGATTGGCTGGATCCGCCCCTGCCATCCCAGACGCTGGCGACGGCCACCGCGGGCGGGACGCGAGCAGTCGGTGTCTCGCAGCATCTCTGCAGGCGTGACGTCACGCTTGGAGTTGGCGTTTCCGTCCCTGCCCCGCGTACATGGATGTGCCGCCCGCACAGCTGTTCGCGTCGTTTGCCGGCCTCCTCGCGGAGGCAGTCGTTTGCGGCCGCTCGCCGTTGTTTCGCTGTCGCCGCGGCTGGTGGGGCACGCTTCTTCATCGTATAGTGCGATTTTTTAAACTCTGCCTCTCAAGCCTCTACGGCCGCGATGGAATATCACACATTTCGCGTCTTTCTCGGTCGTGCCGCTAGAATTCGCATGATCGCAAGCACTATTTGATGCGGTCGCGAACAAGCGATAACTAGCGGCACGACAGAGAAAGACACGTAATACCGTGACGCGCCCCATCGTGAAGATAGGCCTTGAGAGGGCAAGTTAGAAACATCGCAGTATAGTCATCATGCGCACTTAGTCACAAGAATGTTACGCCCCTAGTACTTTTAACTATAAGAAGATATGTAAAGAACTGGTAGCCTGTAGCAGCAAAAATGCTAAAAATAACACTTCACATGGTTTCCAAAAAGTTGCACCAAAAATATCGCAAAAGTTGCTGTTTCATTGCATAGTTTTCTTTCAGTTTCCGCACTCATTGAAAATTAGTAATACCGATGAGTGACTGACTAGTATCTTGTGAAATAATCGAGTGCTCTGAGCCCAAATTATTTTGAGCCTATCTTCACAAATGTTTGATCGAAAATACTTTATACGAACGATATATAAATTAATTTATATTCTTCGACCTCTTCCATTAAACATTATGTAAATTGTTTCTAAATGGTAAATTAAAAGAACATTACATAAACATTAGTTAGGGTAGTGTCTCATACAAAATTAATTGAAATAAAAAGGCAAGTATGACATCTTTTCAGTCGTTGAAGGTTTTCAGAGTTGTCCAGTACGTTAAAAGCTAAAATGTTTTGGGTGGAACGTCGGTGGGGTGGGTAGAAAATGTTTGGGTGTACGCACTTGGAAAGTGCTGCTTATATTGCGTTATTTTATTCCTTCAAATATAGGGGAATCTTTGTTGGATACGTACCAGGGTGCGTTGACTACTTGGCATTTTGACTTAAATTTGCGGAAAATATCGAATGATTATTAGTGATTCCGGGCGCGTCAACTACTAGGGTCATTTGTCCCGTAAATTTAGTGCGTGTTTTTTCTCGGGAGGTGGCGGCTGGTTGACGAGATCCGGCGCCGACCTACCGTCGGCTAGCAGTATTTTCCTCAACCAGGTATCTCCCACCAGCGGGGCACATCCCTAGCCGAGACAAGCTCTAAGCTCCTGTCCGGCCTCTCGGCATGTGTGGTAGTGTAGTGCTTGTTAGTGTAAATGTGTGTAAGGGGAGGGGATAGGACAAGAAAGAGGTAGGAAAGGTCGCGCGCGGTCCGTGGCCTTTTTGTTAGGGTCCTCGGGCTCCTGCTCGGGCATTCGCCTGGTGTTCATCGGAGAAACCACGGAAAACTACCGATCAGAACAGCCGGCCGCTAGAATTCCCAAGACAACGACTGAATTCGACCTGCCCCAGTCGGGACTCCAACCTAGGATTTCCTGGTGAGAGGGACTGCAATGATATCAGTTGATGCCCTGAGCCATCTCTCCTGGTGGAAAATCTCAATGTTCGATTTACTGGCAGAATTCTGTAGCGGGATTCCATTGCTTCATACTGGTCGGATTGGTGCTTCTTTGTACGTGTGTACTTCGTTTTGCCGGGGCGAGTGTGATCGGAGATTGATTAAACATACAATTTGAGAAAATTTTAAGATTTATTTTTTGTTGCAATCGTCTTATCATGTTAAATATTGACCAAGGCGGAATCCAAAGTAAATGGGTCCGATGTTTCTTGGTGATGTAGTCATCATTCAGTTTCACTTCAGGACGTCCTTTCTTGCAAAGCATGAAAGAAATGTTTTGGATTTTTAGTAATTTGCTTCCTCATGTGAAACACTCCTTCACATGCGTCCTCATGTGAAACCAATATTCCGGTATCGTCGGCGAGTGTTGCCACGGTAACTCATTAGTATAAGGAGCGGATTTCTATGATTACGCATATTTTTGTCCGTTGCTTCAGGGCATAGCTAAGTGAAATTTCTTGACATTTGGTTAGAATTGGATGCTATGTAGATTAATATGTTAGTACATGTTTGGCCGATTTTTCCTGTTGGTGCATATTCGTGTAATTATAGGTACATATTTTGCACATGTTAAAATAGAGACTTACCTCTTAAAACGTTTCAACTTTTCATACGATCTATTTATCTGAGAGAATTCTGACAAAGTTTGCGGGATGTTTTTTCATTTATATTAATGATAAAATACTTGTGCAAATGTAGGAAATTTCTTGATATATTTTTTAAACCAGACACAAGAAATTGTATTAATAATAATAATAATAATAATAATAATAATAATAATAATAATAATAATAATAATAATTTTATTTCCTTGCAAATGGAGTGTTGTCTGGTAGCAAGTTGTCCTTTTTGTCTTACAAGAAGACAAGAAGGCATACTACGTAATGCAAGAAGACATACAATGTACTTGAATATTTACTTTAATTATTTCTCCTGAGAAGTTGTATTCTGCTTAAAAATGTGTTGTTTCATTTCAAGCATGCTTCTCCTGAATTTAATCAAGAAAGGTTTGTGCAGGAAATGAAATATTGTTTATTTGAATTGCATATTAAAGTGCATATTTGAGCATTTTTTCGTCATAAATGCGTGTTTTTAAAAATGTATTTCAAGATTTTTAAGGCATAAAAATCCTCTCCCTAGTCATTAGATATTATTTTATTTCTTTATAAATAAAATGTTCGCAAATAAAATTGGAAATTAATTATTGTAAAAAATATTATCCTTTTCGAGATAAAAGCTTAATAATTGTTTTTACCAAAAGGGGGGAAATATTTACTTTTTATAAATCTATTTACATCATTAAATTATTTTTGTTTTATTTATTTATTTACGTCAAAAACAGTTAAAAACTGCGTATGACGAGCTATGGGGAGAAGTGAATTTTGTGCACGTTTTCATAATTCTGTGGTCTCTATCCTAAACCATATTCTAGTCGAATTTTGAATACAGAAGAGAGAGTTTTTTTCGAGTTTTGTTGACAAAATATTCGCTCCTATATAATAAAATATATTTTCAAAGGTAAATTAGCTATAAATTTCTGCCCTGAACCCTCATGTTCTTCATGAAAGAATAATACTTTTTGCCGCGATAATATGAAAAACGATAATTTGAATAACTATATTTCCCACTGAAATTCAGAAGACGTGCACAAATAATGAAGTTACATTTATGTCCAGAAGCAAACAAGGGACCATCTCAGCATTTGCTCAAGGATCAGGGAAACTGGACGAAAAACCTGATCGAGATGGGGGCCATCAACCCAGAAACTGTGGTACAATACTTGTTACAGGTTCTTTAGAATTATACAGTCCAAATGATAAATAATTACATTAACTATCATTGTTAAAATTAATTCTACTTTCCTTTTTGATGCTCGGTATAGTCTCGAATTGTATAGAAACAGTTATGCAGCAGAAAAGATTTTACTTGGGACTTAAACTTTTCTATTGAATTTAATCGTTTAATGTCTTCTGGCAAAGTGTTGTAGAGTAATGTACATGAATTGTATGTGAATTTTTTGTAGTGAGCTGTTGATACTGCCACCTGGTGAATATGATTACTACGTCGTGTGTTATACTTATAGACATCGGCGTTTGCTGAAAATATATTCCCGCCCTTAAGTAAGTCATTTTTGACAAAAACTACTGATTCGTAAATCAGGAGACAAGGTAATGGTAAAATTTCTTGATTAATAAAGAGTGACTTACAAGAATCACGTGGGTTGGATTTGCTTATTATTCGTACAATTCTTTTTTGTAATCTGAAAGTCTGGGAGCTATAAGATGTGTATCCCCAGATTATAATGCCATATCTCAGGCGGGAGTGAACATTGGCAAAAATATACACAACGAGCTGTATGAAGGCTGACGGAATTTGAAAGAATTCTGAACGCGTAGCATACTGAACTTAATTTTGTGTTCAATTCATTTAAGTGGGCATTCCATTTGAGGTTTGACTGAATTGATAGACCTAAAAATGTTGTTACATTAACATCAGTCAATGGCACACCGTTCATTTTCAATGGAGTACAGAATTTTTTATTTGATATGGAAAACTGCATTGAAACAGTTTTCTTTTCATTTACTATTAATTTGTTATTACGGAACCAATTTGAAACGTCTGATATTGTACGGTTTATCTGATATCACGGTTTCTTTGTTGCAAAGAATATTTGTATCATCCGCAAAGAGAACTGTTCTTCCGTTTCGAATCGCTAAGGGCATGTCATTTACGTATAATAGGAAGAGAATAGGGCCTAAAATCGATCCTTGCGGGACTCCACGTACAATTGGCAAAGAACCGGAAAGGTGTGTACATAAAGTTCCATCATTCCAGTAAGGTATTTCTACTCTCTGAGATCGTTGTTTAAGGTACGAACATAGCCAATCTAGAGCAATACCACGGATTCCATACGAAGGTAATTTTGAAAGTAAAATGTTATGATCAATGACGTCAAAAGCTTTTGAAAGATCTAAAAATATTCCAATAGTTGCTTCGTTTTGATCCAATGATGAGGCAACATCCTTAAGAAAAGAAAAATGGCTGTTTCCGTAGATTTTGATTTCCGGAATCCATGTTGGCAATTTGAAAACGCGTCGTGTTTATTCAGAAAGGTTTCCATTCGCACATAAAAAAGTCTCTCTAATATTTTTGAAAAAACTGACAAAAGAGAAATTGGCCGATAATTTTGAATTTCATTTTTGTTGCCTTTTTGAAGAGCGGCTTAATCTTAGCTGTTTTAAAAATATCTGGAAAAATTCCGGTGCATAAGGATGCATTAAATATGTGAGTTAACGGGTGTATAATGGCTGGCGCGCACGTCTTTAACAAACAATCCGGAAATTCATCTAAACCGGCCGAATATTTATTTTTAATTTACCGATTATTTTGAGAATTTCATAGGAAGAGGTTTCGGAAACGAACATAGTGTCTAAGACTTTTAGGGAAACGTCAGATGTTGAATTTTGTGGCTGAAAACCCTTAGTGAGATCGACAGCAATTCTCGAAAAGTATTGGTTAAAGAGACTAGCCACTGTTGCCGGATCGTTCACATCTCTATCGTTATCTTTTAAAACAACATTCTCTATAAGGTTTCTAGTTGGTTTGGTCGCATTTTTTACTATATCCCACATTGATTTTGTTTTGTTATTTGAGTTCAAAATATCCTGATCGTGTTTCATGATTTTAGCCTGCCTTATGACTTTTCTTAACAATGATTTGTATTTTTTAAAGTACAGGAGGAAATCTTGAGATACGTTATGATGCTTAGAAATGAAAGAAAGAATTCGTTTGTTTTTACATGATGTTCTAATCCCTTGTGTTATCCAAGAATTGTTTTTGCGTGAAATATTTAATTTTCTTTTCTGAAGAGGAAAGCAAGTGTTAAAATGAAATGAAAGCGTTGAAAAAAAAGAATAATATTTATCGTTTGTATCAATAGTATTATAAACTGCGTCCCATGACTCCTGCAGCAAGTAATCAATGAATAATTTTATTTTACTTTTAGAAAACACTCTACTCATACGTGTATTATTTATTGTGTCATTGTTCGCATTTCGTATAATGGTAAGAATTTGTGCATCGTGGTCACTGTATCCTAAATCTTTTGTTTCAATTTCATGTCGAGTAGTGGTTTTGTTAATTATAATTTGATCGATTGCCTTCTTTGAATTTACTGTGATCCGTGTAGGTACTTTTATTGTAATATCTAAATTGAAGGAATTAATTAAGTTAAGAAACTGCTCTTTCTCGCAAGATTCGACCAGAAAATCAATGTTAAAATCTCCACATACAACAATGGATTCAAAAGAGCGATTGATGACTTTGATAAGTGTTATCTCTAGTTTTTCTAAGAACAAAATGTAATCTGCAGCTCTCTTTGTTGGAGGCCTGTAGATGCAAAGCAATATCATTTTTAGCACAGGAAGATGTACAACAGAAATTTCAAAAACATTTTCAACGGCATACTCATTGAAATCCGTCAAGGAGATAGAATCAATATTATTTTTAACGTAAATACAAGAACCTCCATATGCCGGACTTTTATGAGATTCTCTTTTTCTACAATAATAGCCTGCGAGGTAAAAGTTTGGAATTTGGAAAATGCTAAGTTCATTAGGAGATAACCAATGTTCTGTAAAGCAAAGAACATCCATTTGATTTAAATCGCTCTGTAGAGCTGCCTCGATAAACTCAGTTTTATTTGAAAGGGATTGAACATTATGGTGCAATATCTTTATTTTTTGCAAGTACCTACACGAATGTTTTTCTGCTGCATCTGACTGTAGTTGCTATATATTTACTCCATTTTTACCTCGAGTGCGTGGTCGAAGGTTGTAATGTGTCCCAGCAGTCACAGGTTGTGAGGAAATAGAGGCGTCATTGGTAGTGGGAATGGAAGAAACGGGAGTAGGTTCACAGGAGGGGGTAAGAGGGTTCAGAATAAGGGTGGGGGGTGGGGAACGTAAGGAAGGTGAAAGGGATGGATATTTGGCAGGAGGCTGCGTAGGACTGGAGTTGATGATGTATTGTGCAAGCTTTTCACCGACTGCATGTTTTCCAGCAAGGTTCATGTGGAGACCGTGCCGGGTGAAGTGTTTTACTGAGAGGAAATTCATTTCAAAAAGTGTTACATCTGTTTCTCTCAGTTGCAGTTTTAGTTGTTGGTTTGCGTGCTTAATCTCGCTGCAGAGTGTTGGCCTGTTGTACCAGAAGGGCAGAGTCGAGACTACAATGTTAGTATTTTGGGCGGCACATTGTAATTTGTTTACATGTTGTTCAGGTGTAAAGTTACCGCCCAAATTAATGTCATTCTGCCCTGCTATGATAATGACTGTGTCCTGATTGGTCATTGTCTTCGTGTGAGTGTCCAACTCTGCAGTCACGTCTGCAAACCTCCCGTTAGGTTTAAAAATAGACGAGACTGAGTAGTTGGGGGGTAACTTCCTACTGAGAATGGAGGAAAGATGGCGACCATGGCTGTCAGCTAAAATAAGTACCTGTTTTTTAGGCTCAGTAGGAATGGCTTTGTTTTCAAGTGGGCTAGGATGCGAAGCTTTACGTGTTTTGGTTTTGACACGCTTCCTAGCCTGTTTGCGTTGGTTTGTGCATGTATTTGTCGATGGAAGGGAAGGGTTGTGAGGATCAGGAAGGCGAGGAAAATCTGTTTCATAATCTAAAACACTAAATCTGTTTTGAATTGCGACTGGATGTGGTGTCTGTGTCTTATGTGCAGTCACGGGTGCACGGTTGGGGAAATTCGCAGTGTTGCCTACTTGTGCCCAACCGTCATTGTAGAGAACGACCTCTTCCAGCCTTCGGATATGTTTATCTAAATTACTGTTTACGTGTGTGAAGGCTTTCAGAAGGTCGGCTTTGAGGGTGTAGAGAGTAAAAAGAGTAGAACGAACAGTAGCCATGTCACGAATGCGTGTTAAAGTACGTGATAAAATTGGAATAAATACAAGAAAACTCAGATAAAAGCAACAGTCACCTAGCTTAATATTTTAAAAGTGTAAGATTTATGTGTATTCGATAAATTAAAAATTAAGATTCGATACAAGAAAGAGAAGGTATGCTAACTACAAAATCTATTGAAAACTAGTACTTACGAAATTTGGCAATGCGGTTGCGTATTTCCGTTCACTTAAGCTGCAACTGTTTAATACAATGTCGACTATACTTTACCGTAAATATATAAAGATATTAGATGAAATTTGTCTTCAAAATATTGAATAAGATTTGAAACAAATTCAAAACAACTCGATACACCGTCCTCGTAACGTTCAAATTAACTGAATAATCACTCGCCACAAAAATAAAATAAACTGAATAGTTTTACTGAATTGTTGCTCTTAAATTATGGTGAATACTATATTCGTCTCAATTTGGTGTCCCTGACCCCGGCCTAAGCAGGTTCATATGTTAAAGCGGTCATTGTGTTGGTGTATTTGTAGGTCTTGTGTAGTTTTGTTGGAAACGTACCAGAGTGCGTTGACTACTTGACGAGAGCATTTTGATTCAAAGCGGAAAATCTCGACGTTGGATATACTGGCAGATTTACTATAGCTTCATTTTGGTCTTGTTGGACAGTACTCCTCTGTCCACCAAACGAAGTGGCTCAGGGCGTTGCGTGCTGACTTCGCATTCGGGAGGCCTGGGTTCAGTCCTCGTGTCGGCCATCCTGACCGGGATTTTCGTGGTTTCCCTCGGTCGTCCAGGCGAATGCTGGGACGGTCCTACCGAAAAGCCACGACCGCGAAACCGGCGTCGCTAGCTGAATTCGTAAACTAAGTGAAGTCTCGAAGGTAAAGCGAATTCGAGACATCGCGGGCTCCTGGTTGGGTGACCGAATAGGAACCTCGGGATCTAATGGATCTAAAGGCTAATTGTCCTTATCGGGACATTAATGGCTAAATACAAATACAAGTACTCCCCTGTGCTGTACTGGATACTGTACTGTATAAAATATGTACACTATCATACGCTAAATAAATAATAAATTAATTAAAGTCTTGTAATTTTCGTGTTGTTCCTTTCAGAAACCAAGCCGATGGACCGAAGGCTGTGGTGGTGCGGCGCCGCGTCGCTGCTGGTGACGGTGTTTCTGGCGCTTCTCGCAGTACCTGAAGCGAACGCACAGAACCCCTGCCTGGGCAAACTCAACTGCTCCGACTGCATTCGCACGCCCACATGTTCCTGGTGCTCCAAATCGGTACGATTTTCATTGATATTTTTATACTATGTAATTACTAATATTGCGTACTCTCAGACGTGCACCCAGGATTCTTCTCTCAGGGGTTACAGATAATGTCTAGCCGATTTGATGTTTTCTTTTATATAGAATTTTTCATTTTTGCTGAATACAATTTTTTTTCATTTGTTAATATTAATATATGGAATTAATTTCGTTAGTGTAGAAAGTTAGTAAAAGCATTATTTTTATTTGTATCATTGTCTTGTGGGGTCACTGTTCATCCCCGTCCATTGTCTCAAGTACCATGAGCCGCCTCACCCCCTTGTGTGCGTCACAGTGTATTCTTAATAGTAGTGTTTTAGCAAAATGAGTTTAGAAATGTTTAGAAATGTGAATGCAAAGAAATGAAGAAACTATACGAAATAGTGTATTTATAGTTTTTCGAAGTTTTTTTCATAAGAACCCAACGATTACCTTGTTTTGTTTACATTTAATCTAAATGTAATTAAATCCAAAAGTTATAAAAAAGACTGTTGAAAATCTGACATGAAACTTCAGTGAGTACAATGCATGCCATTACATATATCATGACATGCAACATAATTCAACGGAAAATTGTCAAACGTTGGGTTTCTATTGAATTGTTACATCTATATTCTAAATGTAAATCCATTGACATCAACACAGCAGTGTTGATAACTATGAATATATCAGCTTTATATGTATATATCATGTAATACGCTTTTGTAGAAAAATATCTTCCCTCAATTGGTGTCACCTGGTTTAAAATAGATTAAGACCTAAAAATGTACCACACTCCTAAATTTTGTGACCACACTCCAGTGTAAAATGCCTGTTAAAAATAGTATTGCCACTCGAAAGAAAGCAATTGTTGAGTCCGATGAATTTCATAGCTTCTAATAATAATTGTAAAATAGTCGCGTATTTCACCTAAATTTGTTTTGCTCTCGTTTACGATATCACTTCAGTTTTGTTTAGACAACGAAAGACAGGATGACAGTAAAGGAGTTCAAATAACATTGTTTTTCGCTTTGGGAAACGGATGTAATATTGAATGAAAGAGAACTTTTCGAACGAACTATAATAGAGTCAAGTTCAAACCAGGCTGAAGCCGTGAATTTTTAAGAGTAAAATGTCTTTATACGCCTTTTTCCGAAGGGAAATACAGCCGGTTATCTGATTTCGCATATTTGCGGCTTGTAAGGAAACCTCAAGCCTAAATGAGTCTTCGGAGCAGAATTCAAACACCGTTCATAGCTTTTCAGTTCCCGAATGACAGTTCGTTACTTGACATCCCTACTTATCTGTGACTCTCGTGCCCGCATCCCCGAAAATTCGCCGGATGACGTCATTCTGACCTGCCACGAGGCTTCCCGTTTCAGTGGTTGCAATCCCCGAGGCTGATCTGTCCCGAAAGCGCGCGCTACCGTGCCTCGCGCGTGGTCCATTGACCCACGTGTACTACATTAGTTTTTTATGTCTAGAGCTGGCGTCTCCTTTTCCCGCTGACTGGTGAGATCCGGCGCCGGCCTACAAGTGGGCTTGCGTGGGATTTCCCCTTCTCTACCGTCTACCCCCTATCTATCAATTCCCTGCTGTCTCTTCAGGGAGGTACTGCCCCAGTCTGGCCAATCTCCAAGTGTAGTGCGTGCAGGGCCGGATTTCTAAATAGGCTGAGTAGGCTGCAGCCTAGAGCGGCAGTTTGGCAAAGTTTTAGGGGCGGCAGTTTGGCAATTTATTCAAATTGAACCCGGATCTTCAATTACGCAAAACACAATCATTAGAATTAAAGTATAAAAAAAATGTATAAAAAGTTATTTCTGACCTTCAAGAACGAATTTATTCATTTCGAATCCCATTTTATTTTTTCAACGAATCTTGAAAGACTTTGCGAAAGCTTTTGTGCTCTAATGTAGATCTAAAGATGAAAACAAGAATGAATACAAGACAAGAATGAAAATTATATAATTGTTATATAATTGTATATATAATTGTTTGTTGTATAAAATAAATGTATTATTTAACTATGGACAATAAAGGGGGGCGGCAAATGGACTTTAGCCTACAGGCGACATACTCTTAAATCTGGCCCTGAGTGCGTGTGTGTGTGCGTGTGTGTGCGTGCGTGCGTGTGTGTGTGTGTGTGTGTGGTTGTACGTGAGTGTATGTGTGTAAGTAAGGAGTGAGGGTAGGTCAAGGAAACGGAAGGAAATATCATGCGCGGTTCATGCCCCGGTACTGTTCCGACATTCGCCTGGTGTAAGTGTCAATGCGACCGAGCCAAGTCGAATTCAGCCGCCGCCTGCAGCCGGTTGAATCTAATCGGCAGTTTTCCATGGTTTCTCTGATCAATACCAGGTGAATGCCGGAGCATACTTTCTTTCTCTTCCTTATCCTATCCTCGACCCCTTACACACATTTACACTTACTTGCACGACACTACAACATATGACGGCAGACCAGTTGGGAGCTTGGAGCTTGTCCCGGCTGGGATGGTGCGCCGCTGTTGGGAGATATCTGATACTCTTCGATTTATTTAAAATGGCACTTGACGTTTAATCACCTGTTACGGTATCATTTAATCGCGAACTTCACCATAGTGATGTCACTGTAGTGACGTTCAAGCTCCCTATTGGACGACATCGCAACAGGTGACTTACTTCAAATACAACTATTAAATCTAAGTAATGGGGGGAGGGCCTCACACCGTAGAGCAGGTCCATGCCGGATCTCACTGTACAGCGGGCAAGGGTCACTCTGTCAATATGCTCTGTCTAATCACTCTGTCAATATGCAGCTACTGTCGAAAATCCGCCACCGCCGGGACTTGATCCGTAGGGCCTCCTGGTCAGAGCTGCTGCAGAGAGCCGCAATGCCTGGGCCGTCAAGAACGGTAGTTCATGTTTAGGACTCGTGACGGAGAGCATTTAAATGTTGTTCCAGGGACTGGAAGATTCCAAGCGCTGTTTCCAGTCTAATCGAAAGTTAGGCTGTCCCGAGCGCCACATCCACAACCCCAGCATCCAGTACCGCAAGATCGTCGCCCAGGAATTGTCGCGGGGTCGCGTGGCGGGAGCGGCGGCCGGTGCGGCGGGGGCCGCTGGTGGCAAGGGAGGGGCTTCCGTCTCGACCTCGTCTTCCTCTTCATCTTCGTCATCCTCTTGGTCTTCGTCGTCATCATCTTCTTCCTCTTCTCGAAGAAAAATCGTGCAAATCTACCCTCAGCGCGTGGGTCTGAAGTTACGCATCAGTAAGTATTAATGTTCTATGTGTGTATTTCTTCAGCAAAAAGAGCTACGAATTCGTTTAAATAAATAAACGAACGGGGAATAAAAAAACACCCTCTTTGGGAAAAAAAAACACTTGGAAATCCTGATAAGCCATTAAGTTGTAAACTGCAGTTTCTTGTATCATGTAATTAATTTCTTATATGATGATCATAATACTACAGAATAACTGCATTGTAATGCAAATATTAACTTCCTTTTTCTTATTAGACATTCTAAGAATAAAGTGTAGTAAAATTTGAACAATACATGATTCTTAATATCATAATTGCCATTTCCTTTGTATGGTATTTGGTATCTTGCCAAGGATGATGTTTATCAAAATGTAATGTTCATCCAAATCAGCATGTGCTGTTGGTTTTAGTAACTCATATTTTTTCCTAGTGTGATTGAAATGATTTTGAATTGCTCTGTTTTCCATATTTACAGATGAAGCATATCGTATTAAGTTTGAATATGCACAAGCAGAAGATTATCCAGTTGACTTGTATTATTTGATGGATCTCTCAAAGTCTATGGAAGATGATAAGGATAAATTGTCAACACTTGGTGACCTCCTAGTTGCAAGCATGCGAAATGTAACATCAAACTTTCGATTAGGTTTTGGGTCTTTTGTGGACAAGATTGTGATGCCCTATGTGTCCACAGTGCCTAAAAAGTAAGTAGATTCAGTTTCACCCTTTTTTCTAAATTCAAACTTGTTTAAATTTTAATGATTATTGGATGAGAAAAGTTATTTTTCATATCTATAATCAGAATTCTATGTGCAAGTCGGCCTGCAGAGAATGGATTATAATCAACTAAGATCTCCCTTGAGAGTCTGCCATTAATTTTAGAGGTTATTCCAAAAGAATTGTTATTAAACTAGCATTTCAAATGAAGTCTAAGCAATCAATAATATTGACAAATTAAAGATTGTGCTGCTCTTGCTCTTCCCTTATTGAAGCAAACATTTACACAGTGTCTCAATACTTAACATCAATTCAGAAGTGCATTGAATTTTATATGATGCAGAATTATTGCAGAATATATTTGTTATTTTCGTAAGTGTTTGCGATTCATTGAACATCAAATATTTATTTTGTGCAAACTTTTGTTGGTTACCATTGAATGTGAATTCCTTATGTATTATTATAATTTATGTTAAAATTGCAGTTTTATTGCCTTTAATTGTGGCAGAAAAATAGTTACAAAATACAATGCTTTTGTCCACTCCTTTACAAAATGGCCTACTTAGTCTCTAATACTAATAAGTACTGTTATGGAGTTATTTGCTCCACTTTTTTGAGGTTTGATTCTTGAAAGATTTAAAAAAATGACATTTTTGTAGAATTTTTCATTGTTTTATGATTTTATTAGCTGGTTTAGTGATAGGAGTATCTGTTAATCTCTATGCCACAAAATTGACTTGTGCTTTTTATATTTAATTTCTAAATGAGTGAAGCAAGGTTATCATAGGATGGGGATTCTTTGCACCAGCCTTCAAAAGTAACAGTTACAAATGAATTTTTGTGTTTAAAAGCATTGTGTGAACTTTATTACAATAGAAAATACAATTCTCATCAGAATCCAAGTAAGAATAATCTCAAAATTTTTTGTATGAACCAAAAAATATTACATAGTACCTAATAATAGCCAAAAAATGTTAAAAAGAACATGGACATGCATAAGGAGGACTGTTAATTGGAAGAAAAGACTTAATATGTTTTGTACAGTTCTTTTCCACATTTCTGACTCAGATATTCAACAACAATATTTGACTCTGGTGGTTTGCTGCACTCTTGTTTTGGAATAATGTATCCCCAAAGTGCAGTTGTAATGTAAAACGTCTTAGGAAAATTGCTTTCTCATACTCATAAAACACAGAACTAAAATATGATATGGAGGCAAAGATAATGAATTCTTGAAATGAGCATAATTTATCCATAGATTGTCTTCAGTTTGCTGAGTTACATTATCTCCTTCTTCGCAAGCTTCACTTTCAGCTGGCAGAAATAAGACACTGATGACCACTGTGAAGAAGCTGGTCTGTCAATTCTAAGAATGTGCTTTCCTTTACCAAAAATAAATTCCTATATAGTGATACAGCTCCTAAAATTATACATACAAGCCAATGAAACATACGTACAAGCCAAGGAGCAAAGAAACCCCATGTTCAGTGGCAGATCTAGGGGGGACCATGCCCCCCCCCCAAGGCCTAGAGTTTCCACTTGTTACCTTCTTTTCTTTGGTAAAATTAATTTAAATATTTATTTATGTTAGAATTACGTAATTATTTAAAAATAATATTCTATAGTAGCATGCAGATATATATATATATATATATATATATATATATATATATATATATATATATATATATATATTACAAATGTTTCTTATTTAACAAAAATCTGTAATGGCCCCCTCCAAAATGATTCGCTGGATCCACCTGTGCACATGTTACAGTACACTTATTTAATCGTACCAAAGTTTCTCTCTCCTTGAAAAACAGTTCTTACTCCAAAAAATGGTAACCATACAAAGTAACTGTACAAAACCAGTTTTATCTTGTGGAAGAAATCAGGAAAGGAATTTGAGACTATGAATGTGTTGACAACCCTGAAATAAAATGCAAATGAAACTTACAATATTAAAGAACTATTTTTGTGGTTGCAGATGTGGAAACCATTGTACTTTGGTACATGATTTGTGGTGAATTTACAGATTAGAAGAGTTATTTCAATACATACATAGTTTAACAGAATGACCAGAGAGGGAGAAATTTAATAACTGTTTTTCTATTCAGGTTAGAACATCCATGTCCAGGCTGTGCAGCACCATATGGTTACAGGAACCATATGAGTCTTAGTACCAATGTGGATGATTTTACTGTAAGTGATATTGTTCTATTGTCATCCTGCATCCTACAGGCTGAATGGGCTTGCCTCTTACTGCAGCTGAATCATTGTTCTGTTCCTGTGGCAAGCATATTATGGATATGTGTCTGTTTATTTGTTTGTTCATTGTTTTTCTTAGCAGCAAGTATGTCATCTATTTTCTTTTGCTTGATATGTGTTGAATGTTGTTATCTTCTAGCATCTCATTATTATGACTTTGTATTTCGTAATTTTCCAATGATCATTTGCTTGGATTGATAGTTTTACATTCTTACAAAATATATTCCTAAAAATCGATTATCCCCCAAAATTTTGTGAATAGGATCCCCTCATTGTGTTTTACTGAGGAACAAATTTCTTCTATGGTGGGAGTGAATATCAAAAAGTGTTTATGCATGTCCTCTGATCTTATATGAATCTACTTCTCATTCCTCTCTTAATATAATGGATCCACAAATAGTGTAAACATGTAAGTTTTAGTGACAATATATAAAACATGGTAATGTGTACTAAATATTGAATACACAAAGAGAATGTTTGGCATACATATACAGCTAGTTCTCTGAAAGAAAGAATGATGACAGAATTCAAACTACAATCAGAATTATTTATCCTGTCAGGCTTAAAATATCTAAAAGTAGTTTTTGAAATTGTTAAGGTCTCTCTTTCTCAACCAGTGATGCAAAATATATATGCAGAGGAACATTTGGTATTGTATTGAAATAATTTCTGTACAAAAATAAATGCTGCCAGTTAATCAAATAGAACTTACCTGATGATTATCAATTCTTCCAAATTTGGGGTAACCTTTGATACCTTTATGATTATAATATGCAGTGGAATATTCAGAATACTTTTAAATGTTACATTTTTTTAATGTTGTAAACCTTCTGCTTCAAAGAACATCTGTATGAGATTGGTTATTTCAACTAAGATTTATGTTGACATTTTAATATAACTTAAATTTTTTTTGTGACAGATGTGATCAAATGAAAGAAAGTTATAAAACTTCAGCCATTAGAGAAAGCACCGAGAAGAGAGAGAAAACAGATGTGTATCCCAATGTGGAAATAAAAAATAGATTTCATATTATTTGGTTTTGGTAGTTCTTTTTGTATGAAGAACACAAGCACATTGTATTTCATATGCTTGCATGTCATGCTTTAAGTTATGCTTCTCTTACATGCTCGTCATCCACTGGCAAATCCCCGGGGGGGGGGGGGTACTATGAGGGACGTGGCCTCTCCCACCCCAAAGGCCTAGAGTTTTCGTTTACATTCCTTTATTTGGCACAATTGATTTAAATATTTATTTATGTTGGAATTATGTAATTATTGAAATAATAATATTGTATAGTGTCATGTAGTGTTGTATCATATCTACAGTACATAAATAGTATGCAATATAATAAAAAATATGTTATTTGTTTAACTAAAATCTACAATCCCCCTGTGATTGGCGACTGGACCTGCCCCTGTCATAATCATCTGATAAACTTTTAATTAATCATGATTCTCTTTTCCCAAGTGAAAAATTGATAGTGATAAAAAAATAGTATGTGCAACAGAACTATTCATTTTGAATTAGCTCAATTTAAAAAATACAGTAAATGAATTGACAATAATATAATAATAAAGTAAGTATAAAATAATTATCACAATGTACCTGCTGCTTGTATCTACTATTTCAGTGCCTGGCATTGGATGTTTTTCTTTCATAGCATTCTAGAAGAGTTTGTATTTTTAGATCTTAGTAGAGACATTTGCATGTTTCAGAAATCAATGTTCGAAATATTTTAGTCAATAGACACAGGAAGGAAGGACAAGTGAATTATAATTCTGGAAAATCATAAATTTTTACTTTCTTGTGTGGTTTATTTAGAGAAAGTTAACTAATACTTCAAAAAAGTTATGTGGAGATTTTGACAGATGTCATGTTTATGGGGACTCTCACACTTAAAAAGATTTTGTTCTTATTTTTAAAATTGTGTTTTGTCTGAACAACTGTAGCTTTTCAACTACATACAAGATTTTCTCCTAAATGTATATTCCTTGATCTCTCTGGTTGAACGAACTGGCCTTACATATTTAAAATGTGCAATCTTTTATTTTTGGGGGGTTCTTTACGTAAAGCTCATAATGTTTTCATTACGTTCATAGTTCATGTACTTTTCTTCCTCCACAATTTCATATTTGCATTGTTGATTCCCAAACATTAGCTGTTTTGGTCTAGCTCTTCTGTTTTTGAAATAGTTTTTGAAATCCAATTTTGTTAATTTTATGTTACAATTTTCATCGGGGGTTCCAATTGTTGGCATCAACCTCCCCCTGCAAAAGTTGCTCCTCTTTTTGAATTTCTCATTTGTGGTTTTGTTTCTGAAAACTTGTTTTTACTTGTAAAATTAAAAATGATAATATTGCAAAAAATAATTTAAAAAAACAATTTAATAAACATTTTTTTTAAAATATTTGTTCATATTATTTTTCTAATTGTTATATTTAATCAAATTTTTAAATTTCTAAGCAATGTGTTTGCATTGTGATTATGATGTATATATACTACATATTAATTTTCAAATATTTAAGGAGGTGAATGCAGCAAACAATTGTTTTGAAAGGGATTAGTGCAAGAAAAGAATTGACTTTCCTTTCTCTTTTTTGACCAATCGTCACCTCTTTACGTACACACCCTTACATTTACATGAATTACACACAATCATATTGAGAGACCAATTGAGAGCTAAGAGTTTGCCCCAGCTAGGGTGGTGCCCTGCTGGAGGTAGATACCTTTCTAAGGAAAACCTAGCAAGCTGACTTGTAAGTTGGCAGCAGATCTTGCCATCAAGCAGGAGAGGATGGCTGCTGCCTTCCACAAAACATTCACTACACTTATGATGTTAGTAGTTGATTTGCCTGGAAACACCAGTCAGTTAATCAAGAAAAGGATCAGGAACCTCTAATTTTCTTACTACAAAAAAAACTATCATTTTAAGAAATTATCTCTAAATTACTCAGTATTTCAATGAAGAATTAGTATATCTGTCACTAGGTTTTAGGCATTTTGACTCACCGAAATGCCATAACATAGAAATGAAGGGCAAAATTAATAAAATTTACAGAATCTTATCTCAAAATATTCCAGAAAGGGGTTAATATCTCAAAAGTTTGTTATCTAGTATTTTGATTTGTCTCAATTGCACTAACCCCTCTTCGATTATAACTACCAATATCTCGGAGAACATAAATTTTTACTTTACTCAATGTCTTAATAAATTAATTATGTACTGCATGTAAATTAATGCATTTACATACAGTATGTAAATTGATGAAGTGTAAATATTTTTAAAACTTTTTTCTTATTTCCTTTTGTGAATAAAAAACAAAAATAATTTACTTTAAAAAAGAAAACTCGTAACAAATTGAAGTCCTTCCCAATTGTGTTTATCCTATTAATGTGTGCACATAATGTATTTTACTAAATAACTATCCAGTTGAACATTATTATGATTTGTAATCCATTAGTTACGATATCCTAGATACCCTCTTTATGATTTGTGGATTTTGGGACAGGTTTTTGAAAATTCTGCTGAAGATTCTTTGCTTATTGCATTTGATAATGAAGTTTCACATTGTTTAGCCAATGGTTTTTAACAATAATTTACTCATTTTTATTTATGTACCATTTCATGATTCAAAATTTATTGTACATAAAAATATAATATTTTTTTGTGAATCTTCCAGTAAAAGTTTCAATATATTACAAGAGAATGCATGACAAATTTGGTGAAAATAAAATTGAATTGCAGTTGTAAACCTCAAAAGTTCACAATTGACAAATTAAAATTTTCTCAGTTTTTACTTTCTTGCATACGTACGTATACGGGATATACGTAGTATAGAGAAAGTTATATAACGCTGCGGAAAATCGATTTCGAGATTTCAACGGAAATACACGTGTTGTGGCTACCGAGCGTGTTTTTTTCACACTTTTTCGATATCATGCCGCCCGACTGTCCGTCAGTCTATCCGCCCGCTCGTATTTTTCATGAAGCCCCCCGCACATTTTCAAAATTTTCTCGAAAACGGCTCCAGATTTTTTCTTTAAATTTCTTGTACGTATAGAGTAAAAATACCCATATATAGGTGGCATTGGTCCGGTTTCACGTTTAACTCTGAATCTTCGAAAATTGCAAAAGTTTGGATTTTCTTCGGCCTCTTCCTACAAACACAAAATTAAAGATAGCGATTTTTCCTTCAAATATAATTTGTTCTTCATAGTGAGTTCTTTCATTAAGGCCATGTTCATTCTTTTGAAAATTTTTGTAGTTTTCGTGCAATATGTGCAATTTAAAAAATTACAGAAACAAGATTTTCTCAAAAACGGCTCCAAATTTTTTCTGTAAACCTTTGGTAGGGATGTTGCCTAATGCACTCTATGATATGACTTAAACATCAGTTTGCTCTATTTGCTTGTTTTTTCAAAAATTACAAATATGTAATTCTTTTGCCTTGTCTCTTACGTTGTTAATTTTTACATTAGCGGAAATTTTTTCACAATAATGTATTTGTTAGTACATGTTCTTTTAATACTGTCCTATAAAGTTTTTCAAAAACAAAAGTTTTCTGTTTCAATGAGCTCAAAATTCCGCATTCCCAGAAAGGCTCAAATGTCATTTTCTCCAATATGGCTCCAAAAACTTTTTTTCAACTTTTCTAATGGGTAGTGCTAATAGCATCATTAAAAGTGGCATAAAGCTCATTTTGCTGTATTTTTTTTTTTCTTTCTTCAAAAATTACACAAATGTTGTTTTTTTAAATCTCTCCTGCTGTTTATTTGCACATTTCCACGATTTGTGAATATCATTGCATTTGCAAGTCAAAGTACCTAAAATTACTTTAAATTAAGTTTTTCAAAAAGTCAGAAATTACTGTGAAAAAGAGCTTCAAATTTCTCATTTACAGTAACTATTTTCTTAAAAATGGTTCCAAATTTTTTTCTGAGTATTGTCATTTAGGATGAGTTTGTACTCTTCTTTAATATTTGTAAAGTAATATTTTGGTTCTACTATTAGGAAAGCGAAAAATTGAGAAAATGTCAAAAGAATGTACTTTTGCCGGCGATAGACGGCAGCTGTCATGAGGATGGGGCAAGACCGTAAAGCCAATCCTCACCAAGAAAATTAGAAAACTTTGCTATGAGAAAGTCTGTGCCATTCTCTAACACCACTAGTTTCGTATTTGCTGTCTTCACTCTAAAGCATTTCACCTTATATTTTCATACTTAATTCATAAAAATGAACCTGAGTTTTAGGTATTGACAGAATGTGATCTAGAACAAAATTTGTCTGATTATTATTTTAGAAAAATAAGAACACCAATCCTTGTTTTTGTAAGCTAATGGCTTTTGCTTGTAAAATGTAATATTGGGGTTCTTTTTTCAGGTCTCATATTTGTGAAATAAGTCTCCTAACATTTGGTTTGTGGATGTTCATATCTTTTGATTTCATCATCTAGAATGTTTGTATGTTTCAATGTTTCCTTTACTGTGAAAGGTAGAAATGAAATACTTTGAGGCAACAGTCTGCACTATTTTACATGTCATTTGGAAGAAGATGCCACAGAAAAATTTACTTGAAAGATACAAGGTCATAATTTCTATTTAATAATTGTGCCAAAAACATCTCATTTCAAAACAGACTTATATGAAGTGCACACTGTTTACCTGCTTTTCCATTTTTTTTTCATGTAGGTGGAATCTAGTGCGGACCTGAATATTGCCTATATATGCATGAAATTAGTAAATGTCTTGTTTGTATGTCTGCAATTGTTCTGTCTTGCCTTTGTTACCTGTAGCTTGGAAGAACCTTGCCCAGGCTGTGCTGCTCCTTATGGCTTCCAGAATGCCATGCCTCTTAGTGAGGATGCAGGTGAATTTGCTGTAAGTGAGCTAACTATTTTCATACCCTTTTCGTTTGTTATTTTACCAGCTCTGAATGTGCAGTGTAAGCTTATGTGCACACGCACATGAACACACACACATGAACACACATATGCAGAAGTTTGTTAATGCGTGTGTGCATGTTCATATGTATAATATGAAATCGTATGAAAGGTGTATTATGAATGAATGTGAATTCATATTAATTCCAAGGAAGTACGATAATATATCATGATTTTCTAAAATAATTTTTCAAAATTGCTGATTAGTTTACAATGTCATTACTGACATAGTTGGATATGCAAGAACGTTTAAATGATTAGATAATATTTTGATTTCTAAGAAATTTGAGATAAAACTGAAGCAATATATTGATATATTTACTGAGCTTCGTTAAGCAATTGATATATTTAACTATTTTGATAAATAGTGTAAACAATTGGAATATATAAATTTTGTATTGCAATTTTGCAATACAAAGCAATTTGTACAATTTATTATTAGTTTGTTTATGTCTACATGCCATTAAAATATGTATGCAATAAATTAAATACAAAGCATGGCAATTTTAAAATCTTAAAAAATTACACATAATTGAATTATCTGTTATATCTGATATCCTCTATCATAAGATTACACAAAATAATTTTCTTCAATGTTTCGACCATAGATTTATGAACTTCTTCAGGATGTGAGATCAAATAGAAAGTTTGCAGTATAAACTGTTATAAATTTCATAAATATAATAATCTGAACAATCTTAACGACCTGCCCAACAAACGGACCACAAACCACATGCAATATTTCCTTCATCTTCCTTGCCCTATTCACTCCTCTTAAACAAAAACATACAC
Source organism: Acheta domesticus (assembly GCA_031308135.1). Classification (NCBI taxonomy): domain Eukaryota; kingdom Metazoa; phylum Arthropoda; class Insecta; order Orthoptera; family Gryllidae; genus Acheta; species Acheta domesticus. Next base: position 109,435,139 of record JAHLJT010003656.1, on the reverse strand, counting down.
TTACAGGCACATGCACAAAACTACCACACATGTTGGGAGACCACTCAGCAGCTTATATTTCAATTTTTCTATAGTGGCTGATGACATTAGGCCTTTGTTACACCTCTTCCCTAATAAAAAGAATCTTTTTAACAGTGGTAAGCACATTTCTGAGGCCACGAGCCTCATTGAGAAGGACGTTCACGAATTAATAAAAAATATTCATTTTATAAGGCAAGAGGTTTAACAATAACCTAACGTCATCAGCCACTACAATAAAATTGAAGTTAAGAGCTTGTCCAAGCTGGGGCATGCCCCGCTGGAGTGCCCTGGAGGGGGTAAACCCCTGCAACTCGCCATGTAAGTCGACGCCAAATCTCACCATCCGTCAGGGGAAGAACACTCCACCTCACACAATTAAACATTCACTACACTAATGGAACTAATAACCGTAGCAATTGATGTGCCCTGAAACATCAATCAAGATCAACCCATCAATCAACGATGACAACGGAGCGACGACCGAAACGATGACCATAGTATTCATAGAACATAGCTGGACTGAAATATTTACTTATAAATTTTTGTAATGCAGATAAAACAATTTAGAATATTTTCCCTAAGAGATAGACAATCTCTGTGCATCTTTTATCATGTTTACACTCTGAAACACTCAAACGAATTGAAATAAACGGGACACATGAGCATCCCTGAGGATTTTCTCAGTAATCATTCAGATAGTCTTTTATAAGCAAAGATATTCTTTGTTTCACACAAGCCTGTTATTTCCAGCAGTAGGATCGAACATTACCCTCTTGAGAAAATTGCCAATTCCCACTCTGAAAAGTGATTTCTGTGATCATGCAAGCCAGTATTAAATAGTTTTAAATCATGATGTTTCAGTGGATTTTGATTACTTGAACATGGGATACTTGTTATTTGTGCTTTCAAATTCTGAGCAAATTATTAAATCATGCTGTTGTGTAGATTACCTAATTTGATAAAGATTTCTATAATGCTTTGCTTTTTTCTTTGACTGAATTTTAAATTTAAGTTCTCAGGATATGCCACACATTATCTTGACACAGATTTACATAGAATAATGGTCTTAACATTCTTTTATGAAGATTGAGTCTGATTCAGTCAAATTTATAATCTTGTCTTCACCATTTTTCAGAAAATAATAATCCAAATCATCTCAAAAGTACATAAGTGTGTGAATAATTCTTCATAAATAAATTTTTCTTCTTTCATTCTTGTTACATGTTTACAAATATAGTATTGTGTTATGTTTTTATGATTTTGCTTCATGTGTTTGCTGTGTGCTTTTTTGATGTCATCTGTCTGCATGTCTTAAGTTGAAGTATTTAATGAAGATGGTGCATTTGCAGTTGGTTTTCTATTTTGTATCACTTTGAACATTTTACTAATGTTCGAATAAGAACATAGGATCACTTTGTGCCAATAGCAACGTGTACATTAGAACCAAGATTCAGTTAAAGGGGTACTTGTGATATGTACTTCTCAAAATATTTTCAAGGGCATTTTTACTTCATGGTCTTTACACAAAACCAATTATCTTACTAATGAGCTCCAAGAAGCTAGTCAAATTGTATCACTATTTCTATGTACACTAAAAATGAACATTTGTTTCACTATATCCTTATATTCTTCACTTGAATGTGTATTTAATAATTTTCAACTAGATATATGCATACTTTTTATTTTGTAATCCTAAATGGTGTATGATGGTGAGGTTGTGATATATTTAACTTTACTTTTCAGAAGTTCATTAGTAAGAAACTAAGTTCATATTTTGGTGGTTAATTTTGCAGTTGATGGCCTTTAGAGAAGTGGAATGAAAGCTATAGAATGCACTACATTGAACATTGAAAAATGTTTGTTGCACTGTTATTAGCACTAGGTCATCAAACTTTTTTTATCAGGCCTTTAAATGAAACTGTGATTTCAATGCATTAAAATGTGCTAAATTTGTTTCTGAAGTTTAAAATTTTCTCATATGTTATAACGAATTTTATTTTGCTAACACATCCATTATATCCAATCCAATATATACTGTTTCAGTAGTACTTTGACACCCCTGCAAAATCGTGTTAAATAGGCTTTTCTATGTAGACAAAACCAGAAGCACCAACTGCATATAAGGAAACAGCATAATTGTAGTTACATCTTGTGCCCCTGTCCAACATAACTGATTTCATTACTTCAGGAATGAGCATGTAAAACCATTCTGTGTTTTGATTTTCTTGTAAAATTACCATTTCTACAATTGCCATTCATTAAATTGTCAAACCAATCTGGTGATAATTGTACTGAAGTAGAGTTGAATTAAAAAAATTTCCATATCAAATTTTTGTGGTGATGACAAATAATGTGAAGATGATAACAAAAATGAAAATAAATTCTTAACTATTTTCATTCATGATGAAATGAAAAATGACTGAGAAGTTCTACTGCAATATAAGTTTGTGAAATACAAGTCAAAAACAGAGTTTTAAATATTTAAATTAGATGAAAGTTAAGTCAAAGTGTATATGAAATGTTTGTAATGTTTAGGGCAAGGTGAAAAATGCTGCTGTGTCAGGCAACTTGGATGCTCCAGAAGGTGGCTTTGATGCCATTATGCAAGCAATTGTGTGTAGGGATGAGATTGGTTGGCGTAACCAAGCGCGACGTCTTCTTGTTTTCTCTACAGATGCTGGATTCCATTATGCTGGTGACGGCAAGGTACTCTCTTTGACTAATCCCTATAATATTTTACTTATTACATATTTATAAAAACCCATCTCGATCAGGTTTTTGTCCAGTTTCCCTGGTCCTTTGAGCAAATGCTGAGATGGCCCCTTGTTTGCTTCTGGACAGTAATGTAACTTCACTCTCTCCACCCAAAACATCACTTTGACTCGTCATACACAATTGTAATTGTATATGTGACTTAATAAATTATTATTATTATTAACATAATTCTTTTTATAAATTATGTTTTGTCTGTTCAAAAAATTGACTGCCCCAGCCAGGAATCAAAACTGAATCTTTGTGTATATGCCCAGCTGCTCTCCTGAGGGATTCGGGTTTGATTCCTGGCTGGATCAGTCAGTTCTTTGAACACTTGAAGCGTAATTTATAACAATTACATCATGCTTAATAGCTATGGGATTGCGACAGTAGTTTACTGCGAAACAGGAAACTCATTCCCATGTAATTGTTAAATTTTCAACTGTGACCAGGTGGTGAAATGTGTAGTTATTTTTATTGATTTGTTTTTATTTTATTAATTACATACTTCATGAAGAAGGAACTGCATGCAATTTATCATTGAAATTAAAAATGTAATTAATGAAATTGAATGCTCAGTATAAAACTTTGTATTTATCTGTTTTAGCTTGGTGGAATTGTAAAGCCTAATGATGGTGAATGCCATTTAGATGGCAAAGGTCTGTACACCCATTCCACACTTCAAGACTATCCTTCTATATCTCAGATAAATCTTAAGGTGAAAGAGAATTCAATAAATGTGATTTTTGCTGTCACGGGAGAACAAATTGGTATTTATGAACGACTGAAGGATCATGTGGAAGGATCTTCTGCAGGAAAACTGTCCAATGATTCTTCTAATGTTGTTGACCTTGTCCGTGAACAGTACGAGGTAACTATTCATTTATCTCACTTGTTTATATGTATTGATATGAATCAATAATATGTACCATGCACTGACCTTAACAGATTCCAACCTGACATTTTAACATAAACTAAAATTATGATTTGATAATTGACTTGTGGAACCTAAAGTATTTAATTTAAACTTGTAAGCTACTATTTTATGATAATGTTCCATTTTTGAAAAAATATTTCAATAGGACTATTCTGAGGATTTGGTTTTAATATTAAATCTGGTCAAGTTACAAGTAAAAATAAGGAAAAGAAGCATATATCAAAGGTATGAAGGTATAATTAAAATAATAGAAAATATTAGGTACAGAATAGAGATAAATATGAATCCAAAAGTAAAATATACTTAAATGTTGATCTAAGAATATGTTAAAAATGGACATTTGTTTTCTGTTTTTCAATTTGATGAATTTTCATTTTGATGAAGAGAGTTTTATACAAAGTGGATGAAGTACCACCACACATATAGGTTTTGGTATAACTGTTGAAAGTCTACTTTGTTTCTAACTGTTATTGTTACAGATTCCACGGGAAAGTCTGTGCTATAATGGAGCACCACTAGTTGCATCTTTCAATCTAAATAATCAAGGACTTTTCCCCACTGTCAATGTAATCTTCTTTCATTGTTTTTGTTTCAGAAAATTACATCTTCTGTTGAAATGCGTGATAACGCAACAAGCTCCATAGTCCGACTACGTTACTTCACAAGTGGCATCGAGGGCAAGGGCGATAATATTATGAGAGAAAATCACACATGCGAAGGCCTGAAAGTAGGCTCTAAGGTGAATTTTGAGGTAGAATTTCTAGCAAAGCAATGTCCACGCAATCGTGCTGACTGGAAACAGACAATTCAGATTTATCCTGTGGGAATTGATGAATCACTTATTGTTGACTTGGAATTGCTGTGTGATTGTCAATGTGAGCGTGAGAACCATGCAGTGAGTATATTTATAGTTAATCTTCATTGAAAAGAAAATATTCTTTATAAATCAGAGAAACGAAAAACAGGATCAAAACTGCATTAATTTTTTTTAAGTAGTTATCTTTCATTCTTAATTTGGAATATTGTATTTATTTATTTATGACCAGCCTATATAGAACATACTTAATGAATAGAACATATCTAAACATAGATGTTAATAGATCTGATTGTTATATATTTGCTTTAATAATTTTCTTATTGTAAAAATTATCTGTTGTTTACTCAGGAATTTGAAAAGAAATCAGAATACTGCAACAAGGCAGGTGACTTGGTATGTGGTGTATGCCAATGCGATGAGCAGCACTTTGGTCCAAGATGTGAATGTGACAGTCATGGTGAAGGAAAAGAACTTGATGGAGTTAATCTATGTCGCAAAGATAACACATCTTTAGTGGATTGTTCAGGTCGGGGTAGTTGTATTTGTGGTCAATGCCATTGTGATACAAAAACAAATCCTGAAGAGGTAATTAAGAGGTAGAAATTAAATAATAATTATGGTATGAAATCTTTGTGTTGTAAGGAAATAAAATTCTTTTTCTGTTTTTCCACAGAAAGTATGGGGTCGCTTCTGTGAATGTGATAATTTCTCTTGCAACTATGGTGGTGGAGAGATTTGTTCAGGTTCCAGTCATGGTGTCTGTGATTGTGGGAAATGCCAATGTGAACCAGGGTGGAGTGGTGATGCATGTGAATGCAGTACAGTAAACACTACCTGCATTGGACCCAAGTCTACTGACATATGCAGTGGTCGTGGTGTGTGTAAATGTGGCAAGTGTGTATGTGATATAGCTAATGATGATGGTGATGAACGGTATGGTGGAGAATACTGTGAACGTGTTCCAGTAAGTACAAACATAATACAAAACATTTTTAGATGATTTATTGTGCTTTTTTCAGCAGACTGAATTCAAGCACATTTTTTCTTTCTTAAATTCTCCCAAATTGTGTTTTGAAGAGTCGTGTAATAATCATTTCATGATAGATATATAAAAATAATTAAAGATATGTAGTGTGTTTTTGTTAACTCAATTACAAGTGTGGAAATTAAATATTGCAGCTAACAGCTACACATTGCTCAGAATATCAAGCTTGTGTGCAGTGCCAGATGTATCAGAAGGGTGAATTCAATGAAGAAGAATGTGCTGCCAATTGTACAGCTTTTGTGCCACTTCCTGTTGATTACGTTGAAGGTAAAACATGCTTTAAAGCAATAAATTCTTTAGATAATGTAACAGTACACTCTATTGTAAATTAGTAGTTAATATGAAATAATTTTTATCATTTGGTTTCAGCCATTGAGGAGGAGGGAGAAGTAATGTGCATCTATTTTGATGATGAAGGATGCCGTTACAAGTTTGTGTACCTGTATAATGGTACTGATGTTGTTATTCGAGCTCAAGAAAAGTTGGAGTGTCCACCAGTTGTGCATTTCCTTGGTAAGATTTATTGTACATAAGATTTTTAAATTCTAAGCAAGGGAACGAAATGTAGGCTTATTAGTAAAATTGCAAAATTGTCACAAATATCTTTAAAAACTTAGTCCTAAATGTTTTGCCCCTGATTATGTCATAACTAAAAGACAATTTGATAAAATCATTGAATGATTGTTTCATACTTACAGTAGTGTCTTGGGCGACTTTGTAATGGGACTTTAAAAAACCAGTAGTTTCCAATTTAAAATCTTGACCCTTTTATCAAAACTATTACAAAATGAATAATATGAGATCTAAATAACATTTCAATATGTGTCCAATTAATTAAAATTTATGTTACAGGAATAATCTTTCTTGTGGTTGGTGCCATTGTGCTCATTGGTCTAATTCTTTTATTGTTATGGAAACTTCTTACAACAATTCATGATCGAAGAGAATTTGCAAAATTTGAAAAGGAACGAATGTTAGCAAAATGGGATACTGTAAGTAATTGAATGCTATTTTGTATTTGCTTAAGGAGTGTTCCCCAGAGATAAGACTCTTGGAAAAACAATTTTGTGTGAGTGGGTCTATGTGCATGAGTGAGTGGGTACATGTGTGTGTGTAAATGCATGTGTGCATGAACGTCCACTCATATTTCACAATTATAAATTGTTTTATTATTACAGCTACAAAGAATTTATAAATAAGAATAATTTTAAAGTTTAATATTTAAAATAATGTACATTACCTCAAATCATACACCTACATGCAAATGCATGCCAAAAGGGACAGAGGAAATAAATTATTGTTTAAAAGGGGCATCATCATGTCTAATACAGTGAAAATGCTGTACAAAAGAAGTCTCATAAGTGAAAATAAACTATCTATTGTTCATTTGGTATTTTTGTTTTGTACAAACAATATTAAAACCTTCATAAGTGGCAATTCTGCTTTGACTTTTAAACATTGACTTCTTCATTCCTTTTATGTGTGGCAAATATTCCTTTTTGAATTAAAAAAAAAAAGCTTTCTTTGCAGTGTGGATAATGATTCTTTATTTACTATAATATTTTTAAAACAATGACTTTTGACTTTACTTTAAACCTGGTGTTATTTTTAAAAGTGCATTCAATAATTTGTCTTTAACATTTCAATTATTATTTATTATAGGGTGAAAATCCCATATATAAACAAGCTACATCAACCTTCAAAAATCCCACCTATGCTGGCAAATGAACAAGATGCACAGTCATTTTCTACAAACTATGCGAGGATGCCCTGTCAAGATCAGCAAAGTGTGTGAATTATTGAAGCAAAACTTAGCAATGTGAAAAGAATTTTTGCATTTGTTTGTGAAACTGGAGGTGCGGAATATTTGCACAAATATTGTGATGAAGTTCATACTAATTTAATTACGTCTGAAAACTTGTCAAATGTTTTAATATAACAGAAGTAAACCCAAGGTATCATAACTTCTGTGAATTATGACAGGTTCATCAAATAATTTTTCAGTTAAGGGAGATAAAAAATATTCATTGCTTTGAAGAAAAAACAACTACTTACTCACCATAATATCATTTGTGCCAAGTGCCTTGTCATATGCACATCACAGTCAGTTGTGCTCTTTTATGATTATCAAAAGAAATGAGGAGTGTCTAGTTTTAGTTCAATCTCTCTAGTTCACAGAGGTGTGAAAAACTAGTTTTTCAAATAGCTAATCATGAAAGATTGTTTTCCTAAATTACATAATGTTCATTAATTTATTTTTTGTGTAAATATTTTAAAATGATTTTGAAGGTATTGTGAGTGATAAAAGGCAAATATTTACTTGTAACATATTGTATGACAATCCAAACTGCTGTTGTACTGCCAAACTTTCAACTTTTTTGTATTGTACAGTGTGAAATTTACTCCTTTGCTATGTGATGATAATATGTAATTTAGTAGTTTAAATTAACTATTTCTTGTTTTTGAAATACTTGCTTAAAATTAATTGATTGAAATATCGCAAATTCAAAACTCTCCTGAATTGTAACATACAAAGGTTTAGTATTATTTTGTTGAAATCTTGTCAAATCAAATCCTGGATTTATTAAAAATCTGAAGGTATTGAAAAATTTTGATTTGATTTGATTGTTGATTTTTCTTCTCTTTGAGTGTGTGAAGAACTGATTTTATGTGAGAATGTGTTTTTAACATCAGTAGAAATATACAATGTGCCATTTTTTATAATGTTCTTTAGAAATTACAAAGATTTAATATTTAATTCCTTAATAATTTGTGAATTTTTTAAAAATATTTGTGTACAGTTCAATCCTAATGTTGATACAGGAGCAGTACATTATTGTACTCTTTAAGCTGTGAAATAATTTTGCAAAAAGTTTACAAGAGAAACACAACTATTATTGTTACATTTATTAATTTTATTACTGTATTTCTTCCTTACACATGTAAAATATGTGGTGTAACAGCAAAATATTAATGTAAAAATTGTATTCTGAATTAGAAAGTTGTGTAGTTATGTATGTTTGTGTGTAAATGATGTATGTAATGAGGATTGTTTTTAACTGCAAAAATCTCCTGATATGCTCGCTGTCACCAACTTGCAGACAAATTTTGTTTCTGAGATATTAAATTTGTACATAAATTATGGTGACAGAGGGCATTATATGTTTTGTAACATATAACAAATATGAAGATAAAGCATACTTACTTATTTGTATTAAGAATTCAATAGCATTTGTACCAATCAGTCATAAGTCATGTTGTCCAATTTTCAAACTGTGTAATATTTATTATGATGTTAAAATGATGAGGCTGAATTGTAAAATTGCTGTGTTCTTATACCATTGAAACTTTTCAACATTTCATTTCAAAAATGAAATTTACTCTCTAATCTGCTTTGTTTTATAAGCTGCCATTAAATAATGTTTTTATACCATTATCTGTTTATAAACTTTTTGCTTTTATAAAAGACATGGCCTCTAGGAATAAATATTAGACAATTTTTGATAAATAAACATTTGTAATGAAAAGTACTATCTCACAAGTTTGAATTTTAATTTAAAGACTATTAATTTATTCACTAATGTGCATGTTGCAATGACTTATTATTTGTTTTGAAAATTTGTTTAGTAAATGGATATATTTCAGAGATTTTGTCCCACTTTTAGTTGTTCATATGCAGTTTTACAAATTTTCCATTGATATTCATTTGTCAGTTTCATGCAAATTTTGTTAGGTCTTAATTATCAAATTAGTCATAGAATTGTAAAATCAGTTTATATAAGCAATTAATTTTTTTAAATTCTTTATGCAAATTTTTCAAGGATTTTATAACAGTTAAATAAGTTCACAGTTCAACATCTAAATAAATAATTAAATATGCAGTTTGTGTGAATAATTATTTTCAGTTCTTTCACCTGTTTCATTGAATTTCTTAATTGATGACACTTTCTTAAAATTTATTTTTATTATTTATTGTTATTGAACTTTTTGGTTTCACTGGAGAATGAAGCAAATCACCATTATCCCACCCCCCCTATCCATACTGTTTCCGTTGAATCCACAACAAGAAGTTATTAATCTAAAATGGTGGCATAAAAGAAGGGTAAATTGAATAAGGGTGGAAAGGAAGAAAGTTCGCTAAAAAATGTTTATTTTTGATATGTTATGGTAGTACATGCATGTTTGTAATGATAGGGAGGGTTTATCATTATAATTTTTGTATGAAGCAAAAAATCAAACTTTTTTAAACGTTGGAATTAGTCATAATTTTCCAGTAAGATAAATAATAATTCTTAAAAATCTGTTGCTATGATTTTGCCTTTTACTGTTCACCAAACCTTGGAAATAATAACTGTTTCTTTAGGAATATAGTATATTTAACAATTATTAAGAAACAATCTGATGAAATTTTTTATTAAAGTTCATCATTTGCTGAAATAACATTTTATACCCTAACCTACAACAGAAAGAGAACATTTGAAATTTTCTGACTTTCAATTTTGGAACCAAAGCCCTTATTTTTTAACAATGTTGCTTGGTAGTAAGATACTGCACTTCATAGCAATGTGAAGAAATGAAGTATGAGAAGCAGGAAGTAACTGCAACATGGAGAACAAAGTAAGTGTGTACTTTGAATTTCTTTCCTATCACTTCTATTGTTTCTTAAACATTTGTTGCTAAATCATGAAGTAGACAAACTTTTTTCTGCATAAAAGAAATGACTAATTAAATTTTTAAATACTTCTGCATCTAATATTAGTAGCATGTCTTGCTAGCTCTAAAAGAAGATACCAAAACCAATGTAAGTAATATTAAAGAGATATGGGAGACTGATTTTCTCATTTATTTTCAGTTATGTAATAATGGAACATGTGGTTGAACAATTCTGAGAAATGTAACAAATGTTTCTTTTCAGGTTACAAAAAGATTTATGAAGTTCCACATCACAATATTTTGCCAATTGAATCTAGAATATTCTGAAGAGATGTATGAGTATTTGAAGTAGAATTTTTTCTAGTATCATTATATGTAGATTGTCCATATCTTTGGTTGAGTTTGAGAAATTGAAAGATAGCTTCTTGTTCATGCGCCAAAGGGACGAGAGGTGATTAATGAAATGTCAACAACAGAGGACTACCAATAATTTTAAAATATTTTATTGAAAAATTTTGTGATTGGAAGGCCATCGGAATTCTTTAACCTTTCACATTTATGGATAGATTTAAAAGACACAAAATTCAATTTAAAACCAGTTGATCTAATCTTGTGTGCAATTTGAAGATTTGATATTTGCAGGACTGAACATTTTAATATCACGAACATCTCAAAACTCGCGCCGCACATGCCGGTTTGATACTGCGCCATTCCTCATTCAACACTCAAATGAATGGAAATAGCGAGTGATCAAAGAAGCCGTGTTCATTCGCTCCCTCCCTCTCGTCACTACGCCGTGTCCACGAGCATGCACAAGCAAGTGAGGAGATCTCGCGTTGCGTAGAAAAGTGGTGGGCGAGTCGTCGGCGAACGAATTCACGAGTGTGACGGCGCCAGTGAGTGTCGACCTAGATTTGGCCCGAATTATTTGTGTGAGAGTGTGTGACAGTGGTTAATTGGTAATCAACAAGAAAAGAAACACCACAGATCTTTTTGTGGAAGTGTCACCTTTCGTAAAACAGACTATTATGGACTTTGATGACTATGAGACACTTCCTACTAAAAATGTTCTTACCCATATGACGGCAGGAGCCGTAGCTGGTGTAATGGAACATTGCGTAATGTACCCGCTAGATTCCGTAAAGGTACGGGAGAGTGTCACTGAGTATTTTTAATCATGTAGTTCGGTTTAGAATTAATGTCGGTAAAGAAAAATAGCGGATCTGCTGCTCGTAAGGCGGGGAAAGTGGGAGTCGATTGCGCGGAAGCCACGCGTTCTTTCTGCCATGATATAATCGTCCAAACGTTAAGAGTTACAATGTAATTTATTTGTTGAAATTTCTAGACGCGGATGCAAAATTTGCAACCCTCGCCAAATGCAGTTTATCGTGGCGTTGGAGAAGCATTGTTCCGCATGGTCAAATATGAAGGTGTCCTGCGGCCAGTTCGTGGAATGAGTGCAGTGGTGTTGGGAGCAGGACCTGCCCACGCTCTGTACTTTTCTTGTTATGAATTCGTGAAAGACATTCTCACACATACATCATTGAATAATCATGTTGGATATGGTGAGTTACCTAGTTCCACTGTGCTCTAAGAGGCTTATCAATGTATGTCAGCATGATAAAGCACTTAATAACCAAGATGAAATTATTGTTGTGGATCAGGTAGTCTGTGCAACAAATTTGCGGCAAGTTTTGTATTGTATAAATTCATGTGTGTATGATTTAGTATGTAGACCTCTATGTTCAAAAATCATTAGTGTTACCAACTGGTTGACACCTAATACAAGTAGTAACCTCAAGTTATTAAGTGTCATATGCCAATGAAAATATGATTAATTATTGTTAATTGTTGATTTTATTAAAAATACTTAATGACACAACAATAATGATAAAAATCATTTAACAGTTCATGCCAGAATATGTCTCTTGGCATGAATTACATATGGTGTTGAGTAGAATTACGTGCCATACATTGTATGGTGAAGATATTTCCTCTGTAATGAAATTAGAAATATAATATAGTCTTCTGTTATTGAACCTATAGGTGACAAGATGCACAGGAAGGGGAATCCCAAAAATAAAAAGGAAATTTTACAGCAGAGCTAACTAGTGTCTGAAGGTGTAAAAATTGTATTCCCTTTTTGACTCATTTTTAATTTTAGATTCCTTTGTGATTTGGTAATTTTTTTGTTTTATGTTGGAGTAATTGTTCAGTGTTTTACTTAATTTCACAAATAGTAGATCATTAATATGAAAGTACTAAAAACTTTCTTTTGTTTTTCTCAAAATACAGTTCTTCAGTTGTCAATTAAATAATCGATATCTTCTGCTGTATTCCATCTAAAAGCATGACATTTATGATCCTTGATCAATCTCTTAAGCTCATTTTAGGACCACAGTAATCACAAAAATTAAAAAGTAGTCTTTAGTTCCCTTTGTGTGTAACTGATTACATTAAATAATCTTTATAACTGGTATTGTCTGCATAACCATGACTAGGGTCTGTAGGAGAAAAATAAAATCAGTGGAGTTATTAGATGTCATTAGAATGATCATGCTCTCTATCCTTTTATAATTGAAGTGCATTAGTTAAGATTCACTCGAAAACAATTTCTGTTAACATTGTAAAGTGGTGTTAAGATATGTAGGAGTTCTATATCTGTGTCAATCTGATGTTTTATGATAGGAAGCAAGTTTAAACTATGATTCCTTGTTCGGTGTTAGGTGGGTAGGAAGGGCAGAGATAACCTACTGCATTTTATTTAAATATTGAATATTTCCAGGTGCTGCTGGTTGTGTTGCTACATTATTGCATGATGGAATTATGAATCCTGCAGAAGGTAGGAAATTTGTTAATTTGCTATGGTGTTTTGTTAAAAAAATTATTCCTTTATATATTATGTACTAGATGTTATTAAGTTAGGAAAGATTCATGATAAATATTAAACTAAATTGTTTGAATTTTTTTATTTTATGCTTTTTATTGATTGTGCTTTGTCAAAGGAATATATTTGGACACATTGCTCTCTTGTGCAGTTTTCAAAAATATTTCTTAAATATCAATTTTTGTAACCAGTAAATAGCAGATCACTTATATCTTAATTTTTTAACTTGCTTGTTGGGAAAGGAGGCTAACAAATATTTTGAAAATCCAAAAATGTTTCACATACCACTTTTTTTGTAATTTATTCACCAAATTCTGTATTGTAGGAAGTTTCTTTCCTTTTATTTGATAATCATTGTTCTCCATTTGACCTACAGTGGTGAAACAACGGTTGCAGATGTATAACTCGCCTTACAAGTCATGTCTAGACTGTGTATTGAAAGTGTTACAAACAGAAGGACCAAGTGCATTTTATCGTTCATATACTACTCAGTTAACAATGAATGTTCCATTTCAAAGTGTCCACTTCATGACCTATGAGTGGATGCAAGGAATAACAAATCCAGAGAGACATTATAACCCTAAAGCTCATATGGTGTCAGGAGCCATAGCTGGAGCGTTTGCAGCTGCAATTACCACCCCTCTGGATGTCTGCAAGACATTGCTAAATACCCAACCACAAGAAACAAAAGGCACTGGTTTAATTCATGCTATACGGACGGTGTACGAGCTTGGTGGCATGAAAGGATATTTCCGAGGCCTCCAAGCTCGTGTTTTGTACCAGATGCCCTCAACAGCTATTTGCTGGTCAATGTACGAGTTCTTCAAGTTTGCACTATCTAAAAGGACTGGGGAATCTGCGGTGAGTTTGGAGCCTTCTGGAGGTGTAGTGGCAAGCTTGCCACTTCATTTGGTTGTACCACAAGCTTCTTTGGCAGCAGAAAACAGCGAACTAGCACTCCTTGAAAAAAGAAAATATGACAGCAACGAAAATTCTTCTAGTTCTTTGGGAAATCCTGATGCTTGGGATGGCTGGGGTGCCAGTGGGACTGGCATCCAGTCAAAGGTGCGCGAGTTGCCATCTATGTCTGGCACTGGTCTGTATGGTGCTCTTTCCTTCAACACCGTTCATGGTGCTGATGGTAACATTGCTAAGGGCAATGCCCTGCTTGATGTCAGTCACAGTTGAATGTGTTAAATGGAATAATTTTGAGTTTTGGGGGGAGATTGAACCATTCTAAGATTAGAAAACGACTGCGCAAGAGACTACAGCATGTTAATGAGGCATAGTAAGCAGTGGCCATGAAGAAGTCACAAAGGATGTATTGATTTATTTGTCTGTGTGTTGAGGTCCTACTTTGTGTTAACGCTATGGACTCGTTGTGAGAAGCAATAGCCATAAATTGACAAAATAGTGGCCTCTGCTTTCATTGTGAAAAAGCATTTCTTTTCAGATGCTTTCAGATGATATCCTATTCTGGCTCTGTGCGATTCTGCACATCTACTATATGGAAAGACTAATTGGATTTCTCCATGTTCACTGCTGATGTGATCTGTTACTTCTGACATTCTGTCATCCTACTGAATATCATTCATCTGCCCTAAATCCCTACATCTGCACTTGCATGGTACTGTTTAACAGTACACTTCTGGGTTTGTGGTGAACAGTAGACAATGATGCTTTTGAAGTTGCAGATTGTTAAAAACATTAGGTTTTCTCTTTGCTGACAGTATGTGTGATGTATATGTATGTTTGCAGTATGGATACATACATTAATGCAAATATACATAATCATACACATATGTATGCACATATATACATACATTATATATGTATAATGTAAAAGTACAAAGTCAGCCTCTCGTATGGTGTTGAAATTTTAAGAGAAATGACTGATGTCAAAATTTTTATGAGCTGTTCTGTGTGTTATGAAAGCTATAAAGATCAGAAGGTGGTCCTGTGTACCTGTGAGGGTACCAGAGTTCTGAATTGAGCCTTATTTGGTATTTGTGTATATGTAAAAAGGAGATAATTGGATATTTATGTACATAGAGTTGTAAAGTTTATTTTAGACCCTATGTTGAAAATCATGGATTTTTTGGGTTGAATAGGACAGATTAAATGCTGAATCACATGTTAATCTATCAGATAGTATGTGCTTATGTATATATATATATATTAAGAGTTATAAAAGCACATTATATGTATATAGAACAAATGCATTGGTTTCATTGGCAGTATTTAGTTTTGTGAATTGCATTGCACGTTATAATACATATGATCCCTCTGCGTAAGATGGCTTGAGATTGATAGTTCATTGTTAGGTAAGAAATAGATGGTGTCAGCTTGGAAAAAGTGAATCATCATCTCAGTTTGTAAAAAAAATGATAGCCACTTTGAAAGTTTTTTTTTCTTCTTCAGCTGTACTGTCATAAAGAATGCTTTTATTTTTGTTGTTCTGGTTGGAAACTTTATTTAGCAGTGAGATTTGTTGGTCATGAAATTCCAATTTCATTAAATTAGTTGATATTTCAGAATTAAATTTGATCTTTGGTGGTTGCTCAAACTAATTCCTTTCTACTTACATTTCAGGATTCTGAAATATGAAGGGATGAGGTTGAGAAAATGTTTCCTCTGAAGTGATTTGAGTATTATTTAACCAGATACTCCTCATTTCCAACTAGGAACTGCTTGATAAAGCAGAAAATTAGTTTTCCTGTCACTTTTATGACAGTCAATCTCACTATGCAAAATACTTATGTTTCTGCTGTGAAGTATTTGTAAAAGGATTAGTTTTCATCAGATTGAAGATTTTTCAATTTATCTCTTTTCAAAGAGTAAACGTACAATACAATTTTTTTAGCAGTCTTAAAAGTAAATGAAAATAATACATGTATTCACAGGAACTGGTGTTGGAATCTTTCAATGTGGTGTTTTGATTTCGCAATTCCCTGTTTTCTCATTGAACTGTTGAGTTTTTGTTTCGATCTGTTTAGTGCAAATTGTTCACTGAATTTCAGTGTAAGTAATGACACAATAAATTGTCTCTCAAGTATTGGATTATGTTGGTTTCGTTTGCTGAAAGTGTAGTCAAAGCTCCTTTGCTTAAAATTAATTGTTCAAAAATGGTTGGGAAATACTGTCTAGTTTAATTATTTGTAGCATATGAGTAATTCATTAATTCTCAAGACATTTTTAGAAATTGTGTACAATGTTCTGTACAGCACACATTTTGTTTTAACAGCTAATTTAACAACCAAACAAACCAAATACAAAATGATATAGGTTGGAAACCTTGTAAGTTTTATTGACATTGCAATAAAAGTTCAAGATTGTTACATAACCTGAAGACTGCGTCATAACTGAACTACCTCTCCTCTGTTAAAGAAGTTTGTGAAGGCGTACACAAAATGATTGCTCTGTGTGCTCTGTCTTCTCTGTCTTGTCAAATTTATGGGTTATTGTTTAAAAATGTTGTGTAATGCAGGGTAAAATGTAGTGGTTGTGTTGAAGATGTCATGCAGTGTCACATCAAAGCTATTTGCTCTTGTAATTCAGGAGAGAACCAGCTGCAGTTTCAGGTAAATGTTTTTTTAACCACATACTGTGGATTAATTTATACTATCCATTAGGCATTTCCTTCAAGTAAGAAACTAAATTCATTAACTGACTTGCTTTGTAGTTTCCCACCTGTGTCTTAAAGTAGTGGAATTGATAGTGTGTGTTATGAAGATAGAATTGGGATGAACTAATGGGAGATTTTTTAACTGTTCAATAACAGTTATTCTTTTCAAATGTGCATGTTAAAACCATGTTGAGTAGGAACTACTAACTGATTCATTAACAATTTGTGGTAGATATCTCAGCAAGTGTAAAAAAATCTTAAGTTTTCGATTCATGTAGCAAGTTATGAATTATGCTTTTAATGTGGAAAAAGAAAATCAAAATTTATGAACGTTTGAATTTTTTTCTGTTTCTTTCTTTGGGGTAATTAATTCTTTGTTTCTTTGAGTTGTTTGGCAAAAATTTTCTCCATAACAAGTTGTTGTTTAGCCGTGCTGCATGTTTGACTGTTGTTGCATCACGGATGGATCAAATTGAAGCAACACACTAAATCATCTGTCTCTCTCTCCCATTCATCATCACCTGCATAGAATATTGCAAATAATTATTATTTGAAGTACATTTTATTATCAGCAGGGCTTTTTGCATACTTACTTTTTAAATATTATAGACTAAATCTATTTGAAATTATTATTACAAGTTATGTCAGGTTGACTATAGATTGAAATCAGTGAATAGAAGTGATCAGAAAATTGGAGGGTATTTGAAGTTCCATACTAGTCCTTAATGGATAGAATTTTAATGGGAATTTTTGTACAAATGTCAGAAATTGGTGGAAGAGAATTTCACAACTTTTGCAGCTTCCCAGTTTTAAAAGTTTCTGAAACATTCCGAATCACATGCATTAATTCTAGCAGCGCCATGCTTAGGCAGAGGGAAATATGTACTTGAACACATTGAATATCTTGCCAAATCAGATTTTTTTCTGTAACTATTGAAATTGAAATTTAGCATTGCTTTCATTACACTTTCTTTTATTTCTGCATATGTGAAAGAGGTCCATGTTTTTTCAAAGTTCCGATCGTATATTTTCAATGTTCTAAAAAAGATTTTAATTTGAAAATTAGAACTGTATTGCTTATGTCAGTCTTATTAAGGTGTTACATTTGTAATGAATTTTAGAGAAGGAAATATTTTAATGTTCGTATAATGGCTTTTTAACTAATAATTCTCAACTGCTTTAGTACAATTAAATAGAAATTAATTGTTTTCCTTTTCAAAACGATGTATTAAGAAAACTTAGTTGCAATATAATTTCAAGGGCTGGTTTGCGAGCTACTGTGTTAATGCAAGTAATGCTCTTGTGTATGTGGATTTTTTATCCTTTCAGTTGAGATGATACCAATAAATGCGACACTTATCAGAGCTGATTTAATAATGAGAGCTCTCTTTTGACTTTTTAAATGAACGTAATTGAAAAAATATAATTTATGAGAATTTTTCATATTAGTGCCCTCCTGATGTTGGTACATCATATGTTGTGGTTCTTGTTCTTGTTTTAATTTTTTTTATGAAGTTGGATGAGTCTTGATAATTGAAAATATCTATTAAAACTTAAAAGTGAATATTGGGAAACAATAATGTTGTGATATAGTTAATCAGAAATTTTTTTTTCTGCACTTTCTGAATTTTAAGTGAGAGAAAGATGGTCCAAGATTGACACAGTACATTTCACTTGGATTAACATACAAAACATATAGTAACATACAATTGCAATAAGAGTTTAGTTCATATTAAATAGCAGGTACGAACGTGTAAAATCCTTCATTCTTTGTTTATCTGAGCTTGAATGTTTCAAAACCTCTTTCTTTTCCATTTGTTTGCTATCATGCATGTTGAAATGTGTATTTGCATCTTCTCTTCACTAAAAAATGTTTTGAATAGTTAATGTATTAATTCTTAAAATCACAATAAAATGGAAAATTAGCTGTAGGATGTCACTGTGCCAACTTGCACATTGAAGAACATGTGAATGAATGCTGTAGGAAGGAAATGTGTGTTTATAAGTGAATACAATGATTTTGACAAATTGTATCGTTGCTGTAGTGAAGTGTTGTCTTTTTGAGGTGATACTTCATGCTGATAATTTAATATTGAAGTTAAATTTAAATATTAATGTTAATTTGAAGCAGTTCACATGTAAAGCATACAGAATTTTCACTCATTTTTGAATAGATACCAAATTATGACAAAATATTCAAATGATAAATTGTTAGATTTTTTGTTTACTTTTAATTATTATTTTTTGTTTTCTTATCTGGGTTGTTTTATCAGTTTGAATTTAGACTCTAGATGAGTCCAGGCTCTAACTTGCATGATTGAAATGAATTTTACTTGATTACAATACACTATGCAGTATACATATATGTTGAAGTAAATTAATTTTTCTGGTAGATTTAAATGAAATTACTGAGTTAATATGATTACTACGGAATAAATGGAAACTTCTTGTAGGTGGCCCTTATATGGAAAGAAAAAATTACTTCAAACTCCTGAGTTATTTCATTGTAAAATAATTTTGTATGTATATAAATACGAGTCAGCTTTTATTTGTTTGTGATTAGTCTCTAAGCTTTTGTGTGTATGTGATATTTTCCTACTTGTTAATACCTTGAAGTTTTAAATGTGAAAGTGATTGTTTGCAGGAAGTGAAATTTATGACACTTCACTTCAAAATGCTATTTTTCAAAACGTATTGAAAAAAAGGTTACTGAAACGTACTAAAAATTAAAAGGGTTGCTTCCCAAGTTAGTCTATTTTGACAAATTTTCATTGTTTTAATACAGAAGCTCCAGCAAAAGTTACAAGTCGATATCTTGCATCCTGTTTCTTTATTAATGCGTATTGAACTCAGTCATAAAGGTGTATTTTACTACTTACATTTTGTATCATTGATCTAAATTTCCAGTAAGATTGTTTTTAGTTTCTTACCCACAAAATTGCAACATAACTTTTTATGACTTGTTTATTATGTTATATTTAAATAAGCTTTGATAAGTCAATAATGTATCGTGTAACCAAGTGAAGTTGAGCTTTCCAAAAACATTGTGTATAATTTTGTATGTGAATAGAATTAATTACACAGATCTCTTTTGTATTATGAATTTGGTTGTGGTGAAGATTGGTTCATAAGGGGTTTCCTGGAAGAACTAAAAGGCTACAGAAAATCGAGCATTATCTGAAAGGTTGCTGTTTCAGTATTACTATTTACAGATAACAAGGTTAATTTATGAGTAATAAATGTCTAAATTATTCTCGTGTTAGTAATAATTTTATTGAAACATACTTTCAAAAAGTGTGATGTTAAAAATATTGAATGTCTGATTTAAATATCAAATGCAGCTCTTGTTATTGACTGCAAGTTGTGGTGTTTCATGTAAATATATTACAGAAAAAAATTGAAGTGATGGTGCAGTGTTTAAATGTAACTTAGATGTTTAAAAGTTACTTTTAGTGGACCAATTTCTTAGTTAATAAACACTTTGAAGGACACGTCAGGAAGCATGAAATTTAATGAAAGTGTGAATTATAATAAAAGTTGATATTGCCTAACATCCTTAGTTTTATAATAACGTTGAGACTTTTTACTTCGATTTTTGGGAAAAAATTAAATATTTTTATTTCAATGTAATTATTCTCTTTTGTACCACAGATATTTGTTGCAGTTATTAATAACATCAAACCTTTAATGAAAACTCCTCTTTTTCAATTAGAAAATTCTATTCTTTACATTGTTTTGATTAAACAAAAATTAATCTTAAGTTGTATTTGATAACTTCTAAGACATTTAATCCATGTATTACTAATGCACATTAATATTATGTACAGTTGGTTTATTTTATGGCAGTTGCTTTGTGATGGTATTCCGTTATTTGCTGATTATATAAGTTTTAAATTTCATGTATTTCATTTAACATTTTAACACTTAATCATTGATGCATTTGTAATGCTTTGTAAATTTTCTAATGCATGTTTTAGTATGTATTAAGAAGGGACTGATGGAAATTTTCATTTCAAAGATTGCAGAATGGCCCACTGCTGCTCTGCATTGCTATACGTAACAATTCTTGTAGAAACGTTATTCTCCTGTAAGTCCGAAGTTATAGTGTTTATGTAGAGTAAAAAACTAAACACTTTTGTCTGTGATAGGGTCTTTATCATTGTTTTTAATGATATTGACTTTTAAAGGAAGTAATGTCATTAGGGTGAAACGACACTGTCACATTGTATATTTTTTTTATTCATATAGAATTTATATTTTTAGGAACAGTGTTCTTTTGTTTCAACATAATGATTATATTTTAGTTTGTTTCATTTTAATAAAGTGATACCCTGAAACAGTTGTGTGCTTTGTGAAGAGAAAAGAGAAAGCGGAGAAATGGTTGCTTAATGACAACCTTCTATGTTTTTGCCAGCATAGCTCAAAATTATTGTAACACTCTCATCATCAGTGAGGTGGATGTTTTGCTGAAGGCTAATATGCCAAAATAAATAAATATTGTTTACTCTTTATGTGAAAATTACTTTTCTAAGTTGCAAGGATATATATTTCTTTCCAGTGCTCAAATATGAAATGCGTGTATTTAGAAAAAATTTATTCTTAGCACCTTGCCGATGATTTCTTTTTGAGATAATTACATCTATCATTCATTTTTCTTGCTTGTTGTAAAACAAAGCATTAGAAGAAAGTAAATGCAAATAAGTTATTGACTGTAATGAAGACAAATTTTGTTTTATCCCAGTTTTCTTAAAAGGTCTTTCAACAAAGTTATAGTCATCTATATTACTGGTAGAGTAAAAGAAGGTAAATAAAATCAAATGGCTCAAAGTTCTTTCTTCAAGTAAAAATATGATAAAAACGTCCATCTCCAGTGATATTTATTTAACCACTACTCCATATCCAGAGGTTAGTGAAAAAATGAAGGAATTTTTAATACATGCATTCTTCAAATTCTTAATTTTTGAATATATGTATAAAGATGTTCATTGAACGCGAGCTGAATAAGCGTAATTAATTCCATAAATACCAAGGCATTGTGAGTAAATAATAGTATGTGATATTTCAAGGGCAACTGAGACATCTTTTATGAAAGGGAGTAGCTTTCTCTATATTCAAAGTGGATTGAGGAACCGACAGCAAATGGGAATGATAACTCTCATCCATAGCTTGGTATGTGCAGCCCAATTTATGCAATCACATTGCATTGCCCTACAAAACTTGAAACATCAGATACTATTATTTACACAAGAATGCCTAATGTAGTTAAACTGTAAAATTCGTACTGCTGTACCTACATTCATCTTTTCCTGTGTTCATTAAAAAAAACGAATCTTCAGTAATTTGATGGGGAAAAAATTAGTAAAATTACTTTTGGACCATGTAGTGGCAAATGATTATTTGAAGTTGATGGTTTTCTCAAACTTTTCAGACTCCTCCCAAAGGATTAACACTTCCCCACAGTGAGAATTACCTAAATTAAATTTTTAAAGAAACTTAAATTGTTAAGAATTTTATTTAAAATGCTAAGTTGAATTTACAAGAGGTCTAGAAAATTTTTCAAAGAACGTGGAAGACTGCTGTATTTTTTGCATTATGTTGTTAAATTCTCCTTCAAATGTTTCCATGGAAGTTGTTCTTGTGTACCTTTCGAACTTTTTTTAAAGATTCATCTTTTACATTCCTTAACTTTTTTTTTTTTTGGTCTAATGATGTATTATTCAATAATATATTAATCTCCAGCAAAAAAATCTTTCTTTCATTTTGAATTCATATTGTCGTAATTTCGTGTTGATTTTAATCCATAAAACTCTTTAAAATTTTCTTCAGGGTTGCTGGTCAGGAGAATTCTAGCATGTATATTTTCAGGTAACAGACAAGTAGATGATTTTTAAGTAAAATATAGATTATGAAATAATGTAAGAATTCTAATTACATTTCATTGTTATTGCAATATGAGGATCAAATTAATACTCATAAAATCCAAAGAAATATTTTTCTGTACATATTACAGTGCTTTTAGCTTCTTTAAAATTTTTAAATGATTTTTATGTAGGTAGTTACAGGATACAATTTAAATTAGCATTATGAAATGGAAACTCCATATGCAAGATTAGTGTAAATATTTCCAAGAAATTAAATGCTTTGGATTTAAATTGTGAAAAATTCAAATAATTTTAAATTAACAATCTGCTCAAGGTGGAAACAATGACTTGAACAAAAATATAATTTTGTTATTTTTTAGATGCTTGGATTGTGTCTAGTCTCATTTGTTAAGTGAATGAAATGTCTTTTATCTTTTTACTTGTGTTTTTCCATTATTCAGCAAAGAGTAGCCTTAGACTCAACACACACAAATTTGAGGGTATTTATATCAATCAATACTTCACAAATGCTCTCCAATTTTAAATCAATTCAAATAGTGTTATTTTCAACTTTTGAAAATAATTTACACATCTTCTTTCCTTTCTTAGGGAATGCTACCAAAGAGATTTTGTGGTGATAGTTTTTGGAATTTTAATGGAGGATTTTTCAGGCTTGATGCAGTGATCAGTATTGGTTTGCTGCATTTTTTCTATTCCTGAAATTTATTGAATTTCTTCATCAACCAGTTATCCTGAAATTGTTTGGAAGAAAGATGGTAATTAAATCATCCCAGCATTTTGATGGTTACATGGACATTACTTACAAACTTATGTATTTCAAACATTACCAATGAAGAAAAAGAAATGATGACCATCACAATAAAGGCTCATCATTTATCTCAGGTAATTCATTTATTTACTCTAATTGGTGTTTACAATGTTTAGTGTTTGTAGCATGTTTAAATACTGTGTTAATTTAGCTTTAGTATCTTTTTGAAAAAAGCATTATTAGTGAATGCTGATATGATTAGAAATTTGTTGCATGTATATTGCAAATGAAAATAGTAGTGCTGCAACAGCACATGCTTTCTTACTTTGTGTCTTTTGTGAATTTTCAAAATCCAGAGAATTCAACAAAAATAGACCACACCAGTGAGTGTTCCTTGCTAGATTCAAAAGAAAAAATTTGGAGCCATTTTTGAGAAAATATTTTGTGTGAATTGCATTTACTTAGAGCAAATATGTGAAAACTACTCATATATTTAAAAAAAATTATAGGCTCTTATTTAGAGAACTGTGTTCATCAAGCCATGAAATCTGTTCCTTAAGAATAGATTTCATTAAGGAAAAAAATTTCATCGTATTGTATGTAGGAAGACACCCAAAAAATAGTGAAATTTTGGCAATTTTCGAAAATTGAGTGTGTTCAATGAAAATGAGATCTATGCCATATTTTAAGCATCCCTTTACTGTTTCGGAGGAAAAAATTTCAAAAAAAATTTGAGCCTCTTTGAGAAAATTTGGTAAGTCATTAAAGCTTCATTGAAAGTAACACCAAAAATGAAAATATTTCCAAATTGCAGAGGCTTACATTCACCCACATCAGTCTTTGGAAAAAATTATCAGAATGGTGTAGATGCTATCATTGCCATGTTTTGTTATGAACCCATTTTTTGGTATCAAGGACGGACAAAGAGTGGAATATGACTAAACATTGTTTAGAAATAATTTACTACATACAGGAATATGATTCATCGATTTTTTTCAGTATCAGGAACCCACAGTGCAATTTTCTGTTGAAAAACCACCACTGCTGCAGCATTACAATACTTTCCATTACTGCATAAGGTATATTTTAGGCAAGAAAGTAAAAGTACTAATATGTTTTCCATGTATTTATGTTCTGTTTGTTTTGTACTTGAGAAAACAAATCATATACTCCTATATCATTCTTTATTTAATGAATAAAATAAAAAACATGATTAATCATCTGATAAGTGTTAAGTGCAGATAAGTAATCTTGAAATTACTTAATAACCTGAAGTATTTGCAAACTACATTATGTTCTTTTGGAACTGGAAGGAAAGGTATTTGTCTCATGTAAACAATCATGTTAATTACTGTAGGCAGTTAATGAAAGAAGAAATGCAAAAAGTATAAACTTAACCATTGAAACCCAGTTTCCTGTATTTAGCCATTCACATTAATCTGTTAGTAGAATTGTTTATCTGCAATATTATGACTGAATGGCGAATTATTCGCAATTTTATGACTGAATGGCGATTTTGTTTTCTCTCATCGCACAAGTCAATTTTGTTAATGCGTTGTGTTCGGTGTTTCACTTAGTATGTGTTGTGTGTTGTGTTCAATTTCATAAAATGGATTTTGTGTTGTTAGCATGCCATATTTTGGATACAAAAAGGACGGTATAATCGCTTTTTTGTTTATTATTTTACGCTTGTGTTGCCAAGTAACAAAATGTCATCATGTCAAACAAGGGCAAGTGGCCCACTCGAAATTTCAGTGAACGGTACTCCCAAGATCAGAACAATGATTTTGTCACGTCCTCGGGTAAGCTATTTAGTATTGGTCTACCTCTGCTTCATTTGTCGGAAGTCGTCAGACAGCACACGCGGACGTATTTTATTTTGAATCAGGAAGCATTTTCTTGTCTCAGTTTTTCAAATAGCTGCATTTATTTTACGAGAGCTCAAAAACTACATGAAGTTAAGAGGACGGGAAATCAGTATTCGTTGTTTAGTCTTAATGAGTTTCAAAACGAATTGTGTCGTTGCTCAATCATGTGGCCAGAGGTATCGTAAGCGATAAATTCCTTTTAAACTTGAGGGAACATTGCGTGAAGGCTGATCGAATTGGCCTGTCCTGGAAACCAAACATTTATGCATATCTGCGATGTAAATGCGATAGACGTTGAAGGTTATTTTTTGTAGTTTTGTTCCCTAGAGCCAGAGGACATTCGAGAACCATATACATATAATCTAACGACTCTGGGGGGAAAACTTGTAGATTTCAAACATCACGAAAAGCGAAATGCTCATGTCGTTGGGAGAGATTGTTTGGAGGATTCATAAATCTCAGAAATACGGTGGTTTTGATAAATATGTACAATCCCTGGGTGCCTCGTTTTGTTTACCTCATTACGGTTTCTTTCATACTGTAAGCTATTTGAGGTCTAATTTGCCATTAAAACAATTAAGGCAAATCGCGTCAGAGTTAAGTAATAACAATTAAGTCAAAGAGCGTCAAGTTTTGTGTCTGCTGAAGGCGGAACCGAGCTCACAAGCATGCGCGTAAGGGGGTGCTGTTTCTGAGATTTAAGAATCCTCCAAAAAATTGTACCAGGCTCTCCCAACGACATGAGCATTTCGTTGTTCGTGATGTTTGAGACCCGAAAATCGGCATGTTTTCCTCACAATGTCGTTTGATTATCGGTGAGGGAAGTTATGGCTTTTAAAATGATATAGTACATTTTACATATATTAAATTACGTAGGCTAATGTTCACGCACGGTCGAACAGACGTTTGTGAATAAAACAGCTTCGATATCGGCTACCCCCATACCACGTATTTTTGACAGAATCTCGACATCGGTTATTGCAGTATTAACTTACTTTGCAAGAGAAATTAAAGAAATTATTTTAGTAAGTTTCAGCAATACGAGAGATCACGTGGAAAGTGCTGCAAAAAATTGTACGTATCTTAGAACAATGCAGAACGGTATACTATCATTTTTACTTTCCCGCGTACGTGTGTGTGTGTGTGTGTATATATATATATATATATATATATATATATATATATAGAGAGAGAGAGAGAGAGAGAGAGAGAGAGAGAGAGAAATATACGTAGTATAGCGAAAGTTATGTAATGCTGACCTGTAAAGTATGTAAATTGGCGATTTTTCGGCAGAAAAAAGTTCGTTGCCTGGCCGTGATAACGAAAAAATGGATACATCCAGGTGATAAATTAAGAAAAAAAATCTCCTAGCGCGTGGTATAGCCAGAATCCCTGTTTTGTAAGTCCTTGAAACTGAAAAAACAATTTAAAGCAAAACGTCCGTCCGGTGTATGTGAACAACACTAGCGCCTAAACCATACGTACGGGGTTTTCCAATGTGGACACCCCTGTCCATCTTGGCCTGAGTCGAAGCTCTTAGATTCTGAAAAACATTAATTTTTGGGGGGTACTTTACCTGAAGCCCCCCGGTAATTTTCAATTATTTTTTTTCAAAAACTACTCAAAATTTTTTCTTTAAATTTCTTCTAAGGATAGAGTAAAATACACTTATTAAGGTGACATAGGTCCGATTTAAGGTCATGTACATTGCAGTATCATTGAATGAAATATTGCAGTATCATTGAATTTAAGATACTGAGGTCATGAGACCTTCTTTTTTGCATGGAATAACCCATTTATAGTAAGGCTTAAACGCCATTTTCTTAAAAAGTCTAAATTTTTTCAGTGAAAATTGCCATTTAGGACGTGGTATTACTCTTCTTTAGAATTCTTAAAGTAAAATTTCAGGTTTCGCTATTAGAAAACTGAAAAACTGAGAGAAAAAAAAGTACTTTGGGCGATGATAGGAGATAGCAGCTGGCAGAAGTATGTGGCAAGACAAAAGCTAGGCCAGACCAAAAATTAGAAAACTAGTATGAGAAAGTCTGTGCCATTATATAGCACCACTAGTTAAACTTGATTGCCTTTGTGAATACAAGTGCTTCGAATGCTTTCTTATGAAGTTTCTCTAAAAATCCAAACGTGTTTTATTAGTTATTACAGTATGTCAAAGTTGTGAATTTTTAGAAACTCGAAAACATTTTCTTAAAAATTTCTGCCGTTTTTTCGAAGAAAATTTGCGTATTTGACCGAGGTTTTACTCTTCTATAATATTCGTGAACTCATATTTCAATTCCATTAGGGGCCCGAAAAATTGAAAAATTGTGGGGAAAATGTCTTTAAGCAAGGAGCTGGGAAGAGGATGGGGCAATACCGAAAAATTAGTCCAGACTAACGAGATTAAGAAAGTAACTAATACGAAAAAGTCTGTGTCGTTAGGTAGTACTAGTAGTTATCCTTTTATTCAATATAAAAATTCGAGACATTATAACAATATGATACAGGTGTATTTTGAGAAAATACTTTTTGTTCGATATTACATCGCGAAAACTCGCGGCCGTGTCAGAGACACGATATGCATCTCCTTAAATCACTAATTGTACCTTGCGCCACAGATCGGGTCGCCGGGGCTGGCGGCAGCCGGCAGAGCCCCGCCCACGGTCCGAGCGTTGTCGAGCGGGAGTGCGTCTCCGAATGCGCCAAGCCAACCGGCCGCTCCCAACCGCCAACGGTAAGACACCTCAATTGCAGTTGTTTAGAGACTTTTTTTTTCTCTCACATATAGGCCAACTTGGACCAAGCTTGGGCCGCTTCCAACCGCCAACGGTAAGACACCTCAATTGCAGTTGTTTAGAGACTTTTTTTTCTCTCACATATAGGCCAACTTGGACCAAGCGTACATGCATACTGCCTTTTTCCGGGGCTCAGAAACATTTTCTCGGAGGCAGGACATGAACCAATTTTTAAGGGGGATCAGCGTTTTAGCTGAATCCCATTTTTATCTCCCAGGGTTGTTAGCCTTGGGGGTATGGAAGATGAAATGATGATGATTGTGAGGGGTGAAAGGACGGCACACGCATGTAGACATACACAAATACACCTATGTCCGAGGCGGGACTCGAACCCGCGACCCTGCGGTCCGAGTTCGCCATGTCACTGCTGCCTTAGCGATCTATTATTGTTATTGTTATTATTATTATTATTATTATTATTATTATTATTATTATTTTCACCCGGCGTCCAAGGTTTGAGGGGCCTTTAGGCATTCCACGTTCCTACCTTTACGTATTTCGAACCGGGCGAACAATTAAAGTTTCAGGAATGACTGACTTTTGAGCTTTCTGAATATTTTGTAATTGACGTAAACGAGGTTGGAAAGTATAAAATAGATGTGTAATCTTTGCTCATGAGTCTGTGGCGAGGATGAATTATATTTACGATTTCGCAGATGCCAGTTTACTTCCTTCTGTCACGTGGGTATACACTCGTAGGTTTATCTAATCTACCGGGTTGTCAGTGGGTGATTCCTACATTGTAATGTATTTCCATAATTTCCCTGATAAATTAGCTTGCGGTTCAGATTGTATAGTTTTGTATGCAACATGTAATTGTGCTAGTAGAAACTAAGAGAAAACTCTTTGTCACCACATTCTACATAGGTCGGTCGAGGTACGAACGCGGTCCCCAATGGTGGAAGGCTTATTCTCGAGTCCAGCGCTGCCCAACCTAACGTACAACGGACAAATACTATACGCCAGTAAAACTAGTGGAAATGTGCAGCATACCCGAACTTTTCGTAGTCTTAGTGTTATTACTCGCTTCAAAAAACAGTGTATGACATTATTTAAAGATCTACTGTTAGGGTTTCTCCTTCTCCGTGAAGGAAACTTTATACTTTAAATAATGTCATATAGTTTCTCGAAAATCAATAGTTCTCCTTTAGTGAAAACTAGCTCAAAATTCCGCATTTTCGGAAACGCTCAAACGCCATTTTCTCACAAACGGTTCCAAATTTTTTCTTCAAACTTTTGGAACGGGTAGTGCGAATTGCACTCTTTAATATGACGTAAAGTTAATTTTGGGGTATTTGTTTTTTAAAGAATTAGACAAATGAAACTTTTTTAAAGATCTCAGACCGTTAATATGCACATTTCCAGCAATTTGTAAGCACTATTGTATTTGTGAGTGAATGTACTTTTATTTATTTACGTCAAAAAGTTAAAAACTGTGTGACGAGCAATGGGGAGAAATGAATTCTGTGCACGTTTTCATAATTCTATGATCTCTATCCTAAGCCATATTCCAGTCGAATTTTGAATACAGAAAAAAGAGCGTTTTTTTCCCGAGTTTTGTTGACTAAAAATTCCTCTCCTCCTTACGCCTTGTAGTTCTCATTTGTTTCTCAGTAATTGTTAGACATAACGTTAGAGTTTCCAAACTTTGTTTGCACATTTTCGCTTTGTAATTATTTCAGTATTTCTACTAAGATTTTGTTGCCTACGACGATGTACATTATGTTCTATGCAAGTGATATGTCCTTCCCGATGTGTACGTATCTTATCATATTTCTGACTCGTCACCTGTTTCATCACGTGTAAGGTAAAGCCGATAAATATTGCTGTAAAATAAAGCACGTGTACAGTACACATGAAACAGTATTCTTCCGTACATATCCCAATTTTATTGCTCCAGTGATGCGTTTAATTTCCAAGGAAAATTATAATCGTGCCTTTTTCTCCCATTTCTACAATTTTGGAGGTTTTACCGACAGCAACAATTTTTATTTCCTCGCCGAGAAGAGAAAGTATTGTAATCGTGCTGAGGTACAGATTTTGTACCAATATTTGAGGGAAGTGTGCATTTTGAAGGTCCTAATTCCTACAAAGGTTTTTATTTTAAAAAATTAAAAATAGTTTTGTAATTATAGGTAGGGTCTTCGTGTCCATTTTCAAAACAAAAAATCTAATTTACTTCCTCCAGTGCAGGTAAAAAAAATTGGAATCACCTCAACATTACGATCTCGAATTTTTGCTCTTAAAATTCGTTTTTGAGGTGAGATTGCGCACACACGTTAGGATTGAAGTCTATTATTGCCGTTTTAAAGATGGTTACGATTGGTTCGTTTGGAGATACTCGCATACAAAATCAGGTATTTCGACGTAAATGAGACCTGCGCTATTATTTTGGGCGTCTTTGCACTATCAAAGGACAAAGTTGAAAGACAAGAACAAATTTGGAACTACTTATTAAAAAATTCTAAAACGTTGAGTCTTCCATGTAAAGTACCTCCCTATAAGTAGTATACCAAGCGTTTCTAACTCGCAGCGCCTCGAGTTCCGTTAAATCGACAGAGGAATAAAAATTTTGGAGAAAATCGGCTTAAGGTTTTAGATGCTAGCTTTGACCGTAGATCGAAGTTTTGCCGCCAATCGTTTTTTCGGTATTAAGGACCTACAAAACACGAATTCTGGGTACACAACGTGGGAGAGGAAGTAACTTACTATATACAGTGTGTCGAGAAGCTCCCGTTACAAAACGTACCCCAGGTTCTATGTTGCCTTTCATGAAGAATGGCAGATCCAGTTGTTCCGAAAAAAAAAAATTGTCTTCGAGAAAATTGATATTAAATGTTACTTCTGCGTGCGAAATTCAAACCGGCAGCCGTTGTAGGGGATGTAATTTACCACATAAATAAACGAGAACTTAAAACATTTTCACTAGGGACATAATTTTGCTGTAGCATTACATAACATTACTGTTTTACTTTCCCGTATACTACTTACGTATAGTATAGGGAAAGTTATATATATTGTGGCCCGAAAAAACGGTGGATTTTCGGCAGAAAAATTCTAATTACAGGGCCCTGGTAACGAAAAAGTGGATAAATCCTGTTGCTAAATTAAGAAAAAATCTCCTAACACGTGGTGCAGCCAGAATCCCTGTTTTGTGGGTCCTTAATACCGAAAAACCAATTGAAAATAAAATGTGTGTCCGTCTGTGAACAATGCTAGCGACTAAACCGTTCAGCCGGTTTTCTCCAAAGTTGATACTCCCCCATCGATCTGGCAAATCTCCTGGCCCCTTGATTTTGAAACTGATATTTTAATTTTTGGGGGTACTTTACGTGAAGCCCCTGGGACATTTTCAAAATTTTCAAAGAAATGGCGTCAACAATTTTGATTAAATGTTGTTGTTGGATAGTCTGAAAGTCATTTAAGAGAATGAAGTAGGTCTCATGTTGGTTTAAAATTCTGATTTTTCGAAAATTGAAAAAAATCAACATTTTTTCGGCGTCTTCCTACAACTACAATTATGAAGATTCAATTTTTTTCCTAAATGAAATGTGTTCATATAAACACCTCAATAAGGTCGTGTTCAATTTTTCAAAAACATAAGTATTTTTTGCGAAAATTTGTGTCAAACATAGACAATTCTTTTTTTTTTTTTTTCTTTAAACCATTTTTTCTTAAAAACCGCACGTTTTTTGATTAAAATTGGGACCTGAGATAGCACAGAAACTTAAAAGAATGGTGCGGGTTTCATGTTCGTTAAAATGCCTGATTTTGCAAAAATTTTTAAAACATTTAAAAAAATTTCGGCGTCTTTCTACAACTACAATTGTGCAGTTACAATTGTTTTTCTTAATGAAATATGCTCATCAAGACATCATCAAATTAAGTCATGTTGAAATTTTTGAAAATATGAGTAGTTTTTTTTTTTATAATTTCCTGACAAACATAATAGCCCGCTGCAATTTTACTGCGCTTCAGACAGGTGGATGCGTCGTAAATTGAAATTTGCAATTTTGTATATTATTTCTTTGTTCGTTTCTTACATTTGATCTTTTGTTATTCATTTTCAATAAAATATTTATTTTGAAATAGTTTGAAATAAAAATTAATAGCTCTCAGAATAGTGACAATGCAGGGTCTGTAACAATGGAATTCACTTTGCGCTCGCGAATATTTGTGACTTACGTGTGATTGTTGTGATCTGATGGAGCTGTATGAAAAGGAGTAATAATTGTCTATTTTATGTTGATATTTGCATGAAAATATTTAGTTTTCGCTCTAGATGTTGTAACATTGGTAGTGAGTAGAGTATTTGTTGCATGGTTTTAAAATACTCTTCTCTAATCATGACCCAATGGAATGCATTTCTATATTGTCCAGTGTATCAGTCTTCTTTTTCTAATACAGGTTTACAAAACTTTTGTATTCTATTTTTATGCAGTTGTAGAATTCACATACTTTTTGACAACTCTGCGATGGGAACAGTGAGTTGCTCGCTTCTTGGTTGAATTGGATGTTTTCAAATGATAGCCAAGATGTTAGTAGCGCAGAAAGTGCAATATTTTAATATTACGTTGCTGTTTCCAATAGCGCCGGAAAGTATGTGCTGTTGTAGCACCACTAGTTCGTTATTGCGCAAGTAGTATGCAAGAAAGTGAAAATTGAATCTGTTGGGAAAAACTGTTTAAGCACTTGTGGATAATTGTAGACCTTAGATTTCGACGAGGGGAATGATAAACAAATTAAGCCTGATTTAAAATCCTTATACTGATTCGGAAGAGCATAAAAATTTATGTAAGCCGTACACAAAGTAGTATTTTCAAACAAAAATAGAAATAATAGTGAATGGTAATCGGAAATCTATCTTAACGAGCTTTCGAAACACTGCTCTTGAGAAAACTGGAGGGAATTCGCGGCATACCGAAACTTCAGTTTTGTGACATTAGTTATAATTCAACTTCTCATCAAAAAATACAATTAAGAGTAAAATTGAGGGATAAATTGCATTGAGAAAGAAATCTCTGGCTTTAATACTGGATGTGAAGGAGAGTTTCGAATATTAATTTGGACTGCAATTTTCACACTCTTAGTTTTTAATTAAAATCGGAAATACACTGTTTTAACTTTATCGCCGTTACTGGAGAAGAAGGGAAAATATTGTAATAAAGTAGTCAGAATCTGTTTTGTGGATCCTTGATACCGAAAAATTGATGGACGGCAAAACTTCTGTCCGTCCGTGGTCAACGCTATTGCCTAAAAACTGTACTGCTGATTTTCTTCAAAAGTTATATTCCCTGATCGACCGACCTTTAAAGGATCTCGAGGTTCTGCAAATTTGAAACGTAAATTTGAATTTTTAAGGGTACTTCATAATGTCTCACATTTTCAAAATTTTCTCAAATGTCTCCTAAGGCTCTAGCCGGATAAGGGGGATTTCCGGCCGTAGTTTGCAATTCTAACCAGATTTTCCCACATATTTAGATGTGTCCAAATTGAAGAAATCCTTGTCCATCTAGTCTGGGTCGAAGCTCTCAGATTTTGAAAAACATTCATTAATTTTTGGGGGTACTTTACATGAAGCGCCTTATACATTTTCAAAATTTTCTCAAAAACGACTCATTTTTTTTCCTTTAAATTTCTTGTAAGAATGTAGTAAAATACACTTATAAACGAGGAATAGGTGCGATTTTCACGGTTAACTCTGAATTTTCGAAAATTGGAAGAATGTGAATTTTTTTCGGTGCCTTCCTACAACTACAAAATTGAAGATAGAAATTTATCCCTCATATAAAATTTGTTCTCCTTCGTAAGTTCTTCTATTATGGTCAGGTACATTTATTTTTTTTAATTTTAGTTTTCTCTCAATATTGCTTGCAATATGTGCAATTTTGAAAACAAAAATAAGATTTTCTCCAAAACGGCTCCTAATTGTTTGTTGTAAATGTACTTTGAGATTACGTAAACGCCATATTGCGCTGTCCATTTGTTTTTGTTTTTTTAAATTTCAAAAATGTAATATTTTTGACTTCTCTCACGTCGTTAATATTTAGATTAGCGGCAATGTGTTCACGATATTTTATTTATGAGTACACGTGCTTTAAATAATGGCAAATAAAGTTTCTCGAAAAAACTCAACCGCTTTCTGTGAAAACTAGCAGAAAATTTCGCATTTTCAGAAACGCTCAAACGCTCAAACGCCATTTTCTCATAAATGGCTCCAAACGTTTCGAACGGATAGTGCTAATTGCACTCTTCAATATTACGGTAACTTCATTTGGGGATATATTTTTGTTTTTTCAAAAATTACACATTTTTTTAAACCATTAGTACGCACATTTACATCAATGTGTAAAATTTGCATTTGAGTATTTGTGAGTTAACGTGCTTCAAATGACTTCCAATGAAGTTTTTCGAAAACTCAAAAATTTTCTTTGGAAAAGAGCTTCAAATGTCCCATTTACAGTCAAGCGTAAACGCCATTTTCTTACGAATGGCTTAAAATATTTCAATGAAAATTGCGTTTTAGGACGAGGTTTTACTCTTCTTTAATATTCTTAAAATAATATTTCGGTTTTACCATTAATAAACCGAAAAACGGAGAAAATTTCAACAAAAAAAAATGTTTCAGCGGCGATTGATGGCAGCTAGGTAAAGTATGTGGCAATTTCGAATAGCTAGCCGAGACCAAAGGAAATATAAAACTAATACGGGAAAGTCTGTGCCATACTGTAGCACCACTAGTTTCGTGTTTAAATTAAGAAAATCTTTTATGGCATTTATTTCATTTCTTCACTTCTAATATGAACTCTTCCATAATAATTGATTAATAAATTGATTTGCAGATGCCTTACTATTCATAGAGTAATAAATTGGTTAAAATATTTTTTCTATAAACATGTTAACCATATATATATATATATATATATATATATATATATATATATATATATATATATATATACTAGTTCATAAACTCCCAGAAGGAATTTCCGATAGTGCTACTTATGAAATGTTGACAAATTCATGTACTTTCCTTGTTTTTTAAGATTGGGGGGGGTGAGAGCGTTAAAAAAAAATCAATGACCCTAAAAACAAACAGTACAGCATTATTTTTTTTCTCGATTTCTGTTTGTTGAGTTTTTCATTTTGTACTTTATCGCGACGAAATTAGTGAACTGATATATTAGTTCAAGCTTGCTTTAATATTTTGTTTAAATAGTGTGAAATACTCTACAAATATTATCAGTGAAATGTTGTTAAAATGCTCTGGAAAGCAGGAAAAGTCAGGGAAATTTGTTTCAGGAAACGATTCCCTGTCTATTCTTAGGAGCGTATCGGAAATGGTTGACGCCGAGCGAAGGCCGACTTTGCTTCGTAGATAGGAGAGGCAGGGTGATTAGCATTTTTATCTTACTATAAAACCCACGAGTAGTTTGTTCCTCTATGACTTTCGCGAAAACGGGACGTAAAAAATGACACTTTCATTGAATAATCTCAAGGAAATTCTTAATAACATTCATCAAAACAATCATTGAATCAGAAAAACAAATGGCTATTGAGAGTAGATATGACGTGGTATAATGCCAATGTGCATCAGATGTTCTGTAGACACCCAGTAATTTGGTGAAGGGATGGTTCCTCAATTAAAAATATTATGGTTTCATCTCTGAAAAACATTTCTAATATATCGTTAGGTCCAACGAATGGAAATAAGGAAATAAATCCACTTACAATTATTTATAGTTTCGACAATTATTATTCGCATGCTTTTGTTCAGGGTGCCTTTCAAACCTTGAATAGTCTAGAAGTAAAGTGAAGGAATTCTACTAGTGTGTACTAAACTGGAGGTGCTAATGAATGGCATAGACTTTTGACTAGTTCGATTCCAAATTTCTTTGGTCTGGGCTAGCTTTTAAGTTTTACCTCATCCTCTTCCTAGCTGCCATTTATCGCCTGACAAACTTTTCTTAATTTTTGGGTCCCCTAATTGAATTGTTGAACTGAAACACAACTTCGCCGCTGTGAACATTGCCTCATAAATGTGCCTATTTCCAAAAATATGAATATACCAAAGAAAGTTGATGGATGTGTATTTGTGTGTGATCATGTTCCAGCGTGAACTGTCACTCAACGCAGGAACTATGTCATTCCAAAAAAACTTGGTATACATTATTACAGTGGGGGAAAAGGCTACACGGGGGGTAAGACACCACTAAGAGGGGTGAGTGGGAAAGGAGTGACATTTACAATCATGCAACCCGCAATACATACAAACCTCGTGTAATCCGTACTGAACAGGCATAGTGGACGAGACAGGCAATGCTGAAAGATCCTGATGTTTCTAATTCAAGCTCCACATTAAACTAATTACAGTCTCAGTATAATAAGAAAGGGTTTCGACGGTGTCCTCATGGGCACAATTTTGAACGATAAATGAAATGCTATATCCAGCGTCGTTTCAGAGGAATTGCCGCATGCGTGCTGAGAACTATACTTGCCAAGAAAAGAGCACTTCAGTTCAGATTTTCTGCAGCTACACGCCTCAGCATGCCATTTGATTTTATAAAGTGAGAGTTCTTATGTGTAATTTCATATTATTTTAATTAGGCACGTGTGTGCTAGACGACCAGCAAAAATTTAAGGAATATTTTGTCTTTCAACCCTCACATGGTGCTTGATACGACATCCATGTTAGCGGGCTGCATCACATGTGGATTTGTGGCAAGACAAAATTAGGTTTTATCATCGTCTTTAAAAGTACCTGGTAGTAGAAATCATCCAGTGTTCCCATTCATCATCTATTTACCATACAAACAGACAAAAAATTTTGATGTTTTTATTTATAACAATCTCTTAAGCAGTGCCCATCATGATCACTATGTCCGCTCAGTGCACTTTATATGCGGTATGTGTTTTGCAGGTTGCGTAATGATTTTGTTTGTAAATATCATTCCCTTCTCACTCACCCCTCTAGGGGTGTGTCTTCCCAGTGTAGTCTTTTTCCCATTGTAATTCCCCTGTAATAATGTATACAAAGTTTTCTTCAAATAACAGTTCCCGCCTTGAGTGACAGTTCCCGTTGGAACACGATCACACACAAATAGATCCATCAATTTTCTTTGGTATATTAATATTTTTGGAAATGGGCACATTTGAGGTAATGTTCTCAGCGGCGATGAGATAAATGGTAGTATTATATGTTGATTATAATCTCACGAACATGTGTATATTTGCGCACATTTTTGAGAATTGAAAAAATTGTGTTTTTCAAAAATTATTTTTTGCTTGAAAATTGGTTTCGAAAAAAATGTTTTAAACAAAAGTTGGACATTTTATTCTCTTTGAAATTCATTTGAATCCTCTTTCTACACGACTTAAGGTTAAAGACCTGTAGAGAAAAACACCAAAATAAGTCAGAAAAATACCGGTTTTTCGGGCCTCCCAGAGTTAAAACTTTGTTTTAACTAGTGCCTGGGTACACACTCAAAGAAGTTTTTATACATACTCAAAGAAGTTTTTGTGACCTTTTTCTAGGTAAAATGCACCTACCGACTGGACTAGTAATTATTAAGAAGAAATTAAATTTAGCAAATAAACGTAGATTACGAACACAAACTGGAAAATTACATGTGCGTGTTTGAATCACTCCGCCGACGGAAAATGCGTGGGTCATCATTTTGCGAAGATCTTCAGACTCTCGCGTTGGTTCTTTCCCAAGCGTTCCGCGTTCGCGCAGCTACGTTACGTAAATGGTTTCCCTTGCAGCAGACGACTCACGGTGACTTCTCACGTTTGTTAGTTGCGTCATCGCACAAGGCCGCTTGAGTGGTAGCGATTATTTTAAGAGTGCAAAAAAAATATAAAATTGTACTGTGTAGTGTGTTATCTGTATGTTTATCTTGTCTTCGAAAATTTAAGCACTTATCTGTAAAGTTTAAGAATCATTCTCCTGATGCAAATAAATTTTTATCGTAAGTTGATGTGCTGTAGGATTTCAATGTCGTGAACTCGCTACAAGTAACTCGTACTACGTACAAAAGCTGACAGAATGTGTACATCGTCCTGAAACCAATTCATATTAAAAATGCAAGGTAGTATTAATATCACGCAGGGAGCATTAAAGACCAATTTTGCTACCTACTTTCTAGACGATTGTGTTTTTTCTTTTCACATTTGGGATATTTTATGAAAACCATTCGTGATAAATTGAGACATTCTTCGTTTTAAAACATTGGCGCACAGTATGATTTTTGTAACTAAATTGATTCTCTAGAAATTTCAGAACTCTTTTCATTTCTTCCCTGACATGATTACTAAAATCCCGGGGAACCATCTTCACAGCTGATGTGACAGCAACTCGAGAAAATGTCTTTTACGGACAACTGGATAGTCGGCTTAACTCGCCACGAACATAGCAGGATGCCGCGAGTAACAACCCGGAATTAATCTTTTGTTGCCAAAATGGCTACGTAAATGATGCGTCATCCAATTCACGGACAGTCGCGGACCCCTTTGGCTGGAGTTGTTGCATAAGAATAGCGTTTGAAAATTGTGCTGTATTTCTGTTTTGCTAGTGCCTTGTAGTCCTCACAATTGAACACAGGATATTCGCTAATTTTGTTATACTTTTAGTGTCCAACTTTTCCTCCCTATCATCCTTGCGACTCCCTTCTTGTCACGTTGACGGAAGAATACTGGAATGATATCCTAGAAAGCATGCTAATAATTTTAAATATCGATATTTTAGTGTTCGGTTGCAAGAATATTCAAAGAACGCCTATCAAATACCATTGAGTTAATTAAATTAAGGTATCAGTTTTAAAAACGATAGAATATTTTTAATTTTTCGTATACCTGCGTATATATGGAGTTTCGTAAGAAAGTAGAGAGAAAGTTACGTAATACTGCGGCAAAAACGGCTAATTTTCGACGAAAAAACTCGTATTGTGAGGCCTCGATACAGAAAAAGCGGTAAGTATTGCTCCATTGTGTTGTAAATTACTTCCTCTAGTACGTTCTGCAGTCAAATTCCACGATTTGTGGGTTTTTGATACCGAACAATTGTTTTACAGCAAAATTTCCGTCTGTCTCCCAGTCCATCTGTGAAAAACACTAGCACCTAAATAAACTTCGTAGGGATTTTGCCAAGATGAATATTCCTCGATCTTTCTGGACTGCCTTGATGACCTCCGAATTGAAACTAATTCTTTGAATTTTGGAAGTTCCTTTCATAAAGTTCCTAGGGCATTTTGAAAATTTTCTCAAAAATAGCTCCAAATTTTTTTCTTACATTTGCCCCTCAGATAGACCAAAAGACGCATAAAGGAATGGCATAGGTTGTATTTTCTAAGCTCTCCAAGCATTTTTCAAAAATTTCAAATTTTTTTCAGCGTCTTCCTAAAACCACAGTAATGAAGATAAACATTTTTCATGAATGAAATATGTTATTTAAAAAATCTTCAAAAAAGATCATGTTCAATTTTTCGAAAATATTAGCATTTTCTGTGATTTTGTGTGAAACAGGCAATTTTTAAATTGTAAACAATTCTTCTCAAAAATAGCTTCAAAGTTTTTCTTTAGATTTTATCGTCGTATGTGGCAAAAATTGCAATGAAAGTGGGACGTCCCATTTTCGGCGAACTCGTCTGTATTTTTGAAAATTGCGACATAAAAATGCAAACTGTGAATTCGAATTTTTTGCGCTTCTTGTGACGCACTGTCAGAGTTGGGCAGTATCGAAAATACTTGTATTTAAAATACGTGTTTTCGATACTTTTGTAATTTGTATTTTGTATCGAAAATACATATTTAAACATGTATTTTGTATTTGTATCGAAAATACTTTCTGATAGTATTTTGTATTTTCAAAATACAAAAATACTTTTTATTAATCCGTCACAAACATTCATTAAGCCAGTAAACGGAGAGGGTCCCGCCACGTGGACGAGTGCAACTGGACCTCCGGTTCCTCCGAAACTTGTGCTTGCGGTGTTTTTAAGAGTTGATATTTCGTTATGGTATATTTAGGTAAAAATCTATTTTTTTCCTGGGTACCTTGTACTAAATGAAGCTTTATATATACATTTTAGTTTTATTTGAACTAAAACCCGTCAATTTTATAGCGCCTAAAAGAGCCTATTTCAACATTAATGCCTATTTGTGCCTATTCTACGTTTAAAAACCTAAAATGAGACTAATTTGCCTAATTTCTTTTGTCTATGGCTTCTTTTACCTTTTTTCTTCTGTGTCGCCACAACAGACAAGGATGATATTAATTTTAATTTACTTTTAACAACCTATGCAATTCATTCGTCCTCTTGTACCTTTTTATCCCCTTGCCTCATTTTGTCGCCTGTAAGAGAGCGAGAAAAGAATATACCAGACAAGGATCTTTCGATAAAAAAAAAAGTCTCCACGCCACTACTTCCTGACTTCGTGGAGAAGCTGCCTCCGTTTCTAAGATAAAGCGATTGAATATCCCCGAAAGTAAAGTGATCTTGACCGATAAGAAACGTTTATTTTCTCTTGAAAACTTGGAGAATGTATTAGTAATTTATTGTGAGGCAAAATACGATAGGAATAATTCTAACTATAAAAAAACTTGTTCATAAATAATATTTTCGCAAAATGTTCAATACTGATTCTACGTATTATTGATTTATTGTCTTATCGTTGAGAAATATAATAAATGGTCAAAAAGTGAGTTTTCTTGTAAGTTTCGAGTTTTATTAGTGCCTATTCTACTATTTAAAAGCCTAACAGATGCTGAAAGAACATATTTTAGGCACCTAAAATGCATATTTTAAATCTAAAAAACCGCGGTATTCATCAGATTTCCATATCATTTTTATTTATTTATTTATTTACGTCAAAAATAGTTAAAAACTGCGTGTGACGAGCTATGGGGAGAAGTGAATTTTGTGCACGTTTTCATAATTCTGTGGTCTCTATCCTAAACCATATTCTAGTCGAATTTTGAATACAGAAAAGAGAGGTTTTTTCGAGTTTTGTTGACAAAATATTCGCTCCTATATAATAAAATATATTTTCAAAGGTAAGTTGGCTATAAATTCCTGCCCTGAACCCTAATGTTCTTCATGAAAGAATAATACTTTTTGCCGCGATAATATGAAAAACGATAATTTGAATAACTATAGTTCCCACTGAAATTCAGAAGACGTGAACAAATAATGAAGTTACATTTATGTCCAGAAGCAAAACAAGGGACCATCTCAGCATTTGCTCAAGGATCAGGGAAACTGGACGAAAAACCTGATAGAGATGGGGGCCGTCAACCCAGAAACTGTGGTACAATACTTGTTACAGGTTCTTTAGAATTATACAGTCCAAATGATAAATAATTACATTAACTATCATTGTTAAAATTAATGCTACTTTCCTTTTTGATGCTCGGTATAGTCTCGAATTGTATAGAAACGGTTATGCAGCAGAAAAGATTTTACTTGGGACTTAAACTTTTCTATTGAATTTAATCGTTTAATGTCTTCTGGCAAAGTGTTGTAATGTACATGAATTGTATGTGAATTTTTTGTAGTGAGCTGTTGATACTGCCACCTGGTGAATATGATTACTACGTCGTGTGTTATACTTATAGACATCGGCGTTTGCTGAAAATATATTCCCGCCCTTAAGTAAGTCATTTTTGACAAAAACTACTGATTCGTAAATCAGGAGACAAGGTAATGGTAAAATTTCTTGATTAATAAAGAGTGACTTACAAGAATCACGTGGGTTGGATTTGCTTATTATTCGTACAATTCTTTTTTGTAATCTGAAAGTCTGGGAGCTATAAGATGTGTATCCCCAGATTATAATGCCATATCTCAGGCGGGAGTGAACATTGGCAAAAATATACACAACGAGCTGTATGAAGGCTGACGGAATTTGAAAGAATTCTGAACGCGTAGCATACTGAACTTAATTTTGTGTTCAATTCATTTAAGTGGGCATTCCATTTGAGGTTTGACTGAATTGATAGACCTAAAAATGTTGTTACATTAACATCAGTCAATAGCACACCGTTCATTTTCAATGGAGTACAGAATTTTTTATTTGATATGGAAAACTGCATTGAAACAGTTTTCTTTTCATTTACTATTAATTTGTTATTACAGAACCAATTTGAAACGTCTGATATTGTACGGTTTATCTGATATCACGGTTTCTTTGTTGCAAAGAATATTTGTATCATCCGCAAAGAGAACTGTTCTTCCGTTTCGAATCGCTAAGGGCATGTCATTTACGTATAATAGGAAGAGAATAGGGCCTAAAATCGATCCTTGCGGGACTCCACGTGCAATTGGCAAAGAACCGGAAAGGTGTGTACATAAAGTTCCATCATTCCAGTAAGGTATTTCTACTCTCTGAGATCGTAGTTTAAGGTACGAACATAGCCAATCTAGAGCAATACCACGGATTCCATACGAAGGTAATTTTGAAAGTAAAATGTTATGATCAATGACGTCAAAAGCTTTTGAAAGATCTAAAAATATTCCAATAGTTGCTTCGTTTTGATCCAATGATGAGGCAACATCCTTAAGAAAAGAAAAAATGGCTGTTTCCGTAGAATCTACGGCGTAGATTTTGATTTCCGGAATCCATGTTGGCAATTTGAAAACGCGTCGTGTTTATTGAGAAAGGTTTCCATTCGCACATAAAACAGTCTCTCTAATATTTTTGAAAAAACTGACAAAAGAGAGATTGGCCGATAATTTTGAATTTCATTTTTGTTGCCTTTTTTGAAGAGCGGCTTAATCTTAGCTGTTTTAAAAATATCTGGAAAAATTCCGGTGCATAAGGATGCATTAAGGTCCAATTAAATTAAGAAGGTGATTGACACTTGTGAGTGGAGGGGAGCGACGATGCCAGGTCGCAAACTACTGAGCACGTGTTACCGGGACACGAAAACAAACACTTCAAAAAAATACGTGTAAAAGTGTAAACAATACGACAAAAGCCTAACCTCAACGCAACTCATCACAACACAGTACACATTGCGCGCGCAGCACAGGCAGAAACGCGGGCGGCGCGGCGGCAGGGAAGTCGCTGTGCGATGCTCAAATGTTCCCCGTGTTCGG
Organism: Acheta domesticus; assembly: GCA_031308135.1. NCBI lineage: Eukaryota > Metazoa > Arthropoda > Insecta > Orthoptera > Gryllidae > Acheta > Acheta domesticus. Next base: position 109,392,012 of record JAHLJT010003656.1, on the reverse strand, counting down.
CAGTGGCAACTGAGCGACCTGAGACGTCACGTTTTCTCTCTCTGGTTGGCAGCTGCCATGGAAACGGGAGAGGCGTCCTGACGTCACACAGAACTGTCAATCACCTTAATTTAATCGGACCTTAAATATGTGAGTTAACGGGTGTATAATGGCTGGCGCGCACGTCTTTAACAAACAATCCGGAAATTCAGCTAAACCGGCCGAATATTTATTTTTTAATTTACCGATTATTTTGAGAATTTCATAGGAAGAGGTTTCGGAAACGAACATAATGTCTAAGATTTTTAGGGAAACGTCAGATGTTGAATTTTGTGGCTGAAAACCCTTAGTGAGATCGACAGCAATTCTCGAAAAGTATTGGTTAAAGAGACTAGCCACTGTTGCCGGATCGTTCACATCTCTATCGTTATCTTTTAAAACAACATTCTCTAAAAGGTTTCTAGTTAGTTTGGTCGCATTTTTTACTATATCCCACATTGATTTTGTTTTGTTATTTGAGTTCAAAATATCCTGATCGTGTTTCATGATTTTAGCCTGCCTTATGACTTTTCTTAACAATGATTTGTATTTTTTAAAGTACAGGAGGAAATCTTGATATACGTTATGATGCTTAGAAATGAAAGAAAGAACTCGTTTGTTTTTACATGATGTTCTAATCCCTTGTGTTATCCAAGAATTGTTGAATTGAAATAAATAAATCATTTGTGATGTATGTTCTTACTTTAAGTCTGAAAGGCATTTTGGTTAATTGTAACCTGCAATATTTGTCCCAAACTATCTCCTCCCAAGAACTTATGGTGAGATCTTTAAACTCCAAGTATTCCTTCGGCTCTTAGCATGAATAAGATACCTTTGAGACTTAAAATATGAACATACATCACAAATGATAGGGGCCGTATATAAATTACGTGACATAAATTTCGAGAATTTTCAAAACCCCCTCCCCCTCTGTAACGCACTTCCCTATCTACGTAAAGCAGCGTTACGCTGCCTCAGACCCCCTCCTTCCCCCTTTTGCGTTTCGTAATTTATGGATGACCCCATTCTGATACCTGAAATGGGTTGAAAATTTCATTTGAAACATTTTTGTATAAAGAATGTTATATACTTGTATTTTTAATAATAAAATTTTAAATGTAAATATTGAACGTGAATAATCGTTTAAAAGAGAAAAAATAGGATAGAAGCTATTATGTGTAAAACACCGTTGGTTGTATTTTGTATTTTTTAAAGTATTTTAAAATACTGTTTTGTATCTGAAATACTTATATGAAAGTATTTTGTATTTGGTATCTAAAATACTTTCGGCGAAGTATTTTGTATCTGAAATACATTTTTCAAGTATTTTGCCCAATCCTGCGCACTGTCGATTCGCAAATGGCATCATGGCGGTTTCACATTCTTCGGATTCTTCTCTTTGTTGCCGGTCGTGATCATATGATGTAGATAATATTCATCTGAAAAAAAAATAGATTTAAAGATTGTAATAGATTTAACTTGGAACAAATATACTTTTACCTTAAGAAGTCTTTCATCGCTGATTATGGTTTTCAAATATTAGAAGCTCATTTCGATGTAATAAAGGCATCCGTGTGTGAAATTATTCTTGCTTTTCTGCAGAATGTGCTGCGAAGACTGTAACAGTTAAATTTATTCATGTTTGTTTCATTTGTGAAAATAAGAAATGAGAACTGTTCCTGGCTTGAAATAAATGCGGATGTGCGCCTCAAGCACTTGTTTGAGTTGGTGGATTTGGACTTTTCTTTCTTTCTTTCTTTCAAGTTATAGCTGAAGTGTTATTAGAGCAGAAATAGCAATTTCAGTATTACGAAACTGTTTTCGAAAATACGAGAAAGTATGTATAGCCTCTAGTTAAAAATTGTCAATGTTTGAAAATTTTTGACCTCCCCCCTCGTAGAACTAGGAGTACATAATTGAAGATCGAGATTTTTTTATTGAAAAGAAATTTGTTGATCACAATTAATAATTCTGTTGTAAATATTATGTACATTTTTGAAAATTTAATAGGTTTCCCGCAATTTGGAGTGAAATAATGGCAATAATAATATATTTTCTCAAAAACTTGTTCCAAATTTTTTATTTAACTTTGCGTAAGAATAGTGCCGAATGTAGTGAATAAGAGTAAATAAGCGCCATTTTGATGTATTTTTCTGATTTAAGAAAATACATAAAAGTTTTGTATTTGAAATCTTACGACGGTATTTAGGCATTGTTATACGTTGTTAGGCACGTTGACGTTAGGCATTTTTATACATTATTGCATTTGTGAGGTGAAGCTCTATAATGCATTTCTTAGGCAGTTTCTCGAAAACTCTACCAACGGACACACTACCTACAAAGGATAAAATATGATAGGCTCACAAAAGTAGCCTACCAGTATCGACCAGCTGGGAAAAGAGATCCTGGTCGATCAAGACAACGATGGAGTGAAGTCAGAAGGCCTGTTCTGACTTCACTCCATCGTTGGATACTGTAGTATCCAAGACATTCTGAATTAATGAAAACCATTTTTATTTTACATATTTTGGCATAATTGCATATTTTTACCCATTTTACCTATTACTACATGTTTCGTTACATTTTAATATATTTATGTGTCAAAACTGACCATTTCAGGTAAAAGTTTGCGAGTATGTTACTGGAATCGTGTTTCCTGTGAAGCAAAGTAATACTCTGCTACTATGACCATCGAATCTTAGTCGTGAATTAACTTAACTCCCCCTCGCTTTCTTCTTGGAAACCTCATACTCGAAATTAGGAATGAGCGCATATTTGCGAAGCAGAAGTAATCTCAACCATATGCTTACTCATGTTTCATAGAGCCTTCGCAAAACTCTATGGAATCTGACAAATATTTTTTTTATAGATAATTGTCTTATCGTGCCTCCTGCACTTCCCTGAAGTTTCGGGATGCAGAATTGGTTGCTTGGAAATATGTAGAAAAGGTTGCCAGGTGTGTTGCGAGCTCTTTCCCCATCACTACTTAACCACCACTATTTCCCCAAATAACCTCTCCTATGAAACAAAATTCCCGAACTTTGAAACAAAAATGTTCTCCAAATTATAACATAGAGCATAACCTCTCCAATGAAACAAAATTCCCGAACTTTGAAACAAAAATGTTCTCCAAATTATAACTTCTCCAAATTATTCATACGTTCTCGAAAGTATAACATGAGACATAAACTGTCACTAGTGATTCCATTGGCTGCCCTCTTAAATTCAAATAATTCAAATCAACCAATCATCGTTTCTTGAGCTGCTGGAAACCGTAGAGGAAGGCTATTTGTGCTCTACGCTGAAACACCATCTTCGTTTTTCTTTCTCTACACCTGTCTTTATATATACATAAAAATGGGAGAGAATAAAGTCTGTTGTTTCTTCTTTATTCATAATAATGGAAAGAATATTTCTATCTCTACCCCGAATGAAAATAATTTCCTGAAAGTATTTCCAAACATTTCCCGGCCTTTTATGTTATTTTTCCCCTACAACAAAAAAAAAATCCCCATTTTGGGGACGAAATTCCACAATCTGGCAACCCTATATGCAGAATTGGTTGGAAATTATCTCTTCGGGGCACGTCAAAGAGATTTAAGAACGAAAATATACAAGTTGAGAGAGTATTCAATTTTTAAAAATTAGCATGCGCTCCCTGACGCCCTCTGTTCCCTGATATTTAGTGCAAGTGGTGTGTGCTATGCCTTTAAAAGCAGGGTTTCGACAAGAGTAAAGAGGGAAGCTTGTCTGGGAACCCCCCATGCAGTATGTGTTAAACGAGAGAGATCTCAAAATCTATTTGAAATAAAATTGACTATTCGAGATTTTGTGTAATTTGACCGCACGGATCCATAGTCTCTTTGTTAACAATACGGCTTGACGATATTAGAATGTTAACCCAGGAACAGAAGCGAGCTTATGATGTAAGTACAATTCAGGACCTTGCAGTATGAAGCTATTTTCACTTACAATGCAATAATTTACAAATCGAAATTTCGTAATGTTTGCACGGGTTCAGCTATTTACACAATTGTTTGCAATAAACCATAGCATATTTTCCCGCTTTAACCCTTTCACTACCGACTTGACAAAAATTGAGTTAAAAATTCGGAAACTCACAGATGGTATTTAAAGAACAAAAGGATGGACCGTGATTTTTTTCAAAATTTTCGGATGGTTGGTTTTTGAGATATAGAAAGTCCATGATCATGGACGTCAGTAGTTAACGGTTACAGGTGTCTTTCATACGAAGCATTGCAAATATCTCGTTTTTTCGTAAATAAGTTTTATTGCACAAATATGCTACAACATTAAATATTTGGATGCATATACTCAGTTTTTTTAAGCAAACATACGTGGTCTTAACAATAATATTGAAAAAAAACAAGAACAAATATATAATTACAAACGTTCAAAATACAGTAAAAAATTACTTTAAAATATGAAAAAATAAAGAAAAGTACATATTTAATCTAAAAGAAAAGATTTTGTAGTGCATTATTTAGTACGATAATCATAAAAACAGTTTCGATCTTTGAAAAAGCATAAATAAATTTGACATTTCTCGCAACGGAAGTGACTTTTACCACTGCAGACTTGGTTCTTACATCTCCCTGCTTCTTTTTTCTGCGAATGTACTGGCAAATGATCTACTCTGTCATGACATTTCTTTACTGGGTCTTTTTTCAATTTTTTTGTCACGCTGAGGTCTTTTATCAGTATTTTCATCTATCGCAGATAATGGGCGACCTTCTTTTTTTTAGACGCTTTTTCCATGTTTGCAAGACATTCAGCCAATCTTATTCTGAAATGGAGGAGATCAAGGGTTGCTTTTTTCCCAATTTTGTATTGTAAAGCATCATTTTTATACTCCAGCTAGCTGTTTACTATTGCAAGGTCAACAGCATGGAATATAATTCTAAGTGTCCATTTTGTACTTCTTATGAATATTCTGTAATTCCAATAACGAAGTCTAATTATTCCAGAACGAATGTTTCAAAATAATCATCTTGTACATTCACTTTGTGATTTATTTCTTATCCTCTAATCCGAATCAATGCTCGTAAGTTACAGATAACGGCATGCACTTTTAGCGGGCAAGTAGTGAGGTTATGTACGCATGCAACCGTTGTGTACTGGTGTCCATGAACAAAGACAACTTTTTTTTTTTTCATAAAAAAATTACGCATTTACACGCTAAAATATAACATAATACTTATGTAATTAACATATACACGTCAACATGTTAGTTCAGATTTAAACAATATGCGTTATGATATTGTAAATTTCGTGTCCATGATCATGGATGCTGGTAGCGAAAGAGTTAACATCAACGTACTTTAATTAAGTAATGTATTGATTATTGTTTACCTCATGTAACGCATATTAACGCAATTTAAAATTTATGGTGCTACAACACATACTTTCTCGCACTACTAGAAGTATACCAAATATAAACACAATGTGTTCAACGTTAGTTCATCTTAAAACTATTCCTTTTAGTCGTTATCCATTTATTTTGAGAAGTTTGCCGTTCTTGGTAGTCTGTAACATAAAATTTGTGATACTTATTCATTTTCCTAAAATCCAGGAATGGGTATTAAATTATGACTGGCACTGAAATTTCACACTTTTCATTTGGAATGATTTCATGATGGAATGATGATGAATTTCTGAAGATCAGATATCAGATTTAATTTGTAATTATACATGATTTAACAAAACATTAATTTTTAAAATCAATAAAATATCGCTAATTATCATTAGAGGAGGTTATAAATAAAATATTGGATGGTACCATTCATACGTCGCCATTGTTTTCTATTATATTTTTTACAGGACTGCTCAACTTACCTTAATTAAAGTTCTTTAGTAGAAATTGGACTCCAATTCTTTGACCGTAGGTCCCAAACTCGCAATTTTATTTATATTTGAAAAGGCAATAGGAAAGGAATGCACTATTATTGTTTGTTATTAGGAATTCAGACTATTAACGTGCTTCTAATGAGCAGGTACATTTTTTCAATTCAATGTCTATTTCCCGTCCTAAGTTGTAAATTAAATAATCATTCTCCGGACAAACATTTTTTTATATCATAGACCATAAACACCGTCCCATTTCCTACCATTTTTTATATCGTATGCGGGCAGCGTGTCTGCCAGACTTTGCCTTATAATTTCCGTTTTCCAATGAGCCGAAGCAAAGCAAAAAAGGCAACAAGAAAATTAGTGATGCTACAGGAGTACATTGTTTCATTATTTCTAAATTTGCAATTTTCGAACATTCATCGAGTTTAAAGAACATGAGACCTGTTCATTTATGCGTCCCTATTCTATCCATGGGAAAAAATGGAGCAGTTTTTAAGAAAAAGTTTTTCTTTTAACTATTTGCATTAACTTCAAAAACGCAAAACCCCTATTTTTTAATGTTCATAACCTTTGTGTTTTTTTAAACAGATTTAAGACAAAAATCTCTACATTTAAATTTGTAGTTTTGCAATTTTTCGGAAGTATTCGTACATATTGTTGCTAGAAATGGAGCACATTTTTTTAACGTTCTTCAATATATTCGAGGAGAAAATTTAAAGAAAATATTTGGAGCCTTTTTGAGAAAATAATTGTTTAAATTTACACAGAATTCACGAATTTCACGCAGAATTATGCGAAAACTACAAATATTTTTGAAAAATTGTTCATGACGTTTTTTCAAGATGTCTGTTAAAAAAAGTTTTTACTATTCTAGGGCATCAAAAACTAAAATTTTGATGCTAAAGGCCGCAAAAAAAAGTTTTTCGCACTTTAATCTACAAGATGAGATCTTCTTGAACATTCTATTGAATTTTTGCTGGTTCTACAGTTCTCGATTTTATTCCAGCTGCTCAAACGTGCAGAATCAGCAAGCAAATGTGAATGAGAGGGACAGAGAAGAGACAGACACACACAGATAGACTGAGACAGGAACAGAGAGACGGGGAGAGAGAAGGAGAAGGAAGAACTTCTTGAACATTCTATTGCATTTTTGCTGGTCCGGCGCTGGTACCCCACCTGAAAAGAAAAGCAAAATATGTAACTAAATGTGAATGAGAGAGAGGGACAGACGGAGAGAGGAAAAAACGGGGAGAAAGGGGGAGAAATGGAGAGTGAGTGAAATAAAGGGCAGAACAATGTCTGCCGGATTCCGCTTGTGTGTGTGGGCGTGTGCGTGCGTGCGCGCGTGTGTGTGTGTGTAAGAGAATTGTAGTTGTAGGAAGACGCCGTAACAAAATTATGAACTTTTGGAATTTTCTGAGAAATCGGAGTTTTTAACGAAAATGAAACTCGTCATATTCTTTTAAGCGTCCTTTGCGTTATCAGAGTTTACTAAACGCTTACGCTAACGAAGTTTACTAAAAGAATTTGGAGTCGTTTTTGAAAATTATAAAGGGAATTGCGCCGTCATGTGAAGTAACCCCAAAATAAAAAATAAAAAAAATCATTTCTAATATGGGGGCCACAGATACCTTCAAATCGATCGCGATACATCAATTTTGGAGAAAATCGTCTGAATGTTTAGGTGCTGGTGTTCACGACGCACGGACACTACCGACCCATAGATAGTTTTGCCGTTTAGTCAGTTTTTCGGAGTCGCGGACCCACAACATGGATTGACTACTCGTCTTAGAGGAGGAAATTTTCTTTACATATTTTTTTACATATATACTTTTTACTTATATGAATAAGATGTATTTACTTTTTCATTACCAGGACTCGGCAATAAGAATTTTTCTGTTCAAAAATCGCCGTTTTCCAGCTCACAATTACAATACTTTCTCTTTCTCGGCGACAAAGTAAAAACAATCAAGAGTGAAAAAAAAACAATCATTTCGGTCATGATATATAAACGATTTTCTCCCCCTACTTACATTGCGAATTTTATTCATCTGTACTCTTCTTGATTATCAAAACAAAGCACCGTCTACACCCAAATAATATTTTATGCACAGTGACCTCACCGTAGAAAAGTCGTTTGCGTGAACCGTGAAAAGTGACGTTTTTCAAGTTTTTTTTAGGAAAAGACTTACCTAACGCACGTATAGCAGCAAGTAAAACCTCAGATTTTTACACGTTTACACGTAGAAAATAAATATTTTTATTGTAGTTTATTTACCAAAAGAAATGAGATACCGCAAGCAAACGCTTTGAAAGAAAACTACAATATGGCCAGCCCATTCTGTCCAAAAACCACTTGGTTAATGGACTGGAGAAAGATTGTCAATTACTGTTTCTCCAATTTTTCTGTTAAATTTGTGGAATGCTCATAATTGTTTTAAAATTATTTTAAGGGATTCCGGAAGGCCTTACCCCTCTTATGTTAATTTGACAGATTTCATTTTTCCTTTTCTCAGAAACTTATTTACAGTACCCGTGTTTAAAAAAAGGTGAAACTTTAGGTCTATGTTTACATTTTAACATGAGGTTCAAAAATAGTTGTTTTTTTAATTATAAATTGCTCATACTTTTTCCTCTTTATTATTTTAAATCTTCATTTACACAAGTTATCTAAATCTAAGGTAAATCCCTTTTCTAAAATATAGAGAGTACATTTGAATATTTGTAAACATTTCTTTCATCCTTCCACCTGAGTCATCAGTAGAGACCAGATTTTTATGTACATGTTTTGTCTTTCTACTTACCGTTCTCAAATTTGTAATCTTGACGAATTATCGCTATCCTAACACTATCCAATTTTTTCGTTACATATTTTTACTTAATTGGTATTGTATTACATATTTTACATATTTCGCTATTTTCTCAACATATTTTTTAATGAATTTTCTTACATATTGTTATGAAAAAAAGTACTTTCAAACAAATCAGCATTTTTTTCATTAATACTGCGACTACTGCGTACTCTTCTTGTGGTACGCTTGGTGAAGACGCGGTCGGATATTCTCACAGTCCGACGCGCCTGCTTCAGTAATCTCAGTGGCGGGAAGTCCGCGTCAGCGACAGATCATTTTCACTTTTACGTGTGAATAGTATCATTGACGACACGTTTGTTGACCTTTAACCTTAATTTCCAAGAAACTTTGGCGATCGCCGTCGTGGAACACTTCGATGAGTATATTCCATGCTGCAGTGATGTTTGCTGGTGCCTTCCAAATGAATTTGAAAACGTTTGCATTGTTTTTAAAATTTGTGTAGGAGGTTTGTTTGTACATGTAGGTTTGTGTTATATAAATGAGTTTTGTAATTAGAGTACTTTAATATTACATATATCGATTTTACATATTTCGACGTTTCATACTACATTTTTTCCGGTCTCTAGTCACCAGGGTCTTCTTGATAATTTTCTGCAATCTTCTTGTGATTCTTCTTCTTTCCTTTGCCTTATATTCTTTCAGGCCTTTATCTGAGGTCCTCTTTATCGAGCTTGTACAATACTTGAATAGTGTACCTTCCCACATTAATGTCCTACTTTTTGTGGGCTCTACTCCTCTACAAGTTGCCATCATTGAATACTAATATAGCAGCAAAATTATGTGTGTTAATGAATAAAAAATATTTTGTAGTATTCTTGACCAAATTAGATGTCTGGAATTCTACCGCTTAAGTCAAAGTAAACGAAGTCGTACATTGACATAGACATTACCGCTGTCAGTTGCTGGAGATCTCCGAATATAGCCACGCCCCCTCATTTCAGAAGTAATTTTCAACACTTAAGAAGCTGCAAAGGTACAAAAATTATATATCACATTAAAGATATGATTTCAGATACTAGCATGCAACCAAAAACTAAAATCGAAGATCTCGCGATTTTTTGCTCTTCCCATTTCCCTTAATGCATAGAGAGATGGGGGAAATACTTACTGTAAAACTGTTCGAAAAAGTTAGGCGTTCTTGGAGATTATCCAATGCTGTTTTCTTGCGAATGAGATTTTAGTTAATATGACAACAATGTTGAGGATAGATGCAGCGACCCGTGGCAGTGAGCTTCAACTATCTTTGCTCGCATAGCAGCCGTTCCAAATATAGCATGCTGATAGAGCAGTGAACACGGATGTGCGAGTAAGCGATGGCAGTTGTCCGTAGAACAATCGATTATGTAATAGTGCCAAAGATAAATTGTACTTACTACTAAACATTCAACAAAAGAACTTCCTCGTATCTGTCAGGGTTTCGGAAATTATTATTATTACTAACAACACAATACAATAGTAGGGATGGGAAAATATTTAGTCAGTCATGAAGATGACCCATTAAGCATTGCGAACAGGACTATGCAGAATAACAGAGACATTGAACTTCTGATGCGACTTAACATGAAATGTGAGATACAAAAAATGTTAAATCATGGAGAGACAAACTACTCCACGGACATTTAAAAAGAATGGACAAGGTACAGATCAATAAGGATCAATCGTTTATGTGGCTTAAAAGGGGAAGAATTCAACCAGAATCGGAAGCACTTCTAATAGCTGCCCAAGATGCTGAGAACACGACATTATGAGCGCGATTCTCAAAATTTTCCAAGATCAAAAATACCGCATTTGCCAGGAACAAGTACAAACCATTGATCATATTGTCTCAGCTTGTCCAATTCTAGCAAAGACCGAAGACTTGAAAAGACACGACAGAGTATGTAGTTACCTCCACTGGCAGATCTTTACCGCCCTCGAAGTTCCAAATACATGCCGCAAGTGGTTAGAACGTCTCCAAAGCCGGTGACGTCTGTTGGGCTGTGTACAATATTGTACGACCAACACATTCAAACTGATCGCAGAATAGCGGCAAACAAATCGGATATTGTGATCCGGGATTTGGAGAAAAAATCGTGTCTACTAGTCGATGTTGCTGTGCCGTGCGATCAAAACGTCATAAGGGGGGCCGTCACACGTTACCACCTTGCGTTTTTTCCACTCGTAACGCGAACTGCGCACCCCTTGGATTGTGAGGTGGGCGCTATTTCGGTTGATCCGTCACTTTGAATAAATTCCGGATATCATAAATAACGGAAATTTGGATCAGTGAGGCCTGCAGGCATTGGCTATGTCACGTGATAACTTTTTCCAATAAAATGTCTCGTCTGACTTATTAAACGCGTTCTTATATTCACTCTCGAACGCCAAGTACAAGTTTCTCTCTAATGATTACTGGCAGAGTCCCTGCTTCTCAAGAAAATAAATTTTTACGACTTTTCACTAGAGCGTAGATGTGAAAGTAGGTGAAGTGTTTACGATAACTCCTGAGATGCGCAAGCCGGTCGCTACTGAATTTTGCTAATATGGTTGTTCTGGTAATAAATCTGGCTATTGCTGCGACAATAGATTAGGGGCCCGCGGGCTGCAGGGAGCTGCCCGTTCTCGTTTGGGGGGAGGGAAAACGCCTCGAGGAGGGCATTCTCTGGGTCTTTGTTATAATAACTGAAGACGCAGGGTAACCCGGTGCGGCCATCAGGCATTGCTCTTCGCAGAGCACTGGTGAAAGCGCGGCTGCTCGTTGCGGGTATAATGTGCTGTGACAGGAGGGTCTGTCGAGTCATGTAGGGTGTCAACCCGATTCTTTGCAGTACATACGAGAAAATTATAAAAATGCATAATAATAATAATGATAACTAGTGAGAACCCGTGCGATTAAATCGCACGGTTAGTCAAATAACCAAACTGTTTTCTGCTTAAATTCTTTTTTTGTATTCCAGCTTTATAAACGACCTTTTCTGTTGCAAGAAATCGTTCATAATCAGGCGTTTTATGGCACAAATGATGTGTTAGATTTTACCACACGAATGATTGCGTCATCACAAATTCAACCAATAGCAGCGACAGAATTTGGGGGAGGTAGAGGTAAACCGAACAGCCGACCACAGTTTTCTCGCACGGATGTCAAATACCCGAGACATCACAGGGAAGTTGTTCGCAAAATTAAGTTGCATTGTCTTAGAAATTTATAATGCTGTCATACAAAAAAAAAATAGCGTATGCAACTCGTTTATAATGTTGCTTTATTGCATTCGTACAAATTTGAAAACTCGCTCCTAACGTCGCTCGTTTTCAAAACACCCGCCACCGTCCAACTGTAATTTTCTTCCGAAAGATCGCGCGGCAACCAGAAATCGCGGGTTCAAACCCGATCGAAGCCGTGGATTTTTAAGGGCGAAAAAATCCTTCGTGCGCCTTCCTTCGGAGGGGAAGTAAAGCCGGCTGGCCCATATTAGTAGATTTACTTGCATGTAAAAGATCCTCAAGCCTAAATGACGCCTCTGAGCTAAATTCAAATCGCCTGTTTCGTCGCCCGAGATAATACCTTCTTTCTCCGCTAGGTGAAAGGATCGTAGCGAAATTTGCGTGGTCAGACGGAAGAGCGGGCCTGATGGCCCGAGTCTCGCCACGTAAAATAAGGCATTGACATTAACAACAAATTACAGATCCCGAATTACTACTTTTTTTAATATTTACATATTTTAACGCACTTTTTCAATACGAATGTCCCATGTGCAGATGAAAAGAAACACGATCTTTCAATCCATTGCTTCTTTATACAGATCGGTTTCGTATGTTGCCCAATTTATTGAAAAGACCAAACAGCACTTTGAGAAATAATATATAAGATAATAGTAATAATAAAATATAAATATGTATAACAATAACTAAAATACGTATTTGGTTGGTATAATAAAATTTTTCAAACCAGTCGCGGGCTGCACAAAAAAATCGGGTGGGCCGCATCCGTCCCGCGGGCCGCCAGTTGGCCCTGCCCTAGATCTACTTCTTAGGAAGCTGGTTGGAACCCGGAGTAAACTTCACAATCATAACATCTTTTGTCGTGAATTGGAGGAATAATAATTGTAGTGGTTGCAGCGCGGTGAGGTCCGTGCTGCGAATGCAACTACGTACATGCTCAGAACGGATTTCAGGGGATTGTTTCTTTAGAGGCAAATGAAAGGCAATGCACTTGTGAATGAATTTAATTTAATTCTTGAAATATTGGTTAGTTTTACAAGTAAGTAGTTAGGCAGTAAGCCGGAGGACCAATGAATGTTTATAGTTTAAGTTTCTTCTTTCTTGAAGTTTACACTTACAGATTGATGAAAGTACAGCAAATACCAACCCAGGTCAGACGGCTGAGTGTGTGTGTGCCGTCGGTTGAAATGGGCTGCGAATGATACGGCTGGTAGACTGGATTTCACCATGGGCGCGTACTCGACTGCTGGAGCGGCCCATACTGTTGACTTGGCCAGGTGAAGGCTGATTCACGGGTGGCCCGAATGTAGATCGCGACCTGCTGGCCGCGCTGATTGATTGCCGGAGCCTTGATAGGCAGAGCAAGGACAGCTGACTCGTTCGCAGGCTGTCTGACGAGTAGAGCGAGCATTGACACTCGTGCGTTGTATTGACAAATGTGTCAATGGTAGTCGTTTGTCTCGTATAAGTTGACTGAAGTGACTGAGTAGTAATGACTGTTAGAAGTCGACTGAAGAGATGACTGAATAGTTTTCAGTAGCAGCGTAGAAAGGACTGAAGTTGTCGCTTGTAAGTTTGACGAAGAGTGGCTGAAGAGACTGAGTAGTGTAGACTGAACAGAGTAGTTTGACATAGTAGTCGTAGTAGTTGACAGAGAGTGGCGCGTGGGAGCGAAGTTGCCGTATTTATTTGAACGTATGTTTCCGAGTGCAGAGGGGGAGGAGTCACGTGACATTTGCACCTAGCCTATGACATGCAGTGTACCGCGAGAGATGCTCGCTATTTGTTGTTATTTTCTGAAGTGTGTCACGTGACTTTGGCGCGGCACTGGCGGTGCCTGCGATGGCTGCATCACATTAGCAAGGTTCGGTATTTTCTCACGGGAACCGCGGGGCCGGCTGAGAGGCGGGGGCGGAAAGGCGGGCGCGGGCGCGGCTGCCTTGCAGATGCGTTCGTGGTCGGCGAATACTGACGCTAATATTGGTGCGGGAGGCACTTAGCGATATTTATGAATGTTGGTAAACATCTTGCCGCCGAAGGCTGAGTAGGGCAGGTAAACGGCTAATGTCTCGAGGAAGTAGCCCCGCGCGCCGGCGGAGGCCAAGCCCTGGGTAACTGACCCGTCGCCCTTTCTCCGGCTTACAGTAATACGCGGTACGCGGGGTTTCGGCGCTTGCGGCCGAGAGGACTCAACGAGAATTGTTTTGTTGCCTGAACATCTGTGTTTCATTTCTTATATTTTTGTATAGACTTGCTAGTGCCGTGAGAAACTTTGGAGGTGGGGCAGCCGAAGAATGTTGGCCGCGCGGGGGTAAGACAATTTGAGGCTGCTCCCTGCTAGCGAATTTCCTTGTGATTGTTCGCAAGATTGAACAATAATAATTTTATCACTTTGTACTTTTACTGCCAAAGTGTTTTGGTTACATAAACCACCTTGTTATTGTGAGAAGTTATCTGGATTCCGAATCTTCATTTCACAGTTTCGAGACTATAATACAAACCTGTGTACCTCATAAGAACGACAAAGTACATGCTCTTTCCCGACATATTTAAAGATTAATTGAACTTTTTTTTGTGGTAAATTTAATTCCTCTAAAATACCCTAGGTCGGTCAAAAGACAAAGATGCACGTTTCGTAAGTCATTTCCTATGATTTAAAAAAATCAAAGGGGAAAACCCTTGCCGGCATATTTTACCGTGGAAACTACCGTCTCGTCAACGGGGTGCCCTCTATATGACTAATCACAACCCGCGTTGGCTCTCGCCACTTTACAATGACAGTGAGAAGTTTCGCCATTTCAGTTTCACAAGAAACCCTTTTCCGGCAATCAGGGGAGTGATTTAAACTTTGAGAATTAGATTAAATGCGAGTAGAAAATGCATTCTAACACGAATCTTCTAAACAACGATTTAAGTCTGCAGAAACAAAAATACTGCAGGGGAAGATAAAACAGACCGGGCTTTTGAATTTAGATTTTAACGTTGCTACATATTTGATACAAATTTAATATTTAATATCATTGATTGAATGTTTTGTCTCCATAGAAGGCCTCTTGTATTCCAAACAAAATTGTATCCTATATTGTTTTGGTTCACAGATACTAAAATTACAAGGTTTTCAAAATTCCACAATGCTGCGGTACTATTTAAAATTATATGAAAATATGTAACTTACAAAAGAAAAATTAAGCGAGAAATAAGAAAGCAATCGAATTGTGTAAATTGGGTGCTTTTTTTATTTCTCGCTTAATTTTTCTTTCTGAACAAGAATTAATATGTTTCTGAAGTGTTTCTATGCTTCCATAATGCAAATTTTTGCCTATTTGCAAGGCAAATTTTTGCCTTGAAAAATTGATTTAATTTTTCAAACCAACTTTTGAGTGCTCATTGCGGCTCAACCATTCGGAATATTCAAGTAGTTTATTAGACAAAATATGCTTAGAATTGTCTTAAGAGCTTATTTTCAAAGTTTCAACGTTTCCTCCCCGGACATCCTGTGTGTGTGTGTGTGTGTGTGTGTATACACACACACACACACATATATATATATATATATATATATATATATATATATATATATATATATATATACACACACGAGGGTAAGTCAATAAGTATCTGCAATCAATGTTTATAATTTATTACAGGAAGAATACACAATTTTTATTGATATAGTCAGTTGAATATTCATTGAATAGTATTGAATATTCATTTTTTAACATAGTCACCCTTCTTTTCTACACACTTGGCCCATCTTCGCACAAGCTTTCCGATACCTTCTAAAAAAAGGTTTTTGACTGTGCAGCAAGGCGCGTATGCACCACTTCTTTAATCGGAGCAGAATCGATGGACCAAACAATGGTATTCTGACGGGGCGAGATTGGGACTGTGCACAGGATGCTCCAACACACGATTGCGCTTGTGTTCTTCATTGAGTTGTTTTGGAACCCATAGCTTCTTTCTTCTTCAGTTGCTGCCGTTCTTCACTCTTTCTTGACGCTCGTTCATCCTCTGTTCTGGGAACTGGTAAACACTTCTGTGGTGGAATAGTGTGCCCGTATTGTGTTGAAAACCTGCTATGGATTTCCGCCCCTAGTACATCTTTAAACCATAAAAAACGGATTACGGATTCTTCATTGGTGCAAACAGTGCTGTAGCCTTCTTTACACCACAACAGCGCAAGACTGACTGATCAGATAACGCTGAAACCCCCTACAGACAAAGAGAACGGTCCCATCTAGTTGTTAGGCAACACACAAAACCGTAGAATCAAAGTAAAGACAATTAGAGCAAAATTGCAGATACTGTTTGACTTACCTACGTATATACATATTCACACATATATACACATACACATAATGTGCATGACCTTAATGAAAGAACTCGCATTGGAGAACGAATTTTATTTGAAGAAAAAATGTCTGTATTCAATTTTATAATTGTAGGAAAACACGAAAAACATTCAAATTTTTGTAATTTTTGAAAATAGAGTTAACCGTCGACCTATGCCACCTCTATTAGCGTATTTTACTCTATTCTTACAAGAAGTTTTAAGAAAAAAATTGGACCGGGGGGCGTCATGTAAAGTACCTTCAAATTTTGAAGAAAGTTTGTCAAAATCGCGAGGACTCGAGTGGAAGTAGATCGACCGGGTAATATTCATTTTGGAAGGAATCGTGCTTATGGTTTAGGCCTTACTGGTATTCATAGACACAGAGACGGATAGACGCAGTGACAGACGGACGGACTGACTGACTCACTGACGAACAGACGGACACACTGACAGACGAACAGGCGAACGAACGAACGACCGACGGGCGAACGAACGAACCGACGGGCGGGCGAACGAACGGACGGACCGACGGGCGGGCGAACGAACGGACGGACCGACGGGCGGGCGAACGAACGGACGGACCGACGGGCGGGCGAACGAACGGACGGACCGACGGGCGGGCGAACGAACGGACGGACCGACGGGCGGGCGAACGAACGGACGGACCGACGGGCGGGCGAACGAACGGACGGACCGACGGGCGGGCGAACGAACGGACGGACCGACGGGCGGGCGAACGAACGGACGGACCGACGGGCGGGCGAACGAACGGACGGACCGACGGGCGGGCGAACGAACGGACGGACCGACGGGCGGGCGAACGAACGGACGGACCGACGGGCGGGCGAACGGACGGACGGACCGACGGGCGGGCGAACGGACGGACGGACCGACGGGCGGGCGAACGGACGGACGGGCCGACGGGCGGGCGAACGGACGGACGGACCGACGGGCGGGCGGACGGACCGACGGGCGGGCGAACGGACGGACGGACCGACGGGCGGGCGAACGGACGGACGGACCGACGGGCGGGCGAACGGACGGACGGACCGACGGGCGGGCGAACGGACGGACGGACCGACGGGCGGGCGAACGAACGGACGGACCGACGGGCGGGCGAACGAACGGACGGACCGACGGGCGAACGAACGGACGGACCGACGGGCGAACGAACGGACGGACGGACGGACGGACCGACCGACGGACGGACGGACCGACGGGCGAACGAACGAACGGACCGACGGGCGGACGAACGAACGACCGGACCTACTGGCAGACAGACAGACGGAAGTTTTTAAAAAGACTTTTTCGATATCAGGTGATCCCAAAATGTTTTGTAAGAATAGAAGTAATTTACTGTTATGAAAGTGGCATAGGTCTGATTTTCACGGTTAACTTTTTTCTTTAAACTTTTGGTAGGGAGAGTGCTAAATATACTCGATGAGATGACAAACGCCTTATTGCTCTAGTCTTTTGTTTTTAGAAAAATGTATTTTTTTACACTTCTCGCACGTCTTCAATATTTACATTAGCGACAATTTGTTCACATTATTAATTTCCAGCATACGTACGTACATAAGGAGTGATATACGTTGTATAGGGAAAGTTATGTAATGCTGCGCGAAAATAATTTGCGCCAATTTTCGGCGCAAATAAATTCATTGCCGGGCCGTGATTACGAAAAAGTGGATAAAAACAGTTGCTAAATTAAGAAAAAAAAATCTCCTAACACGTGGTGAAGCCAGAAACCCTGTATTGTGAGTCCTTGATGCCGAAAAAGCAAGTGAAAGGAAAACGTCCGTCTGTGAACACTGCTATTTAGCGCCTAAACCATACGTACGATTTCTTCCAAAATCGATATTCCGTGGTCGATCTGGTTCTTGTCGAAGCTTTGAGATTTTTAAAAAGATTCTGCAGAATTTGGGGGTTCTTTACATGAAGCTCCCCGGGCATTTTCAAAATTTTCTCTAAAACGGTTCCAATTTTTTTCTTTAAATTGTAAGAATAGAGTAAAATACACTTATTAAGATGGCATAGGTCCGATTTTCATGGATAACTCTGAATTTTCGAAAATTGTGAAAGTTTAAATTTTTTTCGGCGTCTTTCTCCAACTACAAAATTGAAGATTTTTCCTTCAAATACATTTTTTTATTCATAGTAAGTTCTTTCTTTAAGGTCATGTACATTTTTTTTTTTTGAAAATTTTAGTAGTTTTCGCGCAATATTGCGTGCAATAGGTGCAATTTTAAAAAATTACAAAAGCATGATTTTCTCAAAAACTGCTCCAAACTTTTTCTTTAAACGTTTGGCGAAGATAATGCTAAATATACTCTTATCAGATAACATGAACGTCATACTCGTCTACACGTTGTTTTTTTCAAAAATTACAAAAATGTAAATTCTTTTGTTTTTCACGTCGTCAAAATTTACATTATAGGTGTGTTTAATTGTTTAGTGCGTTTCTTTACACATAAGCTTCAAAGTATCTCCAGTGATGGTTTTTGAAATGTCCATAAGTGGTCCGTAATAAAGAAATTGGCAAATTTTCTGTAATGTTCGAACGAAATTTTCTCAAACACTATTGAACATTTTTCGCCGAAATTCTCAACAATGGCAAAGAGTTCAATTCTCTCCCATATTCCAGAAGCTTGATTTCGGCCACGATATTTGGGAAAATCAAAATAATGCTGAAAAATGTAGATGTTGTTTAACCACACACAAAATGAAAAGTATCCATTGCACTGAAACGAAAAGTAAATCGTCGCGTCAATTGAAAAGTTTTCTAAATATTTTGTTTTATAACATTTTCTCGAATTGTTGTAAAGATTCCCGCAAATGTGAAAATTTTCCACCTGTGATCAAAGAGGGACAGTGATTTTGAAATTGAATTGATTACCATGACAAGAAAGTTGTTATTAAACCATGTGTGTTTATTTCTCGATTCAGAAAATGAGACGATAGAAGATTTATCACTGGAATTTAGAATGAATATTAAGTATATGTGTGTGTGTATGAGTCAAAATACATATTAGTGTTGTGGATTTAGGGTCATCGTAGTGTATTACTAATGTTGTGAGTTTATTTCATGTGTATTTTTGGAATAATTTTATTACTGAAATACTTTGCTTGCTGTTTGTGCCGAAAGTGAAAACATTTCGTATTTGGCAAATTACGTAAAATTTGACTATGAATGATAAAACTATAATTTGCATATTTTTTTTAAGCGTTTGTAGTTTAAATATTTTGTTGAGTCATGGTATTGCTTTCCCTGTTTCAAAGTATTTGAAGTAATGTTCATTTGTGGTAATATTTACATTAATGGCGATTTGTTCACATTATTGTATTTACGAGTACATTTGCTTTAAATAATGTCTAGTAAATTTTCTCGAGAACTCAACCGTTTTCTGTAAAAACTAGCTCAAAATTTCGAATTTTCAGAAACACTCAAACACAATTTTCTCAAACATTGTTCCAAATTTGTTCTTCAAACTTTTCGAACGGATAGTGCTCATTGCACTCTTTAATATGACGTAAAGTTAAATTTCTGGTATTATTTTGTTTTTGCAAAAATTACATAAATGTAATTTTTTGAAAGATCTCTCACATTGTTAATATGCACATTTCCAGAAAATTGTAAACACTATTGTATTTATAAATTAATGTTCTTCAAATGAAGCGTTCCGAAAACTGAAACATGTTCTGTGAAAAAGGGCTTCAATTTTACGCATTTTTAGTAGCGCTTAAACGCCATTTTCTTAAAAACGGCTAAAAGTTTTTCCAAGAAAATTGTCATTTAGGAAGAAGTTTAGTGTTCTTTAATATTCTTAAAATTAATATTTCCGTTCTACAATTAGGCAACTGGAAAGTCAAGAAAATGCCAAAAAAATATACTTTGGACGAAAATAGATGGCAGCTGGCACGAGTATGTGGCAATTCCGAATAGCTAGCTCAGACCCCAAGGAAATAGAAAACTAATACGGGAAAGTCTGTGCCATTCTGGTAGCACCACTAGTTATATTTGAGTGCATGTACTTTAAATGTATGAAGTATCTCGAAAACTCAACAGTTTTCTGTGAAAACACAACATTCCGCATTTTTAGAAACTCTAAAATGCCATTTTCTCATAAATGGCTCTTTATTTTTTCTTCAGACTTTTCGATCGGAGAGAGCTAATTGCACTCTTTAATATGACGTTAAGTTCATTTTGGTGTATTTTTTTAAATTACGCAAATGTCATTTTTTAACGAGATCTCACGCCGTTAATATGCACATTTCCAGCAATATGTAAACACTAATGTATTTGTAAGTTAAAGTGCTTCGAATTACTTGTAATAAAGTTTTTCGAAAGCTTTTCTGAACGAAATGTCGCTTTGTAGGTGGAAAACTGTTCGTTAAGAAATTCAATAAAATGAAAGTTTTCAAAATGTTGAAACCTTTGTTTCATCTGAGTCACTACTGTATCAATAACTTTAAAAGAAACAATTTTAAACTTTCAAATAATTCTGAACCTGAATGTTCATGGTCATGTCTGCTTTGATGCAGATTTCAATACTCTTCGTATCCAATACAACATATTACTACGTGTCTCTATTATATGTATCTCTTCGACATATTACTTGCCTTATTTTCCGCATTGTTACGGAAGTGGCCCATAGTCAATGGAACGTTCTCTGTAACACTGTATCTTTAGCTTCATTAAAAAAATCACGAACAAAATTCACACAAACGACAAACAACTCGCTCTTACTTTCCCACGTCAGGTGACGAGGTGAATTTGTCTGGCCAGGACGTGGACGTGCATCTCGTACACATCTGGGCATACTCGGAGCCTAAACAGCCCCACCCATACATATACCTACACACCACCTAGACATCTACATGCTGTTGGCCTAGGCTCCCTGCCCAGTGAGTGCGAGAAAGGAGATAGCGCGTGCCCTCTTGTGCGCATGCGCGGCAGAGCCAGTCGGTGACTATCCACTGGCAGGCTCCCTGTTCAGCTTCCGGTCCTGCTACTGATTCCCTCGCGCGTAAGCGGAGAAAAGGAGTCGAAAATATTTTCTTTTCTTTAACGATTCAGTAAAAAATATGAAACTAGTGGCAGAATGGCACATACTTTCCCGTATTAGTTTTTTGTTTCATTTGGTCTCGGCTAGCTAATCGGACTTGTCAATACTCTTTGTAGCTGCCATCTATCGCCGCCCAAACTTCATTTTTTTTTTTGACATTTTATTAATTTTTCGGTTTCCTAATAGTAAATATTATTTTAAGATTATAAAAAAAACCGTTAAACCTTGTCCTAAGTGGCAATTTTCGTTCACAAATTTGGAGCCGTTTTCAAGAAAATGGCGTTTAAGCGGTACTGTAAATGCGAAATTTGAAGCTCTTTTTCACAGAGAAGTTTTGAATTTTCGAAAAACTTCATTTAAAGTCATTTGAAGCACTTACACTCGCAAATTCAATAATGTTTACAAATTGCTGGAAATGTGCATTTTAACGTTATGAGAGAACTTTCAAAAAAATTACGTGTGTATAATTTTTGAAAAAACAAAAAAGTATCCCTTACGCCATATTAAAGAATGCAATTTGCACTATCCATTCGAAAAGTTCGAACAAATTTTTGAAGCCATTTTTGAGGGAAAGGCGTTTGAGCGTTTCTGAAAATGCGGAATTTTGAGATAGTTTTCACAGAAAACTATTCAATACTTGAGAAACTTTATGTGACGTTATTTAAAGCACATGTACTCATGAAGATAATGTGAACAAATCGCCCCTAATGTAATAATTAACGACGTGAGAGACAAGTAAAAAAAATCATTTTTGTAAATTTTGAAGAAACAAAAGAATAGAGCAATATGGCGTTAATGTCATCTCATAGAGCACAATTAGTACTATCCCTACAAAAAGTTAAAAGAAAAAATTTCGAGCCGTTTTTGAGAAAATGTTTTTGTATTTTTTAAAATTGCAAATACTGCACGCAATATTGCGCGAAAACTACTATAATTTTCAAAAAATGTACACGACCATAATGATAGAACTCACTTTGGAAAACAAATTTTATTTGGAGGAAAAATCTCTATCTTCAATTTTGTACTTGTAGGAAGACGCTGAAAAAAATCCATACTTTTGAAATTTTCGAAAATTCAGAGTTAACCGTGAAAATGAGACACATGCCACATTTATAAGTATACTTTATCCTTACAAGAAATTTAAAGGAAAAATTTGGAGCGGTTTTTGACAAAATTTAAAAATGTCCGGGGGTCTTCAAGTAAAGTACCCTCAAATTTTAAAGAAAGTTTTTCAAAATCGAGACGCCTCGAGTGGACGCAGACCGGGCACTAACCATTTTGGAAGAAATCGCATATATGGTTTACGCGCTAGTGTTGTTCACAGACTGACGGACGGACGTTTCGAAAAGACGCACTTTTTCTGTATCAGGGGACCCTAAAACGTGGATTTCCGTTGAAATCTTGAAATCGATTTTCCGCAGCATTACACAACTTTCCCTATACTACGTATACGGGAAAGTATAAAATGGTACGCGTAACGACAGATTTTATCGAAAAATAATTTGGGTATTCTAAGACTCCAAGATTACCCTTCAGCTTCGCCACTGATCGCTATTGCACTCGCAGAGGCATTTGTTGCACAAAACATCAAAAATAGCTTCGTAAGTGTTATTCGAAAAATTAAGTTATTTCTTTTGAATTGTGACAATAAGAATATTATAGAAGGTGTCTTGCAGAAACTTTGTCGTGAAAAATTTGGAGCCATTTTTGAAAAAATACGTTTTGTGTATTTTTTGAAATAGGCCGTTATTGTTCAACTATCCCCGAAAACTTCTAAAATTTAGAGAAGCCTCATGGTATAGATCATTAGAAGGCTTTGGTTTTCTTAAAACATTGTTTATATTTCTCTAAGTAAATTCATGTTCCGTATGAATTTCGTTTGTTGCAGAGTCCAGAGGTAGACATTCCACCATCAGAATTGCGGAATAATCAGTGGACTGAGACAACATTCCGTTCTGCCTTAAATGATTCGAAGGGGTTTACACCCCATCGCAGCACAATCCCCAAGTCACAAGTTCCTCTACGACCTAAGCAGAAGATTTCCCAACAGAATCTGACATGTGGTATGTATTATAATTATTGCCGATTTGGACAAAAATGACATTAATACAAAAACCCGTATCATGAATAAGACGTTTTATTGATTTAAAGTACAATACCTTTAATCTACACATCGAATGCGTCAGGAAATTCATATTGTTACTTCCTGTTCCTTCAAAATCTAGTACAGAGCAGTAATATTGCAATATGCTTGAATCAAACACTGCCATTCTTATTGGTTAGGTTTACCCACATTAACAATTAATATAATACTTATTATTCTTGATAAGATTTAATTAAAAGATTGATAATACATCAAGAGAGCAGTCTGCATCTAAATATCACAGAAAGTGTCCACACATCAGACTCTCGTACGCAATAAGTTGTCAGCAGATCATTTCTTAGCAGCGAGATGTCAGGCAACAGAAGGCGAACAATGGGCACGTAATGTCAA
Organism: Acheta domesticus; assembly: GCA_031308135.1. NCBI lineage: Eukaryota > Metazoa > Arthropoda > Insecta > Orthoptera > Gryllidae > Acheta > Acheta domesticus. The sequence continues at coordinate 109,368,159 of JAHLJT010003656.1, read as the reverse complement.
CAAGGAGTGTCAGCGGACAACGAAAGAAACTGTGAAGACGCTTCAAAGATGATGGAGGCAGAGCCGCCGCCAGGAAAAAGAGGCCAATATTTAAAGTGTTTAAAATTAAAAACAATGTGTCCCAATTAAATCGGGGCTTGGGGCAGATGACGCTGCTGCCCCATCCCCTCACCTCTCTGGACATCGAGTAAAACAGTAAAATAAGCAGCACGTTTCCATGTCTGTCAGTGCGAAAGTCTCTTTGTCAGTAAAAAAAGATTAAAGTTATCGCAAAATCACAATAAACTCCAGATCCTAAACATCAATTGATCCATTATTTAAGAAAATGTTCTTTCAGCAGTTTCCAAGAGTTCTTTTTTCAGTTTTACTTGACACGCCAAAATGAAAAACATCGGAACATATTTTAGGAATCCCGAAAAATTAAAAAATGAACATTTTTCACACAATGTGTATGGAACCAGATGAGATTAAAAAAACATGAAATAACTTAAAATGCTTCATTACAGAATGGAATACATTGGGGAACAAAATTCCGGCTTCTATTACAAAGGTGCCAGATTTTACAAAAAAATGTAAAATTTCCCAATTTTCGAAAACTCAAAACTGTTGATGAAAATAAAACTTCTATAATTAAGCTCCCTTTACTGAGAGCACAGGAATAATCGTAGGCAACATTTTTTATCTTGGAGACAATTTTTAAGAAGTTTCATATAAGGTGCGTCCCAAAGTTGAAGTATTACTTTCATTTTTTCGGGGCAAATTGAGTCACATTTTTACCTCCAGTTTTTCCTTTCTCTTATACTACTTACGCAGTGTAAACAAAGTATTGTATGGTTGCACCAAAGGACGGCTGTTTTATCGACAAAAACTCGTATTGTGGGTCTCTATTACAGAAAAAATGATACTTCTTGGTTCTATATATAGAAAATAATTTCCTATAGCACAGTCAGATCCATGTTTTGTGGGACCTTGCTACCGAAAAAAATGGTTTACGGCAAAACATACTTCCCCCGTTGCGTACCCAACACTAGTTGCTAATCCGTTGGCGGGATTTTCATCAGAATTGATATTCCTCAAACGATCTCACGTCGTGGCACCTTGAATTAGTAATGGATATTTTAATTTTGGGGGATATTTTGCATGAAGCGTCAACATTCTTTCCAAAATTATATTATCAATTGTTACTATTATTACGAGAAAGTATGTGAGGTGTCTGCAAACATTAGTGTTACGCGTGTTTAGAAAAACTAATACTATAATTCATTCTGCCTGACAGCGGTGCCTCGGTCAGGCTGGCAGTTATTTGCCGCATTTGCCATCTGCGTACTGCACCACACTTTACCGCAAAGCGACAACCAACTGCGCATTATCTCTTTTGTTTGTTCACTCGAGTTGGTGGCAACAAGTGCAGGTTCCGTCATCTATATGATAATAGTAATATAATAGTAGCTGCTCTGCTGGTATTGCCGTTTGTTTGGACACTCCTGGCGGCATCACCGCGTGACATAATTATCAACCGCAAAGAAGATGGATTTTAGAGCTAGAGTTATGCATAGATGGGCAAAAAAAGCTGGCCGACAGGTAGACGAGGATACACAACCCGTAATTTCCCGGATTATATCACGGACGTGGTAATTAGATAAAACAAAACAAAATTACTCATACACATACGAGTATAAATTAGTTGCAATAGTAATAGCGAACCGCGACCTACGCGCTATGCCATCACCGATTTTAGGATTATTGAGTCTTCTTTAATTTCGATAATCGGATTAGCTCGCCAAAAATTTTTCGGCATTGTCATTTTCACTTTTAATGGTCTGTATCTTAGTTTATATTGTGTTCTGCAATTTTCATTTTTACATGTATTTTCTCGTATAGGAGCCATTCCACGTCAAATCGTATAAAACAGACAGAAATTTAACCTTTTGTATCTTTAATTGTTATCTAATTTTTACTTTCCCGTGTACGTACGTATATACGGAGTAGTATACGTAGTATAGGGAAAGTTACATAATGCTGCGCGAAAAAAACTGCAAATTTTCGGCAGAAAAAATTCATTGCCGCCCCCTCATAACGAAAAACTTGATAAAAACAGTTGCTAAATTAAGAAAAAAAATCCCCTAGCACGTGGTGAAGCTAGAATACCTGTTTTGTGGGTTCTTGATTCCGAAAAAACAATTGAAAGCAAAAACTTGGTCCGCCCGTCTGTCAACACCAGTAGCGCCTAAACCACTCGTAGGATTTTTTCCAAATTGAAGAAGCCTCTGTCCATCTGGCTCAAGTCGAAGCTTTGAGATTTTGAAAAACTTCCTTTAAAATTTGCGGGTACTTTACATGAAGCCCTCCCCCCCCCGGACATTTTCAAAATTTTCTCAAAAACAGCTCCAAATTTTTTCTTTAAATTTGGTGCAAGAATAGAGTAAAATACACTTAAGGTGGCATAAGTACCATTTTCACTTTCATTTCAGTTTCAGATCTTTTCAGTCTCTTCCTGCAACTACAAAATTAAAGGTAGAGACTTTTGCTTCAAATAACACTTGTTCTCCAAAATGAGTTCTTTCATTAACGTAATTTTCATTTTTTTGAAAATCTTAGTAGTTTTCGTGCAATATGTGCAATTTAAAAAAGTAACAACAAGATTTTCTCAAAAACTTCTCCAAATATTTTCTTTAATCTTTTGGTAAGTATACTGCTTAATGTACTCTATGAGATGACATGAACGCCATACTGCTGTATTCTTTTGTTTTTTCAAAAATTACAAAAATGTAATTTTGTTGTTAATATTTACATTAGCTAATGTTGTTAATATTTACATTAGCAGCGATTTGTTCACATTAATACATTTAAATAATGTTAAATAACGTTTCTGAGAAAAATGAATAGTTTACTGTGAAAAAAATAGCTCAAAATTCCGCATTTTCAGAAATGCTCAAACTCTATTTTCTCATAAATGGCTCAAAATTTTTTATCATACTTTTCAAACAAATAGAGCTTATTGTACTCTTTAATGTGGTGTAAAGGTTTTTTTCCCTCCAAAAATTACACAAATGTAATATTTTTTTGAAAGATCTCTTACACCTTTAATATGCACATTACGAGCAATTTGTAAACATTATTGTATTTGTAAGTTAATGTGCTTCAAATGAAGTGTTTCGAAAACTCAAAAATTATCTGTGAAAAAGAGCTTCCAATTTCGCATTTTTAGTAGCACTTAAACACCATTTTCTTGAAAACAGCTCCAATTTTTTTAAAGAAAATTGCCATTTAGGACAAGGTTCTGCTGTTCTTTAATATTCCAAAATTAATATTTCCATTCTACCATTAGGACACCGAAAAATTAAGTACATGTCAAAAATGTGTACTTTGGGCAGCGATAGACGGTAGCTGGCATGAGTATGTGGCAATTCCGAATAGCTAGCCCAGACCTACGGAAACAGAAAACTGATACAGGAAAGTCTGTGCCATTCAGTAGTACCACTAGTTTCTAACTTTATTATTTTCAGAAATATGTGAAAATGAAATTTGATAAAATTGACGTGCATCACTAACTTAAAATTATCATTTACTTGAATGCACTAATTATATAAATTCCATTTAAATTCCATTTGAAACTTAAAAACATGTTTAATTTTGTGATTTTGCAAAATTTTAAGTTTTGAAGATTAAATATTTTTGTAAACTTGAGCTAAAAATTAAAAAATAATTATAAACACAGTAGAGTATTGTAGACAAGTTGAGAAAAAATCGAAGTAGGATCTGAGTAACTTTAAAAAATACTAATTATATTACTCACTTCAAAAATTAAGTACTCGCTTACCTTAGAATTCTGAACTTTCAGCTCAATGCACAGTTCTAATGCCTTACTGAATTGACTTTCAGGTCTGGACAAAATTCCATTTTCTTCAGCAAACTTTTTACCCACTTTTATTATACATTCGGTTGCTGCAAAATGTCATTTAGTTTTATTGTATGACCAACTTTAAAAAATTGTCAAAATTTGAATTTTCGTCTTGTCATCTGTTAAGTGAAGGGGATCAATAAGTTTTGTAATAATATCTTTACTGTCTAATTTTTCAATGGATGTCAATGGATCTTCAGAGTGAAAAAAATTAGCAGATAGCAATTCCTACTTTCTGAAATTTCTCATGAGGATATCGTTTTTGTTCCAATTTTCTTTTCTTGAGAGGGGTTTCTCCTATTGCAATTAAACTCTTGTTTATCTTCCCTACATTCATTTCGCAGACACTTGACAAACTATCTGAAGAGCTTAAATTGTCCTTTCCTTGATTTCCACTCTTTTTCACGATATTCATTGGATGTTCTGCTACTTTCGTTAATGTCACAGGAGCCACTGATCTCGACGCTCTCTTCACTAACAAATGGTCTTTTTTTGAAGCGGATTCCCTTTTTTCCAAAATGAATCACAAATTCGCCAATCTAATGATTCCTGTAATTCAAGTTTCAGTAATAAATCATGGTTTTCGTGACTTGGAGATTTTCGTTTCTTAAAATCGTGATCAGAAAGATTAAATGGATTGAAACATCTGTCGTATCTCATACGGTGATTGCCGTTCATGTTACACAGTGTACACACGATTCACAGAACACTCTAGCACTCTTCTCTTTATAAGATGGGTATTGCGACTTATGTTCAGAAAATTTTACTCATGTCCCTTGCCAAGTGATCTGTTATATCTCATAAGCAAGGTCAGGAGGGTGCCCCATCCCTAGGACGCAAAGGGACTCGACAGTAAAATTCATTTCAATGACCCGAGGCAAAGCAGCAGAAGAATTCGTTTCACTGTCACCTAATCCTTCTGGGGCAGAGCAAACATATGAGTTACTAATATTTCTTTAAACCCTAATGAGGCAGAAGGTCACTGTTTCTATTGTTCTTCAGTACTTGTATCAAAGACTGATCGAACACAATTCGTTAGTGCTGTGACAAGAATAGCCAGCACCCACATACTTACAATAGATTTTTTTTTTTATCTGTACGTGTTCTTGCCCACTTTCTCTCTTGTTGTGTTTTGTAGAAAATTGAACAAGAAATATGCCTGTATTTTTTTCAAATTTTTATCAGAGCGAGTTCATATAGAAATTTTCATTTTTTAAGAAACTTACAATTTTTAATGAAATATTAATTTTTTGAGAAAGTAATTTACAGAGGAATAAAATACACATATTAAAATATTAAGTGAAGCAAACCAGGAATTTTTATGTTTAGTAAACTCGGAGCATCAATAAATTTTGCGAAGTACGTGTAAATTCCAAAATTTAATATAGGCATAATTTCACAAATAATCAATTTTCAGGTAAATAAACACGAGCATCTTCTTTTGATGTCCAGAATGAACGCCATACAGTCATGTCATTCATTTAAAAAAATGTGATATTTTTTTTTAAAGAAGTCAATTCTTGGGCGATTTGACATGGAATGGCTTGTGTTTCAATTAGTTTCACGGTTACCCATGAGAACATTGATTACCCACAAGAGCATGTGTGACACAATGTCATACATTCTGGGGGCAGAGTGAACATATGAAATACTAGTATCTCTTGAAACCCTAATCAGGCAGACGGTCATTCTTTTTTTAGTTCTTCAGCACTTGTATCAAAGACTGACCAAACACAATTCGTGAGGGGATGGGTAGGCAGAGCGCGACCTCATACAACTGTGTGTGTGTGTGTGTGTGTTTTTTTTAGAACTGTGTGTGTGTGTGTGGAGTGCCCACTTTTTCTTGTTGTATTTTATAGAAAATTGAACAAGGAACACGCCTATATTTTTTTCAATTTTTTTCTCAGCGAATATATATATAGAAATTTTAATTTAAAAAAATACTTTTTTTAATGAAAAAAAATACCCCGCAGCTCAACGAGATCTACAGGTTGGATTTGATAGATTTTTATTCTTCGTACTTAAAAGTAGTTTCAAGTAAATTGGAGCTTTAATGAGACTCAACATACGTACTTTCCAATTGAGTAATTAAGTTGTTGATGGTGCATTGTATTACCGTTCGAGACAACTTTCAGAATCCTGTGTGAATTGTATTGAATCTTCACCATCATAGTCCGCGCTGGCTGTCGAGCTAGCGCGTAGTTGCGCATTAACTCTCCATATTAAGGTGGCTCCTCACATTCGGCATTGCGCCGAGCAGTGCGCTATTGTTCGCCCGATCCCGACCAGCTAATGTATTCGGCGAATGTTCGCTCCGTTTGATGTGTCCAAATGACCGAGACGCGATGGGTAGGGCGAGCGCCGAATGTTCGTCACTTGGCAAATAGCAAACGACCCATCCACACTACTCGGGATTCGGCGAGCGGTTGCTCGCTGTTCGCCGCATATACTCTCTGGTTCGCCGAATAGCGAATGTATGGAGCCGCCTTTACGTCATGACGTGGCACGCTGTATCGAACAGTAAGCGCACCGCAATTCTGACATCCCCGGCTGGCTAGGTCGGGCGTTATCACGCTATCCCTGGGCCGCGCGCGGACCAGGGTTGTCGTAATCCGGTCTCAGATTCTGTCAGTTCACAAATTAGCATTTTTCGTAAAAAAATGTTTTTTTCTCTTCAGCAATACTTGGAAGTATGCATAGTGCTTCGATTAAAAGTACCTTTTAGACATTACATATAAAAAGATGACGATAATAATAGTAATAATAATAATAATAATAATAATAATAATAATAATAATAATAATAATAAACAGGCCAATTACTTGTCTGCCAGTACTGTACAAAGTTATAACTTCAGCCATAGCTGACAAAATGTACAGACATCTAGATAAGAATCATCTAATGCCAGCTGAACAAAAAGGATGTCGTAAAGGCTCTTATGGCTGTAAGGAAATCTTGCTCGTGAATAAAGTCATCTTGAATGATGTAAAGAAACGCAAACGTAATTTGAGCATGGCTTGGATTGACTACCAGAAGGCCTTTGATAGTGTACCACACGAATGGATTTTGAAGACACTGGAGATCTATCGATTTCATCCTAGACTTATTGAATTTTGCAAGGCTAGTATGAAGTCGTGGAGTACCAGGTTACTAATACACAGCGGAAAGGAAGCAGTAGAAACCAGAAGTATTCAGATTAACAGGGGTATTTTTCAAGGAGATTCACTATCCCCTCTGCTTTTTTGCATTAGTTTGATCCCACTATCGAGACAGTTGTCGCAAGCTGACTTTGGTTTTAAGCTCCATGGTGATGAAAGGCCAGTATCACATTTGTTTTACATGGATGATCTGAAAGTGTTTGCTAAGAATGAAGCGATTCTCTCCCAAATGCTGTCTGTCGTGAATGACTTTAGCAATGACATCTGCATGAAGTTTGGTCTTGACAAGTGTGCAAAAATCAGTTTAAAAAGAGGGAAACTCACAACATCTGAGAACATTGAAATTGACACGCACGCTGTGATTCAAGATCTTGAGCCAGGTAAAACTTACAAATATCTGGGCATTGAAGAATGTGAAACCATCTCGAATGACAGAATGAAAGAGAGAATTCGTAGGGAGGATTCGTAGGTATTATAGGAGAGTGAGACTGGTCCTGCAGTCCGCTCTGAATTCCAGGAATAAAATTTCTGCAATAGGTAGTTTGGCGGTACCTGTAGCCGAATACAGTTTCTGACTGGTGGACTGGACTGAGCAGGAAATTCTCACCATGGATCGAAAAACCAGAAAACTGCTAACAATGCATCATGTTGCCCACCCTCGAGCTGATATACATAGACTTTATGTGTCACGTAAGGAAGGAGGAAGAGACCTCAGACAAATTGAGGCCTCCTGGCACAACGCAATAGTCGGGTTGGGAAAGTATGTAGTCAGTCATCAAGATGACCCTCTAATGAGGCAGGTCATGAAATTTTACCGAAGAATGAGAAACAGAGGCATTGTTAGTGTAGCTAGAAGCATTGCGAAGAAAACTAGGCAAGACACGTCGAATAACACAGACACTGAACTTCTGATGCTGCTAAACATGAAGTGTGAGACACAAAAATGTTAAAGAAATCGTGGAGAGACAAACCACTCCACGGACAATACCTAAAAAGAATGGACAAGGTGCAGATCAATAAAGATCAATCATTTATGTGGCTTAAAAGGGGAAGAATGAAGCCAGAATCGGAAGCACTTGTAATAGCTGCCCAAGATCAGGCCTTGAGAACACGACATTATGATAAAGCGGTTCTCAAAATTTCCCAAGATGATAAATGCCGCATTTGCCTGGAGCAAGTAGAAACCATTGATCGTATTGTCTCAGCTTGTCCAATCCTAGCAAAGACCGAATACCTGAAAAGACATGACAGGGTGTGTAGCTACCTCCACTGGCAGATCTGTACCGCCCTCGAAGTTCCGAACACATGCCCCAAGTGGTACGAACACTCACCGAAACCGGTGACGTCTGTTGGATTGTGTACGATATTGTACGACCAACAAATTCAAACTGATCGCACGATAGCGGCAAACAAACTGGATATAGTCATTCGGGATTTGGAGAACAAATCGTGTTTACTTGTCGATGTTGCTGTGCCTTTTGATCAAAACGTCGTTACCAAGGAGGCAGAGAAACGTCTTAAATACAAGAGTTTGGAAATCGAGATCAGCCGAATGTGGGGCGTAAAAGCACAGGTCGTCCCAATAGTTATCGGTGCTCTGGGATTTGTTCCGCAAAATTTGAGTAAGAACTTGTCTAAACTCCCTGGTAATTCAAAAGACTGGGAAGTGCAAGAAATTGCTTTATTTGGAGCAGCCGGCATTTTGCGTAAAGTATTGTAGAGGCACTGATAGTCACCGGATCTGCTCCTTAGGTAGCTGGTTGCAACCTGGAGTAGATTTTATATTCAGCCGACTCATAACATCTTTAGTCGTGATGTAATGGAAAAATAATAATAATAATAATAATATATGATTAATAATTTTATTATACTAAATCCATCAGTACATTTTGATTGTTCCAAGTAGTTTATGTTCTTGGCAGATACTAGTTGTACTGTCATAGAGCTGCCCGAGACTAATAAAAAAACGTTTTTAATACACAGGCATTACTTACACAATAGGGAATTTGTGCATGCCATAGCAGACAGCACTGTCGATCTTCTGTGCATGCGCAGATGGACTAGTGTTGCGAAACGTGAACTGCACATGCGGAGGATCGATAGTGCTGTAATGTTCGAGCGTGCACAAACACCTTATTAAACCACTAACTTTCAATCGTTTTTAAGTTTAACAAAAATTAATTCAATTCAAATTCTAGATAGATAAACCGATGCAACCCGTCGGTCATCCATGTATTAAAACAGTCAGTTTGCTGTGCCCCTGTCAGGAAGTATTGTATTGAGTTGACTGTTACATCGCCAAAAAAACATCGATGGTCAAAATTAAAACATCGATGTAATAAAACATGGATCCAAAACCATTGATGTTTTGAAATCTGAATTAGTAACTAATGAAGTTCATGTAATTTGAAAATGATATATTAATATTTTAATTGAGATTTAAGTGATGAAGTTATGCCAAAACCGCATTAGGATGATAAACTGAGCTTGAATTATCTGATTCAATATTTCAAAAGCAATATCAGGTTTCTTTAATAACAAAAACTCAATTTTATTTATTTTTCAACTTCAATCACATTGCCGTGAAGAATATTCAATTTATGGATTTCTGAAAATTATAATAAGATCTTGTTATGAATGACTATCTGCTTTGGAAATATATCGGCCATGTAAAAACATTGAACACAAAACATCAATGTTAAAGAAACATAAGACTTCAAAAAATCCATGTCAAATGCATTGATAATTTTACAAAAACTTTGATGTATGGAAAACATCGACATCAGTGTTACCTCTAGTTTGGAGTGGTCAAATTTTGATATAATTCATATAACAATGACTATCTAAAACTGTCCACAAAATGAAGTCCTCATCATACAAGAATCTTGAGAAACACAATATTTATTTATTTATTTATTTAGCAACAGGCTATAAGCCCAATACATAGGAATAAAAAAAAAGTATACAGCTCAATACATAGGATTTAAAAGGATTATGCCCAGAACTCATCTGTATATTTTCCCAATCTTTCTAACAGGTGCTGAGATTTGGGTACAACAACTAGAAATGTTTATGAAAATGTTAAATGAGATACTTTTGAAAGAATGATCATCAACAAATAGCTTTATATTATTTCACTTGGGAAAGTGTGGCATCAAAACATAATACCTATGAATAGTTAACTGGATTTTTATAAAATTCATGGGCTCCAGTAAAGTGCTCTGGTTGTTTTATAAATAAAATGAGTGATTAGTGATTTTGTTAATTTTGGAAGAGTGAAGAATGTATTGAAAAGTAATTCTGATTTGTATGTTACCAGATGAAGGCTGTTCTGTGTATGACTCCATTCCATACTTTGATATTATACCTTCAGAGGAACTCTATAATATTGAAGAAGAATCAGTACCTTCCAGAGTGAGACGCAAACTATTTCAAGATGAGGATTCATCAGAATTGGGCTGTGTAAATAATGGTAGGTGATATTTTACTATATAAATCATAAATTTACATTCTGTTTTAATTTTCTGTTTTGAATTCTTCTTGTCTAAGATAATGTGTTTGTGAACACTTGCGAAAATGTTAGTATAAGTACTATTTTCCTTTTGATTTTTTACCAATATGTCCTTTTTGTATATCTTTGGTCATTTCAGATCTTTTTTCTTTCCAAATAAGTACCAGATTGATGTATGATGCATTTATTTAGTTATTTCAGGAAGTGATACCAAACTCCTAAAGGCACAATGAGTATTTGGAAAAATCTCAGATGTTTGGGCTCTGAAAATTTATATGTGACAGACTGGTTAAAAATTAGGAATATCAACCAGGAGAGGGGAAATGCAATGCTAAAAAATTATTTATGTATCAAGACCAACAAGCAATTTTCTTTCAGAACAGCAATGATTTTCAAAAACTACTTTGCTCCACCTTGGATAGTAAAAAGGAGTTTGAGAACATTATTTTTGAACAAAATTCTTACTATTATTTTTTGTACACTCTACAGGGTGTCTGTTCAGTCATTCCCTATTTTTAGAGAGCTTCCATTTCTTCATTTGTAAGCCAATGTTTTTACAACCAAATCTGAGAGAAAGAGTAGTTCTTGAGATATTGTTGAATATGTTTATACTTGTACAGTAAAATCTGTCAATACTGGAACCTATATAAGTTGGTAACCTGCCTTAACCGGAAAATTTCTCTGCCCTGTGAATTTCAATGGCATTTGTTACAGCATAAAACAGAACCTCTCCAATGCTGAAACAGAACGGTTTTTCATGTCCTGCAGGAATCCAGGTATCTCCCACCAGGGGGGACTACCTCAGCTGAGACAAGCTCTAAACTCCTGATCGGTCTCCCGGCATGTATGGTAGTGTAATGTATGTTAGTGAAAGTTTGTGAGTAAGGGGTGAGGATAGGCTAGAAAGGGGAAGAAAGATAGCACGCAGTCCATGACCCTTTTGTTAGGTTACTGTTCCGGGATTCGCGGGGTGTTGATTGGAGAAAACCATGGAAAACTACTGATCAGAGCAGCCGGACGCTACAAGTCTTCTCTAGACATCGACTGAATTTGACCTAGCTGACAAGCTAGTGTCGAAAATAGTGCCACCAATGGGACTCGAATCTAGGACTTCCCGGTTAGAGGCACTTTTGTTAATTATAACTTAAGTTTCATAATATTTAATAATGTTTATTGCGCATTTCTAAGGTCACAATAAAGATTCTACTGTATAAAGTGTTTATTTGCAGCAGCAGTCACTTAATGAAATAAGAAGTGTAAAATTGGTGGTATCTGCCCAGTGTTGCATTTTCACAACATTAAATTTTTGACCAGTAGAAATACTGGTGACTTATATATTGTTATCCTACACATTTATAAACATTATAGTATCATGTTGTGTAAATATGAAATATATTGGCAACAAAAAATGTCCTGGGCATATACGGGTTAAAAAGATGTTAAACTAAACCTCGAGAATCACTGTTTCTTACAAAACTAGTGATTAAAAATTGGTTCAAAAAAGGAAGAAATTATAACTATCCAAAAATAGGGAGTGACTTATCAGGCATCATCTAATTAACTTTATGTCTGTGGAAAATTCTAAATGCTAATAGTTAGACAAATTTATTGTTGTGGAGGAAATTATCATGATTTGCATTTAGGCTGCTGTATTAATATAAAAAGTACGTTTATGCAAATATTAAAGGTTGGACCACATTAGAGATTAGTGGTGTAATATTAAAAAGAAGTTGTAAAAGTTGGTGTCAGGATCTTTCTAGGCCAAAAATGTTCTACTTTATATAAAGTCTTATATAAAATCACTACAATCTCTGTGTAAAAGAATGCCAAATGCAGTGTCAATGAGAACTTTTCACACCTTGATGTGAAAATGATCTGTCACTGGCATACTCATCCCACCACTGAGCTAACTGAAGCAGGTGCGCCGGACTGGGAGAATTTTTGACCGCATCTTCATGTTGCATACCTGGAGTAGAGTAAGCAGTAGCAAGCAGTAATAATGTAAGAAAAAGTGGTGATTTTTTTTTTTAAATATTTCCTTTCATAAAAATATATAAGAAAATTGGTAGAATAAAATATATGTTGAGAAAATAGCAAAATATGTAATATAGTACCAAGTACATAAAAATATGTAACGAAAAAATTGGATATTGTGTTATGATGATAATTCAAGATTAAAATTTTGAGAAAGGCAGAAAAATAGAAAGACAAAAAATATGTAATTATATAAAAATCCGGTCTCTACTAATAACACTTAACACTTTTACTTTCCTGTATATGTACGTATATACAGAGTAATATACGTAATTAAGGGAAAGTTATGTAATGCTGCGCGAAAAACGGCGAATTTTCGTTAGACAAAAAATTCATTGCCGGATCCTGATAACGGAAAAGTTGATAAAACCACCTGCTAAATTAAGATTTTAAAAAATGTCCTAACACGTGGTATAGCCACCAGAATCCCTGTTTTGTGGGTCCTTGGTACCGAAAAACCAATTGAAAGCAAAACGTCCCTCTGCCGTCCGTCCGTCCATGAACATTACTAGCACCTAAACCAATCGTAGGAATTTTTCCAAATTGAAGAAACCCCTATCGATATGGTTTTAGTTGAAGCTTTGAGATTTTGAAAAACTCATCAGAATTTACTTTACATGAAGCCCTCCGGATATTTTCAAAATTTTCACAGAAACTGCTCCAATTTTTTTCTTTAACTTTCTTGTAAAAATAGAGAAAATTACACTTTTTGAGGTGGCGTAGGTCCGATTTTCATGGTTAACTCTAAATTTTCGAAAATTGCAAAGTTTTGAATTTTTTTCAGCACCTTCCTAAAACTACAAAATTGCAGAAGAGATTTTTCCTTCATATAAAATTCGTTCTCCATAGTGAGTTCTTTCTTTAAGGTCAGGTACATTTTTTTGCAAATTTTGGTAGTTTTTGCGCAATATTGCAATTTTACAATTTTAAAAAATTACAAAAACAAGGTTTTCTCAAAAACGGCTCCACGTTTTTTCTTTAGGGATAGTGCTAAATGTACTCTGAGATGACATAAAGGCCATGTTGCTTTTTCTTCTTCTTCTTCTTCTTCTTCTTCTTCTTCTGCTTCTGCTTCATCATTTTCTTCATCTTCTTCTTCTTGTTCTTCTTCTTCTCGTTCTTGTTCTTCTTCTTTTTTCTCCTCCTCCAAGAATTACCAAACTGGAATTGTTTTGATGTGTCTCTTGTCGTTAATATTTGCATAGCGGCCATTAGTTCACAATATTATATTTATGAGTGTATGTGCTTTAAATAATATGCCATAAATTTTCTCAAAAGCCTCATCCGTTTTCTGTGAAAACTAGCTCAAAATTCCGCATTTTCAGAAACGCTCAAACGCCATTTTCTCATAAATGGCTCCAAATTTTTTCTTGAAACTTTTCAAACGGATAGTGCTAATTGCACTCTTTAATATGACGTAAAGTTTGTTTGTTTGTTTTGTTTGTTGTTTTTTCCTGCAAAAATCACTCAAATGTAATTCTTTTGAAAGATCTATCACACCATTAATATGCACATTTAATAACGTTTTTTGCAAATACAAAAGAATCTTATGAAAAAGAGCTTCAAATTTCACATATACAGTAGCACTTAAATGCCGTTCTCTTAAAAATGGCTCCAAATTCTTCAAAGAAAATTGCCATTTAGGGTGAGGTTTCACTGTTCTTCAATATTCTTAAAATAATATTCTGCTATTAGAAACCGAAAAATTAAGAAAATGTGAAGAATAGTAATTTGGACGGCTATAAATGGCAGCTGGTTAGAGAATATGTCAAGTCCGAATAGCTAGCCGAGACCAAAGGGAATAGAAAACTAATACAGGAAAGTCTGTGCCATTCTGCAGCTTCACTAGTTCTCAGTGATATGCCAACCATATAAAGAGAATTTCTGGCATTGTAGGTCCATCATAAGAATAATGAGAATAGTTTCTTCAGTTGATATGATTCAGAGCCTAATTCTGTAGTGCAGAAACTGGAAAATGAGAAAATTGGTAAAAAAATATTGTTTTAGGACCCAACACCCTAATACATTTTTTTAGTCATAATGAACGTTATTCTTTGGGATTAGAACTACTTGAAACATCGCCCTTATTATAGTGGTCTGTATCAAAGAGTGAAATTAGTTGTTGCCTGAAAAGAAGAGATCTAATCTACACAATTTGAGAGGAAGAAATTTAAACGTTACAGATACTAGAAACTTTTTCAATGCATGAACATCACAATTACTGAAGTGTATGAATATTAAATAACAATGACAGTTGGATAGTAACAACTATTACATAATCATAGCAAGAAAAGTAACTATGAAGCACAGTAATGTCTTCGTACATTATCCATTACGTGTTCAATTTCCTTTCTAAAAAATAAGTTCATCTACCTCTTTTGAAGTTTGTTTTTCTCCTTCTTTCATGCTGAATCGAATCTGAAAATCTGAAACTCAGTTTTAAAACTCACACCAAAATTAGATTGATCAATTTAGATTGAAGGCTTAATGGGCCAGGATATTTCTCTCATCAGGTGGGGTGTGAAGCAAACATGGTCTTCAAAAGGTAGGATTCAAATTTCAAGATTACGGCTTGTATGGATATGTAGAAATTATATCTGTTGAACATATCTAAATGTAGAAGAATTTTGGCCCCTTGTGCTAATTATTTTTATAGTGCTCTCAGGACATTGCATTGCATTGCTCGTTGCAGGAGATTTCGTTAAATGCATTGTTATTTTCAATATTAAGTGAATGATGTGATTTGTTGGTTGTGTAGAAAAAATAACCGTCTGAACAAATTGTCCTTAATCAATTAATTTCTACTTAAAAAAGGCATCCAAGACACACATTCTGTAAAGAAATTAAACAACACAAAATTCATCAAACAAAATTATAACCCAGCATTGTCAGGATATTTATTTATTATCTGGTGAACCAAAAAGGAAAGAATTCTTTCTGCATGAGATGGAAGTAATTTTATTTACATCCTCACTCCAATTTGCCCTGCTCCCCATAAAATTCACCGTGCTTTTGTCTTCCCAACTCCACGCCTTTAGCTCTCCCGTTCTGATTCACTGGGTCCCATCCCCAGCAAGGAATTCTCCTACCTCTCAGCAGGTCATATTTTCTTTGAGTGGTTGTCAGTTTTTCTTTCAGTATTTTTTCAATAATGACCTGCATCCAGTTTGAAACCTAGATTGACCTGTCCCCAGACTTTCAAATGAGCTCTTAACCTCTAGGTGTTGTTTGGACTTCTCAATCAGTACAAAATGTTTGCACTAAGATCTTTGAATAATCGGATTTTTCAGTTTTGTTTCTGATGAGCCAAACTTTACCTCAAAAATCACAACGTCAATTAATGCTTATTGAATAAAAAATTTTTGCAGATAAATGTGTATTAAATAATTTTGAAGAAGTGGAACAACTGATTCAGGAGGAGGGGGAAGATGTCACAATGGCTTTGCGCCTGCAAAACCAATGGACTACACTCAAAGCTCTTACTGGCTTAACTGAGCAAGATTACCAGAGTAAATTTCAAATTCACCAGGATTCGCATCATCAGGTAAAGAAAGTAATTTATAATATTCTCAGAATTGAATATGAAGCTTAAAATATCTCTAATCAGTTCATTCAAATCAGTTTCTTATGTGAAGTAGAGTGATATGAAAACCAGGAGGATGGTGGACTGCTCCAGGTACTTTTTTTTGGTGTGTGTGTGGGGGAGTTGCAACTTCAACAAGATCGAACCAGAATTATCAATTATGGCGAAAATTATGTACGTAGTTTGGGTGCTTGTGCTATTCAGATAGATGTACTTTCTCATATTGCTGGTAAAGGTGACATAATATTACAACTTCTTCCTACTTACACATTATCAATCACTTGAAAATCTCTACCCTCAATATGGAAAGTGTATTTTAGGCTCGAATAAAAAATTGGAAACTTCCAATTTTTTTCGAGAGGTTTTAATGAAAATTGGATTTATGCCATATTTTTAAGTAAACTTTACTCTAGTTGAGTTAACAAATTAAAAAAATAATTTAGAGATGTTTTTGCGAAAAGTTTGATTTCACCCAAAATTATATAAAAAAATATTCAAATTTTTTTAAAATTTGAATAAACAATAAATGATATTGTTCAAATTTTAGGGATAAAAACACTATTTTGGTACCAAGAACTCCTCAAAACGTGAACTCCTCAGACAATGCTATTTATAAGAGAAAGTAAAATCTAATGTTCAGGGATCATAAATGTTCACTTTTTCGTCTCAAGTCATTTTGTCTTTTTGGGAGGAGGGGGGGTGGTCAAAAAACAATACTTCTTCCAGCATTACCATACCTATTACAGTGAAACTCTGTTTTTACATTTCACACTTAGACATTTTTCAAGTTTGAATGTTCTTTTCGGCAACTCCCGGATAAATTCCTATACTTTCCATGCTAAATTATTTCAGTTATGTATTTTACGTTTACACGTTTTTTTCGTTTATACATTGGTATTGAAAGCCCCTTTAAGTCCATATAACATGCAAAATGACATACGTGAGAAAAAGCAGGCAATTCTCTTGCAGTTTAGTCAGCAAGTGAAATTATAATCTATCAAAATCTATTATGTTGTGACGTAAGCTGCAATTCTGTGAATTGTTTCTAAAATTGTGAAGTCCTCAAGCTCTGTTCCTGTTTTAGCCTAATGAAATGTAAATAGTTTCAAATTCCACATTGCCTAAATATCTAAAAGTGACAGAAACATGATTAAATATCAAAATAGGACAAAATACAACTCTTTAGATTTGCAAACAAAATTGAATGAGAATAGGTTAAAGCAAGTAAATTTTAAGATTGCAAAACAAATAAACATAAAACAAAACATGGCATGTAGTAATCATCTGGATCATACATTTTCACTAATCTTTATTTCAAGATATAGTGATCATTGCTTAATTTCACTTTCAAAAAGATAATGTATTTAATTCATAAAGATTTGTGTTTGATATTAAAATTAAATGAAATCCATCAAGCATTCAAACGTGAAAATTATAGTGTGAAGAAAATTAGTTCATTATGTTGTCTTCACATGTATTGTATTTTGTGACATAATTTCAGCACGAAGAGTATGAAGAAAGTGATGAGGAAGTTTCACCAGAAGTAGCTGCAGCCATGATGCATTCAGAAGAGCAAGGTATATTGATGGGTGCTGCGCCATTACGTGTGTATAATGCACTCTTTTCTGATGATGAGAAAGATCTCATAGCTGTCACATCAGCTGCACCTTTCCACCCTCAGGTTTGTTAAATAAAAGAATTGTAGAGCATTTAAATTTTTCCACAGTGTCACCATTCTGATTGCTCTTGTACCTTAGATCGTACGTTTGACAGTGACATGTTCCCAACTATGATAAGTTCCCAACTGTGTGGGATAGCACAATGTGATGTGTGGCACACAAAAACAAAGGACAAACAATAACATCAGCTAGAAGGGTTGGTAGAAACCTGGTTGCAACCAAAGAATAATCACTAATCATATCAGCGTTTCTTAATATTTTTGTCCATTGTAGAGTTATTAGTATTATTACTAATAACTCTACAGTTAGGTAATGTTAATATTAATTTCAAAACCTTTTTTGGCTTGAATATGCTTATTCAAGAGATTGGACAATTGTATAATATTAATTGTGAAAATGTACTTGAATTTCACATATGCATGTATTATTTTTTTTATTTAAAGTATTAAAACTAAAGTATATGGTCACTCTGTTTTGATGTTTATACAAACAAATAGAAACCATTTGACACAATTTTTTTTTAATGTTGCCCCAGGTTTTGGCCTGGCTCACCCTCGAATTTACAGTTCTGTTGCATCATTATCGAATACCGTAAATACTTGAATATATCCCGCATATATTTTTCAAAAATAACCAGCTGAAAATTGGGGTGCGGGTAATATTCGCGTCAAGGTCGGTACCGCGAACTTCAAGCGTGTTGTACCTGGTTACATGGAGGCGTGCTTTACATAGAGCCGTGTTGCACCTAGTTACATAGAGGCGTTTTGCGTCTTTTTCGATCGCGATCTTATCAAGCTTCTTTTTTTCCGAAATTACTTCCCGTAAAATTAGGGTGCGGAAAATATTCGAGGGCAGGCTGTATTCGAGAATATTCGGTATTCCTTTCTTATATTTTGTACGGATCTAATGATATATTTTTGTATATAAACTAGTTAATTATAAAATTGCTCTCTTTTGTTACAGTACATAAAATTCAAGGTTCCTAATAGGATTAAAAGATCAAATTCTGTGTTACTGATAACTTAAGTTCTACCTATTTACTGAATAATCCATTATATAAATGTCTAATTATGTTAATAGATTTAATGTAGAACTTTTGGGAACTCTTATAATTAGAGACCAGATTTTTATGTAATTACATATTTTTTGTCTTTCTACGTACTGTTCTCAAAATTTTATACTTGGCGAATTGTGGCCGTTCTAACACAATATCCACTTTTTTCCAAAAATATTATTACATATTTGGTCCTACATTACATATTTTACATATTTTGCTATTTTCTCAACATATTTTCTTTCTTCTATCAATTTTCTTACATATTTTTATAAAAAGAGGTATTTTCAAAAAATTCAGCATTTGTTGCTAGGTATTCATTATTATGACATGGTACTGTATGCATGCAACTCGAGGTACGCTCTGTGAAGATGCAGTCAGATGTTCTCACACTCCGATGCGCCTGCTTCGGTTATCTCAGTTGCAGGAATTGCATGCGTCAGTGACTGACATTTTTACCTTTAAGTGTGAAAAGTACCATTGATGCTGCGTTAGGCGACCTTTAACCTTAATTTCCAAGAAACTTTGGCGACTGCTGTCATGTAACACTTGGATGAAAACATTGTATGCTGCAGTGATTGTTGGCTGATTGTTGTTATTGCCAGTTTGTACTGTGGCTTCTATTGCATCTCGTCTGGCTGTTAAACTGTATATCTGGTTAGCAATTTGTGAAGCTTTTACTACTGCTGGGAAAGTTGTATGGTGAAAGAGTGCATTAACCCTCAGCTGGTGTGGTGAAAATTCTAGGACATAAGTGGAGTTGTGGGGTCGAAAATGATACCACTTAATACCAAAGAAACTAAACACTTTATTAGGTTATATGTTTTGAAATTATATGAATAACGAATAATATGGATAATAATGAAGAACTAGGCCGGAAATTCTAGGAAAATATTTAATAAAAATTAAAAGAAAAATTAATGCTGAGAATAATATATTGAGTTATTTAACAATGGAATGAACAATACTCGATGATAACGCTTAATAATACTGATCAAACTCATACATCACATAAGAATAATTATATATTTGTTAACAATTTGATCATCTGGTTATTATAATTAATTTACTTTAAAAGTTTCTAATCACTATATTCTTTGTACATAATGCATCGACATGCCTGGCGAACAAATTTATGGCAAAAAAAACATTATTCCCAGTTGGTGACGTAGTCTGTGAGTCAATGATGACAAAAGTGAAAGCTATACAGAAGGGATTAAAGAAGAAAGAGTTTTCAAAGAAACGCCAGGGGGTTTACAGTTTGTCGGATATTGAAAATGACCCCACAACTCCATCTAAGGGTTAACTTGTGCTTACTAAATGATTTTTAAAACGTCTCTATCTTTTTAAAAATTTGTATAGGAAAATTTTATAAATGTAAGTTGGTATTATGTAAATGTGTTTTATAATTAGAGTATTTTAATATTACATATTATATCCTGTTTTACAAATTTATTACAAATTCATAATATTTTCATTACATATTTATGTACATATTTTGATGTTTCATACTACATTTTTTTTCCGGTCTCTGGTTATAATTGATTGAAAGTTGATTGCATTCTTTCTAAGTATTGAATAATGTTGTAATCATTTATAATAAGTATTCCTATATTTATTATTTTGTACATTTGGTATAAGTTCATTAAGCTATCCTATCTTGTGCTATGCGTATTGTCTGAAACCATTTTTGTACAATTGTAGTTTGTAATGGACTTATGTCAGTTAAAATAAATATTTGATTGGAGTATTTGAAAAATATAATTTTAAACTAGTGAAGTTACTGATTAGTACAGATTAGTTACAGATAAGTTACAAAATTACAGATTTTCTTGTACTAGTTACTTACCTTTTCTCTTTAGTGTGGGCTATAATTTTCAATTTTCTCCCACCCTCTTCTCCGGTCCCATCTATTTTTCGTTTTTTCTCAGTTTTTTTGATTTCTAATAGTAGAATTGAAATATGACTTAAAGAATATTATAGAAGGATAAAACCTGGTCCTGAATGCACATTTTCAATGAAAAATTTGGAGTCCTTTTTATGAAAATGTAGTTTGAGTGAATCTCCAAATGTACAATTTCAAACTCGTTTTCCCCCAAAATTTTAGAGTTTTTGACCAACTTGAAAAGAAGTTATTGGAAGCAGTTGTATTCTCAAAGATGATAATGTATAAGAAATGCCTGTTAAGTAAAATATTAACAATGTGATATTTTTCAAAAAAATTAGACCTGTTGAACAAAAGAATACATCATGACATTCATATTAAGTCATTCAATGTATTTTGCACTATTTTTAAAAAAATTAATGGAAAATTTGAGCTTTCCTGTGAGTCATCAAGAAACTCCACATAATAATTTGAAACCCTTATACTCACAAATGCAATAATGAATGAAAAAGTCTGTATTATGAATATTAATGTGAGATACGTTTTAAAAAAATTACCTTTGTCCAATTTTTGGAAAATCAAATAAAAACATCAAATTTACATTCACTTATGTAATGTTATTCTGTGCATTTAACACAATTATTAGAAAAAGTTAAAGAAAAAATTTGTAGCTCTTTTTGAGACAATCTTGATTTTAATAATTTTAATATTGTCCATATTTCACTCAAAATTGCACAAAAACTACTAGTACTTTCAAATCAATGAATGTGACATTAATTGAAGAATTAAGTGGTGGACAAATTTCATTTGATGAAAAAATATTGAATTGTTGGAACTTTTGTGATTTTCGAAAATTCAGAGTAAAGAGTGAAAATCAGACCTATGTCATTATTGTAGTGGTGTTTTTCGCTGTTATTCTTACTAGAAATACATTAAAAAAGTTATAAGAAAAAAATTGGAGCCATTTTTGAGAAAGTTTTAAAAAAGTCCCGGGGGCTTCATTAAACTATCTCCAAAATAATGAAGATGTTTTTCAAAATCATTGGGTGTTAAGTTGAGCCAGACTGATGGGTGAATATTCATTTTGGAAAAAACCCTATTTCAATATCAGGGACAGGGAAATGCATATTTCCGTCAAAATCTTGAAATTCATTTTGCGCAATACTACATAAGTTTCTCTGTACTCTGTGAATTACTTAGTATATACGTATGTGTATGAAAAAGTAAAAAATAATATCTTTGTGTTTGTACGGATGAATCAGTTCTTCCTTGGCATAATACATAAGGAAGCCAATTATGAAATAATCCTTAATTCATGCTGGCTGTACTGTTTTTACAGTCTTACAATTTTCTAAAAACTCTTTGCAGCTTAAAACTACTAGATAAATCAGAAAATAATTCAGTATGACAATTTACTGATCTTATTCTTTAAGGGAAATAAAAACACATACCAATTTTAGTAAAGTCAGAAGAGGATTAATACATTTCTTGTGGGATTTACATGAAATTATTCAAATACACAAAATGCACTTGACAAAGTCCAATGAAATGAATGTCTTTCACCGAGATATGCACTTACTATTTACATCCCAATATCTTTATAATGAGCATACTCACATGGATGACATGCATCCTTCCAACATTCCCATTTGTTCAATATGAATTTCTAAGATTGAGATGTCAATTTTAGATCACTGTAATGGGAGGCAACCATTAGTGCCCATTCTATGCTGGATCATTCAAAAGTTTTCTCCATTTATATGTCAGCTTAAAGAAATATTTATTTGTATAACAAAATTTGGAGCCATTTTTAAGAAAATGTTATTGTTATTTTTTAATATTGCTCATATTATACACAATATTGTGTAAAAACTACTAAAATTTTCAAACAAATATTACCTGATGTTAATGAAGGAACTAATTATGGAGAACAAATTTCATCTGAAGGAAAAATCTCTATCTTCAATTTTGTAGTTGTAAGAAGACACTATTGTTAACTCTGAAATTTAAAAAATTCAGAGTTAACAATAAAAAAACAGACCTATGCCATCTTTATAAGTGTATTTTACTCTATACTTACATGAAATTTAAAGAAATAATTTGGAGCAGTTTTTGAGAAAATTTTGAAAATATCCAGGGGCTTCATGTAAATTGCCCCCAAATTTTAAAAATTTCAAAATTGCAAAGCTGAGTCAGTCCAATTTGACCGAGGAATATCCATTTTAGAAAAAAAATTTAAGTATAGTTTAGGCATTAGTGGTGTTCACAGACGGACGGACAGACAGACAGGTCGACACATGGACGTTTTGGGAAAGAAAGGGGGGGGAAAAAAACAACACTTTATTTGGTATCAGGGGATATTAAAACATGAAATCTCAAAATCTATTTTTCACAGCATTACATAACTTTCTCTATACTACGTATATTACTCTCTCTCTCATATATTATTAAATATAGTGACTAGCTGAAGTAATCCAGCATTTCCTTGTATTTATTTATCACAATCGTATGTGAGGCGGGATAATTCGTGTTCCTTTCCTTGCTGAGCAGCAGAGCATCTCCCACAATCTTGAGTCAATGTGTAAAGCTCAATCAGCCTAATTCCTCTAGTTCAAAATTGCATTTGTTGAGTTAAATATTTAATTAATTATTGAGTACTGGATATTTTAAATACTACAAAAACCTTCTCCTGGACGTAAAGACGATGCAAAATTGAATTCCTCTTAAGTACAAAAATATGAAATTCTAAAATGTTCATTTTGAAAAACTGGTTTATATACATATAGAGGTAAATAAATAATATCTTTTGATGGCATGGCTTAAACCATTAAGCCTTCTCATCCATGTGATTTCATACAAAACAAAAGGGTCCTTAAAAAATGCATTACCTTTTGTGGGGGAAGGGAAAAGATACAAATTTAAATGCTGCCTGAAATAGGTATAAAATAAATAAAAGGAAAACAAATATAGGGGAAGTTACTGTATATAACGTATTCTTTAAAAATAAGTTTTAAATATTACTGTACAATGCCTCCTTAAAGTGGTTGTTACAAAAGTCATCTATTAACACATTTCTATTGTAGAGGAAAGAGTGTATCTATAAGCGAGTTAACTTCTTTCCTCTATGGTTATATTGAAGATAGTCACCAGTATTTTGTAATAAAATTCCTGTGAAAAATCTTATTTCAGAATGTGGTAGTACCAGCCTCTGTTGATAACCTACCTTACACCACCTCAGCTGAAGACCTTGTTGTACTAGCTTCTACTATACGAGGAAAGGATCCTCTTCCTAGTAATTCTGTATTTGCTGATAATGTGAAAGAGCGAGGACTGTACAATTCAGTTATGGCTGAAGCAAGCAGTATGTAATCCATTTAATGCTTTTGTTTATTGGTAATTCTAAAAATTTGCATGCTTGAACAAAGGCAACATTAGAAAGAGTGAAGGTTATAAGTAAAACATTATGTTGAATTACACTGGTCTACAAAAATCAACTTTTTGTCTACTAGAGGAAAATTCACCTATGTCATACTGATGCTCTGATTCCATATCTGAAGTCAGATTTATTTTAGCACATCACAATTTTTAATTATAGCATTGTAAAAGGAAGTCTACTTCTTATTCAGTGTACTATACTAGTACAGTAAGGCCCAAAATAAATTAAACTTTGTTAATTTTTTTTGCAAATTTTTGTGTTAATTTATATTTTCAAGACTTTAAAAATTATATACATTTATGTACAATACATACTAAAGACTTAAAACTCTTATAAGTTGTGAGACATTTGCTTTTTTTGTTTATATTGTCTTGCAGTTGATCTTTGAAGAAACAGCAGAAATCTCCTATCATGCACTGTAATGTCCTTAGTATCTTGATTCCATCATTGGTATATCCTGGTAGAACCTCTCACTATGCTCACCACTGACTGCACAGAGATTTGGTGGAAAAAATTCAAGATGGCAATTCAGAAAATATAATTTTAAAGACATATGACCACCTAGATTCTGACATGGTCTGATCATGTTATTTTCTAGTTCTGCATAATTATCTGCTTGATAATTTCCCAAAATCTGCTGTCACAACAAATGTGTCCAAGCTTCGAAATTCTAAAGGATTAAGTTTCTGCATGTTGTAACACATCATCTGTAATGTTTCTGGCCCCCAAAAAATTCCTGCCTTTAATTTTTCATCACTTTTCATTCTCTCCAACTTCTCTTTTAGAAATCTAAAGCCTTTCCCATCATGATTTGTTGTCTTTACAAGGATTTTCATGAATCCATATTTAATGTTCAGGGGTGGAAGAAAAATCTTCAGTGGGCAACAAGGGTCTTCAGCTTCACATCATTTTCTCCAATAGCAACATGATTTCAGTTATTTTCTGTAATTAAATGGACAAAAAAATTAAAAGCAATAAGTTTCAAATTTCATTTAGTCAATTTTATCTTGGCATGTAGGTATATTAAATTGTTTAGAATAAGACGTAAGTTAATTCATTTACTATTAACATACAATTCAGTTTTACAAGGGACATAGAACAGGTTATAAAATGTCACTTTGTTATTTTTAGAAATCACATAAAAGCATGCGCTACAGTGAAATATCAATAATGGGAAGAAAGAGTTTTCAGCAAGTAACTGTTAAAAAACTGATTAACAATATCTGCAAATAGACTATTACTTTAATATTTGATCTCATTATCAATGATGCGTATTCAGCGATGCAAATAAATGGATAAACAAATTCTATTATCTTAAAATTGTGACATGATAGGAAAAAAACGAATTTCAGATCTGAAATCAGCACACCTGAATTAGGGTTGGTACACTTGATTTTCTCAAGTAGCACTGTAGACCATTGTTATTCACTTGCATGGTTTCATGTAGGATGTTATTGAATCAGGAGTTCAGTGACACATTTTTCAAAGGTTATGTCCTTTACATATCATAAGAAGTGAAAAAAGTTCCATTGAAAACTATAAATGCACAAATATGATCAGGTGGGGGAGGGGGAGATCGTATTCAAGTTTACAATGATTGGGGTGGTCAAACTGCCACAAAATCTGGATAGTTGATATTATGGCCATGTTCTGCTCTCCTGAGTTTGAGTAACTTCAAACCTGTACAGTGTTGGTCACCTACAGTTGTTAGAACATTACAAACGCTTACAAAATATAATTCCACAAAATAGTTTCACTACTTGTGTGAAAGTGTTTATTTGGAACAAAGTATGACCCAGACATTAAACCTCATTAACCAGGGTACAGAGACTTTCACTTCTTGATCTTTTCTCACACAAAGATTGATTCAAAATTATTAGTCCTACAAGCTATCAAAAAAGCAGTGTGAATGTGGATGATGGTGAGGTTGTGGATGTGTGGGAGATACGGGGCTGGGGGCTGAAATTTCTTAATATTGAAGGCAATTTGCCAATATTCCTTATATAACTCTCATCCTTAATCAATGTTCACAGAGCCTTATGTTTTTGAACCTTCAAATGTAACTGGCTCTTCTGAGGAAGAATCAAAGTCTTCTCTTCCCTCGAGTGGTGGAAGTATTGAATACGTGCTGGATCCAGCTAGTCCTCCAGATCATTATTCACGTGTGCAATTAAGAGGATCTACCAGCCCTGATTGGTTCCCAGGTATAAAAAAATACAAGCATATGTATGGGGTCTCTTTTTTGTGTGGGAATGAAGGGTTTCGAAAAGAGGTACTAGAAATAATAAAACCTCATACAATACTTTTTGTTTGTTGAGT
Organism: Acheta domesticus; assembly: GCA_031308135.1. Lineage (NCBI taxonomy): Eukaryota > Metazoa > Arthropoda > Insecta > Orthoptera > Gryllidae > Acheta > Acheta domesticus. Next base: position 109,341,599 of record JAHLJT010003656.1, on the reverse strand, counting down.
ATTTTATGAAATATTATTTTATAAGGAGATAGGCAATCAGAGCCCATAGACAAATGGTAGCTTATCACTGAAAAAGTTAAAGTGCTTCCTCAAATACTAATAAAAACAGAATTAAAAGTTCTGATATAAAGGCTCTATTCGGATGAGGGGAGTTTCTGGCCAGAGCCTTAAAGTTGCAAACCAAACATTAAAAATGTTAACCAAAACAATTTTTTTTAATAAAAAGTCACATAATTCATAAACTTTTAGAAGGAGTTTCAGATAGTGCTACTTATGAAATGTAGACAATTTCATAAGCTTTTGAGGGCTCCAACAGCAAATGTCTAGAATTTGATTTACAACCTGGCGGGCTGATTTTGTAACCATGCTTTTTTTGCAATTTCCATGCCTTAAATAATACTAGTGGAACCCGGCAGACATTGTTCTGCCTTTCATCTTCCTCTTTCCCCTTCTATCTCCCTCCCTCTTTCCCTCTCTTTGTCTCTCCGTCTCTTTGTCCCCGTCTCAGTCTGACCGTGTGTACGTCCCTTTCTCTCTCTCTCTTTCTTTTTCTCTCGCTTTCTGTGTCTCTCTCTTCTCCTCCTCCTTCTTCTTCTCCTTCTTCTTCTTCTTCTTCTTCTTCTCCTTCGCATTCACATTTAGTTGCAGATTCTACACATCTCTGAGCAGGTGAGGTAATATCGAGAAGAGTGCCGGACCAGCAGAAATGTAATAGAATTTCATGAAGGTCTCATCCTATAGATTATGATGTGAGAAACATTTCTTTGAGGCCTTTGGCAAATTTAGTTTTTAATGCCCTAGAATGCTTTGTTTAGGAGTTATTTAACGATGTAGATTCAAAATGCTGCAGAGCGTTGCAGGTTGCATTTGACGTGAAATATTTAGTTTTGTTGTACAGCACCATGTAGTAGAGTTACAACAGAATTAACCACACACAAAACTTCTGGGTGAAAAAACACCAAGAAGTGCCGACTTTCATGGAGATCAGTCATATGGTGTCAGAGTTTACCGACATCTATTTTTATAAAGGTAATATAATACGTTTATAAAATATGTAATATTGTCAAAATTGATAAAAAAAATAATTGAGAATGTCTTAGTATTGTTGTGAATCTTTATTATGCATTGAATAATATTTTTTATTCAAAATAAAAGTGCTTTATATGTCATAAAAAAAAAAAATTGGTAAATTCTTTGTCAGAAGAACGTTTGTTTACATTTATTGGATTAAACTGGAGTTTGAAATTGTTCCTACAATGGGTAATAATTTATTGTCTAGCTGATGGTGTAATTATTTAAAATTTTTCTCCGTAATGCCCTGAACAGATTCTACAATCCATCATAGTTTTGTAACTAATTAAGATTCGTTTGATTCTTCTGCAGTCAACTTATTTCATTTACCTTTTAATGCCGGTATAAGTACAATAAAACTTTTATCTAATAACATTTGTTGTATGTCCCTAAAAACCTATTCGAGTACAAAAACATCGCCTTTCTTCAAACTTTTGCATATACCCCTGGGAATACGCAAGATATGCTTGAGTATATAAGCATCATTTTGAGTTCCTAAACATGGACCACCATTTCTACAATATATGTGTCAGTAGTGCAAATTGTAAATGGTTTGCATAAGGGGACTTTTTTCTGCCTAGAGAATGATTTTCTCTGATAGTTATTATTTGCAATTTTTTCATGCCTGCCTTCCATTATTAGCACTAATCGATCTTCCAAATTATGCAAACTTTTTACATAGGGTGGCGTGTGTTTAGCAATAAGTTCTTCTCTGTTGCAAGCATCGATGCCAAACTCATATGGTAAAACATTTTTCTGAAATGAATCCATAACAGATTCGCAGAAATGCGATACAATTTGATAGCATCAATTTTGGGTTTAAAAAGCCAAGACATTATTCAAATTTGCAGTTTTTAGTTTAAATTTAAAAAAAAAATCATATAAGGCCTGCAAAGAAAATATGTTTCTGATAGAAGTTAACTTTTGTTGCAATTCTTGAATTTGTTTCTAGTTTAATCTGGTAGATGAAAACATTCTTCTGACAAAGAGAATTGAACAATTTGCTAACAATTTATTATTGTATGACGTAGAAAGCATTTTTATTTTGAATAAAAAATATTATTTGATGTATAATAAAGATTTCCAACAATACTAAGACATTTTTTTATTATTTTTTTTATCAATTTTGACAATATTACATATTTTATTTACATATTAAAACATATTATTTAAGACCCAGAAATTGTAAAAAAGCATGGTTACAAAATTGCCTCATCAGGTTTAAATCAAATCCTAGACACTTGCTGGTTGGAGCTCTCAAAAGCTTATGAAATTGTCTACATTTCATAAGTAGCACTATCTGAAACTCCTACAGGAAGTTTATGAATTATGTGAATTTTTATAAAAAAATTAATTTTTAGTTAACATTTTAATAGGAAAAAATTATTTTAATCAATTTATTACTTTATTTATGAACTGAAAGGCATTTACAAGTCAATTTTTTAACCAAGTATCATGGCAAAGTTCATATCAGAAGCAAAGAAGTAAAATAAATGACATTAAATTATTATTTTCTTAATTTAAACATGAATAAACAGTTTTTTTCGCTGTAAATACTTACCATGTGGATATTTTAGCCTTATATTTTGAAAATAATATTTTCTTCATCCAAACACGTGGGAAAAATCTTAGTCGAATTGCAAACTAAGGCCAGAAACTCCCCTTATTCAGCCAGAGCCTTTTCTAGGTCACTCCATGATATTACCGAAATGGTCTGGGACAAAAAATTGCAAACTTTAGTTGCACATCTCTTTTAATTTATCATTATGTTACCAGTTTTCTTTGATTGTTTAACTGCACAGCACCATTTTCATAAGTAGGTAATTTATGTAAGCATTAATGTCCTTGACTTATGAAATGCATTATTGGAAAAAATGTTGTTTGTGGCATTTCGTTCTTATTTACTGGCATTCAGGAAAACATGAATATTGTCATATCGTTCAATGAATTTAGTGAGTCCTTTGAAGTTTGTTTTGCCCCTTAACCTCTAACAGAGGTGTCAGTCAGTTGTGCTGTAGAAACGATGTCATTCATTATAGCTTCAAAACAGATCTATAATATATACAGTGCAGGGAGCCCAAATGTTTTGTTTCCTTGGCAACCGTTTACTTTCACTGAGGAGTTTTGCTTGGCGTTTCAATTCAGCATGAATTGCACGTGAAGCCCAGCCAAGTGAAGCACTCAAGTCATGGAAAGAGAAAATGAACCTATAGAAAAATGCACATTTCAGAAGCAAGAAGTCAAATTGACATTTTTTAGCAAATAAAGAAACCAAAATAAATTAATGAAAAGAAAAAAGAAATGTGAAGCAAGCTAAAAACATAGAAAGAACTGGCCCTTCACCTTCTTTGCCTTAAGAGCTGCCACTGCTATAGACAAGGGTAAAACAAATCATGAATATCTCCAAAATTAATACATGCAATACTGGTTCAGTTCGTTCTGTTAAAAACTCAGTAAAGTATCCTTTAAGAAAACAATGTAAAACTTGGATCATTAATTGAAATATAATAAGTAAGTTGCTTATTTAGGGGTCATCCTTAAATTACATAATGCTAAAGGGGGAGGGAGGGAGGGGGTCTGAGGCAGCATTTTGCTGCTTTACATAGAGATAGGGAAGTGCTTTACAAGGGGTGCATAGGGAAGTGCGTTACAATACTCCAAATTTACGTTACATAATTTATGGATTGCCCCTTAAATAAGTTCTAAGAAAATTTGATTTCCCAGGAGGATTGTTGTTTTGCTAAGTATCATCTGTCAACCTAAAATAGCATGTCATTTCCAGGATACTTCCAAGCACTACCAAGCATTGATGGCATAACAGCAGTATGCCGTGATCCAAGTACAGTTGTGGAAGAGGCATGGTCAACGCTTCAGTCCACTATGGCATAATTTACAAGAACTTGTGCATGATTTTTGTTGCTTTTAAAAATGTGTTATCTTGTCTTCGATATGTAATAAGATTTTTTGGTCTGGATTAATGTTTATTTACTTCCCAACATGGCTTTGGTGCATATAAGAAAGTAAACATGTTCAAGGAATTTTGTCTGGAATCTAAATATGTATTATTTTATTTATTTATTTTTATATATATATATATATATATATATATATATATATATATATATATATATATTTGTAAAATATATTTTGCGTAACAAAACAGAAATGGATTTATTTGTTACTTTTTCTAACCTTAACCATTTATCCTCAACTCCATCTTGTGTGGGTGCTCTTGGAACTGTACAACATGGCATACACAACTGATTTTCATAGCTTTAACTACATGATTTGATGAATGAATTTTTTCATTTACCTCTTTTGAATTTGATACATATCATAACTGTAAACTATGTGTGGGTTCCCGCTGGATTGGGGGCTCATATGCATGAAAAAAGGGCAGAACAGAAAATTTGCTATGTAAATACAAAACTCACATAACTTAGTTGTCAACTCCTTTTTTACTTTCTCGCTACCGCTTACACAGTAAAGAGAAAGTTTATGTAATGATGCATGAAAAAACAGCGAATTTTTGGCACAAAAACTTTTATTTCCAGGCCCTGATAACGAAAAAACTGATAAATCCAGTTGCTAATTTGAGGGGGGGGGATCTAACACGTGGTGTACCCAGAATCCATGTTTTGTGGTCGGTTGATACCAAAAAATCAATTGACAGCAAACATCTGTCTGATGTATGTGAACAACACAAGCGTCTAAACCATGCATAGGAGTTTTTACATGTTGAAGAAACCTGTCAATCTACGTGAGTCAAAGATCTGTGATTTTTAAAAACATTCATTAATTTTTGGGGGCACTTTACATTAAAGCCTTGGGACATTTTCAAAATTTTCCCAAAAATGACTCTAAATTATTTATTTAAATTTCTTGTAAGAATAGAGTAAAATACTCTTATAAAGGTGGCCTTGGTCTGATTTTCACTGAACTTTCGATAATTGCGAAAATGAACTTTTTTTCAGCAACTTCCTACAACTCAAAATTAAAGAAGAGGTTTTTTCTTCAAATGAAATTTGTTCTGCATTATTAGTTCTTTAGTTAAGGTCATGTACATACTTTTGAAAATTTTAGCAGTATTTGTGCAATGTTGCATGCTTTATTTGCAATTGAAAAAATAACAAAAACAACATTTTGTCAAAAACGGCTCCAAATATTTTGTCAACACATTCGATCCTGAAGGATTCACTTCATGGTTAACTCCTGTGACCTGGGCACTATAGCTATTATTCAAAAAGTTGTAAAACAAAAACTCTATCATGCAGATCAGTTTGAAATAGAAAAAAAACATTTTGTATTGTCTTTTCTCTTTTAGTCTGTATGTATTTTATGATCATTTAATTATAAAATAGTAGTGAGAATGGAATTCAAAGAAACACATGTCAATGTTATGTTTTTGGGAAATTAATGATGTTTCAAAATACAGGGAGAGACACAGTGAATGACAATAATACTTGTGCACAATAACCAGATTTTGTTGAAGTTCAGAAAGGATTCCATTTGCATACATCTTTACTTCTGCCTTTATTTTTCAAAATATATTGTGGTAAAAAGTGATGAAAAATATTCTGGTTCAGTTGAGTCTTCATTTACAAGAAATTTTATTTCACTATTTTTCTCAAACACTGTAATTCAGATTGTTTATAAGTTTCACAGAATTCTAAAGGAAATGAAAACTCTTGAATTCGAGAAGACTCACCAACAGAATCATTCGCATCATTATTACTCTCTTCAAAATAATCATTCCCCAAACCCCAATCAGAAATTATACAAACGTAATTTTTTTGACTTGTCTCTCAGATTGATAATATTTGCATTAGTGGTGATTAGTTCACATTATTGCATCTATGAGTACATGCTCTTTAAATGATGTCAAGTTTTTCTAAAAATCAAAAATTTTCTATGAAAACAAGATCAAAATTCCACTTTTTCAGAAACACTCAAACAGCATTTTCCCAAAAATGGCTCCAGTTTTTTTCCTTCAAACTTTTTGTAAGGATAGTGCTAATTGAAGTTTTTCGAAAAACCCAAAAGATTTCTGTAAAAAAGTTGCAAATTTCACATGTACAGTAACGCTTGAACTCAATTTTCTTAAAAACGGCTCCAAAGTTTTCAACAAAAATTTCCTTATTGGACAAGGTTTTACTGTTCTATGATGTTCTTAAAATAATATTTCGGTCGTACCATTATGAAACCGAAAAATTGAGAAAATTTTGAAAAAATATTCTTTAAGTGGCAATAGATGGCAGCATGACAAGAAGATGGGGCAAGATTGTAAAGCGATCCTGACCAAAGGAATTAGAAATTTAACTATTACAAGAAAGTCTTTACCATTTTGTAGCACCATTAGTGTTTTTCTCTTTCTTTTCTACATTTTCTACTCTTTCTCTTACACTTTTCCTCATTAGACAAAAGGCCTGGATATCTGTGAACATACAATGCAATCTATTCCCAAATATTAAATTTTCATCTTCTACTGCACGATTTGGACTGAATCTAGTCTGTTCCAACTTCATTTGGGTTGAGCTGCTCCTTTCACCTTCTTCTCGGTTTGCCAGGATCACTATGACCCTGAGGGTGGTAATTGAGCTTCTTCTTTGGAATCCTACCTCCAGTCATTCTTTGCAAGTGAGAAAAGCAGTTTGACGTTTAGGTTTTCTATTAATTAGTTTAATTCTTGTACTTTTAATTTTAATTCTCTAATTTCTATATTGTGTTTTTTATCTAATCAGGTGTATCCAGGAATCGATCTTAGGAATTTCGTTTCTGATGCTTGAATTCTTTAAGTGGTTTTCAAGAGTCAAAGCAGTAGGTGATTGTTGGGATGGCCATTACTGTGTAGTTTTGTTATGGTTTCATTATGGTCTTGCTTTGTTTTTCAGTGTTTTTTTTTAAGTGTTCCATTTATATAGTTAAATATATTAATTTCGTTTCCTGAGTCTATTTCTTGATAATAGGAAATTTTAGAATCCATATAATTAAACTGGTTTACCTGTGTTTTCATTTTATTTTCTATTACTATTTTTGACTGGATGGGATTCCAGGATGCCCATCACTTTTGATTTCTTCTCTGAGATTTTCATATTAAAACCTTTCATCGTAGTTTAATTTAAATATTAGAGTTTGTAGTTCATATTCACTTTTTGCAATCAATATTTCATCATCTGCCTATAACATAAGAAAATCGGACCTAAGCCATCTCAAGTATATTTTACTCTATTCTTACAAGAAATTTAAAGAAAAAATTAGGAGCCGTTTTTCAGATAATTTCTAAAATGTCCGGGGGGCTTAATGTAAAGTATTCCCAAATTTTCAAGATTCTTTTTCAAAATCTCAAAGATTCGATTCAAACCAGATCGACCGGGAAATATTCATTTTGGAAGAAATCGCCCCTATGATTTAGGCGCTAGTAGTGTACAGACGGACGTTTTCCTTTCAATTGGTTTTTCGGTATCAAGGACCCACAAAAGAGAGATTCTGGCTACGCCACATGTTAAGGGATTTTTTTTCCTTAATTTAGCAACTGGTTTTATCCACTTTTTCGTTATCAGCGCTCGGCAATGAATTTTTTTCCTCCAAAAATTCGCCGTTTTTTCGCGCCGCATTACATAACTTTCCCTATACTACGTTTATTACTCCGTATATACGTACGTATATGGGAAAGTAAAAATACATCTTTAAATAAGGTCATGCTTAATGTTTTGAAAATACGAGTAGTTTTTCTGTAATTTCGTGGCAAACATAATAGCCCCCTGCAAATTTCGTCACGACACGGTCCACCGCTTGTTAGTGAGAGTGGAGTTGGGATGAGAGGCTTAGAGGGACTCTTTTGATGAGTCTTTTTAATAAAAGAATCGCATCACATCCTCTTGGACCCCAGAACTTTTAAATCAATTAAATACATTTTCAAAGTATCGCTTTAATTTCATTTTGAGTTATATGGAGACGAAGTTCGAATGAAAAGCTTGGAGCAGTAAGAAGACTAGTCCCAGCAAGCCTCCTGCTATTCATAAATGTTAATATCTTGGTTTTGGTCGGCGTTTCTTTATGTTACTATCCCAAACCTTTCGTAAATATGAACAGGAGGTATACCTACGTATAACTGAATTGCACAGTCATCAAATTCTAAATTAAGGTATTAAGATTTACGACTGGGAGAAGGTTGGTTCGAAATACATCCATGGTCAGACAAGTTCCAGGACTTTTTTTAAATTTCAGAGTACGCAATACTAAAAAAAACAACAATGTTGGTTTTATGTTACCTGGTATGTTTTCCAACTTGACATAACGTTGGCCGTGTTTCTCTAGTCACTAGATGGTAGGGTTGTGCTTAGCAACACACTGGGTTGTTGTTGCAGTAGTTAAGTTGTCACAATGGATGTTAATTGTGAGCAAAGAGTGAACATTAAGTTCTGCGTTAAGATCAGGAAACCCCCCATTGGAACATGGAACAGTTTAAGCAAGCATATGCAGGCGAGATACTTTCAAGAAGTCGTGTTTTCGAGTGGTACAAAAGGATTCGTAAAGGCAGAGATTCAGTGCAAAATGATTCCAGAGCTGGTCGCCAGTCTATAGCACACACCGATGCAAACATGGTTAGAACTCTTACTTTTTCTAGTTCAGAGAACTTGCTGTAGTTGTCTGGGGATTAACGTTGCAGCCTAGAAATAAGTTCTGGGGCCTGGGTAATACCAAAGAACATTTTATTTTCTTCACATTATTTCCTTTAGTAGGGAAAAGCACGCTTATAATAAGTATGGTTTAAAGCCGATTACCACTAAAACCTGTGAACTTCGAAAATTGCAAATTCGAAACTCCGTACCGGCTGAGGTGGCTCAGGGCGTCAACTGATGTCACTGCAGTGCATCTGACCGGTAGGTCTTTGGATAGAGTTCGAGTCCCGACGTCAGGATTTTCGATACTTGCTAGGTAGGTAGAATTCGTCCTTTCTGGAAGAGTATTCAAGCGGCTGGCTCTGAACAGTAAGGCCTAATGTCAGGCGAATGCCGGAGCAGTACCATAACAAACGGGTCACCGACCGCGCGCGATCTATCCTTCCTCTTCCTTGCCCTAACCTCACCCCTTTCACTTTCATGCACTACACTACAATACACGTCGGGAGCATAGAGCTTATCCCAGTGCTCGGCTGGGAGGAAAGGATGGGAGTATCCCAGCCAGCCGACATGTAAGTTAGTGCCGGATCTCACCTTGCAGCGGGTGAAGAACACATCCGCCTCCCGTGATAAAGCATGTACGAAACTTACAGGATAATGACCATAACAGTTGACGCACCCTCCGAATCACGAAATAATCAATATGTTGTAGATCAAACAAGAAAGCATGTACGTTGTAGTTTTCCTCGGTGTCCCAGCTAATATTCGCCGCATGAAAATATGCAGGTGTCACTGCGTTGTGTAATGTATAGTCGAGCGGGCTGCCTAATGATTCATGCGACAGCGATTCGCGGCAGTGAGCTAATAATAACTCACAAAAAGAGTAGTGTCGGCCCCGTGGCCGAGATCGCTAAGACCGTAGTGATCTCGGACCGAGGGGGTTGTGGGTTCGAGTTCCGCCTCGGGCATGACTGTATGTGTTCGTCCTTTCACCCCCTATCATCACCATATCGTTTCATCCTCATACAATAACGTTATATCCAATAGTTGTCGCTAATGACCTAGTAGTTGATGAGACGTTAAATTACAAATAAAAAATTTATGAAACTTTAAATCGGTCGTTTCGCATCTGCAGTTGAATAATGTTTCTAGAGATCCTACTTGTATTATTGAAACAAAGTTCAAGAATTGGTCCAAAGGAAGGGCTTTGGGAGGAACATGAAGTGGAAGTGCTTTTCCATAAAAACTTTCATTTGTGGTTATAGGAGTGGCGGCTTGTAGGGTAGTGCCAGTGCCAGTGTTCCATGGCACCACCAACAAAAAGGAAGGAAAATAGTTTTCACTACAAAAGTGTGTATAAAATATCGTTTCTTCAAAATATTTTTCCATATAGTAATTCATTTGAACGAGTGCTTAGTCATTCGATGCTCTATCAATACTCTCTTCAAACGCTCAGTGGCTCTGTCGACCTTCTCCTGAGCCCAGGTAATTCAAAAGACTGGGAAGTACAAGAAATCGCTTTATTTGGAACAGCCCACATTTTGCGCAAAGTATTGCAGAGGCATCGACAGTCCCTAGATCTCCTCCTTAGGTAGCTGGTTGCAACCTGGGGTAGATTTTATAGTGAGCCGACACATAACATCTTTAGTCGTGATATAGAGGAATAATAATAATAATAATAATTATTATTATTATTATAATTTAGTCAGAAGATTTATGAGTTTCTAAAAATTTGTGTTAAAGAACTATTTACTTTTAATTTGTAAATTAAGTGTCAAAATTATATTTGTAGAATTGTTTACTCCCTGATTAGTTTAATTAAATTATTGTACTACGGAAGTCATGCTTTGATAGAAATATCTGTATGACTCCTACAACTTGTACCAGGAAGCTGTGAAAAATAAACGATAATAATAATAATAATAATAATAATAATAATAATAATAATAATAATAATAATAATAACAACCCGGGGGTTTGCTGGTCCCCTATCGGGCGCCTCCTCAAGAAGGCGGATAGAGGAACGCTCGCCAGATATGGAGAGTACCGGGGAAATAAAATACCCGGGGCGGACCAAAACCAGCACCTGGGCTTTGGGTTTGCAGCCCATCTCCCAGAGATTTTGGATGTTGCAGTGAAGACTAGAAGTCAAGCCTCGGTCTCGTCTGGCAACGGGGCTGCTCCAGACGAGGTAATGTGTCAGCCCCTTACCGCAATGACCACGCAAAACCAACAGAGGAGCGTAGAGAACATTGATAGGCCAACACAACTAAGTGGCCCATTCCCTGCGGGCTTGTCCTCTATCTTTTCGAGAACTGCCCGTAGAAGGGAACATACTGAGAGAATTAAATGGACTCGAGAAATGAATATAGATATAATGCGTACATTTTATTTGTAAATCAGTGCCAGGATGAACCGCTCCCAGGATATAGGCACCTGTTCCATGCCGAATATAGTAGAAAACATCCAGAGCTACACATGACTGAGCAGAATGTAATTGACAGATGGAAGGCAATTATCAAACACGGCTATTTAACTGAGATCGAATTAGGAAACATTAAAAGGGAAGTTGGGTGCCTGCTTCACCAGCTAGAAGAAATTGGCCCAGACACAGAGCCACACGAACAAGACCTCCAAAACACCTACAATGATCCACCCGAGACCGATATCCAGGATATGAAGATATCAGACATGTTCAACAGCTTCATTGAACACTTCCGTGGTACAGAACCATCCGTCCGACCATTCATCCGTGTGCTAAAGAACATTGAAAAAGCAAAGGAAACAATAAAGAAGGTGAATAATGTATTGGAGGAACATGTTAAAAACTTGGACGACCTCACGGAAACACACCTTGCTATCTATTGTGCAGCAGCTACTGTCATCGAGCTGAATGGCCAAAAGACGTATTACCCAAATCATAAGGGGAACAAACAAATAAGAGATTACACGCCACCATGGAAAAAAACGACTCGAGGGAGAAATAAATGAACTCAGATCCAAAGCTGACACCATAAAGGAGTACCTTAACAATAACCAAACCAAGAGAGTAGTTAGGAAAACAACGACCCTAGCAACAAAAGCAGGAATAAAATTAAATGGAACACAAAGTACCCGGGAACTTCAATCTTTATTAGACACTTTCAGGCAAAAGGTGAAAGCAAAAGGAAGTAGACTCCGCCGATACAATGAATTGACGAAAAGGAAGAAGGAAAATGCTGAATTTCACAGAAACCGAAGGAGCTTCATCAGGCGCCTGGAGGGAAAATACCCTAACCACAGAAGAAACTTCTAAATTTAGGGAATACTGGACAACGTTATGGTCCGACCCGAAGGATCTCAATACAAATGCATCATGGTTGCCACACATAGAAATGACAGCATCGAAAATTCCACCAATGAATCCTGCAGAGTTTACTACTGACGATATCAGAAGAGCCATCAGTAAAACCAGCAACTGGAAAACTCCTGGGCCTGACAAAATTCATAATTTTTGGCTGAAATACTTTCCCGCTGTTCACAAGTCACTAGCTGACTGTAACACCAAAGCCCTAGAAAATCCAACATCAATTCCTGATTTTCTTATGGAAGGAAACACCTATCTGCAAAGGAAAAATGGTGACATGATGCAACCACAAAACCATCGACCAATCTCCTGCCTATCGACAGTTTACAAGCTCTTCACATCGCTAATTAGCAGCAAGATATACGTACACTGCGAGAACTGTCACGTCTTAGAAGAGGAGTAAAAGGGTTGCATCAAAAGATCGATGGGTTGTAAGCATCAGCTGACAATTGACGCAGTTACCTTGGAACAAGTTCACAAAAGACGTCACAATCTGCATATGTGCTACATAGATTACCAGAAGGCATTTGATTCTGTCCCGCACAGTTGGTTGCAAAAGGTTCTTGATATATACGGTGTATGTCCAAAAATTAAACGTACTCTTAGTGCAATGATGGCGAAATGGAGAACAAACATATGTATAAGTTCGGAAAACATAGGAGTGGCCCATATTAAAACCGGTATGTTCCAAGGAGTTTCACTGTCACCATTATGGTTTTGTCTAGCAATGAACCCTATGTCTCAATTGCTTAATAACAGCAAAATTGGGTACAAATTAATCAAAAGAAACAATTTACGCCTGTCTCATTTGTTGTATGTCGATGAACTCAAACTCTATGCAGAGACCAGAGACAAACTACACAGTCTAATTGAAATAGTGAAAGAGTTCAGTGAAGATATAAAGATGTCTTTTGGACTAAACAAATGTGCCATAATAGACATTAAAAAGGGCAAGATCGAAAGCTACAATGAACCAATTAGAGACATTAAGGAACTTCCCAATGACGAGGTTTACAAATATTTAGGCATGGCCCAAAGCTACCGAATAGACCACACTAGCATGAAGAAAGCTCTGACCGATAAGTATAGATCAAGAGTTACAAAAATCTTGAACACTAAATTAAACGGGAAAAACCAAATCTAACAATAACCAAAACCCTCGAGCCTCTGTTGAACGTGTGACCATCTCTCGACGCCATGGCGGTAGAGGCTTCACTGACATTAACATCATGATCTGCAAGCAGATTGAGAGCCTCGGAAAGTTCTTCCATTAGAAATCCACCGCATCCAAGCTACACGCAGCAGTTTGTGCAGTAGACGAATGGACACCATTAAAATTATGCCAGTCAGACGTAAACCTTACGGCACTCAGTATCCAGCAAAAAATTGATGCGTGGATGGCAAAGCCTATTCACGGAAGACCTCCAAACGAGATCGGCCAAGCACATGTCGATACACTGTCGTCGAACTACTAGTTGATCTCACAAGGGAAGTAACAGATCCTTCATGTCGAAACACACCTCGAAATTTCAATGTCATATGCTAATTGATACCAGAAACTCGTATGCGAAAAAATAGCGGCCAGTTTCCATTGCAAGTCCTCCAAATAAAGCTTTGAAAAACACATATAAGTACTATACTACGATTTTTCTAAGAACGACCCTCAAGGCCACTCAAAACCCATCTTCGCAATCGAATATGTCACGGCATTTCGCGTCTTTTCCCAGTATTGCCGGTAGAAGTCGCGTAATCGCAAGCACTGCTTCATACGGTCGCGATCGTGCGAAATCTAGCGGAACGACTGAGGAAGACGCGAAATGCCGTGACATATTCCATCGCGAAGATGGTATTTGAGTGGCCTTGAGGGTCGCTCTTAGAAAAATCGCAGTATAGGAAAAAGATAGACGCCTCTACCGGTCCGTTTGGGCAGCCCTTACTCCGGGCGAGCTGGCGCGAGGTACCCCAAGGTCACGGATGAGTCGGCCGGCCCGTCAGCGGCCCTGCAATAAACAAGGGCTGCGTAGTTTCGCAACAGTTCATCTTTCGCTGTTACAAAAGAAATAACATCTGCAATGGCTACAGAGCAAGTTGTGTTAAATCCCGTTAACATGGTTGAGTTCGCCTTGTGTTGCTTTCGTAACAAAGGTGTATCTTCGAAGGGAAGTGTAAATGAAAAAGAACGAGAAATGGGTCAATGTATTATCGAATTGATCGAAAATAATAGCACTGAAGTGGAGCATTACTAGGAATCGACCCTCGTTGTATGCGAAGGAAGTGATTGTGAATCAAGTGATAGTGATACAGACTGCCAAAAGCATACTTCTACCACGAGTGATGAATTGGGAAAGTGTTTATTAGAATCAGACAGTGAATCCCCGGAAACTAGCGATTCTAAAAGTCAGTCACCTTGCAAATCCTCCGGTTTGATTTATTATCCAAGCCCTGTGAAAAATACAATAAGGATGTTAGCATTAGCTACAAGTACAAGAAGAAAGCTGTGGAATTCCGGTGTATTGAGGGCGGTAAGAAACGTTTTTCAATATCACATGTCCGTAGAAATTTTCGCCGCGTGATGTCAGAGAGACAACTATATTTGTGGCAAGAGCAAGTGGAAAGCACGACAGAAAATCCTAGTGAAAACAAAACAAATTACGTATGAGAAACTTTGGTCTCGATTTGAACTTGTAAGAAGAACGAATCAAAATGTGAATGATGAAGATCTGCTACAGTGGACCCTGGAAATTTCACAAGAAACTGGCAGCAAAAATAAGTATTTTTCCGCTTCTCACTCTTCAATCAATCTTTTAAAAAAGCGCACAAAATTAAGAACAGGAAAATAACAAAATTTGTATTACGCACTTACGTTCACGACGAAACACAAAAGGGTGTGGTTGTAGAAGAATTTCTCAAAAACGCCAAAGAGAGATTTTCACATTACTCCCAGTCGTCTAATTCAGACCAAAGTGGATTTGAACGCGAAATGCGATCAAAACGGGCTTTGTCGTTTGTTGGTGGAAATCATACACAGATAGTTGCTCAATCAGTTAGTGCGTTATCACACTCGTACACTATAATGCCAACAATAAGTGTGGATGGATCTTTGTTACCTAAATTATTTATAGTGCTGCAGGAACCAAAAGGATTTTTCGGTCCTGTTGTCTCCAAAAGAATGATTCAAGCTGAAAACATAATTGTTACGACTACAAAATCAGGAAAAATGGGAAAGAAAGAGTTGAAACAGTGGTTTAAAGAAGCGTTCTTCTCATTTGTAAGTGAATATTTTGCTCTGCTTTTAGATTCGTGGACCACGTACAATGTCAGAACTTGTATTGAAGATATTCCTCCAGGCAAGACAATTGAATAGCTCCAGATACCTCCCGGAGCTACAGGAAAAATCCAACCACTTGATAAGTTCTTCCGACAGTGGAAAGCTATGTATCGCCGTTTATCAGAAAATATTGTGCCTCACAAGAGTATTAGTGCCAGTTTCCGATAAAGACACAATTCTTCAATTGCAATCCATTCATTTTCAATTTTCATCTCCTCGTTTCCAAAATATTCGTGGTTTGCTACAAGGTACATAACAGAACGGCCTCCTGAATTTGTAGTGACCGTCAAATATTGCCTTGAAACTGTGAAAAACTAATGTGAAGAAGAATGACTACTAATAATGTCCACTAATGTGAAGACAATGAAGTTTTTATTCGTTGTGCGTAGTGCCGAAAACATTAATGCTTTAATCATTCAGTGGAAACCAGTCATTTCTGCTTTTTATTCGTGCTGCACTAACTTGCGATGAGACACTGCTCCTGGCGTTCGCTTGCCCGTGCGCCGGCTCTGTGTCCCGCCTGCTCGGCCGGTCGGTCGGCCAGCCGCCCGCTCGACTCTATACTGCGATTTTTCTAAGAGCGACCCTCAAGGCCACTCAAATCCCATCTTCGCGATGGAATATGTCACGGCATTTCGCGTCTTTCTCAGTTGTTCCGCTAGATTTCGCACGATCGCGACCGTATGAAGCAGTGCTTGCGATCATGCGACTTCTACCGGCAAGACCGAGAAAAGACGTGGAATGCCGTGACATATTCCATCGCGAAGATGGGATTTGAGTGGCCTTGAGGGTCGCTCTTAGAAAAATCGCAGTATCGAAGCGTCGCCGCAACACTCCATTGGTACCTAAGATATTAGCTTCAATTTTGGAGCCTTGCAGTGGAAACTGGCAGCTAATATTTTGGATATGGGATTCAGATAGTGCATTGCGTGTGTCATAAAAATTTCGAGGGGTGTTTCGACATGAAGGATCTGTTACTTCCCTTGTCAGGGTAGATCTTCCCTGAAACTGAAGGATTTATGGTTGCCATTCAAGATCAAGTAATTCCAACACGAAATTACAGAAAATATATACTGAAAGACCCAAGTTTGAACGATGACCGCTGTCGATTCGGTTGTGGACAAATTGAATCAATACAGCACAGTACATCAGGCTGCTCACATATAGCTGGATCAGAATACAGGAGCAGGCATGCAGTAGCAAAAGTAATCCACCAAGAATTGGCCCAGAAGTACCAATTATCATCAAAAGCACGAGTTCCTCACTATGTGTATAACCCGGAGAATGTGTTGGAAAATCAGTCTTATCGACTGTACTGGGACAGAACGATTCTCACAGACAGAACTGTCATCTGCAATCGACCTGAAATTGTTCTGTTCAATAAAGAAAGCAGGCAAGTAAACATTATCGATGTCTCAATTCCAAACACATCCAATCTTCAGTTGAAATACACAGAAAAGAAGACTAAGTATGTGGATCTCTCAGAATCTATCATCCAACAATGGAATGTTTGCAAAGTGAGAATCATTCCAATTATAGTATCAAGTACTGGAGCCATCCCGAAGACCATGCATCAAAGTCTCAAGGAATTAGATCTTCCTGAAAACATATGGAAGCTTATGCAGAAGGTTACTATCATCTCAATGGCCAGAATCGTCAGAAAATTTGTAGGAAATCAACGTGAATAATTAGATTCAAAATTATAACCATAATTTGTATTGTGATTATGTCAATCTGTACAATTTATGTAGTCACCGTAAAGATACGAGATAATAAAGTAATAATATTAATAATAATGCTGATAATAATAACAATAATATTAATAATAATACTGATGATAATAATAATAATAATAATAATAACAATAACAACAACAACAACAACCCCGGGGGTTTGCTGGTCCCCTACCGGGCGCCTCCTCAAGGTAGCGGATAGAGGAACGCTCGCCACATATGGAGAGTACCGGGGAAATAAAATACCCGGGGCGGACCAAAACCAGCACCTGGGCTTTGGGTTTGCAGTCCATCTCCCAGAGATTTTGGATGTTTCAATGAAGACTAGAAGTCAACCCTCGGTCTCGTCTGGCAACGGGGCTGCTCCAGACGAGGTAATGTGTCAGCCCCTTACCGCAATGACCATGCAAAAAGAACAGAGTAGCGTAGAGAACATTGATAGGTCAACACAACTAAGTGGCCCATCCTCTGCGGGCATGTCCTCTATCTTTTCGAGAACTGCCCGTAGAAGGGAACACACTGAGAGAATAAAATGGACTCGATAAATGAATATAGATATAATGCGTACATTTTATTCTGTAAATCAGTGCCAGGATGAACCGCTCCCAGGATATAGGCACCTGTTCCATGCCGAATATAGTAGAAAACATCTAGAGCTACACATGACTGAGCAGAATGTAATTGACAGATGGAAGGCAATTATCAAACACGGCTATTTAACTGAGATCGAATTAGGAAACATTAAAAGGGAAATTGGGTGCCTGCGTCACCAGCAAGAAGAAATTGGCCCAGACACAGACCCACGCGAACAAGACCTCCAAAACACCTACAATGATCCACCCGAGACCGATACACAGGTTATGAATATATAAGACATGTTCAACAGCTTAATTGAATACTTTCGTGGTACAGAACCATCCGGCCGACCATTCATTCCTGTGCTGATGAACATTGAAAAGCAAAGGAAACAATAAAGATGGTGAATAATGTATTGGAGCAACATGTTAAAAACTTGGACGACCTCACGGAAATACACTTTGCTATCTATTGTGCAGCAGCTATTGTCATCGAGCTGAATGGCCAAAAGACGTATTACCCAAATCATAAGGGGAACAAGCAAATAGATTACACGCCACCATGGAAACTAGTGGGGTTACAGAATGGCACAGACTTCCCCGTATTAGTTTTCTATTTCCTTGGGTATTCGCTAGCTATTCGGAATTGCCACGAACTCTTTCTGGCCAGCTGTCGTCTATCACCGTCAAAAGTACATTTTGTTTGTTATTTTCTTAATTTTTCGGTTTCCTATTGGTAGAACGGAAACATTAATTTTAGAATATTAAAGAACTCAAAACCTAGTCTAAATGGCAATTTTCTTTTAAAAATTATGTGCCGTTTAAGAGAAAATGGCGTTTTAGCGCTACTAAAAATGCGAAATTTGAAGCTCATTTTCACAGAAAATGTTTGAGTTTTCAAAATACTTTATTTGAAGTTATTTGAAGCACTTACACTCACAAATATAATAATGTTTACAAATTTCTGGTAATGTGCATATTAAAGATGTGAAAGATCTTTCAAAAAAATTACAATTATGTATTTTTTGAAAAAACAAAAAAAAACCTCAAAATAAACTTTACGCTATACTAAAGAGTGTAATTAGCACTGTCCGTTACGAAAGTTTGAAGAAAAAATCTGCAGCCATATATGAGAAAATGGCGTTTGAGCGTTTCTGAAAATGCGAAATTTTGAGCCCACAAAAGAGGGTTTCTGGCTACACCACGTGTTAGGGGATTTTTTTTCTTAATTTAGCAACTGGTTTTATTCCCTTTTTCGTTTTCACGGCCCCGGCAATTAATTTTTTCCGCCGAAATTGGCCATTTTTTCGCGCAGCATTACATAACTTTCCCTATACTACGTTTATCACTTCGTGTATACGTACGTACACGGGAAAGTAAAAATATTTTCACAGACAACGGTTGTGTTTTCGAGAAACTTTACTTGACATTATTTAAAGCACATGTACTCGTAAATATAATGTGAAAAAATCGCCGCTAATGTAAATATTATTGACGTGAGAAACATGTGAAAAAATTTACATGTTTTGAAAAAACCAACTTATAGAGCAATATGGTTTTTATGTCATCTAATAGAGTAGATTTACCACTATCCCTACCTAAAGTTTAAACAAAAATTTGGAGTCGTTTTTGAGAAAATCTTGTTTTTGTAATTTTTTAAAATACCACATATTGCACGCAATATTGCACGAAGACTACTAAAATTTTGAAAAACATATTCATGACCTTTATGAAAGAACTCAATATGCAGAAACAAATTTTATTTGAAGAAAAAATCTCTATCTTCAATTTTGTAGTTGGAGAAAGACGCCGAAAAAAATTCATACTTTCACACTTTTCGAAAATTCAGAGTTATCCGTGAATATCGGATTTATGCCATGTTAGTAAGTGTATTTTACTCTATTCATACAAAAATTTGAAGAAAAAAATTTGGAGCCGTTTTTGAGAAAATTTTGAAAATTCCCTGGGGCTTCATATAAAGTACCTCCAAATTTTGGAGAATCTTTTTCAAAATCTCAAAGCTTCGACTAGAATCAGATCGACCGGGGAATATCCATTTGGGAAGAAATCGTACGTATGGTTTAGGCGCTAGCAGTGTTCACAGACGGACAGACAGACAGACAGACGGACGGACGGACGGACAGACGGACGTTTTCCTTTCAATTGGTTTTTTCGGTATCAAGGACCCACAAAACAGGGTTTCTGGCTACCCTATGTGTTAGGGGATTTTTTTTCTTAATTTAGCAACTGGTTTTATCCACTTCTTCGTTTTCACGGCCCGGCAATTAATTTTTTTTCCGCCGAAAATTGGCCATTTTTTCGCGCAGCATTACATAACTTTCCCTATACTACGTATATCACTCCGTGTATACGTACGTATACGGGAAAGTAAAAAGGGCAAGACGAAAGCTACAATGAACCAATTAGAGACATTAAAGAACTTGCCCCTGATGAGGTTTACAAATATTTAGGCATGGCCCAAAGCTATCGAATAGACCATTCTAGCATGAAGAAAGCTCTGACCGGTAAGTATTGGTCAAGAGTTACAAAAATCCTGAACACTAAATTAAAGGGGAAAACCAAATCATAGCAATTAACTCATGGGCAATTCCTACTCTTTCCTATTCTTTCGGAATTCTCAAGTGGTCAAGTGCAGACCTTGCTGAATTAAATAGATTGACTAGAAGGCATCTTACTAAATTTACGCGTCTTCGTACCAAACTCATCTATTAAAAGACTATATCTACCCCGAAGAGAAGGAGGAATGGGACTACTAAACATTGAAAATCTCTGCAGAACGCAAGAAAGAAAAATGAAGCAAAAGTTACTCTCGTGTGAAGATGAATTAATGAAAATGGCTGTACAAGCAGATGATGGCTATACCCCGCTAAACTTGAGTGCCTCCCGCCCAGGATCAACGGCAACTGCAGCAGAATCAACACCAAAAGAGACGATTCAAAGAGATCTAGAAGAATGGTAACAAAAGGCAATGCATGGCAAATTTCCCAAAGCTATTCATGAACCTCATGTTGAAACACCATCGTCGCTTCATTGGCTATCAGACGGCCATTTTATACCCAGAAACAGAGGGATTTATAATGGCAGTCCAAGATAGAGTATGCCGTACTAGAAACTATGAAAAACATTGCATGAACATGCCCCTTGTTGACAAAAGCAGGAAATGCGGCACCAGTGGTGAAACAATAGAGCATATAATGGCCGGCTGTACTGTACTTGCCAACAGCGCTTACTTGGGCAGACACAACCAACTAGCTAAGATTGTCCATCAACAATTGGCTCTCAAGCATGGAATATTAAATAGTGGAGCCCCACCGTATTATAAATACAACCCAGCACCTGTAATGGAAGCAAATAATACCATCATTTATTGGGACAGACCCATATTTACAGGTAAAACTGTGGCTTTCAATTGACCTAATATAGTTTTGATTGACAGGAATAAGAAAGAAGCTACACTTGTTGATATTGCCGTACCATTGACACACAATCTAAGAAAACAGAGACCGAGAACATTACTAAGTATGAAGATCTTGCTCTGGAAATAAACAAATGTGGAAACTACAGAGTGTAAAAACATATCCACTTGTTATTTCGGCTGAAGGTGTAGTCTCAAAATATTTCAGGAAAATCTAAAACAAATGGGATTACCTCAACGAATCCTAAACTACAGACAGAAAGCAGTGATCCTGCAGACATGTCATATAGTTCGCAAGTTTTGAACTAACACAAATGAGACTCCCATATTGGGTCTTGAGGGTCAGAGTGAAATCTCTCTCCTCAGTGACTGAGCTCTTTCCTATTCGTGGCAGGATTGGGCAAATTGAACCCAGCACAAGCAGCTGAGAATCACAAGATTATGATGATGATGATAATAATAATAATAATAATAATAATAATAATAATAATAATAATAATACTGCCATACAGAACTAATCTACTGGGTTCGGAAATTTATATTTAGGGCAGTGGCCGTTTACAGCAGGTAGGTTCAAAGGGCACTGCCCTCCCAAATAATACATATCCATCTTTCCTTTGGGAAAATTTGTATTCAGACTTTTCAAATACAATTTCTAATACATAAATTAGTTAAAAGTTAAAAAAGTTAATAGTTAAAGAAAATGTTTTAAAAAGTTTTAAGAAGCTAAAGGTTCAAGAAAAAAGTTAAAAGCTAAAGAAAAAGTTTAAAAGGTTAAAAGTTAAGAAAAAAGAGGCATTTAATTCGGATCTGCACTGTTCTGCTGCATGAGGGACGAGTGTGGCGCTTCTGACGGGAGTGCTGCTCCGGTACTGCTTCTGCTGCTGCCGTTGGTGTGGTGAGGGCGGGACGTCATGCATTCACTGCAGACGCTTACCAGCGGACGAAGGCTGTGGCGAAACAGCCTTTGGTGGAATCTAGGGTCTGAAGAACGGCGGGCTCACCAGATAGCATTACTGTGCAGCTCCGCGAGTAGCATTGCCCTTCAACTAGTTTTCTCAGTATGCGGTAGGAGCGCTATACTTGGGATTTTCTTTCTTGGCGCATGAGGTCTTGTCTTCTGGGACCCAGCAAAATCGTTGTGAAACAGAACTTACGAGTACTTGTGATTACTAGTATTAGTAATTTGTAACTTGTAACCTTGTGAAACGGGTCCCAGGATGGAATATCTCACGGTATTCGCGTCGTTCTCAATCGTCTGTATCAAACTAATTATTAATAGAAATACAATGCAGCAATGCAATGCACTGTAATGTAATGCATACATTTGCAGCCTTCCCCATTTATAAAACCACGAGCCGCGACTGGTAAAGTCCGTATAGATACCAAATAGTATAAAAGATAAAAGTGGAAACTCGGGCAAATCAGCATGGCGGCACAAGCGACAAGCCCCTAGCGGGCCTGAGGTGTACACTACAAGACAGGCGTAATGTTGCCAATAGAATACACCGTGTGTACCATTATCTATCATCATTATCATTGGGGTTTAATTTATACATTAAAGTACTTGCATCAAATAACAATATCTACACAGATATACTTCTACCAAATTATCTCTCAGACAACTACGAAACAAACTTGACTTTCACACCTTGTAAGTTGGCACACACTA
Source organism: Acheta domesticus (assembly GCA_031308135.1). Classification (NCBI taxonomy): domain Eukaryota; kingdom Metazoa; phylum Arthropoda; class Insecta; order Orthoptera; family Gryllidae; genus Acheta; species Acheta domesticus. Next base: position 109,318,816 of record JAHLJT010003656.1, on the reverse strand, counting down.
ATTCTTGCGCTGTAGTTTACACCTCGAACCGCAGGAGAACGCTGCTTTTCTATCACCAAAATATTCGAGGAGTTTCCACTATTATCTTTTATACTATTTGTAGATACAGACTAGTTTTCTTGCAGTGTCCAGAGCTACCTACTGACGAGTTTTCGAACTTCGTCTTCAAATAAGTTTCCTCTGATTCGCCTACAGGGTGCAGTAGTGCACAAAATAAGGTGTCTTAAAGTTAACTATTAAAAATAGAAGACATGTTTTTATTAAAATATTACATTTAATGTCATGTATTGTATGACTGAAATTTTAAAAAGTCAAAATAATGGTTTCTCGAATATTAAATGTATTCAGTCTCCAGTTCCCTTTCCATAGACCCTCCACTGCCAATTCAAGACTTTTATGCCCCTCAAGTGTCGCTGGAGCCGCCACTGATTCGGGATGAATTTGCAAAGCCCTCCCATAAGGGAATCGGAATAGATACATCATTTAGGAAATCGGATAGTGCTTATTGCTGGTGTTAAATATCGTTTTATATGTAATAATCAAAAGAAAGCAATGCTTCAGATATTAATGTTGCAACTGCAAGAATCGGTGTAGTACTATTCTCTTATGCACATAGTTGTTATCTTTGTTATTTAATTCGCAATAACTTGACCTGAATTGTTCCAAACACGCTGAACAATAACAATAACAGAAATATATGCACAAATATTCTATACCCTTTTAATATAACAAATCTACAAGCGATGCCAGTCTTACGCCATCACCAGTCCTCGCTCCATGGACATCTGGGAAAATGTAATTTCTCTAATTATCTCGGACGTCCAGGCGCGGCTCGTCATTAAAGGCTGTAAGGCGGAGCTCTCCTAGAGAAACCGCCGTCCCAAAAGAAATTTAAAAAGATGTTTACAAATGTATTTATTTATTAATAATGGAATTCTGAGTTGTATTATGTACAATCATATCAAAATTTTTCTTTATCGGTTCGTTAACGGCCGTCCGTAAACACATTTAAAGCTGTTGACAGGGAAGGGAGAAGCGTTAGGCTCCCACTTTATTCTCCCATAAGGCTTGTAGAAACGAGGAGGCGTGACGTCATGCATTCACTGCAGACGCTTACCAGCGGACGAAGGCTGTGGGAAACAGCCTTTGGTGGAATCTAGGGTCTGAAGAACGGCGGGCTCACCAGATAGCATTACTGTGCAGCTCCGCTGGGAGTAGCATTGCCCTTCAACTAGTTTCTCAGTATGCGGTAGGAGCGCTATACTTGGGATTTTCTTTCTTGGCGCATGAGGTCTTGTCTTCTGGGACCCAGCAAAATCGTTGTGAAACAGAACTTACGAGTACTTGCGATTACTAGTTCTAGTAACTTGTAACCTTTGTGAAACGGGTCCAGGATGGAATATCTCACGGTATTTCGCGTCGTTCTCAATCGTCTGTATCAAAACTAATTATTAATAGAAATACAATGCAGCAATGCAATGCACTGTAATGTAATGCAATACATTTGCAGCCTTCCCCCTTTATAACACCACGAGCGTCGCGACTGCGGACGTCCATATTCACCTTTCCGTATGCACTTATAACGTAAACCTCGCTGTTTTTTGTGATTTACTATCTTTTTAATCTTTTTATAATTTGATATTATATCATGAACCTTCAGACTTTGTTCCTTCAACTGTCATTCATATTATCTTGTTCCTTTCGATTTAATTGTCAAAATTCAACATCTACTGTACATCTACACCAATGCATACTCCTCTTTATTATTTACGTTCGTCATATTTCTTATTACACACGTTTCTTAGGTCCGGCTCAAGATCCATCATCTGTTAGACAGGGGGAAGGGATGAATCTATTAAGAGTAAAATGGAAGTAATTTTACTATTGTGCCGCCACGTCAGGCCCCGAGTTGTCCAGGACCCCCCCCGGTCCCCCGCCGTGAGGGACCTGTCCTCGACCTCCCCCCCTCCCACTGAAGCTACTTCTGCCTCCGCAATCCGTCGGTGTCGTGATGAGTTTGGATTTCATTATTGAAAAAAAAAATCATGTCTTCAAAGGAGGATTGTGGGAAATTCTTTCATAGTCTACGTTCCATCGTAATAAAAACATAATCCACAGTTCATGTTTCGTTTCATTGGTTCTGATTCTGCGTTCTCCACTCGGATTCTTCTCTTCTAATATTTAATAATAAAATAAAGTAATATTGTACAATATAATATAATGTATTACCTACCTCAGAAATTTGTGGTCTGGAATGCATAGAATCAACATGCAGGAAGTGAAGGATATTTGCATTCCAATGAGAAAGAGGTAATTTGTATTCTCACATGCATTTACTGAACGCTTTCCCACATGCAACCCACCGGTGTGCGGTACATCAAATTACATTTGACATATATTAAAATGACAAATCGGTCTTTACAATTCATATTTCCGTCACAGTTCGTCGTTAGGCTTGGCAATTGCCCTTGTAGGCGGGTCGCATGCTGTCTGCAGTTGTCAAAACCAGAATATTTAAATAGGTTTCGGAAATCACCAACTGATCTTTTGACTTCAGTATTTTTTACTTTCCCGTATACATACGTATATACGGAGTAATGTACGTAGTATACGGAAAGTTATGTAATGCTGCGCGGAAAAAATGGCCAATTTTCGGCAGAAAAATTCATTGCTGTGCCCGGGTAACGGAAAAGTGGATAAACCAGTTGCTAAATTAAGAAAAAAATCCTTTAACATGGTATAAACAGAATCCCTGATTTGGTGCCTTCTTCATACCGAAAAACAATTGAAAGCAAAACTTCGTCCGTCTGTCCGGTGCATGTGAACAACACTAGCGCCTAAACCAATGCGTACGATTTTTTTCAAATTGCAGAAAACCCTTGCCCATCAAGCCTGAGTCGAAGCTCTGAAATTTTTGAAAAACATTCTTCAAAATTTGGGGGTAGTTTACATTGAAGTCCGAAGCTCCCAGTCATTTTCAAAATTTTCTCAAAAACGGCTTCAAATTTTTTCTTTTAAATTTCTCGTAAAGAATAGAGTACAATACACTTATTAAGGTGGCATAGGTTCGAGTTTTTACGGTTAACTTTTTTATTTTTATAAAAAGGTTAACTTTTTCACGGTTAACTTTTTTTTATTTTTTTACAATCTAGTCTTATAGACTAGTAAGCAATTTTCTTTTGGCCTAAACTATTATGAAATAAAATTTGTTGTAAGAGCTAGCCCATTAGCGTCCTCTTAGTTTCAAATTGCAATTAAAAACACACTTTCTTGTGTTTGTAAATGCACTGATATTTGCACTGATATTTTAGTTCTTAGTTCTGAAGACACTTTGTCACCTCACTTCTACACTAGTTCGAAAGGTTTCTTTATCTTCCAATCTTCTCTCTAGTGTCCGTGTTGTCCAGAAGTAGAATTGCTTCGGGGATTGTCGTGAGGTGGCAGCCTTTCTTCATATTTTCTCGCGAACCTTTGTATTTCTTCATCCACTGCTTCAACTCCCAGGTCCTTGTGTAGGTCTTTATTTCTTTATTACCAAGGTGCTTCGACGATATTTCTTTTTCTGAAACCTTTCTTTTTCTGAAAAAATTTCTTCTTTGTTCTGAAACCTTTGTATAATATCAATGTTTCTCTTTCTGGTACATCCCCAGAGTTGTGCACCATAGGTACATATTGGTTTCAATATTTGTTTGTAAAGTAATATTTTATTATGTATTGAAAGGCAGTAATATCTCCAATTATCCAGTACATTTTTCTGTATTTAATATTAATTTTTCTCTTTTGTTCTTTACATGATCTTTCCAACGAAGCTTACAATCTAACGTCATGCCAAGATATTTGGCTGTATTTGCATGTGGTACCGTGTGGGTTGTTTATATAAATTGGAATATGTTCAGTAAGCCTGTTTGTGAAGGGCATATGAACACTTTACTTTCATTTAACTTGATATTTCAATCATTGGTCCATTTTTGTAATATGTTATTGCTGATTGTCGCTTCTGGGTTGCTTCTTCATTGCTTTGTCCTATTGCTAGAATTGTTCATGTCATCGGAAAATGTTCCTACGACACTGTTTTCTTGTTTGGGGAGGTCACTAGTGTACAGTAGGTATTAGTGCGAGTTTTCTAACTCTGGCCCTCAAGCCCCTATGGCCACGATGGAATATCACACGGCATTTCGCGTCTCTCTCTGTCGTATCACTAGAAGTCACATGATTGCAAGCACTGCTTGATATGGCGCGATCAGGCGATATCTGACAGCATGACTGAGAACGTCGCGAAATACCGTGACATATTCCATCCTGAAGACAGCCTTGAGGGTCAAAGTTAGAAGCAACTGAATTTATCCACATTTTCGTTATCAGGGCCCGGTAATGAATTCTTTTCTGCGGAAAATCCACCTTGTTTTCGCGCAGCATTACATAACTTTCTCCATACTCCGTGTATACGTACGTACAGTATACGGGGAAGTAGCTAATGGTGTCATAGAATGGCACAGACTTTCCTGTTTTAGTTTTCTATTTCCTTGGTCACCGCTAGCTATTCGAACTGGCCACATACTCTTGTCAGCTGCCATCTATCGCCGGAAGTATTATTTTAATATATTAAAAAACAGTAAATTTCGTCCCAAATGGAAATTTTCTTTGAAAAATTGGAGCCATTTTAAGAAAATGGCATTTAAGCGCTACTGTAAATGCGAAATTTGAAGCTCATTTTCACAGAAAATTTTTGAGTTTTCGAAAAACTTCATGTGACGTCATTTGAAGCACTTTAACTCACAAATACAATAATGTTTACAAATTGCTGGTAATGTTCATATTAACGGTGTGCAAAAAAATTAAAGTTTTGTAGTTTTTGAAGAAAAAAACAACAACTAAAATATACTCCAAAATGAACTTACGTCATATTAAAGAGTAGACCACATGTATTTCCAAGGGCCGTTAACAAGAGGCTTTGCATGACCAAACTCTACAAGTATCGCATCGCCATGTTTTTTATCTTTTTCCCGATCGTGACCATGGTTACCCGTCCCTTTCGTATATCACGGAGACTTATGCCTGAAAATAATAAATGTGTCTCGAATTACAATTGTGTAGGTTTTTTTGTATATCACAATATATGAAATTATTCTTGCTTGTAAGTATAATGTGCTGCAAATAATGTAAGCAAGTATAAATAACATGAGAAATTATGTGCTGTTGTAGCCTCACTAGTTGTTGTTTCGAAAAAATCTTAAAATATTCGTGTCCTTGTTATTTTGAGAGATGCAGTGCAGTTTGTCAAAGGTGGATCGGAAACTGGGTTGTTTTCAAGACAGGAAATGAAACCTCCTGTTCCTTACAAGGTTGTCTTATCCGGTCGTTCAAAGCGGTTGCTTGTCTTCTTACATAATACTTTTATTCATATTCGCTTCATTTCATTTACATTCTAAACAGAAGCATCTCATAACATTACGATATCTGGAGAACATCAATTCAGAGGGGGTGTCAACATTGTACTCCGGTATAATTAATAGGAAATTTTAGGTATTTAGTAATCCATTACATTTTCTACAAGTTTGGGTTAAAATATTTTTTCCTTAGTGAGGTACGGCAAGGTCAAATATGATTTGAACATTGTGCATACTTCAGGTCCATTTCGCAGGGTCACAAATATCCATGTGCTTTTTTTGAAGAATTAAATCATTTTTCACTGTTGCTCTGACTGCACAGATGTTATTTACATTGACCTATACTAAAATAGTATCGCTATGTGTTTATGTGCAGGCCTCGCTATAAAATAACATCGAAATTTTCAAGAAACGTTTCCATACGGCGACGGTTTCGAATTGTTTTGTAAACATCCGAAAAATAGACTGCGATTTTTGTAGGAAGAGCTCTCAAGATAACTCAAATCCCATCTTCGCGATGGAATATGTCACGGCATTTCGTATCATTCACAGTCGTTCCGCTAGATTTCGCACGATCGCGACCGTATGAAGCAGTGCTTGCGATCATGCGACTTCTACCGGCAAGACCGAGAAAAGACGTGAAATGCCGTGACATATTCCATCGCGAAGATGGGATTTGAGTTATCTTGAGAGCTCTTCCTACAAAAATCGCAGTATAAGTCGATTGCTCGGTCTGCCCATGCTTATACGGGATTTCAGCTTGCTTTGGTCCCTAGATTTTTCAATATGGCGGCCATTCGGCCCTGCCAACTTTGAAAATGTACATGAAGCCAGACATCGGCGCTACATTCAAACATTCGCAATTCGAGAAATCTGCCATCAGGAACTTCTCTCATTATAATGTTAATTTTAATCAACTGAATGTTTTGAAACATTGAAATAATTATTATTTGGATCAATTATTTTGATATTTTTCTTCTGAAACTCATAATGTTGAAATATGAGAAGTTTAATGTTTTACTTCATTTTAAAATGCAAATATAATTAGAAAGCTTTAGAGGAATAAATTACATTCTTACAAAGATTGTTAATGATTGATATAATATAGAATTAGTGGAAGGAAATTTTAAAAAATTGAAATCAGAGTATTTATTAAATTTTATTTGTCTCCATTTCATTATTACAATAATATATTTTATCTCAACATTCAACAGTGAAAACTAAGGAAGAAGAGTTAAAACACTATTTATTTTTTTACCAAGTAAATTTATTTCACAGTAGTTGCAAACAAGTGTTTTTACAGTAAAGTTTTTTGTAAAATCTTCATCTACACTGCCCCTGATCAGATGTACAATTTGTTTTCACAATATACCCCATCCTTCTCTCTATACACAACCATAATTTTCTCAAAATACTCCACTGCATTTTTCCAATTTGTCCAAAGTTGACACCTTAAAAAATTAAATAATGTATTCATAACACTATTAAATTTAAGATATTGAACCTCATTTTTCTTGTGTTAAATGTGTCAATGAATTTAGATGTAATTAAGATACCTGTTTAAAAGCCTGCTTCCAAAGATTTCTGGCCTTTTCCATTCTGTAGCAAGATTTCTAAGGACATTCTTATTGAAGAATCACTTTGACTGAGATCACATATTTTCAGTTGAAACTGCATTAGGGAGTATGCCTTGAACAGTCTGCCCTTCAGTTCACTGAATTTATCAACTATACCCTGTTGTTAATTACTTTTAACACTTGAAAAAAATTATGTGATAACTGCTTAAATCATTTTAATAGAATATATGAAGGTGAATATCAAAAGATGAAAATTAAAATGCAAGAATAATAATGTACAGCATTTACCATGTATCCTGAAAATAAATATTTTTAAAATGTTCACATTTTGCACAGAACGTTAGCAGTATTGGTCTTATTTTACTTATGATATCTACATTACAGATCTGCTCATGGGCTTTCTGGCTGGCTTCATAAATTTTTGGTCTCATTGTGTACTACATACACTCCTTTTTGGGTCAGCCATGACTGTAAAATATCAAAAAATGTTAATAAATAATAGTTATATAATTACATTAATACTATACAAAATTATTGCATAGTTTAATGTATAATATAATATAGGTTTTACATAAGTAAGTACTGTCCCATATTTAAAATAC